>BTHU01000008.1:111114277-111761777 GCA_036184795.1 Tokudaia tokunoshimensis
GGCATCTTCTAGCCCCTGATTCCATCTCTTTGAAATGTCCAGAAAGAGCAGATCTATAGAGACAGACAATGGATTAGTCATATTTGGGGACTGGGAGTAGGAAACAGGAGTTCATTTAACCCCTCTAGACCTTACTTTCCTCATTTAAAAAGTTACCGTTTGGGCTGGAGAGATGGCTCAGTGGTTAAGAGCACTGACTGCTCTTCCGAAGGTCCTGAGTTCAAATCCCAGCAACCGCATGGTGGCTCACAACCATCTGTAATGAGATCTGATGCCCTCTTCTGGGGTGTCTGAAAACAACTACAGTGCATACTTACATATAATAAATACATAAATCTTTCAAAAAGTTCTTATTTAATGGGCTCATTTTTATTAAAAATTTCTATTATATCTATTTATTTTTACTTATTTGAGTGTATGTGTGTGTGTGGATTTGCATGTGCCACAGCATATATGTGGAGGTCAGGTGACAGCCTGTCAGAGTTGATTCTCTTTTCTCTGCATCTCAGAGATCTAACTCAGGTCTTCCGGCTTGAGAGCACATACCTTTTCCTGCTAAGCCATCTCAGTGGCCCAATATTTTTTAAAAAAATTAATTAATTAATTTTTGGGTTTTTTGAGACAGGATTTCTCTGTGTAGCCCTGGCTGTCTTAGAACTTACTCTGTAGACCAGGCTGGCTTCAAACTCACCTACCTCTGTCAACCCCAAGTGCTGGGATTAAAGGCATGTACCATCACTGTCTGTCAAAAGGAAATTATGGTTTTTTAATTTTTTTAAGATTTATTTATTTTATGTATGAGTGCTCTATCTTCATGCATACTGGAAGAGGGCACCGGATCCCATTAAGATGGTTGTGAGCCACCATGTAGTTGCTGGGAATTGAACTCAGGACCTCCGGAAGAGCAGCCAGTGCTCTTAACTACTGAGCCATCTCTCCAGCCCAAAATTAAGTTATTTTATTTTATGCATATAGATGTTTTGCCTCCATGTACACTTTGTGCACGCTTGATGTGTCGGAGGCCAGAAGAGGGCGTTGGATCCCTTGGCACTGGGATGTTGTGATAGTTATGAGCCACCATGTGAATGCTAGGAAATGAACCTGGGTCCTCTGGAAGAGCAGTATTTTTATTTGTTTATTTTTGCAGTTCTGGTGACTGAACCTAAGTCCTCACAAGTGCTAGGCAGCACTCTACCAAGGAGCTATATCCCTAGATAGCTATATAGTCTGAATTGCCTTGAATTTACAGTGAAACTCCTGCCTCTACTGACTGAGTGCTGGAATTATAGGCTGGAAATTATCGTATTGTATCCTTGGTGTGTGTCAGATGGTGAAATCCTGCTAGAAAATTAGACACCAAATGAACACCAACAATGCGGCATTGAAGGTTTGAATATGTTTAAGGGACTGTGACAGTAATTACAGTGACTGCCACTTACCGGAATCAAGGCATTTTTATGTGTTCATGTTCCAATTTAATTTCTTTTAAAAGCCTCAGAGGGCAGTTGTTCATCATGTCCTGGGGCTTGGCTTGTAGTTTGAGATTTCCTGAAGTTAAATAGATTCTCTCAGCCACAGAGCTGTAGGTTATATTGGAACTGGAATTGAAACCAAGCAGCTTGTCCTGGGGCAGCCATTTTTGCTTAATCATGTTGCCAACTGAGATCACATTTTCTCTTTTTAAAAGACAGGATGTCATGATATAGCCCTTGTAGAACTCACTATGTAAACCAGGCTGGCCTTGAACTCGCAGATCCGTCTGCCTTTGTCTTCTGAGTGCTAGAATCTTTTGCATCCTCATGTCTAGCTCATGTTCTCTTCAGAGCCAAGGTTCTCAATCTTCCTACTGCTGTGACCCTTTGATACACTTCCTCATGTGGTGACCTCCAACCATGAAATTATTTCCTTGCTATTTCATAACTGTAATTTTGTTACTGTTAAGAATCATAATGTAAATAACTGATATGCAACCCCCAAAGGGGTTGAGAACCACTGCTTTAGGGGCAGGTATCTGCATTTGTTAGATAGACTTAGTCTGTAACTTTGAAGAATATTCTGAGGATTAATTGAGATCAAATATAACACTAGGCACAGGATAGAAATGTAACTACTGGGATTGTTAAATTTTTGATGATTTCTTGTCACACTTAGTAACTGTTGGCTTTTTGTTTGTTTGTTTTTTTTTTTTTTTTTTTTGAAACAGGGCTTCTCTGTGTAGCCCTGACCATCCTGGAACTTGCTCTGTAGACCAGACTGGCCTTGAACTCAGAGACCTAAATGCTAGGATTAAAGGCATGCACCACCACAGCCCAACTTCCATTTAGCTTTTAAAAATTTGTTTCTCCTGGGGACTAACCCGAAGTCAGGTTGAACTTTGGCTGAACTGTTATATGCACTAATCAGATTAACTGGAACTGATTGGAAATGCATAAGCAATAAAATGGATCGCCAAGCATAATGATGCATGCCTAAATTTCTAGCTTGCAGGAGGCAGAGGCAAGATAGATGCCAGTTCAAGGCTAATCAGGGGTCAATCAGTCTCAACCAACCAACCAACCAACCATTTAGCAATTAACCAACCAACCAAACAAACAGATAAGCAAACAAGACAAATTCAAGTTTTTTGAAAAACAGCTATTAATCTTCTGTATGTCTCTATAGATCTGATTTCAGATAGTTGGAGCCAGGGGCTGGGAGATACGGCAGCAGTGAAGAGCTTGTATTGCTCTGTAGAGAACTTGAGTTTGATCTACAGCACTCATACCTGGCTGTTCATAACTGACTAACTCCAGTTCCAGGGATGAGACAGACATTCTCTTCAGACCTCAGCAGGCACATGTATTCATAGCCTTCTATAGACACACATGCAAGCAGATAATTAAACACTTAAGGAAAATCTTTTTTTTTAATATTTTTATGTTTTGAAATTGTAATACTTTTTTTTTTTGGCTTTTTGTCAGAGGCTAGCCTGAAGCTCTCTATGTAGACTAGGCTGGCCTCCTGTTGTGCCCTTTTCATGAGCACCAAAAGACCACCAAGGAGGAGATTCTGATGAATCTCACTAAGGTCTTTATTCAGACTCAAGCCACACCACTGTCATAGTCACTGATGCAGCAGGACAGGAGGGTAAAGCCCCGAGCCCAGTTTCAAACAAGCATTTATAGAGACAAGCAAACAAGCAAGGGGGTATATATCCAGCTTGGCACACGTCTGGTTGGGGGGTGGGGGCTATTATGGAATTTGTTGCCCTTTAAAATGATCTGCTGGGTGCTGGGAGCCAAACCATAAACTTTCATAAGTATATACCTTAGGCACAAATGTAACTTCTGCTTTCCTCCTGATTGGTGGTTGTTAGGGAGTGACCTGGGGACCAGTGCTAGGTGCAGGCTTGGTGGTTAACAAGTACGACTTTAGGTCAGGTTCTCTAAGATGGAGTTGGTCTGGTCTTTCCACGTCAGAGATCTGCCTGCCTCTGCCTTTGAAGTTCTGAGATTAAACTACATATGGCTAAAATAAGATCTTTAAAAATAACAAAAGGAACTAGAGAGGTGGCTTAGTGGAAGCAGCAAGTGCTCTTAAAATGTAATTTAAAAAAATATAAATATTATATATATTCACATATAGGGTAAGTATATATATTATATATGTATATATAATATATAATATAATATATATGTGTATATATGTATATATGTATATGTATGTATGTGTGTATATATATATTCTCATATACAGTAAGTGTGGAGTGCATGTTGTCAGTGTATGGGGAGACATAGTTCACTCCTTCCACACTGATGCTCCTTTCCCCTCGTTCCTCAGAAAATCTTAGTGCAGAAGCCCTTGCCTGTGTCTGTCCTGAGGCTTTGGGCTCTGTGGCTGCCCTGCCTGCCTTGTTACTAATCTACTGTCCCTGACCTTGACTTCTCAGGCAGTCATAGGAAAAGCCACCCCCACCCCAGTGCTAGACAACAGACCCAAGGCCTAGGACACAGCAAGGCCTGGTCAGCAGCTGTGCAGAAAAGCTACTTTGTATCTCTTGTTAGATTCCTTGTCCCGGATTGCCTGGTATAAATGTGAGTCCCAGGCTAGCTAAGGCAGCATACCTCAAAAGGTTGGGTGGGGAAAGGGCAGGGTGTGGGAGTGACAGCAGTTTCCTCTCTGGAGAGTAGACAGTCCTGCCAGTCCAGGGTTCAGGGGTGGCAGGGGATGTAGAGCGCTTGTCTACCAATCAGGGTGTTGAACAAAGACACATGGACAGAGTGAAAATAACTCATCAAAGCAATTTCTTTTCACACACACAAAAAAGGATGGGCTGGTGAGTGTACCAGGGCAGGAAGTGTGCTTGGTTTTTATTCTAATGCAGGTGGTGACTGTCTATTCCCCATTGGCTGAAGTCCAACCTCAGAGTCTTTTGAGGTTAACTACTTTTTAAAAGAATACATTTAAAGGAAATTAAGAAAAGGGGAAAAGGGTTCTCTTTTCCGGGCTATCACATTTAAGAACGTGTGTGTGTGTGTGTGTGTGTGTGTGTGTGTGTGTGTGTGTTGTGAAAATAAAAGTTTTACCAGGTAGAGAGGATTAAAAGATTTTAATTATCTACATAAAAGTTTTACAAGGTGGGGAGATTTTTGGAATATTAGTCCTTGGAGGGCAAGGCTACCTTTGATAAAAATGAAAACAAACAAACAAACAAAACGGTTTCTCACAGTTGAGGCCTTGGGCTTGGATTTCCAGAACTGCACACGAACAGCCCTGAAAAAACTAAGTGGAGTTCAGTCAGAGAGCATACATGTAACAGAGACTTGGGTTCAGTCAGAGAGCATACATGTAAGAGAGACTTGGGTTCAGTCAGAGAGCATACATGTAACAGAGACTTGGCTTCAGTCAGAGAGCATACAGGTAACAGAGACTTGGCTTCAGTCAGAGAGCATACATGTAACAGAGACTTGGGTTCAGTCAGAGAGCATACAGGTAACAGAGACTTGAGTTCAGTCAGAGAGCATACATGTAACAGATGACTTGGGTTCAGTCAGAGAGCATACATGTAACAGATGACTTGGCTTCAGTCAGAGAGCATACATGTAAGAGAGACTTGGCTTCAGTCAGAGAGCATACATGTAACAGAGACTTGGGTTCAGTCAGAGAGCATACAGGTAAGAGAGACTTGGCTTCAGTCAGAGAGCATACATGTAACAGAGACTTGGGTTCAGTCAGAGAGCATACAGGTAACAGAGACTTGGGTTCAGTCAGAGAGCATACATGTAACAGATGACTTGGCTTCAGTCAGAGAGCATACATGTAAGAGAGACTTGGCTTCAGTCAGAGAGCATACATGTAACAGAGACTTGGGTTCAGTCAGAGAGCATACAGGTAAGAGAGACTTGGCTTCAGTCAGAGAGCATACATGTAACAGAGACTTGAGTTCAGTCAGAGAGCATACATGTAACAGAGACTTGGCTTCAGTCAGAGAGCATACATGTAACAGAGACTTGGCTTCAGTCAGAGAGCATACATGTAACAGAGTCTTGGCTTCAGTCAGAGAGCATACATGTAACAGAGTCTTGGCTTCAGTCAGAGAGCATACATGTAACAGAGTCTTGGCTTCAGTCAGAGAGCATACATGTAAGAGAGACTTGGGTTCAGTCAGAGAGCATACATGTAAGAGAGACTTGGCTTCAGTCAGAGAACATACAGGTAACAGAGACTTGGCTTCAGTCAGAGAGCATACATGTAAGAGAGACTTGGCTTCAGTCAGATAGCATACATGTAACAGAGACTTGAGTTCAGTCAGAGAGCATACATGTAACAGAGACTTGAGTTCAGTCAGAGAGCATACATGTAACAGAGACTTGGCTTCAGTCAGAGAGCATACAGGTAACAGAGACTTGGCTTCAGTCAGAGAGCATACATGTAAGAGAGACTTGGCTTCAGTCAGAGAGCATACATGTAAGAGAGACTTGGCTTCAGTCAGAGAGCATACATGTAAGAGAGACTTGGCTTCAGTCAGAGAGCATACAGGTAACAGAGACTTGGCTTCAGTCAGAGAGCATACATGTAAGAGAGACTTGGCTTCAGTCAGAGAGCATACATGTAACAGATGACTTGGGTTCAGTCAGAGAGCATACATGTAACAGATGACTTGGCTTCAGTCAGAGAGCATACATGTAACAGATGACTTGGGTTCAGTCAGAGAGCATACATGTAACAGATGACTTGGGTTCAGTCAGAGAGCATACAGGTAACAGAGACTTGGCTTCAGTCAGAGAGCATACATGTAACAGATGACTTGGCTTCAGTCAGAGAGCATACATGTAACAGAGACTTGGCTTCAGTCAGAGAGCATACATGTAACAGAGTCTTGGCTTCAGTCAGAGAGCATACATGTAAGAGAGACTTGGCTTCAGTCAGAGAGCATACAGGTAACAGAGACTTGGCTTCAGTCAGAGAGCATACAGGTAACAGATGACTTGAGTTCAAGTTGAGCATACAAAGCAAAACAAAACACCCAGCAAATAAAACTGGAAAGAGTTTACAAATCCTCACAAGGAAAGAGACATCGGTGAGAGCCGGAGAAACCAGGGACCGAGGGGGAGGTCCTCACTCCCAGGCCTCTGAGAGGGCAGATGTGGTACTTGAAGGGATAAGGCTTGGAGGAAGTGATCTGAGGATGAGGAAGCTTCTCTGCTTTCTACCGTAGCTTCTAATTTCTAAAAAAAAGAAAGAAAGAAAGAAAGAAAGAAAGAAAGAAAGAAAGAAAGAAAGAAAGAAAGAGAAAAGAAAAGAAAGGAAAAGAAAAAAGAATCTTTTATTCAATTTTTAAGACAAGGTAGCCTTTGACCTATATAGCCCTGGAACTCATGATGAACTCTCTCTCATCAGTTCTGTCCCAGACTCCTGAGTGCTGGGATCACAGGCATTTGCCCCCAGTTCAGGTGTTTTAGTTTGCTTCTCTGTGCTACGATAAAACACTAATCCAAATCAACGTGGAGGTGAGGCGGGGTCAGAGAGACAGTTCCATGGTTAAAGACACTCGTTGCTCTATCAGAGGACCGGGGTTCTATCCAACAACTTCATGGTGGCTCACATGTCTGTAACTGTCTATAACTCCAGTTTTAGGGGGAGTTGAAGCCCTCCTTAGGGCACCAGGAACATACGTGGTGCAAAGGCTACCAGCAGAGGAAACATTCATACACAGAAAACAATAAATACATGGTTTTTTAAAAAAATCAACTCGGGGAACAAAGAGTTTGCATTTCCATCACCAAGAGTCAGAACAAGTACACCAGGTAAAAATATTAAAATTTATTACAGAGGTTTGAGTTCAAGGCCTTGATGCTAGGCAAGTGTCCTACCAGTGGGTTGCATCTCCTTATCTTTGTGGGGGCCGGACTTGTGTACCATACTGGCCTCAAATTAGGAACCTTGGACTTCTGTTCCTCCTGCCTGCCCCTCCTAAGGGCTGACATTATAGGTGTGAGCCACCACTGCCAGTTTGCTAGGTACTAAGGCTCAAACCCAAGGCTTTGTGCTTGCTGGGCAAGGAGTATATCAACTGAGCTACATCCCTATTGGAAACATGCTTTATAGAATAACCCTCATCTTATTCCAAAGGCTGAAGTGGTCACCTCTGATTTGTTTTGCATGGTGACTAACTAATATTTTCTCTTCCCCCACCACTGGTGCCCTCGAGGGCAGGAACAGGGTCTGTTCTACCTAGGTATGCCATGGGGGTGAGCAAGAGTGAATCGAGAGAATCATCTTTAAGGTAGCAAGATGGGGGTAGACTCTGACCCGTGACACTCAGAGAACTGAGAGATGGTCATTGGTAGTATGGTCAAGATCTCTCCATAGGTGGGCCTAAGGAAAAATGGAAGCAAAGCAACCAGGGTTGGGGCTATTGCTGAGTGCCTGGGTCTTACCTCAGTTTCCCCTTCTGTGAGAGTCTCCCCTATTTTCAAGGCCAAATGAGAGAGCATACATGATACGCTTAGCTCAGCACTTATCAGGGCAATCACTCAGCATAATCTGTTACTCGTGCAAGTCGATTGGTGGCAGGTCAGAAGGTGGAAGAGACTTAAACACCCATAATTCCTCCACGCAGGAATAAACACTGAGTATATATTTTTCCACTTTACCCTACACATTGTATTTTTAACAAAAATGGAATCATACACCAGCTTGGTTTTGAATTAGCTTTCGTTGTCAGTAAGTGCTCATTAAACATTCTTGGTGTAGGAGGGGCTCCTATACTTAATTCATCAACTGCATACATTTTCCAGTTGCTTCTAATGCCTTTTTTTTTCTTTTTTATGCTGCTGTGGCTCGATCCCAGGGCCCCGAGAGTCCCAGGCAAGTGCTCTACCATTGAGCCATACACGCAGCCCCGCTTCTAATCCTTTGGCATTATAAAGCATGGAACATGAGCTCTTGTGCATGTTCTTGATCATGTTCTTGACCATGCGGCTGTCAAAGTGCTTCCAGCCACCTTTTTTCCTGGCCACCGCTCCAGTACTTCCTCCCGCAGTTGTGTGGCAGGGGACCACCAGGGGGCGCACCCGAGCCGTTGGCACTGCCAGACTACGCATGCGCACGCCGCTGGGAGCACGTGTGGAGAGCGGCGGAGCGGGAGGGGAAAGGTAGGAGTTGAGAGGTGAAGGGGCGGGGAGCTGCGCGGGCGCCGGGCGGCCGGGAGGGAGAGGGCGGGCTCCAAACACCGGACCGCGGGCCAGGAGCGCGCAGGCCGCTCTCCGCCGCTCCGTCGCCGCCGCCCGGGAGCTGCCGCGCCGCCACAGGTACCTCAGCGCGCGTCTGCTGGGTGCGGCAGGGCCCCGGCGCCGGCCTCGCGCCGCTCGCGCCCGGGAGTTCCGGGCTGCGAGCGAGCCCGGGCAGGGGCGCGCGGGCGTGGGCGCTGTCCAGCAGCCCGAGGGCGGCTCCGGAGACCGCAGTCTGGAGCGGGGGCCGGACGGTCGCGCGTCCCCTTCCCGACCGCGCCCCCCGCCCGGGCCGAGCTGCCTGGGTCGCGGTGGGTTCAGGCTCAGTGAGCTCAGGCAGCCTAGCCGCTGGAACCTGCTTTGGGGTTGTCTGGGGTTCCCAGGGTGAGGGCTAGACCCGGTGACTCAGTCCTGCCTCTTTCCGAAGATCCGATAGCCGGGCAACAAGTAGACTCTCTGCTGGGCGTGCTCGGTTTCTGGTTTTATGTGTTGCTTAAACCTAAACTTTGCTCGTGTTTATTTTACTTCCAGGCGGTTTTGTTGCATCAGGGTTTTAATGTGATAGCGCTAGCTGCAGGGAGCCCCGGGTCCACACTGCATCACAGAAAGTTGTGCAGATGGAGGCGATGGAGAGGGCATTGAGCCACAGGCGGCGGCGGGCGGGTGAGGGGTGGGGAGTGGGGTTCTGGCAGTAGTCTTCCCTAGTTTAGCTTATTTACTTCATCTTTTATGGTGACAGAACCGATGAATAAACTCTCTCTCTCTGGCGATCTTGCAATAATTCTTGTGACGTCGACATAGGAACAGTCTTTCATGATGTTATCTTTGGGTGCGTTTGTAGAGTTCGCTTATGCAGTGTGCTGCCATCTCAACACTTTGAACATTGCTAAACATTGAAGCTTTTATTAGAGTCAGGATCAAGTGTATTTAGTTAGTGCTGAATGCATTTTAGGTGTAGCCTGTGTGATGCGTAAATGAAGATCGTATGTTAGTAAGTATATGTTAATGTATTTCAGATCTAAAGTGTTTTTATCTATTTGCAGCGTTTCTGCTTGGCACATTTTTTTTCTTTTTTAAAAAAACGACCAACAGTATGTACGAGTATAAACATTATTTCTATACTCATTATTAAGTTATTTGGGGACGTGTGCCTAGGGCATTGGTCTACCACTGAGCAACACCTGTGGCTTTTTATTGTGAGTTGGGCTTTGTTGCCTGGGCTGACCACAGAGTTTCATCCTCCTGCCTCAGTTTCCTGAATATGTGGATAACAGATGTGTGTGCTCCTGCTTCTGCTCAGCACTTATTCTTTGGTCCAGTTGGAAGGCAAGAGCTGGTTTTCACTTTCTTGAAACTCCTTTGTTGTTGAATACTCTCTCTCTTGTTACTGTGGCAGGGGGTGGGGGAGGGGGGAGAGAAAGTACCTCTTCCAGATGTTTCCATGTGCTTTATAAGTCACTGGTTTGGGAACCCAACCACCAATTTAGATTTCTGTCCTGAGGTGGGTACAAAAACTTTATTCTTAGTTTGTGGCTAGAACACAGAACCATAAAAATTGTGATTTGCCCGAGGTCATACGTAAACTGCTTAACTGCCCAGTTGGGAAAGGAACCGTGCCTGCCGTTCGTTTATATTTGTTGATGTGGGTGGTTAGGGTTCCCACAGTTGAGGATCACTTCAGATCCTCGTCTCCGGGAGCGTAGAATTCATGTGCCGTTTGCTTACTCTGACTGTCAGTATCTATTTGTCGACAAGTACTGTATGTGTGGTTTTCGTTATCCCAATGAACCAGTTTCCAGGGTCGTTCCGCTTGTACAGGGAGAATCAGGCCTCCAAACCATGTCTTCCAGGCTTTTGCCATATGAGCTCCTGACTTACTACTGTCCTGAGTTGGCTAAAGAAACAAGTTCCAAGTGACTTTAGCCACCTAAAGTGATACTTGTGGGTAATATTTATTGAATTTTTCAAGGCTCGGGCTATTGGACTCCAGTGTTAGCTTATCTAAAGTTCCATAATGAACAGGTGAGACGATAGTGTTAACTCCTCTGTGGGTGAATTTCAGGCAAGTTTTCCCACTAGCCGGTTAGGGGTTGTGCCTGTGTGCAGAATTGTTTGCTGGACAACAGTCCGTGCTTTCCTGCAGATGTGCCCACTGGTTTCATAGTCTCTCTATTGTTCTGTTGGCAAATGGGAGGTGGTAGAGGAGGTGGTATGGTGGAGGAAGCAGCCTGTGTCCAAGATGGCGTGTCTCAGGACGGCAGGGCTCTCATCTCCTCCCTCTTCCCCACTCGGTTTTCGAGACTTTTCTAATTTTTATTTTTTTTTAATTTGTAGAAAATAATACATAACAAAATTTACAATTTTAATGATTAAATAGAGCACTCAGGGATATTAAATGTACTCACAGTGTTGTCTAGCTGTTCTTATTACCCATTTCCAGAACTTCTCAATTATTGCACACAGAAACTGTCCCCATTAGACAGTCCATATTTCCCGTGCCGCCTACTGCCTGCAACCTCTGTCGTACTTGGTTTCTGTGAGCTTGCTTGTGATAAATTCTCTCATCTGAGGGGAACTGTCATTATACTTTTAAGATTATTTTACTTTATTTTGTTTTATGTATATGAGTGTTTTGGTTGCATGTTTGTATATGTACCATATGTATGCCTGGTGTCCTCAGAGGTCAGAAGAGGGTGTCAGATCCCTCAGAACTGGAATTAGGGATGGTTGTGAATAACCATGTGTGTGCTGGAAACCAAAACCTGATAGTTTGCAAGAACAAGAACCTTTAACTGCTGAGCCTTCTCTCCAGCCCTGTGTCTTTCTTTTGTGTCTGGTTCCTTTCACCTTGTTTTGAAGGTTCATTCATGTATTGTTTATTACATTTCATTCCTTTCTCAGATAGAATTACATTATTTTGTTTGTATAGCCACCTTTTTTCCAAGGGTTTCTATTTATAGCCAGGGCTGACCTGGAACTCGTAGACCGAGCTGGCCTTGAACTCAGAGATCCACCTGCCTCTGCTTCCTGAGTGTTGGGATTAAGGATGCTGTTATATATCTACACATTTTAAAAGAAATCTATCTTTCTATGAAGAGTGGAGCTGTTTCTACTGTTTGGCTATTAGGAATGGTGACATCAGGAACAGGAGTGTACAGTTAGTCATAGTCAAAAGGCTGATGATCAGGAGGAACACAGTGTACAGATAGATCTTTGAATTTTTACTTTTAGTTCATTGCATATTTTTTGCATGCTATTTGGATATACAGTTGTCTATCAGTATTCATAGGAGACTGGTTACAGGATCCCCATCAGATACTAAAACGTGTGAGTTTTTATGTGTAGGGGTGTATTCCCTGTATGTTTGTCTCTGCACCACACACATGCAGTGCCCGAGGAGGCAGAGGGGCTGCCGCATCTTCAGGGACTAGAGTCACAGATGGTTGTGAGCCGCCATGTGAGTGCTAGAAACACACCTGGGTCCTCTGGAAGAGCAGCCAGCGCTCTCAACTGCTGAGCCACGTCGCCACCCCCAGGGCTTATTTATACTATTTTTAATTACATGTAGGTGTTTGTGTCTGTATGTGGGTATGTTCTTGTAGTGCAGAGGCTCAAGGAGCTGGAGTTACAGGTAGGTGTTTGTAAGCTGTCTAACGTGAGCACTGGGAACTCAGCAGTACACGCTCTTAGCTACTGACATAGCTCTGCAGCCCTCTGTGGCTTGGAACTGTGTTTTCTCTTGTTGTGTCATAAAAGTTCTTTATATATTTTCGATGTTAATCCTCTGCTAGATAAATGATTTGCAGATATTCCCCTCCCCCCCCTTTTTTTCCTGGCTGTCCTGTGTTCTTGAAAAGGACCTGAGTTTGATTCCAGCACCCACATAATGGTTCATAACTGCCGATGACTTCAGCTCCAGGGAATCCAGTGCCTTCTTCTAGATAGATTCCACAGGTACTGAATACATGTGTTGTTTCCCCTATATATTCACAGTTAAAAAAAATTGTTTAGTTTTTCAATACAGGATTTCTCTGTGTAGCCCTGGCTGACCTGGCACTAGATCTGTAGACCAGGCTGGCCTTGAACTCAGGGATCTGCATGTCTGTGCCTCCTGAGTGTTGGGATTAAAGGCGTGTGCCATCATACTTGACTCAAAAAAAACCCCCAAAATTGTAAAAAAAAAGAAAGAAAAAGAAAAGAAATGAAGAGGCTAGAAGAGGGCTCAGAGAGTAAAAGCACTTGTCCCACAAATCTGGTGACCTGAGTTTGACCCCAGACTCCACCTCAAAGTAGAGAGAGAGAACTGATTCCATAGAGCTGTCCTCTGCCCTCCACATGCGAGCTATGGAGTCTTCTCATACGGATGTTATTGGAAAGGGCCACTGTACTCTGCAGCTGTGGTGCTGAGAGCTTTGAGGACGCCAGGTGAGCTGCTTCTTTGCGTCTCCCGAGTCACTCTCCACTCAGAGACAGCTCTTTGCGTCCGTCGTTCCTTGTGGTTAGAGCGGAACCTGTTCCTTTCACACATTTGTAGTAAGGAATCTTGAAGTGGTAATGACAGAGCAAAGACTCATCACATCTTCCATTTTGGGGCTAAGGTTATGTAAGTTGTCTAGAGTCTTGGTGTCTTCTATTAGAGCATATTACCAGCAGGAAGTCGGGAAAGAGGACTCCAGCTAGTGGACTTGATTATGTTGGTATGTGGCTAGCGGGGGAGCGGGGCTGCCTTGCTTCTGCTAGCATGAGCTGAGGCTGAGGCACCCATAAGGGCCCAGCTGGGTGGTTTTTCTGGCTTTAAAATAGATTCTCTGGTAGCTGGAGAGACCGCTCAGTGCTTAAGAGTACTTGCTGCTCTTGTAGAGGGTCAGAGTTCAGGTCTCAGCATCCACATCAGGCAGTCACAACAGCTCCAGTTCCAGGGGCTTGGACACTGAGTCTCCTTTGCTCCTTGGGCACCTGCACACATGTCCTCATACACATATGCAGACACACACATATACATCTAAGCGAACATCTAAACCATTAGAGTAGAGTTTTTCCTCATTAGCAGCGATAAATCAGTTCAATCATCTTACTAATAATTATTGCCTAGGTCACAAAGGACTAAATATGGACCCTTGTTATTTGATTGAGGAGATGATGTATCTGGCTATGACGACCATCACAGTCAATGATAGGATGAATTCTTCCTTTAGTGGGGTGCTGCTGTGCACCCCAGCAGTGACTCTCGACTGTGGGGAATCATCCTCTCTAGTGCGTGTGCTTCAGAGTCCCTGAAATCCTCTTCACTCATTAACTGAAATAAAAGGAAATTCCTTTCTATTCTCAGTGCAGTTAGCTTGGTCTGTTTAAAATTCCTCCAGTTTATTTGCTTAGTTTTGATGCTTAGAGAAGCTAAATTTCTTGCCCAGAGCATTGCTACTTTGCAAAATAACTTCAAACAAAAATACAACTTTTTTTTCCCCCTGAAGATTAATTGTTTGCCCTGATGGACTAGTTTAGCTCAGGGGACAAAGCTGCAGTGACTTTCCACCCTGGTCCAAAAGAGGTACCAGGTGCACCCAGGGAACACAAGGTGCCTCGGCCATGACCTTCTCCCTCGAGGGACGGCAGGCAGTAAAGGTGCTGACAGTATCCAAAAGCGCCCAGAGCTGCAAGTCCAGTGGCAGAAGCTCAGGCAGAGGCTGCGGCACCCACAGGAAAGCTTCCTTCATTAGTTTACAGTTTGAGTTTTTAAAATGCAGAAATTATTTACAGAACATAAAATTTAAAAGTTGTAAGAGCGTGTACAGGAAAGTGTTCCTTCTGTTCTGCTCCTGTTACAGATCTTCTCCCTAGTGACAGAATGCCTTTCTCAAGTGTCCATTCAGGGGTATTTTATACATATACAGACAAACACAGACTTTTTTTTTTCTTTGAGTTAGGGTTTCTTTATGAGCCTTGGCTGGCCTGAAACTCATTATGTAGAGCAAGCTGGCCTTGAACTTACAGACATCACCTGCCTCTGTCTTCTAAGTGCTAGAATTAAAGGTGTGCATCACCATGGTCTGGCTTCCTTCTATCTTTGAAGTGTGTTCTGGGGCTCAGACTCAGGTCATCAGGCAAGTGCCTTACCCACTGGGTCGTCTTGCTAGGCCTGTCTTGTAGATATATATTTAAAATTATCATTAGGTATTTTATGTATCTTTGCCTTTATATCTGTTATACATTTGGGGTTCATTTTAGTGTGAACTGTAGTGTTAACTTAATTTTTTTCAGATGCGTATCCATTTGCAGAATACCTGTTGTTGAACAAGCCATCTTTCTCCCAATTGCTTAAAGTTTCTCATCATGTTCTATATGTGGTATACTTTGCCACATGTACTTGTGGGTATGTTGACAATTTTTGTTCTGTTATAGAAATCTGAATATTTATGTGTTAGTACCCACTTTTAACTACTCTATAATATGTTTTGATATTTGGTAAACTTAGTTGTACATACATACATACATGCAGAAAAAGCACTCATACACATAAAATTAACTAAGTAAATCTGAAAAAAGTTTTAAAAATTAAACCATATATATATTATTTTATTTCATTTTATTTTACGTGTATGTGTGTTTTGAGACATGGTTTCCCTCTGTAGCCCAGGCTGTCTAGGAACTCACTCTGTAGACCAGGCTAGCCTGGTCCTCTACCTCCCAAACACTGGGAGATTAAAGGCATGCACTAGCACCACCTGGCCTAACCCTACATGTTATGGAGGGACTACGTTATATTTTTAGGTTAATAAAGGAAGAATCATTTCTTTTGAGATAGTGCCTCAGTATACTGTGATGGCTGACCTGGAATTCTCTGTGTAGACCAGGCTGGCCTCCATCCAACTCATCAGTCTGTGGGGCAAGAACTGCAGGTGTACCCCACCAACCACACCTAGTGTGATATTCTCGTGACACCGATCCTTACTGAGACAAGGGCATGACTTTTCTCTTTGTTTAAGGCTTTTATGTTCCATAGAGAGACAGAAAGATCTTTTTGTTTTGCTTTTTTAGTATTTTGAATTATTTATATCTTCTACTTATTCATGGTAGATGTGAAAGCATTGATTTACTTTTAAAATTCGCTGATTTACCCTGTGGGTGCACACTCACATGTGCTACCATTGCTGAGTATAGGTCAGAGGACAATTTATCTCTTCACCAGGTGAAAGCCAACTTGGGTCACCAGCTTAGAGGCAAGCAAGCACACCTCGGAACCATCTTGCCAGCCCTGGCGTGGATTTCCTAAATGTCAGTTCTCACTGACTTAGGTGATTCTTTTGTCGACTGTAAAAGATTTCAGTTGATTTTAATGGATTTTCTAGAGATGTAACAGCATCTGCAATAATAAAAATGCAAACAAAACAAACACCCTTTCCTTTTCAGTTACAGGATGAGGGACGGGCTGGTTTTGTCCATTTGGAGTGAGGCAGGCACCTGGAGTAGTGAAGTACCTCTGTCTGTCTGTGAGGTTTATCTCCAGGGGCTGGCCTGGCGTAGACAGGGCCCAGAATCCAGAGAGGAGAAGGAGAAAGCCTGCTACTTCGGGCATTTTCTTTCTCTCTGCTTCTTGGTCAACATGATGAAGCTACCTTGTTCCTTCATTCCTTCTTCATTCCAGACTAAGACCTCTGAAACTGAGCAGAAATAAATGATTCCTTTATGTTCATATTTTGTCACAACCTCATCTCTCTGGGACCATTTTCCCTGTTATGTAAACACAGTAGCTGTGACACCATGCCTTCTGGGTCTGGAGCCTTTGGAACTGATATGCAGGAAGTTTTAACAAGCTTGGAGAGCTGGGAATCCCAGAATCCCAGAGGCTGGTGGATCTTTGAGTTCAAGGCCAGCCTGGTCGATAGAGTGAGTTCTAGGATAGCCAGGGATATGTAGAAACTGTCTCCAAGAAAAGGAAAAAGAAAAAGAAGAAAAAAGAAAAAAAAAGAAAAAAAAGATTTGGAGCTGTGAGCTGCGGTAGTCCTATAGTGCTGTCTACAGAACTTAGCCAGTGATTCTGGTAGGAGCACATATGAGAATGCTGATAGAAATATAGGCAGTACGGACTGCGCTGAGAGATTTTGGGTAGGAGCAAGGACTGTTGAAATTAGACTAGAAGTCATTTATGCTACATTCTAGCAGAAAATGTCTACATTTTGGCCAGGACTGGTGCAGGCTTACAGTCCCAGCTCCTGAGGAAGGCTGAAGCAGGAGGATGGCAAGTTCATTACCTGCCTAGGCAACCTACTGAGATTCTGTTTCAAGTTTTTTAAAGAAGTAAAGAGAGAACTTGGGATTGGCTTAGTGGTCTAGTGCTGTGGTTCCTAGGTTCCGTCTTTCTACCAGAAGAAAAAAAGAAATTATCTCTGTTTTGTCTGGTTCTGAGATTTTTGTGAGACTAAGTTTAAGGATGATAGATTAGTGGCGGGAGATGTAACTCAACTTGTTGAATACTTGCCTAGCATGCCTGAAGTTCTAGATTTGATTCTCAACATTACATAGATTGATTATGGTGACAAATGTCTGTCATTCCAGGGATCAGGAGGTGGAGACTGGAGGATTAGAAGTTTAGGGTCACCATCAAGTACTCAGCAAGCGTGAGGCTATTCTGGATTATATGAAATGCTGTTTAAAAAAAAGGCAGAGGGAAGGTGGGGTCAATAGGTGTGTGGGGTGTAGGAGAGGAGAGTGTGGGGTGATAGGAACAGAATGTATTATATACATATATGAAATTGTCAAAGAAAAACTTAAGTTTTTTCAAGGTAATAAGATTAATTTATCTGGTGAGAGAGCTTCAAGGCACTACAGAATTCGGCTAGGGTGGTTTATAGTGGCGCGTGGGAGGGTAAAGCAGAACTGAAGGGTTTGCAAACCTCATAGCATACTCAGAGAAAGAGCAGCGAAGCCTGGCTGCCGAAGCAGTTAGGGCTGCTACAGAAGCCAGATAGAATACTTTGCAGCAAAGCGGTAGCAAAGGCGCACCGAGAACACCTCAGAAACTGGCCAGGTCCCGCCGACAGCATCGTGCTCACGCGTGTAAGGGTTTAACTCATTTGAGAGAGAGCCCTGGAACGCCCTGCCTAGAGTTTTACTTGGGCAGTTAGAGGTCACTGCAGCGGTGGTTTGAGGGGCCCTAGCTAGTGCTCGAGTTGGCAGATCACATGGTGATACCCATGTGATGTAGTTTTTCAGAAATGCAGTATATGAGTTATGGGAGTAGTGGAGGCTTCCACCTGAATTTTTCTTTTCTTTTTTTTCTTTTCTTTATTTATTTTGTGTGTTTTTGCCATAGAAATCAGAGGACAGTTTGTGGGAATCAGTTCTCACCTTTCACCATGTGGCTCCCAGGGACTGAACTCAGGCCATCATCTTGGCAGGAAGAGCCTTTATCCATTGAGCCATTGCTCCTTTAATCCCAGTACTTGGGAAGCAGAGGCAGGCAGATCTCTGAGTTCCAGGACAGTCAGCTCTGCACAGTGAATCCCTGTCTCAAAACAAACAAACAAACAAATAAACAACCCAAAAGCCCACAAACCCCCAAAATAACAACAACAAAACAGGAAAGCCTCAAAGACCAAGGAGCGTGTGTCAGGTCAGGACCCCCATGGTCATCCTTGAGGGTGCAGTGAGTATAGCTGTGAGTGGGACCAGAGCTGCAGTGGGGACCCCAGGCAGTCAGAGGTGCCAGGAGCCCGGAGTTCCTCCCAAGGAGAGTCACAGGAGTGAGCAGAGCCAGCCCAAGAGAGAAGTCTCTGGACTGTGGCCAGCAAAACCGTTGTTCTTTAAAGCCAAATCACTTCCTTGTTTGATGCTGCAGGGTTTGATATGTGGCCCCCCTCCTTTTCTGCACCACAGTTTTCCCTTTTAGAACTGGACTATTGGGGCTGGAGAGATTGCTTGGCAGTTAAGAGTACTTACTGTTTTTGCATAGGATGCAGGTTCAAGTCCCAGCTACCCAGATAGTGACTCATCCATAGCTCCAATTCTAGGGGATCTGACATAGGGGTTTCAGTCTATTTTGAACATTTAATGAAAAGTTCCTCATCAAAAAGATGTGCAGCCAGTAGACAGACATTTAAAGCTTTTGTATGCAGGGCGTCCAACATAAGCATATCTTTAATTTTAATTTACTGTCCCTATTATTATGGTTGGAAGATGAGCCAGATGTCATACAAATTCAGACAGCAAAGTTAATAACCATTAGAATTGTGCAGGATGGGGGTTGTGGAGATTTAGCTGCCCTATTTACCAGTTTAGTATATGGTAAAGATGTTTTCATCAGAGTTAATTTGGCAACTCTAGGGCTGTCAGATTGATGGGCAATGTTTCCCCAAGAGCATATGTTTGGGCCTTTCTTAGACTTTTCTGACTCACCAGATACAGGTAGGCCCAGTGATTTACCTCTCTGATAAGCTCTCGGGTGCTGCTGTTGGACTGGGGACCATTCTCTAAAATGTCATTGGTACAGGGAAGGAGTAAACAAAGTGTGGACAGCAGATGGCTCAGTGGGTAAGACCCTGGCCTCACAAGCCTGAGGACCCACACAGAGGTGAAAGGACAGAACTGAGTCCATCAGTTCTGGAACTCATCTGTGTGTACCATCACAGACCCCCTATCTAGTAAGTTTTTAAGCCTTTGTTTCTGTTTGAGACATTGTCTCATGTAACCTACCAGACTAGCCTGAAACTGACTAGATAGCTGAGGTTGGTCTTGAACTCCTGATTCTCCTGCTTCCACCTCCTGATATTATAAATCTTCATCCACGTGTCCCATTTTAGCTTTTTTTGTTTTTTGTTTTTTGAGACAGGTTCCCACATAGCCCAGGCTGGCCTTGAACTCAGTGTGTAACTGAGGCTGGCTTTGAACTTAGGCCTTTGAACTCCTGATCCTCCTCCTATGTTCAAAATGCTGGGATTATAGCTGTGCACCATTTAGCATAGTAAGTTCTTATTGTGCCAAGAATTGTTCTAGACACTGTTGTACAGTCATGGGCAGGAATTTCTTATAGTCTTGTCAGGGCACAGAGCACTCATAATTACAGTTTAAAATGTCTGAAAGAGAATAGACTCTGTGAGAAGTGGAGATGTATGCAGTTGTATGGAGAACATGTGGTCAGGTGAGCTGTTTTGGTATAATGACCTGAGACCTGGTAAATGTAAAAGAGCCAGCCTATAAAGAAAAGACAGGGTCTCAGAGAGACCAGGATGTGCCAAGGCCTTGGTGGAAATGAGGCTGAAGAGGACAGAATCAGGGAGGTGGTGTGAGATGAAGTGGGGGAGGAGCAGGGCAGCTGTGTGGAGCCCCTGCAGACAGGGACAGGCATCCAGGTTTTGTTTTGAGTATACAAGGGTCAGAAGAGGACAACAAGGGAGCAAAGGGGACGCAGCTGGTGGGACTTGGAGAAGGGGACAGAGGGTTGAGAAAAGCCCCCAAGTGTCTGTCTTGTGGGCTGTGCGTATGTGAATACAGGATGAGGAATGAGGCTAGAAAGCATGCTTGTTGTGAGGTAGAGAGCAGCGCGTGAAATCTGGTGAGAGTTACAAATGATGCATCAAACGTGTTGGTAAAACTCGAGGTTTGCCCAGGGTGGGTTGGCTCACTTACAGTAGCAAACTGAAGAGGAGTTTGGTGATTAGTGGCCTCATAAACTGTGGCAGTAGAGAGATTTTTAAGAGTAAAATCAGCTGAGAATTCTACAGAAGTAAATTTTTCTAATACAGGGAGTGTGGTGAGTGTGGCTACCCCGCCCAAAAGACTTCTTACAAGTCGAAAACAGTCCCCCCCCCTCCCAGTCTCACTCAGTAGCTCTGGACAGTCTGCAGCAGCTCGGGGTCATTCTGGTCCAGCCTCTTTAAGTACTGGGGTTACGGCCACCATGTTCCACCCCCATTTTGACAGGACCCAGGAATATATCCTCACAACCCAGGAATATATCCTGTCCATACTTTGAAATTTAAAGTTTTCTTTTAGTAAGATTGTGAACATAGGTTTATACATTTAAATAATCTTTTCTTTCCTCCCTTTCCTTTCTCCTTCCCTTCCTCCCTTTTCTTTTTTCATCTTATGTAATCCAGGTTGGTCTCAAAGTCTGTGTGTAGTTAGAAAGTGGCCTTGGTCTCATCTCCCACCTCCATCTTCCCAAGTGTAGGGCTATAGGCATGAGCCATCATGCTCAACAATATTTCCTAAAAATCGTGTACACGTGTTCGTGTGTGAGTCTGAGTGCATGTGTGCATGCATATGTATGCCTGTGTGAATGTGTGTACACACTTGTGCGTGAGCAAGCACAGGCAGGCACGCATGCGTGTGTAAGTCTGAATGAAGGCTAGAGGACACCTCTTTGGATTCAGTTTTCTCTTGCCTCCTTGTAGGATTCTAGGATCTAACTCATCTTCATCATAAGGCCTGTGCAAGTACTTCTCCTCTTGCCAGTCCATAAAACATCATTTTTATAATAATAAGATTTTAATGCTTTAAAACGTTTTTGTTATGGAACAGACTTGTCCTTTAACCACACATGTGTTGTGACATGCACCCACTTTAAAAAAGGTCATCATAGAAGAGCCAATATATACAACTAATGCAAACCAAATTGTAATTACGGTTGCTAAAAGAAATATATAAAGAAAGAAATAACACCTGTTAATCTAAAAAAATATATATACAGGAATTATATAAATCCTGTGTACTAAAAACTACCCAATGCTAAAGAAAGAAAACAAATACAAGTGGAGAAGCACTTGGATTTGAAGTCTCAATGTAGTGAATATGTTAGCTCTTCCCAAAATGATGTACAGCTATAATATAACTTGTACCCAAATCTGAGGCTCAGTGCTTAAGAGCATGTACTGCTTTTTCCAGGGGACCAGAGCTCAGTTCCTAGCATCAGCATTAGGTGGCTCTGATGCTGCTAGGCTGTATGGGTAACCCCCATGCACACATGTAACCCCAACACATATATATGTGACTAAAAATAAAATCTAAAAAAATCCTGCAAGCCAAGCACAGTGGCATGAAGCCTGTAATCACAGCACTTGGAAGGCTGAGGCAGGAGGATTGAGAATTCAAGGCCAATCTGGGCTTCCTAATGAGACCCTATCTTGGAAAAAAAAATGATGGAATTATTTTCATGGATACAGACTGTTGACAAAATTATTCCAAAGCATACTAATGTTTGAAGAGGCAAACAAACTAGAGTAGCTAAAAGAATGTGCTTTAAGCAAAGACATGAGGATTAAGAGTTCAAGGCCAATGTGATCTATATGGCAAGACACTGTCTTAGATAAACCAAAGCTGGGGCTGTAGCTCCAGTAGGGTCCTTGCCTGGTATGACCAAGGTCCTGGGTTCAATCCCAGCATTGCCCAAAATAGACAAGAAAATGACATGTGAAGAACCACTATCCATTTCAAGATTTGATAGTTGCATCTGGGCATGGTGGAACACGCTGCCTTTAATCCCCACTCTTGGAAGATGAGTTGGAGGAAACCTGGTCTACCAGCCCAGCCAAAGCAATACAGCAAGATCCTGCCTCAGAAAATGAACAAACAAAAAAACTGATAGTTGTAGTAATGAACAGCAGATCACTGGAGAAGCCGAGAAGCCAATAGATAGATGTAGTAGATGAGAAGTCAGTAGATGTTATGTTGCTCAGGCTGGCCTTGAACTTACAAACCCAAGAAATCTTGCTCCTGCCTCTTGAAAACAGATTACTGCCCATACATCTGACTAATCTTTTAGCCAAGCTGCCAAGCCAATTCAATGGGGAAGGAAGGAGGAAGTCTTCAACAGATGATACTAAAGTAAATTGCTATTCTTGTGAGAAGTTGGAGGGAGGGAGGGAGGGAGAGAGGGAGAGAGGGAGAGAGGGAGAGACAGAGACAGAGAGAGACACAGAGAAAATGAATAAGTGAACCTAGATTTAAACTTTACATTTTATCCAGAATGAGCTCAGATAGACCACACAGATTTAATGTAAAACATACACATTTTAGGAGAAAATTACATTATAACCAAGTAGCACCATTTCTAAAAACCAATATACTCCCCCAAATTACATTCAGTTTTTAAAAAGCATGAAAGAATACTCATTAGTATACTATTCACAATAGCTGGGGATGGGGAAGAGGCTGAAACTACCTAGTATCTGTTAACTGCTGAATGGACAAGCAATATGTGACTTACGCATTTAGTGATGTATTACTCAACTAAAACTGAATGTACTCGTGATAAAATTTAATAGAATTGTTCAGCCTTGAAAACCCTGGATGGAAGAAGCCATTCACAGTTAGACACTGGATGATCTCACTGTTTGAAATGTCTAGAACAGGTGAATCCGTGGAGACTGGAAGTGACTTGGTGGGTGTCAGGAAGGAAGTGCTAAGGCAACAGGGAACAACAGCAAACAGTCGCAGGGTTTTCCTTAGGAGTGAGGGAATGTTCAGGAATGAGTTAGTGGTAAAGGTTGGTAATGGATGAGTTCAAGGTCAGGGCACCCTGTCTCTCCGATCTGCTCACACCCTTATCCTTTCCATAGGGCCTTCTGTCTTCTGAGCCCTCTGATGTGACTTGATCTGGGTTGCTCCAGATCTTAGGCCTCCTGGACAGTTCCGTCCTGTGCTAGCACTGTCTTTTTCTTTACATAAACAACTCTAATTTGGGCTCCTTTAATTTTGCTTATATATATAGTCTTCCCCAAAGGCACAGGCAGAATTGTTTATATTTTTTGTTGTTGTCTTGTTTTGTTTTCAAAACAGGCTTTCTTTGTATAATCCGAGCCTTTCTGGAACTTGCTCTGTTAGACTAGGCCAGTCTGGTTTACCTCAGAGAAGTATCTTCTCAGAAATGGAGCTCAGAGATCCACTGCCTCTGCCTCCTCGATTAAAGGCCTGTGCCACCATGCCCAGCCTTTTTTTTTTTCCTTCAGTTTTTATGTAACACGGTCTACTTAGGCCCCCAGGGCAAGACTGTCTCTTTAAATTCAGGGAGAAGGGCTGTAGATTTTTATCTGAAGCAACCTGTGACTCTGGGGCAATGTAGGAAAAACAGGTTATTGGTTCAGGTTGGGTACATTTTGCTTTGGAATAGCTTCATGTTAACATTTCTACTGAGTAGTCAAGACGCCTAGCCTCTCCCTCCTAGGCTCAGGCAGGGGAACTGCCACGAGCTAAAGCTTGGGTTTGTCTCCAGATGCTCTGAGAGTTAGCAGTTAGTGTGAGTGATGCCAGTGAGACTTGTACTGGCTGCAGCATGGCAGGGAATGTCAGCTTTAGTGTTTATCTCTTACTAATCTAAGAGCTGCACTACAGAGGCAGGTCCCTTTCCTGGGTAGCTGATGTGTGCAGAAGAGAGACCATAGAAGGAGACAAAGATTAGAAATAGAATATCCACGAGGGTTTGGTCTTGGGAAACATTTAAGGGAGGAGATTCGGACAGCTAGGTAAGGTAGCCTGTCTCCAGGGAGCTTCCTGCTAGTGCAACTCTGACAGGTGTACTTCTTTGTGCCATTCAAGAAGTTACTTCCTCAGGGTCTCTGTGTGTGCCCTGCCGTTGAACAGGTCCTTTGCTGGAGACTTCAGTGGCCTGTCGTTTGAGGGTAAGCCACTTGATAGTGGAGCTCTTGTGAGCACTTCTTTTCTGGTATCGGCAGCACTCACCTGCTCCCTCGGTTCACTGCCAAGTAAAGAGACCCACAGAGTCTTCTTTTTATCCCCTTAGAGAAGGGTCCTAGACTGGGAACGCAACGTGTACCTTCCTTAAGTAGTGCTTCCAGGACGGGAGAAGGAGTGGTGGCTATCCCTTTGATTTGTGAGATAGTTACAACATGGCTCCTTTGGCTTCTGATTTCTGGTTGTGGCACTTGAGGCGTTATCCTTATAGCCTGAGTTGTCATCAGGGAGCATAATAAAGTCCTGACACTTGTCTGAGCAAGTTCCCAATAGCACAGACCAAGGAAACAGCAATGTGGAACAGACGTGAACTTCATCTTTAAACCCACAAGAGAACTATACTAAGAAGAGAGTTCTAAATGCTTTGGCTTTCTGTTAACAATTTTCTATTTTGATTAGTTTAAAATTAGTAGCAAGCAGCAAATTAACTTTAAGTTGGGACAAGAAAAAGGACTTATTGGAAGGCTATGGGGTGTCTTATAGACTGGAAAAAAAAAGTTGACGAGCCAGTCTTCAGAAAGGACTGAAGCCAAAACAGCCTGGGGACCTTGGGAGCAACGATCTCTGTGGGGTGAATGCGAACTACGGTAGTAGCCAGTTCCTCCTCCATTGTGTTCAGAAGCTGGTGTCCACAGAGTGAGGCCAGCGGGTATGGCCTGAGTCAAGGTGGTGGACTTTGACTTTTAGACAAACCCTAAGGAGCCTGTGAGTTCCAGTGGGCTGCTGTTACTTTAAAAGGAGACAGCTGACAGCAGGCAGGAACAGTGGGATTTATCTGCTCTTGCTCCTAAGGAGCAACTGTGGAACCAAGAACAGAGACTGCAAGCCAGTGCTACTGCCTTTGAGTAAGTGTAGTTTGATGACTGTTATTTCAGGGTCCTAAGCTTTTTGGTGTTTTATGTTGAGGACAGATCCTACTGAACAATCTTTATTAGTAATCTGTTCAGGAATGTGTTTTGGGGGTGTGCATTTCCTTGCCAAGGATTTTCTAAGGCTTTCTCTCAGTCTGGCCTGTGCACAGAAGAGGGCAGGGAGGATGTTCAGAACACCCATTGGCAGAGCAGCTGTTATATAGGCATGCTTGCATATGCCCTTGGGGGGTGGTCTTTACAAATGCCTAATGTGGGGCTGGGAGGTGCGGGTTATGGGTAGCATTTGCTGAGCATTTGTAAGGCTCTGGGTTTGATACTGAGCATCTGAAAAAGCAAAAACAAAACTCCTAATATGGAAAATGGTTGAGAATTGAGAACTCTGGACTAGACGGGAAGCTCTCGGGCTTGTTTGGTTAGACTGAGAGATTCAGTGTCTGAGAGCCACAGAACCTCACAGCCGTGTTGTTTGTGACCCAGTGACCTATGATGCCGGACACTCAACAGCCGCTAAAGATCACTTGAAACAGTCCTCCAAGTTCATTGCCTCATGCTATTGAAAATTATTAAAGAGGTGGACTCTTGGAGTTCACAAAATAGAAACAAGCTTTATTAACAATCATCACAGAAAAGGAAGAAATTGAAGAAATATGAGAAATAAAGGAAAAGTGATAGAAACTTCTGAAAGAGGGAAGGGTTTTTCAAGAGAGGAAGAAGCCACTGAACTTCATAGTAGAGAGGCTTTACAGGGCTCTGGGGAAGACTAGATGAAGACCAAGGGAACTGCTGTGAGATTGGCTAGTTCTCTGGGCTACTGTGCGTGGAGCCACAGGATCCTCGAGTGTCCCCCTGGCCCCACCTGGGAGATAGGTATGCAGTCGCTGTACACGTGCTGCTCTTAGGAGTGACTGAAGCCCCGCCCTGCCTCCCCCCCATCAGCAGCTCTTTCAGTTACTCACGGTGACTGTCTACTTCCTGATAGTCACTTAGCCTGTGTTCCCACCGTCCAACCTCGAAGCTGTCCTAAGCGCTGTTAATAAAACTAAACTGTGTGTTCACATTCAGGGGATGGCATAGTGTTGCTTCTTACCCCAGTCACCATTTGGAGCTGCAGTCTTTCATGGTTGACGCGTGTTTAGCTCCTTGTCTATGGGGTGCTCTGAGGTGATCTGGACAGGAGCTTCTTCTTAGAAGCCATCCTTACTTAAAATGTAGTCTATTTTTATGATTAGCTGCATTAGAAACCAGACATTTGAAAGGATCGTGGTGTTTTTTTTTTTTTTGTTTTTGTTTTTTTTAGTTTTTCGAGACAGGGTTTCTCTGTGTAGTCTTGGCTGTCCTGGAACTCACTTTGTAGACCAGGCTGGCCTCGAACTCAGAAATCCGCCTGCCTCTGCCTCCCAAGTGCTGGGATTAAAGGCGTGCGCCACCACCGCCCGGCAGGATCGTGGTGTTTTAAATGTATTTCTCAATTGCTCCGGGGGTTCGGGTGCAAAGCTGGCCAAGAGCCCCATCTCTTATCTGTCTAGATTGGTTATCTCATACCCAATTATAAGCCCACTTACTTAACTTCCTCGCTGTTCCAGACCTTGCTATGCTAACCTTTAATTTGCTTTTTAACACTAGCTTCTGTTCTCACTGCAACATAAATGAGGAACTTGCTGTTTTTACCATGAGCTCCTTTCCCTTAGTACCTACAGAGAGCTATGTCCTGCATCAAGAGAGCAGTCGCTTACAAAGGTACCAAGGTTGTACGTGTGCATATGCCTATATTGAGACTCACATCTCCAGACCCTACATATTCTGAGGCCAGTCTCTAGCCACATAACTGCCCCATGCCCTAGCAGTCCTGGTGTATAGAACCAAGTATTTAATTTTTTTTTATGTGCATTGGCAGTTTGCTTGCATGTATGTCTGTGTGAGAGTCTTGGATCCCCTGGAATTGGAATGAGCTTCCATGTGGGGCTGGGAATTGAACCTGGGTCCTCTGGAAGAGCAGCCAGTGCTCTTAACTGCTGAGCCATCTCTCCAATCCCCAAGTATTTAATGTTACTTTACTTTTCTCCTTTCTGGTTAGGTACCTGTAGATGATGTCTATTGTCAGTGGTATCCAGCATCTTCCGGGCTGATCCATGGTCACTTTCCGGGATGGCAACAAGGTGACTTAGCTGAGGATGACCCTGACTGAAAGGCTTCGTGAGAAGATATCTCAGGCCTTCTACAACCATGGGCTGCTCTGTGCATCCTATCCCATTCCCATCATCCTCTTCACAGGACTCTGCATCTTAGCCTGCTGGTATGTTTTCAGTTTTTCCCTTATGTGGTAGAACAGTGTGAGGTGACAGTAGATTTCACTAAACCTAACTGTGATGGAGCTCTTAGATGCCTTGTATTTTTATGTAGTGGGGACTTAATGAGGATACTCACTGGAGCTGCATAGTAGAGAGTTCAAAGGCATTTTCCCTTTAGTGTTAGTTAATAGTACGAGTCTGAGTACTGCAAGGTAACGTGTGTTTATTTGAACAGCTCCTTAGACACATTCTACAAGCTGGCTCAAAAGACTTGCTTCTCTTGTCATTTTCTCATGTT
The DNA here is from genome assembly GCA_036184795.1 of Tokudaia tokunoshimensis. Taxonomy (NCBI): domain Eukaryota; kingdom Metazoa; phylum Chordata; class Mammalia; order Rodentia; family Muridae; genus Tokudaia; species Tokudaia tokunoshimensis. The sequence continues at coordinate 111,142,131 of BTHU01000008.1, forward strand.
CATATACAGCCATCCTCTGATCCCTTGTTACTTCTTGGGGCCTGCTGTGTGGCAAGGTCTATAGTAAAAGCCATGGATACTTGTGTTTCTTGCCTGTCTTTCACAGGCCTCATAGAAGCCTGAAGACTGACTGTGATTTTGTACAGTGAGGGGCTTGATGTAAGGTAGCCTCTTGAACCATACAACATTCTCAGCCGTCTGAAGATCGTACCTTAATATCATTTTCTCTAGGAAAAAAAAAGATGTATTTTACACGCTTGGGTGTGGCTCAGTGGTAGAGCTTTGTCTGGTGTGCTCAAAGCTCTAGGTTCAATTCCTATCATGAAAAAAAAGTTTTCCAGATTCACTGTATACAATGCTATGCTCTAAGTCTGGCTCAAGACTGATCCTCCTGTTCTGATCTGTTATAAATGATCCCAGATATTCCCCTAATTTACAGTAAGAAAGATGAGTATCATTCATTGAGAGCTTCCTCCCTGGTACCAAGTCAGGAATATAATTAAATTTCTCATTTGTCCTCACAATACTTAGGAAACGGTCCAGTTATCTCTTCATTCCACAAAGGGTGTCAGAGTTTAGTGATGTGCCTGGTCCGTGTCACTGTCTCTGTTGCCTGCCTCTTTTCATTCTGGCTCAGTGTACATTGGTGTTTAAGATCTACCTAACTGGATTACATATTATAAAACACTTACGATGGCACATGCTGCATAATGAATTAGGAGTACTGTGAGGAGTGCTGGCTAGTTTAAAAAAAAACAAGCAAAAAGTCAAAATTTTCTGTTAACTGACCTCTTTAGTGGTTTACTTCTCTAGATCTTGTTTAGAGGGTTGGGCAGGTTTTGAGACATATGGTGGTATCAGAACTGTATGGAATCTTATAAGGCAGGTTCTTAGACATGGGGTCCTTTCAGAACCATATGGAAGGTGGGCTAAACTCAGTGGGCTTTCATTGATGAGGTTTTTGGTGAACCTAAAAGCTTGCTGCTGTGACAGGTCCCTAAGCCTGCCTGGGGCCTACACACTGGGAAGCACTAATCTATTTGCCTTTGTGTGTACCTGGAACTCTATGAGGATCAGGCTAGCCTGGAACTCACTGAGATCGCCTGCCCCTGCCTCCCTAGCATGGAGACTAAAGGTGTGTGCCACCACACTAAGCCCCCAAAAAATATTTTTTGAGGATGAACCACTTCTGTGGGTTCTTCAGCAGCTTCTCTGTTTATATTGCAAGCTACCAGGGTATCTCTAAAAAGTGTTCACTACATTCTTATTTATTCAGTTTGTATGCTTGTTTTGAAGTCAAAAGTGTGCACCATGTGGGCCTGATAGATGGAATCAAGTCCATCCTTCAACAGGTATCCTGCCCACTGAGCCATCTCAACAGCCTTAACTGAATGTCTTTTGGCATCTTAGCACATTTGGCATGAGTAGCACACAGGCTGGTACCTTTAGAAGGCTAACCAGATAGACCTTCTGTAAAGCGCGAGGATCTCCACTCTGGAAGCACAGATCTGTTTTGAAGTCCTGGGCAATTTCTCACACTGATACCGGAAGGGGAGCTTGAGAATCAGGAGTTCAGTGGGCTGCTGGTGGTGTCTAATTTTACAGAGTGACGCACTGCCAAGCCTGTAGAACGGTGGCTTCTTCACCTGTGTAGTATAGGATGTACTCCAAGTGGGCTTTTGTCATTGTCTCCTGGCTTTATCACGTAGGGATTTGGAGATAGTCTGCTTTGTCTGAGCTGTGACACAGAAATGCTCTTTACTTCTGTCCCTTCTCCCTGACAGGAGTTCATTGAAATCTTGGACCTAGGCATACAAACCCCAATGTCATTTTCTTTCTTTCTTTCTTTTTTCTTTTTTTTTTTTTTTTTTTTTTTTGGTTTTTCGAGACAGGGTTTCTCTGTGTAGCCCTGGCTGTCCTGGAACTCACTTTGTAGACCAGGCTGGCCTCGCACTCAAAAATCCGCCTGCCTCTGCCTCCCAAGTGCTGGGATTAAAGGCGTGTGCCACCACTGCCCGGTTCACTCTTTCTTTCTTTCTTTCTTTCTTTCTTTCTTTCTTCCTTCCTTCCTTCCTTCCTTCCTTCCTTCCTTCCTTTCTTTTTTTATTAGATATTTTCTTTATTTACATTTCAAATACTATCCCTTTTCCTGGTTTCCCCTCCGAACCCCCCTATCCCATCCCTCTTCCCCCTGTTCACTAACCCACCCACTCCCGCTTCCCTGTCCTAGCATTCCCCTACACTGGGGCATCGAGCCTTCACAGGACCAAGGGCCTCTCCTCTCATTGTTATGTCCAACAAGGCCATCCTCTGCTGCATATGCGGCTGGAGACGGGTCTCAATGTCATTTTCTATTCTGGGAAGTTTTTCTGTTGAAACAACTCCCTTTCTTTTTTTTTTTTCTTGGTTTTTTCGAGACAGGGCTTCTCTGTGTAGCCCTGGCTGTCCTGGAACTCACTTTGTAGACCAGGCTGGCCTCGAACTCAGAAATCCTCCTGCCTCTGCCTCCCAAGTGCTGGGATTAAAGGCGTGTGCCATCACCGCCTGGCCAACAACTCCCTTTCTGTCAGAGCCTTGAGGTGCCTAGAGGAGGAAAGCATGGACAGCAGCCAGCTTTTAGTAATTGTGTTAGATAGTCAGGCTCCGATTAACTGTTGCTCTTTATTCCTTAGATGAGATTTGTTAGGACCCAAAGGACCGCTGCACTTTCTCTCCCTACTGAGATCCAGCAGCTGCCTGTGTTAGTGCAGTTGTGTTCACCCCGTTCATTACCAAGTCCCCTCTAAAAGGCACAGAGCAGGACTCAAGGGGCGGTGACTAATAAGGGCTTACGGATGCACCTTTCTCCATCTGGTTGAAGAATCAGGGATTGAGAGGCTGTGTACACAGGAGTCAGGCTCCTCAGACAGCACCAGGGGTCTGACTTTCTTCTCTGCGCTGGTGCTGAGGGGTCGGCGATTGAGAGCTGAGGATACTCCTTCAAGTAGCCTGAGTGCTGAGCCTTGTAAGTGGGCTTTGGTAAGTTCTCTCCTGCCTGGCTCCTAAGTGTAATAACTGTTAACTCCCTCCCCTGGGAAAAGCTGATGAAACTTGTAGCAAATAGACATTGTAGCAAAAGTTGTATTTATATTTCCTAGAGGTTAGGCTACTAGGACCCAAGGGGGTGGCCCAGTTCAGAGGCCGACTTTGTAAGGGTACATGACATAGAATCCAGCTCAGAGAGGAAGTTGGTATCACAATGAAGGCATATTAAGTCTCCTGAGGACGACAGTCTTTCAGGAATTTGAGAACAGATTTGTTCCTTTCCCTCTTGCTTTTCCTTTCAGGAGAGTTACTGGTACCTTCAGCTGGGGCTGTGTATCTCAGCTGTGGTGGCCTGTACTCAACCATTTTGTCCCTTTCTATCCACACCTCAGGTTGTTCTGTGATTACCTTTGTGGTCACACAATGGGCTATGTAACAGCTTGCCTCTTTGTCTGCTTAGACATTTATATGGTCTTTGCACAATAAGAAAAGAAAATCAGAGTAACTTAAGCCTGTCTGTGCTCTTGGTTAGGTCAGCCAGAGTGGCTGAGATCAAAGTTTCACAGCACCCTGACCTCTGCTCTAAAGCCTGGACTCTGGAGGGGCCCAGAGGGCCAGCTCCTTAGACCTGCCCTGACACTGCCCAGTTGAACATTCAAAGCAAGAACCTCCTCTCTGGTGTTACAGACTCCATTAACTCACCAAAGCTTGTAGGAAATCACAGACTGCTTTATCACGCACAGTTCACTCAAGAAGAAAGGTAAAGCAGGAGGAAAACCCTCGAGGCTTTACTACCTGACTCTCCTGGCCTTGTATTGTTCACCCCTGGGAAGTGGGGGATGAGTTAGCGAGCTGGGCTTGGGGTCACACTTGTAGTCACAGTGCTCAGGAGGCAGAGGTAGGTGGATCAAGGCCAGTCTGCGCGCATAGCAAGTTCCAAGCCACCCAGGGCTGTGCAGTGAGACCTGTCTCATAAACACAAGCAAAAGGCTGGAGAGACGGCTCAGCACTTAAGAGCACTGGCTGCTCTTCCAGAGGACCCAGGTTTGATTCCCGTTACTCCCGTGGGGGCTCACAGCCATCTGTGACTCCAGCTGCAGGGCCTCTTCTGACCTATTCTGTGAGCACCGGGCCCTCAAGCCCTGCAGACACATAGGCAGCCAAACACCTGTGCAAAAAATGAATTTTAATTACTTTTAAAAATGAGATGGCTAAGCACTGGTGCCACACAACCTTAATCCCAGCACCTGGGAGGCAGAGGCAGGTGGATTTCTGAGTTCGAGGCCAGCCTGGTCTACAGAGTGAGTTCCAGGACAGCCAGGGCTACATAGAGAAGCCCTGACTTGAAAAACAAAGACAAACAAAAAACTAGACTGAGAACACGAATCTCCCACCTTTGTTATCTCTAGGAAGGTGTATCATGTGACATCTTTGACCGTTTCTTTGCTGCAGTGTCTCTGGTGTCTCCTAATCTCAGCAGAGATTGTTGGGGAGGGAGAACGGGAAGAGTGAGGAGCTAGGCGCTCTGTGGTTGATGGACCTGAAATGCAGGGATGTTTACTCAGAATAAGTGTACCTCACTCTTCTACCTGCCTTCTTTTTTAAAAACAGAAGTTTTAGGTTGGGCTTCCTCTGGGACAAGCCTTTGAGCTTGAGTAACTTATATACGAGATGCAGTGAGCAAGAAGGAGCCAGGGGCAGGAGATAGCAGGGAAGGCCCTTCGTCCAGCACTTAGCACCCTGAGAAGCTGGGGCACTGTCAACAGACCTCACAGCACCCTCCCCCCCCGGGGGGGGCCAGCTAGGGATTCTCCATTCCATAAAGGGTCAGATAGGAAATATTTTAAGCTTTTCAGTACACCTGTCTGCTATATTACCTTGGATTTTTAAAATTTCTATTTGTTTGTTTTATATCGCCCTTAAAAAGTATGAGAAAATACTTTAAAAAATTCTTAATTGACAGACTGAAAAAAACCAAGAAAAAAAACAACACAAAAAAGCAAAAAAAGAACCAAGCCATGGTACTGTGTGCCTAGTACACATAGAGCACCAAAAAACAAATAAAAATAGGCCATTGCTAGATTCAACTTCTGGGCTGTACTCTTCCAACTCCTAATCTGTAAGTAGCAGCAATAGCCATTGGTTGGGAGCTGCATCCAGTTAGCACTGACCTCTAGTACTCACAGCCTGAGTACTGAGGCTCACTGAGACAGTCCCCTCCAGCAGCAGAACATTTTCAGGCAGAGGGGCAAGTTGTAGCCGTTGAAAGTTGGACCAGCCTACCCAGAAAGAGCAGAAAGAGTGAGTTTAGGGTTTGCCAGTCCCTGGAATATCTTAGGTGGCCAGATGTAGGCAGAAGGGTATACAGGGAAAGCAGCAGAAACCTGTGGCCCACAGAGGTTCAGGGTGTCAGTCAGGACCGACTAAGAGAGGGGTTCTGGGGGCTGGAGAGATGGCTCAGCAGTTAAGAGCACTGACTGCTCTTCCAGAGGTCCTGAGTTCAATTCCCAGCAACCACGTGGTGGCTCACAACCATCTGTATTTCTACAGTGTACTCATGTACATAAAATAAATAAATCTTAAAAAAAAAAAGAGGGCTAAGAATATAGCTTACCGTTAAAGCCCTTTCCTGCTTTGTGCAAGGCCCTAGATTCAGTCGCCAGTACTGCCATGATAACAGTGAAGGAGAGGCGAATGCATTTTTTTAGATAAACAAAAGTGGAGTGAATGCCTTACCAATGTTGATTTCAAGTTTTTGTTTTTTTTTTGGTTTTTCAAGACAGGATTTCTCTGTGTAGTCCTGACTGTCCTAGAACTCATTCTGTAGACCAGGCTGGCCTCAAATTCAGAAATCCACCTGCCTCTGCCTCCCAAGTGCTGGGATTAAAGGCGTGGGCCACCACTGCCTAGCAGCAGATATTTTCTTATGCCTGCCATATCTGCTTTTGAATTGCTGTTTTAAAGCATTATTCTTGCCTGGGTGTATGGAATACTCTTTTAATCCCAGCACTTGTGAGGCAGAGACAAGCAGAGCTCTATGAGTTCTGTAGAGATAGCCTGTCTCAAAAACAAACAAACATTATTCTGGGCTGGCAAAATGACTCCACAGGTAGTGGTGTTTGCCACCAACTCTAATATCCTGAATTTTATCCCTGTTTAATCCCCATGACCCACATAGTAGAAGAAAAAGAGCTACCTCCTACAAGTTGTTCTCTGATGTGTACCTACACATAGGCACACAATGTGGGGTACACACACAAATAAATATAGAGTTATAAAACATCATTCAGAGTAGGCCATTATATACTTAAAATGTCAATTGTAAGTCTCTAGGGTGACTCCCAATAGCTTGTAAACAGATGGAGATGGGAGGATGTTGCTCAGTGGTAGAGTCATGTGAGAAGTACTAAGTTCAATCTCCAGTCTACAAAAGCTAAAACCCGTTTGAGCTGGATATGGTGGTGTATACCCATAATCCCCTACCCTCAGGAGGAGATAGGAGGATCAAGAGTTCAAGCCCAGGGTTTGAAGAGATGAGTCAGTGCTTAAACAATTGTCCTTATAGAGGACCCGGGTCGGTTCCCAGCACCCATGTGGCAGCCAACAGTTGTCTGTCTGTAATTCAGTTATTGGGAGATCTGATGCTCTCTTATCTGCTCTTCAGGCCTGCATACATGTGCTACACAGATTTATATGCAAGCAAAAAACCCATAGACATAAAATAAAAGTAAATCTTGGGAAAAAAAATCAACACCATCCTCAGCTATACAGCAATTTTGAGACCAACTTGGGCTATGAAACCCTTTCTCAACCCCCTCAGCCCAAATGAACATCTATAGAGAAGGAAAGAAGGGAATCAGAATGGCTCACCGTGAAAGTCAGTGACTAAATACTATTTTCTCAAGGAAGGTTTTCTCAGTGTAACATGCTTGGCTGTCCTGGAACTCACTCTATAGACTAGGCTGGCATTGAACTCAGAGATCCACCTGCCTTTGTCTCCCCAGGGATTAAAGGTGTGTGCTAGCACTGTGCAGTTAAATAATTTTTAAGACAGAAAGTTAGTAATGGAAGAATTAAGGAACAAAAACCAAATAATATATAAAAAATAATCCTCTATGAATAATCTCATTAAATGAAATCAATTAAGCTTTCTTATTAAAAGGAAAGACTGGGGACTGGAAAGATAGCTCAGTGGTTAAGAGCACTGGCTGCTCTTCTGGAGGATCTGGGTTCAATTCCCAGCACCCACATAGGGGCTCACAACCGTCTGTAACTCCAGGTTTTTTTTGTTTTTTTTTTTTCCAGACAGGGTTTTTCTGTGTAGCCCTGGCTGTCCTGGAACTCACTCTGTAGACCAGGCTAGCCTCGAACTCAGAAACTCGCCTGCCTCTGCCTCCCAAGTGCTGGGATTAAAGGCGTGTGCCACCACTGCCTGGCTGTAACTCCAGTTTTAAGGGATCTGGCACCTTAACACATACATGCAGACAAAACACCAATGCACATAAAATAAAAATGATTAAAAAAAGAAAATCAGTTTTAAAAAGGAGGAGGGACTGGTAGATTAAACATAAGAGTTATCTGACTGCTGTGTATAGGACACTTTAAACAGCACTTTAGAGGCTGGAGCAATGGCTCAGCAGTTTAGAGCACTGGCTGCCCTTCCAGAGGACCGAGGTTTAATTCCTAGCACTCACGAGGCAGCTCACAGCTATTTGTAACTCTGGTTCTAGGGGATCTAACATCCTCTTCTCTTCTGGCCTTCATGAGGACTGCACACGTGTGATGTGTAGACACACATGCAGGCCAAACACCACATACATAAGATAAAAATAAATTTCCTGGAGGCTGGGGAGATGGCTTAGTGGTTAAGAGCACTTACTGGTTGCTCTTCCAGAGGACCTGAGTTCAATTCCTAGCACTCACCTGTGGTGCACAGAAATATAAAGAAAAATATATGTTCATGCAAACATTCATACATAAAAAAATAAATAAAAATCTTGAAAAAAAATTTTTTTAAAGATTTATTTATTATTATAAGTACAGTGTAGCTGTCTTCAGACACACCAGAAGAGGGCGTCAGATCTCATTACAGATGGTTGTGAGCCACCATGTGGTTGCTGGGATTTGAACTCAGGACCTTCAGAAGAGCAGTCAGTGCTCTTAACCTCTGAGCCATCTCACCAGCCCCTTGAAAATTTTAAAATAAAAATAAATTACTTATGGATAGGCACTATAGTTTAAATATAAGATCACAAAGAGACAGAAAATGCAATGCTAGAAAGAGATATTACATGCAAATAGTAACTGAAGGAGACCCAGAAGGGCTTTATTATTATCATATAATAAACTTCAAAGTTATAAAAGGCAAGGGATATGAAAGTGATAACGTTCTATAAAAGGAGGATATAATAGCAGTAAGCATATACAGCTGACCACAGAACCCCCCAGACAGACTGTTTACAGTAATGGTGGCGATTTCAGTCTACTTCAGTAATGGATATAACATCCAGACAGGAACCAGGCATGTGCATGCCTGTAATCCCAACACTTAGAAGGTAAAGGTAGGAGGATCAAGAGTTTAAGGCAGCCTCAACTGTGTAATAAGTTCAAGACCAGCCTAGGCTACATGAGATTTACATCAAAATAAACAAAAAACCTCAAAACACAAAAAGGTTAGACACCAGCTAAGGTCACTAAGGAAACAGGCTCAACACAACTGTTAGAGCAGTAAACATAACAGCACTCCACCCAGCAGAGTGCACCTATCACTGCAGGCCGTAGGCCACAGACAGATGCTAATTTTAAAGGTTACAAACAAACAGCCCCTTTTTGATTACAGTGGAAATAAGCCTAAAATAAGATCAGCAACAGAAGGAAACAGGAAAATTCACAGATCTGTAGACATTAAAACCATTGAGCCAAAGAAATAAGTTAGAAAATACCTTGATATGATGGAAATAAAAATTATAGCACATGCCGGGCGGTGGTGGCGCACGCCTTTAATCCCAGCACTTGGGAGGTAGAGGCAGGAGGATTTCTGAGTTCGAGGCCAGCCTGGTCTACAAAATGAGTTCCAGGACAGCCAGGGCTACACAGAGAAACCCTGTCTCAAAAAACAAAAAAAAAAAAAAAAAAAAATTATAGCACAGTGTAGAACAAAAACAGAGGCTTAGAAACTCACTAGAGACCCTGAGGTGCTGGCGCACACCATTAATCCCAGCACTCGGGAGGGAGCGGCAGGCAGATCTCTCTGAGTCTGAGGCCAGCCTGGTCTACAGAGTGTACTCCAGGACAACCAGGGCTACACAGAGAAACCCTGTCTCAAAAATTCAGAAAAAAAAGAAAATTTACAGCACACCAAAACTGACAGCATCCTGACTGCCTAAGAGAAACTGACAGATGGACAGACTAACCGGCTAAGGTGCCCCTGGAAGGATGGCCCTGGAGTCTAAGGTGACCATGAGATTGGTGACCTAAAGGACTGTGGTGGTTAGGTGATGGACAGGTACAATGATGAGTGTAGAAATCAAATTAACAGGAAGTTGTCAGGGAAGTTTATAGCTTGGAGTAACCTGGCCCTAATTCTCAGCTCTGAATCTGCACATAAACCCTTGGGTGTGGCTTGAGGTCTTCCCTACTTCCTGACTGAGTCTCTTTCCCTCTTGCTTAATGCCATCTAAAGCCCACCTGGCCTGTTTTTGCTCTCTGACTGCAATGTAAATGTTGAGAGCAGAGATCTTGTCTGTCTTGTACATCTCTGGCCTTGCACAATGTCTGGCCCTGAGTTCATGCTCAAATATTTGTTGAAAGAATGACTACTGAGAAAACAACCAGGCTGGCTGCCTATTAGTGGTGACACAGCCGCCAAAACTGCGCGGTCAGGAAGCCATGTCCAGAAAGGAGGCAGAAGCAAACGTACAGATTTCTCTGCCAAGGAAACTTCACTCTTGCCGGTTGCACATCCCTAGGTTAGACATGTCTTGGATTGTAGGATAGCAGGAAAGCAGACCTTCATTTCCCAAAGATGCTTTCCTCCTCGTCAGTGTCTTTGACACAGGTCATTCTATGTATCCTGAGCTGTCTTGGAACTTACTATGTAGCCTAGGCTGGCCTCGAATTTATGATCTTGCTTCCTACTGCTTCCCAAGTACTGGGATTACAAGCATATGGTAATTACACTCAACCCCAAATATGCTTTCATATTGTCTATGTTTATAGTTCCATTTAAATAGTGTATCATTTTGAAGCTCATACTTGGTTTGGGGTTGGTTGGTAGCTGAATGATAATTTAATCATTCTTTGTCTTCTCTATACATGGAGACTTGCATTTTTCTTATAGATAATGATGCTTGCCTCCTACAGAGAAGTATTTATATAGCTAATACACTTTAAATGCTTAGAATAGTTCCTGGCACAGGGCTGGAGAGATGGCTCAGCAGTTAAGAGACCTTATTGGCTCTTCAGAGGACAAGGTTTGGTTCCCATACCCACATGGCCACTACCTACCATGTGTAACTCCAGTTCCAGGGAATCTAGTGACCTCTTCTGGCTTCTGTAGGCATTTTGTGCATGTGGTGCACAGACATACATGCTGGCAAAATACACATGTGCATAAAATAGAAATAAACCTTTCAAAAATAATTTCTAGCATGTATTAAGCCTCATGCAAGAGATTCGATTATTATTTACCTTCTCCCTTGGGCTTCTGCCTTCATCACCTAAAATTAAAAGTAGATGGAAAAATACATGTGTGTAAACCAAAACTCAAGAACTACAGACAACATCAGCATCACATGAAACAATCCAAACTACCCATCCAGGCAGGCGTGGTGCCACACACCTTTAAATCCCAGCATCTGGAAGGCTAAAGGATGTGGGTTCAAGGCCAGCTTGGACTTCATAGGAAGATTGAGTCTCAAATAATCAATGATTATAATTTCCTTCCTTCTTTCTTTCCTTCCTTCCTTCCTCCCTTCTTCCCTTCCTTCCTTCCTTCTTTCCTTCCTTCCTTCCTTCCTTCCTTCCTTCCTTCCTTCCTTCCTTCCTTCCTTCCTCCCTCCCTCCCTCCCTTCCTCCCTCCCTTCTTTCTTTCCTCCCTCCCTCCCTCCCTCCCTCCCTCCCTTCCTTCCTTCCTTTGAAGCTGTGGTAAGCATGATTACCTCTAGATTTTTTTATTTACAAAATTTTTATTTTTACATGTTTGTCTGCATGAGTGATTGCCATGTTTTCGAGTGCCAAAGAAAGCCAGAAAATCCTCTGGAGTGGAAGTTACAGATGAATGTGATCCAATGAGTGCCAGGAACTGAACTCAGATTCTCTGGGAAAGCAGAAAACATTCTTACTGTTGAGCCATCTCTCCAGTCTTCATAACTTTATTCTCAATAACTTCAACTAGAAACAGCCAAGTGTCCCTTGGCAGGGAAGTAGACACGTGCACTATAATTTCATTCAGTGGGATGCAACATACCTGTGCTGTCAGGGGCGTTATTGTAATGCTAGGTGTTGAACACAAGGCCTTAGAGATAAAGCACCCCATCACTGACTTCCATTTCCAGCTCTAATATGTGTCCATAAAAATGAGTGGCTCACCGCTGGGCACTCAGGAGGTAGAGGCAGGTGGATCTCTGAGTTTGCAGCCAGCCTGGTCTACACAGAGAGATACAGGACAGCCAGGGCTATACAAAGAAACACTGCCTCAAAAAACCAAAAACAGTTAGTGGCTCTGCATGTACTAACATATATGAATATAACAGGTACTTGAACCATTTACAATAAAGTACATAAATAGGATAGATAATGGATTTTATATTATGCTTAAAAATAGGCAAAGCTGGGCTGACAAGATGGCTCAGTGGGTAAAGAGTTGCTTGCTGCTAAGCCTGACAGCTCGCGTTTAGTCCCTGGAATCTACATAGTACAGGGAATGAAAGAACCAACTTCTGCAAGCTGTCCTCTGACCTCAACACATGACTGGAAGGTGCACCCCTACTCTAAATAAGCAAATGGATGTTAAAAAAAAGAGAAAACTGTGGTTGGTGTGTGGTTGCATGGTAGAACATACACATCGACATACAAGTCTCAGCACCACAAACAAAAGAAAATCAAAATGGCTCTGTAGCAGGAGAGACGGCAGCACTGTCTGTGGAGAGGGTGTGTTGACGGCTTGTGTTCAGGGCTGTCTTCTGAGGTTCTGCACATGTCCTGTAGCTTGATCTAGGTGGTGATTAGTTACAGGTTTATGTGTAGATAAAAACTGAACGCCTGAGATGTGTGTGTCGCGTACTGTATGTAAGTCGCTTTCTCTTTTGCCTGTTGTCTTGTTTTCAGGGTATCATCTCAGTGTTTTACCACTAGAAGGCCTCAAATTTGCCACCCTCTTACACAGTTTATGTCTGAATCTTAAAAAAATTTAAGTGATACTTGAAACAAAATAACAAAATACACATGTATTTCATATCTTGCTGATGTGAGGTCAGTTTCTTTTTTTTTTTTTTTTCGAGACAGGGTTTCTCTGTGTAGCCCTGGCTGTCCTGGAACTCACTTTGTAGACCAGGCTGGCCTCGAACTCAGAAATCCTCCTGCCTCTGCCTCCCAAGTGCTGGGATTAAAGGCGTGCGCCACCACCGCCCGGCGAGGTCAGTTTCTTTACATGTGATGGACCCGTTAACTTCTGCTCTGCGTAGCTGTGTGATCCCCAGCCTCACAATCTTTATGATTTGTCCCTTTAAATAGAGCAGTTCCTCAGCTGTCTGAACCTGAATTTGTGTCCTCTCCCTAGTTTTTGTCTTCTGTCTGATTGATAAGACTTTGTTTTTGGCATCTTGTCTAAAGTCTCAGAAGACAGCCAGCCTGTTGTACTAATTGGGCTTCTTTGTGCTTTTTGTGGCTAAAATATGTTTGAAAATTCTGATCTCCATGATGTCTGGATTTTAGCTCTGAAATTCTGTGGTGAATAATATGATGTTTTTACACGGTTCTGGCAAAGGGGGTGCACTTGGAATTGCAGTGGCTCCCGTGTCGCTGCCGTCTCACAGACCCTGCCTCTCCGGTATCTTTATTCTTTCTCTCCCTTTCCTTCTCCCTAGCTACCCGCTGCTGAAGCTGCCCTTGCCTGGAACGGGACCCGTGGAATTCTCCACGCCTGTGAAGGGTTACTCGCCCCCGCCTGCGGACTCTGACCACAAGCAAGAGCTCAGTGAACAGCCAGAGTGGGTAGGTGCTCGGCCGGCACTGGGGAGAGCCCAAGCAGAGAGCTGATTGGTGGAGGCAGACTCTGCAAGTGACCGGAAGAGCGGTCAGCTTCAGCTAGTGAGCTCATGTGCTCACCTGCTTGACAAAGGCACCGAAGTGTGTGTCTAGTTGTGCACTTAATGAGTAACCTTTATTGAAAGAAAACAATGACACACAAGTGTGAACGCCCTAGAAAAACGAGGGGTGACCAGCTAGACCTGGGTTCATACCCAACCTACTAACACACCATGTGCAGAGACCAGCTGACAGGTCATCTAGTCTTCGATCTTAGGTAGTCATGAGAACAGCAGAGCATCCCCAGGGTGAGCCTAATTTTCTCAGATCAATAAGGACTTTTTTTCAATATTCATAATCCAGTCAAGTAGTCTTAAAAGTACAGTTTGGTTATTGTGGTTGTTGTTGTTGTTGTCGTAGTTGTTTTTTAAACTAGAAGGGAAGTTGGAGCCCAAAGTACTTGAGTGCCTCAGTTACTTAGTTTATGAGGGTCAATACTGGGTTAGAACTCTGCTCCCTCAGCCCTACTGGCTCTGATAAACTCTGAGCTGAGCATTGATATGAGAAAGTCTAGTTGAAGGCCAAGACTTGGTCTCCCACTCACTGTGACATCTACACTTGCTATTTGAAGCTTGACCAGCTCATGTTTGGGTCTTACCCTGTGAGGACGGTGTGCCTGTCCTTCATCCTTCATGTTTTGGGCTTTGGCTCCATAAGTTGGTGCCAGGCCTGCTCAGTTTCTTGAGGAGAAACAAAGCTTGGGACAGAGTTCCTCTTCTCCACCTCTCTCTCACAGGACAGCACCTTCTTTCCACTTCTTTTCTGGTTACCGCTAGCTAATGAGTTAGGTGTTTGACTCTCCTGTTGCTGAACTGAAACACCCTAGTGAGAGGGTTGTGTTACAGCTACACATCGTGTGGATGAGAAATACACACCTGTGCCTCTGCTCATCAGAGGATGAGTAGTCTGAAGCTGGCAGAAGCTACTGTGGGATAGGGAGATGGCTCAGTGGGCTTCCCTGAGTACCTTCCATTGGCCTGGGATGGTGACTGAGCAGGTGTGCAGTGCACCTTAAGTCTACACAGTCAGAGAATTATACAGTTCTTTCTGTTATGAGCTCCATCCCTGAGGGATGGAGGAGACTCAGAGCTTGTGCTGGGGTCAGTTTCATGGTCTCAGTGTGAGTTACCACACTCATATTGCCTGTGTCTGATAAAAATATAAGCCCACGATAGAGTGAGAAACATTTCAACTCTAAGGAGCAGAAATCCTAACTCAAAGCAGAGTAAGTGGAAAGAAAGACTTCACTTCAGTAACTCACAGGCAGGAGCAGAAATGTCTTCTGCACTAGAGCCGGGTCCTCAGGACTCCATCTCTCAGATCTGTTCTCTGCAGATCAGCTTCATCTTTGTCTTCCTAACAGTGACTGTAGGAGCTTCCACCCTGTGTTTGTGCAACAGCAGATCTAGTGGATGATAGGCGTTCATTCCCAAAGCCTATTTGCCAGGGCAGCTGCTGTGTGCTGTCATCATCGGCCACACAGACACATCATGGCATCTGGAGAAGGAGTTGAAGGCCTGGGCACCGAAGGGCACAGCAGCCACACCTGTCCCCACCAGAGAGCTGCAGCCTCTGCCCTCCCTCTTCCATTTTGTTGCTTTTAGACTGCACCAGGATGACAGCTATGGGGACTTCTAGAGGCACTAGCCCTTGAAGAGATCTCACACTGGTCGCATAGTTAAGACAAAGGATTTTAAAGTTTGAAATCTATGTCAACACCTCACGGTAGAGGTGGGGATGCTGAGGGTGGGTCAGTGGTTAGGGTGCTTCTTGTTCTTGAAGATGTCGGATTCCAACACCCACGTCAGGCAGTGCATAGCCATGTGTAACTCCAGTTCTAGGAGACCCAACACCTTTGGCCTCTGCAGGTGCCTACATACACCTTGAACACGTAAACTCATGTATATACACACAAATTAAAAAAAAAAAAGCCAGGCAGTGGTAGTATATACCTTTAATCCTAGCTCTTGGGAGGCAAAGGCAGTCTGAATTCTTGTGAGTTCGAGGCCAGCCTGGTCTATAGAGTGAGTTTCAGTACAAGCAAGGGCTATACAGTGAAGCCCTGTCTCAAATAGATAGATAGATAGATAGATAGATAGATAGATAGATAGATAGATAGATAGATAGATAGATAGATAGATAGAAAAATAAAAAGAAAAAGAAAGTTGGGGTCCAGGAACTTTCGATGGTCAATGCTGTAACAGTTTTTGCATCACAGTAAAGGAGTATTGGTTTATATGCATATGTTTCTACTCTCAAATAAATGGTAAATACTTGTAAGTCTATCCTAAATCCACATAATTAACTGACTAAATAAAATAAATAGGGACAGTAAGCAAATCCTTGGGCAAAAATTTCATAATTCCCTTTTCTTTTCTTTTTCTTTCTTTCTTCTTTTCTTCCTTTTCTTTTTCTCTTCCTTCCTTCCTTCCTTCCTTCCTTGCTTTCTTTCTTTTTTTTTTGAGACAAGGTTTAAAGTTGCCTAGGCTGACCTCAACCTGCTATGTAGCTGAAGTCCTGATTGTTCTACATCGACCTCTCAGGTACTGCAGGAAGGCATGTTCCATAGTACCCGACTGCTCTCTTCCTCAGAGCACAGGCAGGGAAGGGTGTGTGCAGTGGAGAATTTGACAGGCAAGTCCTCAAGAAGGCGATGGAGGTTAGAGAGAATGGCACTTGCCTCTGGGGTCTTCCAGATATGTAGATAGCTCTAGTCTACTGAGTAAAAACATCAAACAATCTCAATTGAGGGACACCCCACAAATACCTGACCAGCACTCATACCAAAACCACAAAAAGTCTGAGAAACTGTCACAAGCTATGAGAAGCCCTTGGTGTCATGGTATGGCCTGTAATTTTTAGAAGCTTCAGTCCAGCTTTAGATGTCTCTGTTGCTTTGTGTCTTAGATGAGGCATAACATCATGGTGGCAGCAGAGTGTGGTGGAAGAGCCTATTCACATCATTGCGGCAGGAGGCAGAGGTAGAGGCAGAGAGGCAGGGACATGTGTATGTGCTATGTGCACGCATACATGCGTGTCTGTGTCTGCAGGGGAAGAGGTAGAGAGGAAGGGGCATGTGTATGTGCTATGTGCACGCATACATGTGTGTCTGTGTCTGCAGAGGTAGAGGCAGGCAGGGACATGTGTATGTGCTATGTGCACGCATACATGCGTGTCTTTGTCTGCAGAGGTAGAGGCAGAGAGGCAGGGACATGTGTATGTGCTATGTGCACGCATACATGCGTGTCTGTGTCTGCAGGGGAAGAGGTAGAGAGGAAGGGGCATGTGTATGTGCTGTGTGCACGCATACACGCGTGTTTGTGTCTGCAGAGGTAGAGGCAGAGAGGCAGGGACCTGTATGTGCTATGTGCACGCATACATGCGTGTCTGTGTCTGCAGAGGTAGAGGCAGAGAGGCAGGGACATGTGTATGTGCTATGTGCATGCATACATGCGTGTCTGTGTCTGCAGGGGAAGAGGTAGAGAGGAAGGGGCATGTGTGAAGAAGGTGTGAGACCCCCCGGAGCGAGAGCTACATGCTTCCCAGCATGGGTGTTGGTTCTGAAAGAGCAAGTGCCTGTAACTACTCAGCCCTCTCTTTAGCCCCTACTACAGAATCTGGTCATCCTTACCAGACCTTGGTCTGAGTTCAGCGCACTCTGTATTAGACTTAGCATGACCTATGGCTTTGTAGGATTGGCAAGCAGCAGTTCCTTCTGGACAGAGGGCTGTGCTTACAGAGAGAAAAACAAAGCAGAAACAGCAGAGACTTTCATTTCCCCATGTGTGGCCTTGGGCAAATGACTGCACACTTTTGCACCTGAGTTTCCGTATTTATAAAACAAGGTGATAATTATGCCTGTGCTACACATTATCCTAAGGATTAAATGAGAGAATGCAGACTTGGTGCAGCGCCTGGCCCACCATTAGCATTCAGCAAATGTTTGTGGCTGTCATTGTATATTGGGTCTGGCTAGCCTGAACAGAGAGAAAAAGGTCTGTGTGCTTGAACTGCTTGCAAGGTCACTAGGTATGCGCTCCTTAGGCCTGCCCTCTGATCAGTGGTCCTTTCTTCAGGAGCCCTGTCCTAACTGCCCTCCACACGAGGACTCTGCTGGACCTCTGTGCTTGTACTGCTGGACTTGTGAAGTTATGGTCACTCAGGTTCACATAAATGCCAGTGTTTTACGCACCACAGATGCTCAAGAGAGGGTTCTTGTTGAGTAGGTAAAGACCAGGATTATTTAAGAGATGGTGAACGAGCCTACTGTTTTGTTTTGTTTTGTGCACTGTGAGAAAGTTGGTGGACCCAAGTTGTTTCTAGGCTTTTGAGTTCAATTCTCCGATAGTGGAATCCATTCCTTTAAAGGAACTAACTCGGGGACTTGAGAGATGGCTCCGCAGGTAAGAGCACTTATCATTCTCACAGAGGCCTGAGTTTGCATCCTAGAGCCCACATGGTCACAACGATCTAGAACCCAGTTCCAGGACATCCAATGCCCACTTCTGACCTCCTTGGTCATCAGGCACACATGTAGTACACATACCTACATGCAGACAAAACATTTAATACTTAAATACTGTTTGCTTTTAAAAAAGAATGTCATAGGCCTGGCATGGTAGCACACACCTTTAAGTCCAGCACTTGGGCGGCAGAGGCAGGCTGAATCTTTGAGTTCAAGGCCAACCTGCTCTTACAAAGCAAGTCCAGGATAGTCAGGCCTCTGTTACAGAGAGAAACCCTGTCTCACATGCCCACTGCCCCCAAATGACACAGGAAACATGGTGGTGAGGAAATGAATCTGAATGAACTTGTAGGGACTGGTAGGCTGAGATGATACTGCCTGGATGCCAGATCTAGTTCTCAATTCCAGGGAACAATGTTTTCCTTCTGATGCTTTTCTAGATAGGTCATGAATGCAAAACAGAAGGAGGGGACGTGACTGCTCCTAGGTATTGTGGAGGAGTGGGTTTATTGTAGATAAAAGGGAGAGTATAGCCAGAGTCCAGAGTGACCATGGCGGAGAGGAGGAGGGGAAGGAAATGGGAAGAGAAGGGAACGAGGTGCGGCTGCCAAGAGGGCAAAGGTAACCAAAATGGCGGAACATACAGAGAAGAGCCTCTGGGGAGGGCAGCCCAGCCCCTGGGCGGCAGAGTGGTAGAGTGGGGAATGGGGAACTATGCCAAGCATACCCTGTAGCAGAGGAACCGAGGGATTCTGGGAGATCCTGGCAGCCAGGTCTTCCTGGGTATGTTAAGTAGACACCTCCCCTGTTAGTCCAGGCTTGTAATTTAGCAGCTCCCATCTGTTACTTTGGCTGCCCTTCACAGGGACCTGTCTGGGACTGCGTGGTTTATTCCCACACGGAACCCTCGCCCTCATTCATGGCACAGCCAGGGATGGTTTGCTAGAATCGGATCTAGGTTGTTCTGCTTACTTAAGAACTACATTTAAAATAGAAGATGGGCTTTAAAAGGAGGAAAGCCTGAGGGCTTCAGCACTTGCATGCCTGCCCTGGAGCAGCTGTCTTGGTGATGGGGACTTCACTACTTGTAGAGAGAGGGATGCTATGGCCCCAGTCCTCAGCAGGCCTTGGTAAGAACCAATCTGGCAGGTTCCCAGAGGCATATAGGCTTGTTCCATGCCAGGTTTCTAAGCTAGCCATGTAGTGTTGTGGTGCTGCCTGACCCTGGACACACTGATACAGGCAGAGATCTCATGCTATAAACAGTGGTGGCCAGAGATGCCATTGTTCCCCAGGATCTCAGCTCTTCCCCCAAAGTGCTTATGCTGGGCTTCTTCTCCAATGTCACGATTGGATGGCATTTCCTGAGCAAGTTGGCTCTAGAGGAAGAGATAGCTCGGGGTCAGGCAGCTGTGGGTTTCATCTGGCTCTGCTCCCCATCGGGCGTGTGACCTCAGACTCAGGCCTTGCTCTCCTCGCCTTGGTTCTCTTATCTCGATTAGTTGGGGGCCTTTCACAACACTGCAGTCCAGCTGCCTCCCAGGCTTCAGGCATCTCAGAACTCAGCTTGGGAATTTGCTTCCACATGCACTCACATGGCTGACCGGTTGCAGGTTTCTTGCAAACTTCTTAACTCCTTTCTAAGAGTTGGCTAAATGCCCTTTCTAGAATGGCTTACATGATGTCTTGTTTCACCAGATGGTGGAACCAAAAGATGGGGGGAGGAGGAATTTGTTATAATGTTCATAACCTAAATTCAAAGATGGTGTCACTTTGGCTTGGTTCTCTGTCAGAAGTAAAATCAGTGGATTAAGCATTCTTTTAAAGGGTGGGACTGCATGAGAGCATGAGGCCCAGAAGGCCTGGCTCTCTGGGCCAAATTAGAAGGCTCCTAGCACTGTCTCCCTCTGCTCTGCTGAAAGGTCTTTTGTTTGCTCAGGGGCATCTGGGTTCCACGGACACTTCTGCTTCCATTGTCATTCATACAGGCTACCATTCCTATTTGCTTCTATACCTTTTTCTCACTTGAACACCAGGTAGGGAACTTATTTTTATATTTAGTTTTTCTAGACAGGGTCTCACTGTTAGCCCTGACTGTGCTGGAACTCACTCTGTAGACCAGACTGGCTTTAAACTCAGATCCCACCTGCCTCTGCCTCCCAAGTGCTGAGTCTAAAGGTGTGCACCCCACTGGCCCAAGTAAGGATCATGAAGGGAGCCCATCCCCCATGGAACGGGCTCACTGCACAGTGGATTGGCCACACCTCATCTTCACTTACAATCTAGTGTCTGCCTTCTCACCAGCCTTGCTGTTCCTTCCCTGGAGAATCTCTGATACAGTGGCCTGTGGTGCTGGAGACCTATCCTTAGAGCCGCCCTTACCCAGTGTCTGTTGAAGCAATATGGAGTCCCTCAGCTCTACGTGCTCAGGCTCTGTGAGGTCACTTGCTCAACACACCCTTTGCTGACTGCCTCTCCTCCAGTTTCCTGTGTCCTTAGTGTTTTCAGGGTCTGCTTCTAGAAGTTTCCAAACTGGTCTAGGGCTTGTGGATGACTGCCCTGTAAGAGAATATTGATGTCCACAGCAGGGGACGTGAGGTCACATATTAAATGATGACTTGATATATTTAATGACTGGGCCAAGACTCTGAAAGAACGTGAAGGATGTGGAGCACCTGCTGGGAAGGTTCAGTGGATGTGGGTGAGTCAGGAGCCATTCAGCAGAGGGGCCCGGGTAAGCTGCGGAATGAGTCTACACAGGAGGCCGCATAGCATGGTTTGTCTGCAAAGGCTTCCGACCAGCGAGTGAAAACACAGGAGCTCTGGGCTACCCAGAGTTGGTGGGACGTCAAAGGAAGCTGTTGTCTAGGACAAATGGGCAGCAGCATGTTCTATAGAAACACAGTGGAGGGCTGGGCATGCTGGTGCACCTGTGTGATACCAGTACCCAGGAGGCTAAGACGGAATTACAAATCTGAGGGCAGCCAAAGCTACATAGTAGACTCCACGAAACAGATGGATAAATCTGAACTGCACGGGAAGCCATGCTACTACCTTCCCTGAAAAGAACGGCGGTCTGACAATCCTTCCAAGAAGTTTGCGTGAACTTGGGAGTGGGCACTAATAATGCTTCTGGAGCCTGACTATATTCCAGGTTGAGAACTCTGGTGCTGAGTTGTAGTTACTAGTCCTTTGTTGAAATACAGGCCCAAAGCTGGGTGGTGGCGCACGCCTTTAATCCCTATACTTGGGAAGCAGAGGCAGGTGAATTTCATGAGTTTGAGGCCAACCTGCTCAACAGAGTGAGTTCCAAGACAGCCCGGGCTACGGAGAGAAACCTTGTCTTGAAAAACCAATTAAAAAAAAAAAGAGAGAAAGAAAGAAAGAAACAAACAAACAGAAATTTGGGCCCTCATGATTCTGGGTGTGAAGGAAGGGAAGTGTCCTGGGGGTGTGGGCTCTTACCCTGAAAATTAACTAAGGGGTCATCGATTCTTTGAGACTAAGGAAGAGGTGCAGAGTCCGAGAGAGGCACTGAGCAAAGGTGTTAAGTTCAGCATCACAGCTTAACAGCCAGTAGTAGGACTAAGCCTGGGACTGGAAGCTCCGTGGTGCCATGAGAGTGAAGGGCCCTTCACGGGATTTCCCACCCCCGTGGGCTTCCTAGAGTGCGTTGTCCTTCGCCCAGGCAAATGCGTGTTGAGTCAGTGAGATGCTTTCAGGTTAGAGCCTATGACAGCCAGTTCCAGCCAGGTGACAAAGCAGTGCTTGGCAGCTTCAAGTGGGCTGTGCGTCAGAGCCCTCTAAGCTAGCTAAGTGTCATCAACAACTTCACAGCCCTACTAAGTACCACACACCTGTAATGTCGACACTTGGAAAGCAGAAGCAATGAGGATTGCTACAAGTTCCAGCCAGCTAGGACTAAACTAGGATTAAGCCCAAAACCCCGTCTCAACCAAAATGAGGACTTTGCTTTCAGGTTGTTCCCTTGAGCCCAGGAGACAGTTCTGTGGCCTTCTTCTCATCCACTCACCTGCCCTGTGGAGTCCCTGAGGCTTTGGCTTGGAAGCAGCCCCTCAGCCTAGCTCCCTCAGCCTGCCTGCCTGTCTCTCTAGTTGCCACTGAACTTCCAGGACCTTGGTTTCATTAGACAGCCCCTCCACCTCAGGGACATTTGGGCTTTTCTCTGTCGTCATTTTAAAGTCCAGAAGATCCAGCCAGGATCTGCCCGCCCACCTAAGGCCATGTCGATGTCCTGGTCGGCCATGTCTAGGTCTGTAGCCTTGCAGCAGCAGGATTCTGTGTCAATGTGTCTGTGGCTCATGTTACCACCAAAGGCCATGGTGATATCCCTAGTATGTCCAAGGACTGCACAGTTAGTCCTGCTCCTTGTCAGCTGCAGCATTCAGGAGAGCGACCTGCATCTTGTCTGGGCAGCACAGTAGAGCTGGTGTGCTGACCAACTCAGCTACCACCCAGGCCCAGATCCAGGGCGCTGAGTTGGCCACCCCAGCATCTACCCCATCTGTGGACTGCTGGAGCCTGTTAAGGAGCCAATCCTGCAGATCCAAAGGTCCAGGATTCCCATGACCTAGGGCAGCACCAGTATATCGGAGAGGAGATCCAGTGTTGATAGTATGGCGGAAGCCAGAGGCCTCAAACCAGACCACTGACTCTTGGCAGTGAACAGTTACAAGTAAAGCCGTTTGAGCAAAATGTGTGCTGCATGACGCACTGCGATACACTCAGATTCCGTGGTGAGGTTTTTTGTTTGTTTGTTTATCTGTTTTCTTTTGTGGGGGAGGTTATAAGGGTAGAGGGTGAATATGGAGGGACAGAGAAATGAATGTGATTGGGGTGCATACTGTGAAATTCACACGGAATCAATAAAAAATTAATAAATGTGTAGAAGGAAGGAAAAACATCTCTGAGTGAGGAGGTGGTGACATACAGCTCTAATCCCAACACTCAGGAGGCAGAGACAGAGGCAGGCAGAACTCTGAGTTCAAGGCCAGCCTGGTCAAAAAGATTGAGTTTTAGGACGGCCTGGGCTACACAGAGAAACCCCATTTCAAACAATAACAACAAAATCCAAGCAAACAAACCCATCTCCGCAGATGGGCAGAGTATGTGTCTACTCAAATGTCTTCTTGTGTGACTGAAACAAGCACACTTCTGGATGCCACAGGATGGACACTGTCATTTTCTTAACAGTGAGGACCCTGGAACTCAGGTCAGAAGCACTTCTAATGCCATAGAGCTGGGGTTGAAAATGTGTTTGTTGTTTTTGAGACAGTTGTGTAGCTTGGCTGGCCTGGGACTAGCTGATTAAACCAGGCTGGTCCTCAAACTTGGGAAAATCCTGCCTCTGCCTCTTAATTGTTCAGGTTACATCATGCATCACCATACCCAGCCAAAGACGTGGCTTGATTTTTTAAACCCGCTGCAGAGTAGTAGCTCTGGGGATCATTGTCTGTATATCACTGAGACAGCCACACACCTCTTGAGGCTTTCAGTCTGCTGTAGCCAGCAGCTATGCTCTGGTAAAAGGCTAGAAAGTAAGTGATTTAGGCTTGGTAGTATGATAGACCAGACACCTGTCTTGCAGACACACAACTCTGTTGTAATAGCATGGACCAAGGACCAGTGGGGGTGTAATGGACATAGCTTTATTCCTGAAAACACAGAAAGTGAATCTGAGCTTTCTGCCTGGGGAGCAGGGCATATTTTCCTGATACCTAATTCATTAGTGTTTTTCCCATAGCACGTGCTCAGTGCTTCCTTTCTATCCTGTCCTGTTTCTTCTACAGTATGTGGGTGCCCCCGTGGCATACATCCAACAGATATTTGTGAAGTCATCGGTGTCTCCCTGGCACAGAAATCTTCTGGCGGTAGATGTGTTCCGGTCACCTCTGTCCCGAGCATTCCAACTGGTGGAAGAGATCCGGAACCATGTGCTGAGAGACAGGTACTCCTCTTGGGCTCCCAACTCTGAGTATCAAAGGGAGTTATATATTGCAGTCAGCTTTGCAGTCTCGGTCCTCATGGGCCCTTTGATGCTACATTCTCACCACCCACAGAGTGGGTGTGAATGGGCCTGGCCGTAGGGAGGGAGCTGCACAATGCTGGCCCATGGCTCCTGCCTCTGTGCTCTGCTGAGATTAGCCAGCTCCACCTGAGGGTACCTTCTGGTACGTGCTGGCTCAACAGACTGTCTCCACAAGGTTTCAGTCAGCTAACGACTTTGACAAGGATTTTGGTGAGCTAAAGCCCTACATTTTCTTGCTCTCACTCTTGGCCACTAAAACTGTCTAAGGTGTTTGTTGGGGGTGTTTGCTTGCTCTCACACACCTGACCTTCTAGGAAGGAGATGGCTTTAGGGCCCCAGTGCATTCTGAGGGCTACATAGATACATGGTGGTCTTGTTGACGGGAAGCATTTCCCTCAGTGCCCTATCATCAGGCTCTTGTGAGATAGCAGGGGAGAGATAAAGCATTTAGGAGCCTGATGACAGATGATTCCCCATAAGTGCAGTGGGTTGGCCCTATGTTGGCAGAAACAGCAGAGGCTTCCTCTGTATTCTGCATAGCTCAGGGACCAAGAGCCTGGAGGAAGTTTGCCTGCAGGTGACAGACCTGCTGCCAGGCCTCAGGAAACTCCGGAGCCTACTTCCCGAACATGGCTGTCTGCTGCTGTCCCCTGGGAACTTCTGGCAGAATGACTGGGAAAGATTCCATGCCGACCCTGACATCATTGGGACCATCCATCAGCATGAGCCCAAAACTCTACAGACATCAGCCACACTCAAAGGTACCCTCAGCACTCAGGATCTAGAGAGATCTGTGTGGTCTCTCCTTCAGTGTGTGCTCTAGTATGTCAGGGGTTGCCTCTTGATTCTAGAGAAGGGGTTCTGGGTAGCCCAGTTGCCACCCCATCTCGGTGACTGCCATCCCTCTGTCACTGCTTGCTTCTGCCCACAGACTTGCTGTTCGGTGTTCCTGGGAAGTACAGTGGGGTGAGCCTCTACACAAGGAGGAGGATGGTCTCCTACACCATCACCCTGGTCTTCCAGCGCTACCATGCCAAGTAAGGCCCCCGTGCTCTGTGAGAGACTTGGCCTTGAGTGGTTGCTTCTCGACCAGCATGGCCCCAGGCCTCCTATTGGAATGTTTGTTCTTTATACCTAAGAATTCTATCTGATGAGGCGAATGAGGACGGCCCCCAGGCCTGACCAAGAACAGGGGAATTGAGGCAGGTCTGACAATGTCCATGGCCTGGTGCTTTCTTCTGATTTTTTCCGAAGCCCTGGGCGGGTGGCCTCAGCTGACTGCTGAGCTCCGTGCAGTGTCCTCAGTAAGCCGCTGCAGGCAGCTAGCTGTCCACGCGTGGCTAGAGCCCGAGGCCTCTGTGTGCTCTCCGGCCCTTCGGCACCTAGGACCCTGTGATAGGAGAGGAGGTTGGCAGCTTCGTCATCCTTCTGGTGCTGTGGAGACTAGAAAGATGTTTCAACTGACACCTCAGAGAAGCTTCTGGTCAACAGATGGGAGGAGACCCTGCTGGGCCCCTTCAGGATATTTTTATCTACAGGTTTCTGAGCAGCCTACGCGCCCGGCTCATGCTTCTGCATCCCAGCCCTAACTGCAGCCTCCGGGCAGAGAACTTGGTCCATGTGCACTTCAAGGAGGAGATTGGCATCGCCGA
Organism: Tokudaia tokunoshimensis; assembly: GCA_036184795.1. Lineage (NCBI taxonomy): Eukaryota > Metazoa > Chordata > Mammalia > Rodentia > Muridae > Tokudaia > Tokudaia tokunoshimensis. The sequence goes on from BTHU01000008.1 coordinate 111,167,626, forward strand.
GCTCATCCCCCTGGTGACCACCTACATCATCCTGTTCGCCTACATCTACTTCTCCACACGTAGGTCGCAGACGAGCTTCTCTGTGACACCTACTTCCCTGCTGTCAGAAATGGCTTGGAGCCGAGAACATTTCTGGCGGTCACTAAAGATAAGGCTTCATTTATCCCCTATAGAGTCTCGGGGGCTTCTGAGGAAAAGACACTTTGTGGGTTAGAGCTCCCAAAAGGTGTGCTATGTTCACGAGACTGGACGTGTTCATTCTCGTCCTTTTTTTTTTTTAAAGATCTATTTATTTATTATCTGTAAGTCCACTGTAGCTGCCTTCAGACACACCAGAAGAGGGCGTCAGATCCCATTACAGATGGTTGTGAGCCACCATGTGGTTGCTGGGATTTGAACTCAGGACCTTCGGAAGAGCAGCCAGTGCTCTTACCCGCTGAGCCGTCTCTCCAGCCCCTCATTCTTGTCTTTTTCTTCTGGTTAAACAGGAGCTTTCTCTCCCTTGACTGATGGCACATTCTCTCTTAGGAGCCCAGTTAAAAAGGGTTCCAGGGGCTGGGGAGGTACTGCCCTGATATGTCCTCTCTGCTCTTTAGGCAAGATCGACATGGTCAAGTCCAAGTGGGGCCTCGCCCTGGCAGCCGTGGTCACGGTACTTAGCTCACTGCTCATGTCTGTGGGGCTCTGCACTCTCTTCGGCCTGACGCCCACACTCAATGGCGGGTAGGTCTCATGGAGCCGAGTGAGCCGTCAGGCCTCTGCACATCTGGGCTCTGGGGACAGTTGGGCCAGATGTTGGCTGTTTTGCAGTGTCTTTGCCTTATTATTTCTGACATTGAAGAGTCCATTTTTCCCTCTTTAAGCATATGTATATGTATATGCCACGTCTTTCTCTATATAGAACATGTAGTTATATGCCTGTGTGTGTTTGTACATATGAATACATATATATAGTGTGCTTTTAGAACATTTATATTTGCATATGTATGGTATATGTGTAGATATGGATATAATTTATATTTTAAATCTACATGCATACTTTCATTTTTTGGATTTATTTTTATTATTTTTAATATGTTGGGGCGTAGGGGAATGTGCAGATGGGTAGAGGTGCCCGTGGAGACCCGTCGAGGAGCCACTGGAGCTTGAGTTTTGGGGCATTGTGAGCTGCCCAGTGTGGGCACTGGGAACTGAACTCAGGCCCTCTGTAAGAGCAGCCAGCACTTTTTACCACTGAATTCTCTCCGAAGCCTGCGCACTGCTCTCTGAGGGACTGTGTCCAGGGAGGTGTGTGATAAAGAAGCATATGTCTTCCTCACTATTAAAAGAGGACTGGCAGGGGGTGCAGAGAGTAAGGCACTTCCTACCAAGCCTGATGACTTGAGTTCAACCCCTAGAATCTGTATGACGGAAGGAGAAGACCAGCTCCCGCAAATTGATCTCCACATGCATCTTGTGACACGTGTGTGCATGCGTACATGCATACATACATACATACATAAATGAATATAATGAAAGGTTTTTATTTTTTAAAGATTTAAATGCCCAGATAGAGTAAGTGTGGAGTGCATGTTGTCAGTGTATGGGGAGACACAGTTCACTCCTTCCACACTGATGCTCCTTTCCCCTCGTTCCTCAGAAAATCTTAGTGCAGAAGCCCTTGCCTGTGTCTGTCCTGAGGCTTGGGGCTCTGTGGCTGCCCTGCCTGCCCGTGTTACTAATCTACTGTTCCTGACCTTGACTTCTCAGGCAGTCATAGGAAAGCCACCCCCACCCCAGTGCTAGACAACAGACCCAAGGCCTAGGACACAGCAAGGCCTGGTCGGCAGCTGTGCAGAAAAGCGACTTTGCATGGCTGCTGCTCAGTTACGTGTCCTGGACTGCCTGCTTCCTTTTCTGAGCCACTTTCAGAGCTTCGCCACGTACATGGATAAGGCTCAGCCAGCAGCCAGATGCCCTATGAGGACAGTTCCTCCTCTTGAGGCACAGTTTCTGAGCAAAGGTGTAGGCTGTGTCCATCCCTCCCATGCAGATGACTATCTCGGCCTGAAGTGACAAATGTAGGGTCCATGGTAATTCCATCAGCCATTGGAGTTTGTGTGGGAAGGGTCAAGAAAGCTGGGGTCTGGAAGTGGAGCAGTGATGTTCTCGAGTGGGCTGCTTTTAGTCTCCCTTCTCCACTGTGTAGACGAGACAGAGACATTAGTGGCCCCTTAGCAAAGCTTTGGAGCCTGCCTAAGGGCCAGAGTTGGGTTTACAAGGAGCCTTGTTGGATGAAGGTACATTAGAGAGGGTTTCTTCCCTGTGCCCAGGCCACTTGGCAGCCTCAGTTCTGCCTCACAGCTTTCCCAGGGCTCAAGCCTGGTAAGAGCTGACCCTGTGTTAGAGCTGACCATGCTGCCGTTCCTTACTGTCTCTTCCTCTGCTCCCCAGTGAGATTTTCCCATACCTGGTGGTGGTTATCGGGCTAGAGAATGTGTTGGTGCTCACCAAGTCAGTGGTATCAACCCCAGTGGACCTCGAGGTGAAGCTTCGGATTGCACAAGGTAACACTGGGGTGATGGGCTGCTCCTCATTTAGGCCCAAGGAGATAAGGAGCCCTCAAAATGTGTCTCTTAAGGCTATGGTGATAGCTCAGTCAGTAGAGTGCTTGCTGCAGAAACGTGAGGGCCTGCGTTCAATCTCCAGACCCATTCAAAGGCCAGGCATAGTGCAGGGCAGTTGTAATCCCAACATTAGAGAGACAGACAGGTAGACCCTTAGCTGGCCTAACCTAATCAGTGAGCCTCTGTCTCAAAATACAAGGTTCCTGCAGAACACCACCTGATGTGACCTCTACACACACTTGCATACATATGCATCCACACAGCCCTACAACAGAGTCTCTCACTGTGTAGCCTTGGTTGGCTTGGAACTTGCTATGTAGATCAGGCTGGCTTCAAACTCATGGAGATCCATCTGTCCTTGCCTCCTGAGTGCTGGGATTAAAGGTATGTACCACCATGCCCTGCTAAGAGGAAGTTGATCTCTTGAGACACTTTATCCTAGGCCTATGTCTGTGACAGTAACCAGAGACAGACTGCATTCACTCCACCATCCTCTGATGGACTTCTGTGCTTTGTTAGACTCTGCCCTGGGTGTGGGTTATGGAGTGAAGAGGCAAAGCCTTTTGTGTAAACACTGAGACTTGTTCACATGACAGTTATGGCAGTAGCACGCTAACCGTGGGCAGCATGAGGAAGAGTCGGTTAGTTCAGCCATTGCTCTGCCGGGCAGGGGTGGATGAGGTCATAGCTGTAGAAGAAAGCCCTGGGCTTTGTCCTTGACTTTTCTCATCTCATCACCTGCTTCTCCCTTGTTCTGCTGCACCCTGCCCTTCCTCTGTAGCAGCTGCACCATGGTGGTGACTCCCCGAGTGTGCCATTGAGTGGAGTGCGTCTGTCCTTCTGAGGGCTCCGAGGTTGGGTGCAGACATGTCCGTCAGGCTGACTCACTGCCCTCGGTCCCCTGGTTTTCCCCGTGCAGGCTTGAGCAGTGAGAGCTGGTCCATCATGAAGAATGTGGCGACTGAGCTGGGCATCATCCTCATTGGCTACTTCACCCTGGTGCCCGCCATCCAAGTAAGGCTCCATGGCTTTGCCTCTCGGCAGCCGTGTGTGTGTGTGTGCGCGCACACGTGTGTGTGTGTGTGTGTGTGTGCGTGTACGTGTGTGTATGCGAGTGTGTGTGCGCGCTCGTGCGTGTGTCTGTCCGTCCGTCCGTCCTGTCATCTCATGCAAGCTTTTAATAGAATCCATGTTGCTGTACCAGAGATCTCAAACAAGGGCAGGAGAAGAAAACGTAGTTCTGCCCCTTAACTAGGCCTAGGATGCAAACCACCCCTTTCCCATGTTAGGGCAGAATTCCTCTTCTTTCTGTGGTAACTGGCCAGAAAAGCACATGAGGAAGTCAGGGTTCGTGGAGAAAAGCTCTTTAGGGAGCATACTGGTGGGCTTAAAATTTCCCGGGTTGGATCAGGCCTTCCTTACGCCTTTCTCAAGGAACTAGAAGATTCTATAAAAGCACTCTCTACGGCCACTCTGAAGCACAGTATGCAGACTCTGTCCTGCTCCCCAGGAAACAGCTGTCCTGACCCTACTAGTCAGCTCCCAGTCTCCAGAGCAGTCGCTGAAGAATGTCTTCCTCTAATCCCGGGGACTGTGCGGACTGTGCTGCCCAGGCTCACAGCCGCCATGCCCTCGCGTGTCCACTGCAGGAGTTCTGTCTCTTTGCCGTTGTGGGCCTGGTGTCTGACTTCTTCCTCCAGATGCTCTTCTTCACCACTGTCCTGTCAATTGACATTCGCCGGATGGAGGTAGGAGTGGCTGAGTCTGCCCTACCCTGTCTTGTTTGGTGCTGACTTTGTTCAGAAGGTCTCTGAGTGAGAGAGGGTGGCCCCAAGCAGAGACAGCCTCTGAACAACCTGGGGCCTGACCTCTGTGCACCCAACAGCTAGCAGACTTGAACAGGCGGCTGCCCCCTGAATCCTGCCTGCCCTCACCCAAGCCTGTGGGGAGGCCAGCACGGTACGAGAGACAGCTAGCTGTACGGCCGTCCACTCCACACACCATCACACTGCAACCATCTTCCTTCCGAAACCTGCGGCTCCCCAAAAGGCTGCGTGTCATCTACTTCCTGGCCCGTACTCGCCTGGCACAGCGCCTCATCATGGTACCCGTCACCCCTGTTCTGCTTTGCAAGGGGACAGCAACCAAACCCCAGGGATGGCACCGCAGAGCCTTTCTTCCTGAGCTCTCTGACTAGTAACTCCTGGCCTGCCTGTTGGGGAAGCAGTGCCAGGGTCAGCAGGGGACGAGCCATCTCTAGAGGGACCCAGGGCAGGGATTCCCTAGGATAAAGTCACTTTGCATGGTCAGTGTTTTCCTGGACCCTGGCTGACCAGCCTCCATGTAGCGTGCGAGCAGCAGAGAGTAGTGGAGTGTGCTGGCTGCCAGGGTGGCCGTTAAGGGAGAGGTGGGGGAAACTGAGGCCCTTTGGAAGGTTTGCAGTAGGTTAGGCACCTGGTCCCTCTGGCTGCTGGGGTGGCTGCTAAGGGAGAGGTGGGAGAAACTGAGGCCCTTTGGAAGGTTTGCAGTAGGTTAGGCACCTGGTCCCTCTGGCCAAGCTGACCGGGGAATAGTGTCAGCTTTCCGGGCCCAGCACAGAAGAGGTTGGGAAGTTCTGTCAAATTAAAGGGGTTCCAGTGGTTTCTAGTCTTGAAAACCCAGTTCTTAGTTATGGAAAGGGAACCAGGCCTCTAGTGGAAAGGTTGGCAGGTGGTTGTGAGAGGACACGGGGAGGTAGAAGAACGTACAGATTGGGGGCCGTGTCCTACCGCACATCCAGGTCCTTCCAGTGTGCGAGCCAAGACTGCTGGGGCCTGGGGCTGCCCATTGCCTACAAAGGCCCCACTGAGCACCCGACACCCCACTGCAGGCTGGTACCGTTGTCTGGATCGGCATCCTGGTATACACAGACCCTGCAGGGCTGCGCACCTACCTCGCTGCCCAGGTGACAGAGCAGAGCCCACTGGGTGAGGGTTCCCTGGGCCCCATGCCTGTGCCTAGTGGAGTGCTGCCTGCCAGCCACCCGGACCCTGCGTTCTCCATCTTCCCACCTGATGCTCCCAAACTGCCAGAGAACCAGACATTGCCCGGTGAGCTGCCTGAGCGTGCCGCTCCAGCAGAGGGTGTCCATGACAGCCGAGCCCCAGAGGTGACTTGGGGGCCTGAGGATGAGGAGCTGTGGAGGAAACTGTCCTTCCGCCACTGGCCCACTCTCTTCAACTACTACAACATCACACTGGCCAAGAGGTAAGCTGAGCTGTGCCAACCGTCACCTCCCTTTTGGTGTCAGCTCATCATCCCCAGAGCTTCTCCTCCTCTACTAGGTGAGAGAAAACGAGTCTGAATTCTGCACTGAGTTTGCAACAGTTGAAATCAGTTAATGGGGGCAGTGATACAGGAACTAGCGCTCCCAGCGGATACACTGGGAGGGCGGCCCTGAGTCCGTGCTCTCGGGAGTTAAAGGTTGCTTGCCCTTCTTCCCCTTGGCAGAATGAGATGCACTGATGGGTGCTAGTGTTGAAAAGTGTCAAGATCGGGGTGCCAGAGCTGGTTTGGGGAGGGGACTCCAGGCAGTGAGACTGCACTAGGAAGGCGTCTCCACTGAGATGGAGCATCGCTGTCTACCCACAGGTACATCAGCCTGCTGCCTGTCATCCCTGTCACACTACACCTGAATCCACGGGAGGCTCTGGAGGGGCGACATCCTCAGGATGGTCGCAGTGCCTGGGCCCCACCAGAGCCTTTGCCTGCTGACCTCTGGGAGGCCGGACCCAAGGGGCCAGGCGGATCACAGACGCATGGTGACATTACCTTGTACAAGTAAGGCCTCAGTGAGACACGAAGTGGGCCAGGGTGGAGCCGGCGTTGGGGTACACCTGCTTACACTTTTGCTGTCACGCGCAGGGTGGCCGCGCTTGGTCTGGCAGCAGGCATCGTCCTAGTGCTGCTGCTGCTGTGCCTCTACCGGGTGCTCTGCCCGCGTAACTATGGGCAGCCGGGTGGTGGCCCTGGCAGGCGGAGGCGCGGAGAGCTGCCTTGCGATGACTACGGCTACGCACCGCCTGAGACGGAGATAGTGCCGCTGGTGCTGCGAGGGCACCTCATGGTGAGTGGGGTGGGAGTCAGCGGACAGCAGGTCGCCGCGGCCTTTGCCCTTGTCAACATAGCACCCCCACGCAGGACATCGAGTGTCTGGCTAGCGATGGGATGCTACTAGTGAGCTGCTGCCTGGCAGGACAAGTCTGCGTGTGGGACGCACAGACCGGGGACTGCCTCACTCGGATCCCGCGCCCGGGGTAAGCGTGGGTTGGCCCCGCCTTGCCTGCTCTCGCAGGCTCTGCCCTCCGCTCATACGCGTGTGTGCCCCTCACCCTGGCCAGGCCCCGGCGGGATAGCTGCGGAGGCGGAGCTTTTGAAGCGCAGGAGAACTGGGAAAGGCTGTCAGATGGAGGCAAAGCTAGCCCGGAAGAGCCTGGGGACAGCCCTCCGCTGCGACGCCGACCCCGAGGGCCTCCACCGCCTTCTCTCTTTGGGGACCAGCCAGACCTCACCTGCTTAATCGATACCAACTTCTCGGTGCAGCTGCCCCCAGAGCCCACTCAGCCCGAGCCTCGGCACCGGGCGGGCTGTGGCCGCTCTAGAGACTCTGGTTATGACTTCAGCCGTCTGGTGCAGCGCGTGTACCAGGAGGAAGGCCTGGCTGCTGTGCGCCTGCCGGCCCTGCGCCCACCCTCCCCAGGACCTCCCTTGCCCCAGGCCTCTCAAGAAGAGGGGACTGCTCCCGAGAAGGGCTCCCCTCCGCTGGCCTGGGCCCCCAGCCCAGCCGGTTCCATCTGGAGCTTAGAGTTGCAAGGCAATCTTATCGTAGTTGGGCGGAGCAGCGGCCGGCTGGAGGTGGGCCGAGTGGCTGCCCACACCTAACTGGGGGGTTCCCACGGGGAGTGGGTGCTCACAGCCTGTTTTCACAGGTGTGGGACGCCATTGAGGGGGTGCTCTGCTGCAGCTATGAAGAGATCTCCTCAGGCATCACAGCCCTTGTCTTCTTGGACAGGAGGTGAGTTACCTGACTGCTTGCCTCAGCCTCAGGGTTCACCCAACCTGTGAGGGTCAGAGCACTATCTGAGGCTTGAGGCCTCTCTGCTTGGTGTGGGATTTCACCTGTTTTTAGTCAGTCTCTGGTTGATATGGTGGTTCAAGTAGTGACCACCTTAACAATGTGAAGTCTTTGTAGCAGGGCCAGGCACAGGGTTAAGGCACAGTTTTCTTTCGACACTTCTAAGGCAGTGTCTCTCACTGGATCGTGATACTGACCCTCTGGATAGTTCACTCTTCAGCTGCAGAAAATGTGTTTGCAGAACGTTTTTGTTTTTTAACAAGGTCTCAGTTTGGGTGCTTTTTTTTTTCATTATTTTTTCGAGTGTTCAGGGTTTGTTTTTAAATAGGTATTTTGCTTGTTTTTATGTGTCTGCACTACATGTGAGTCTGGTGCTATACATTCTAGAAGAGGGCGTGTCAGGCAGGGCTCTGGACAGTTGTGAGCTGCCATTTGGGGACTGTGAATTGAACCTGGGTGCTCTGGAAGAGCCGGCGGTGCTCTTAACCTCTGAGCCATCTCCCCAGTCCTCATTTGTGTCCTTGTAACCTGCCCAGAAACTCACTTTATAGCCCAGACTGACCTTAAAACAATCCTTCTGCCTTAGCCTTTTGAGGGTTAAGATTACATAAATGCCGTACACTGGGCTCCGAGCAGCTTTCTTGTTAGAAGTCTGTTTGCTTGCCCCGCATATCATCATGGGCTCTGCATACAGACTCTGGGTGGGAAGACAGGAATCCTAGTTCCTGAGCTTTGGCCGTAACTGGATTTACAAACTCAGCTTACCTGCCTGCTTTTCCAAGGGTTCCTGGCTGTTGATTTCACCATCCCGGCTAGAGGGGGGAGCCTTTGGGGGTGGAGTGTCAGGGGAACTCTCCTGCCACCACAGGGACTCTATTCTCCCCACAGCCTGGCCGGCCGACCATATCAGGTCCCGGAGCAGTGTTGGGAATCCTCCACTGCTAGTTCTCTAGCTTTAGGAAGTGCTCACGACTCTGACCTTTAAAGTCCCCGATGACCCTTTTTGATGATCATGGGCAGAAGGTATAGATATGCACTGCCTTTTGCTGGGACAAGATTTCAGGACTCACCAGATTTGTGATTGTAGGAGCCACTGGCAAAGATTCCTGCCTGTATATGCAGCTTGTGCCTAAGAATTCTTGGGAACAAAGAAAATCTTATGTGGACAAAGGAAACAAGTAGACCATAGACTCAGGTCCAGGTTGACTTATGTCATAAAGACTGCAGCGGCCCCCTACGGTGGCTTCATGGCACATCAGAACTGACCCAGTCCTGACCCTGAAGGCTCCAGGGGAGCCTTCCCTCCAGCTGCTCTTTTCAAAGACTGTTTTAGGTTTATTTTCTTGTTCTTTCCCTGTGTATATGAATGTGCACCATGAGCCTGGTACCCATGGAGGTCAGAAGAGGGCATCAGAGTCCTGGAACTGGAGTTCAGAAGATCAAGAGTTGCCATGTAGGTGCTGGGAACTGAAATTGGCTCTTCTGCAAGAGCAGATGCTCTTAAACGCGCTGAGCCGTCTCTCCAGCCATTTTTACATTGACACTTACCAGCTTCCACATTATCGATTATTAGCTCATCTAACTTTTACAACCACTTTGAGGTGGGGACAGTTAAGTCCCATTTTACCAAAAAAAAAAAAAAAAAAGGCAAGGCTTAAAGAGGCTGAGCGGTAACTGGACCTTCAGCCCCTTCAGCTCGTGTATCCCAGAAGCCATAGCCTTCCCTCCTTCTCTTCTAGGATTGTAGCTGCTCGGCTTAACGGTTCCCTTGATTTCTTTTCCTTGGAGACCCACACTTCCCTCAGCCCCCTGCAGTTCAGAGGTCAGTGGGCCTGGGGCCAGCAGGCATATATGGGGGGTTGGGGGAAATTTGCCTGCGAGCTGCCTTTTAAGAGTCTCCTCACCAAGCTTGTCTCCTTAGGGACCCCAGGGCGAGGCAGTTCTCCTTCCTCGTCTGTGTACAACAGTGGCAACACCGTGGCCTGTCATCTGACCCACACAGTGCCCTGTGCACACCAGAAACCCATCACGGCCTTGAGAGCTGCTGCCGGGCGCCTGGTGACAGGGAGCCAAGACCATACTCTGAGAGTGTGTACTGTTTATGTCTGGGTGCTGGTGAGCTGGAAACGGGCTGAGGAGGAGGGAGCATGCTAGAGTCCTAGAGGAATGGCGGAAAACATTCCTAGCTAAAACACATACCTTGGAAAGTCCCAGAGACCAGAACCTACCCTCCCTGTCCTAGGTCTTCCGACTGGAGGATTCGTGTTGCCTCTTTACCCTGCAGGGCCACTCGGGGGCAATCACAACTGTGTACATTGATCAGGTAAGGGACCTGTGGTGGGGCCGTGGGGTTTGCCTCTGGAACAGTAAGTAATGGGATGGGGACACTTTTGTTGATAAAGGCACATTACCCGTGACCAAGTTCCTTTGGGCCTCTCCCCAGACCATGGTACTGGCTAGTGGAGGACAAGACGGAGCCATCTGCCTGTGGGATGTACTGACAGGCAGCCGGGTCAGCCACACATTTGCTCACCGAGGAGATGTCACCTCCCTCACCTGTACCACTTCCTGTGTCATCAGTAGTGGCCTGGATGACTTCATCAATATCTGGGACCGCAGCACAGGCATCAAGCTGTACTCCATTCAGCAGGTGAGCGGGTGGGGATAGGTGGTTGGCGTTTGGGGGATCGAACACCCCCAACATTGAAGACCTCTTCTGGCTTTGCCTCCAGGACCTGGGCTGTGGTGCAAGCTTGGGTGTCATCTCAGATAACCTTCTGGTGACCGGCGGCCAGGGCTGTGTCTCCTTTTGGGACCTAAACTATGGGGACCTGTTACAGACAGTCTACTTGGGCAAGAACAGTGAAGCCCAGCCTGCCCGGCAGATTCTGGTGCTGGACAATGCTGCCATTGTCTGCAACTTCGGCAGTGAGCTCAGCCTAGTGTATGTGCCCTCTGTGCTGGAGAAACTGGACTGAAGGCAGGGCGACTACACTGCTCCCCTTTCCCCCATCCTAAGGTGGGGCACAGGGGATTGCAACTCTTTGGACCTAGACTGGAGGCAATAGCTAGGCATCTTCTTTGCAGCTGACTCTGAACTGTTGTCTCCTAACTGTAATAAACTTTTTTTAAAAAAATCACATTTACCAGGAGCCTGAGGTGCTTGTCATTCCACTCTACTCCTAGACCCTTCCCAGAACAGCAAATGGAGAGTGGTCTTTGGCACTCCTGAGGCAGCAGTAGGCGAATTCGGACACTGGCCACGGAAGTTTATTTTTTCAGTAGCCCAAGGCTGGCAAATGTCAGGTTCCACAAAGGAGCAGAGCCTGATCTGTGGCCTGCAGTGTGTCTCCTCCTGGCAGAGCTCAAAGCAGCGGGGGTGGGAGGTGCAGTGTAAGGACCAGAGAGGCAAAGCCTCTTCAGGTCTTGTTAAGTGTCCAGAGTGGGTCTAGGAGGCTGAGGGGGTCATCCGTAGGTCGGGCGGCCCTCAAACCCTGCCCGTCGTGGGCCTGCAGAAAGTTCTGCTTACTCATCCGCTGCTTTCCCCGTAAAGAGCTGTCCAGTGAAAATGCTTCTGGAGTCAGGGAGGCCAAAAGCTCCAGGGATGACGAGGGGGGCCCTAAGCTGGGGGCTTCAGGCACTGACGGCTCCTCCTCTGGCTGGGGGGCTTCAGGCAGAGGCGAAGAGAGGGGGGGAGGCGAGGAAGAGGGGACTGGGGTAGGCTCTGGAAGGCTAGCTGGTGGAAGACCTGGGGGTTCTACAAGGCCTGGAAGGCTGGCAGCTGGGGAATCCAAGCCACCCAGGGGCCGTATGCTGAGCTTGGCAATGGTAGCCTGAATGGAGCTGATGGGCACGTCTCCACCAAGGACCAGATCCTGGGAGTCCTGAGGAAGATGGTTCTGAGAAGGGAGAGCTAGTAAGAAGGCTTCACCGGGTTGTGACCATCCCAGCAGCCCTCAAGGACCCGCCCTCACCTTCTGACTGATGGTCATGCTGGCCACAGGCTTGCCAGGAGGAGGCACACCATGGCGCTGTAGGACCTGCTCCACATGTCTCACCAACGCCTCGTGGCAGAACTTGAGGTGGAGCTAGAGACACACATTCAGTCTAGTCAGCTGGGCGGGGCCGTCCTCACCAAGGGCAAGCAAGACCCAGCTCAGCCCAACCCTCCCACTCACTTTTTCCTGCAGCATGTGTTTCCTCTGCTGCCGCATCCGCCTCACCAGCTGAGGCAGCTCAGGAATCCCATTCCCAGCCTCTACCTCCTGCACTGCCGCATAGAGCAACGCAAAGGCTCCTGTGCGGCCCACCCCAGAGCTGTGACAAGAAACAAGTATAAGACCAGGCTAAGAGCCCATAGGATACAAAGCCTCACTCTGGTAGCTGCTGGCTCCCTACCTGCAGTGTACCACAATAGGTGTGTGCAGGGGTCGCTGGTGCAAATAATGTGCATGCACCTCCTGGATAAAGCGCAGCAGGTTGCCAGGGCTGTCCGGCAGGCCTCTGCAGGGAAAGAGAGGTATGAACCAGGCCTGATGTGAGGCCTTCATCCCTAAGCACCCAAGGAGTTTGCCCCTGACCCCACCACCCAGAACAGTGAACGCACAACTCAGGCCAAGTAGGGAAGTGGAGGTGCACAAGAGAGCGCTTGAGGCTCTGATCCCGGAACTGTAGACTCAGCACTCGCTCCACGTGGGTATCGGTCGTACGAATACTGCTCAGTGCCACGCTCAGGGCTCCATGCACCATGGGCTGGCCCCTCTCAGTGGGGAAGTAGCGTGCCACCTTTTGCTGAAGGGTAGACAAGACAATTAAGGCCAGTTTTCCTGGATTCCCTGCCTCCCCACTCCAAGTTTCCCTCCTGGATACCCGTCAGGCTCTTACCTTTTCCATCTCAGCCTCAGACACCAGCATGACAATGACTGACACTTTCTGTTCATGCACCATGAGCCAAAAATCTGCAGCTGTGCCAGGCAGCGGAGCCTGGGTGGCCACTAAGGGTGGACAGTATGGTGAGAGCCCCTCCACACAGCTTGCATTGATGTAGTCATCTTTGCCTGAGCGCAACACCACACGGTTACTGTCATACGGCATGACATCCTGGTGCCGGTTCTTCAGGGAGTAGCATCGGGCAATGGCAATGGATCGACCTCGGGCATCGTGCTCCTGTGCCTCTTGTAACTCTCTCCAGATGGCATCCAGTGCTCCTGCATCCCCCAGCTGGCCCCGAAAGCTCTCCAGCTCCTGCTGCAACTGCTGCAGTCTCTCAGGACGTTCATAGGGGTCCTGCTCAATTAGCCGCAGGGCCTGTGGCCGACGGCCCTCAGCTGCATCCACCTTGGTAGGCTGTAGCAAGGGCTGCCCGCCCCCGGGAGGCTGAGTACCTCCATGCTGGCTCTCAGGGCTAGAAGACAGTAGGTCTGCAGCTGCGGCACCTCGGCGCAAACATGGCGGTGGCTCTGCTGTTGGGGGTCTTGAAGGTACTGGGCCAGGCCCTGGTGATGGGGCAGGTGAAGGCACCAGGTGGGGACTGGGGGTGGGCTGACTAGCTGGTGGGGGGCCTCTAATGGAGACAGGGGTTGCCTGAGGACCAAGGGGCCTGGGGGACGGGGCAGGGCCATATGCCAGGGTGGGGTGAGGATGAGGAGGCCCAGGGCTGGGGAAAGGCAGAGCCCCTGAGTGTGGGGGAGGAGGGTCTTGAGATGGGCCTGGATAGAGCTGGGAGTGCAGGGTGGGTGGTGGCTGTCCCAAGACACCAGGCTGAGGAGTAAAATGGTAGGGGGGTGGAAGAACCCCTGGGGCCTGAGATGGGAAGAGATGTGGATGCTGGAATGGAAGGGGCTGCTGTGTGGGTTGTGGCCCAAATGCTGGCCGTTGTTGTTGGGGCTGAGGCTGAGGCTGAGGCTGGAGCTGGGGCTGAGGCTGGAGCTGGGGTTGAGGCTGGAGCTGGGGCTGAGGCTGGGGCTGGAGCTGGGGCTGAGGCTGAGGCTGAGGCTGGAGCTGGGGCTGAGGCTGGAGCTGGGGTTGAGGCTGGAGCTGGGGCTGAGGCTGGGGCTGGGGCTGGAGCTGGGGCCGGGGTTGGGACCCAATCCTGGGGGCTGCAAAGCCTGTGGGGATCCCAGGGGGAAAGTGATGCTGTGGTAGAGGGCCTGTGAGGTGCTGCTTGGTCCCTAGAGAGTAAGTATAGGGTGTGGGCAGAGGTTGTGGTTGGGGAACAGACTGGGGTACAGGCTGAGGCACTGGAAAGCAGGGCTGGGGAAGAGCTGGGGTAGGGTTTGGCTGTGGTGCCGTGTGGCTAGAGATAGGGGCTTGGACACTATCCACTGTGGTGGTAGCTGGCCGAACTGCCATGGCTAACTCAGGTCCTGAGAACTGGGGGGGTGGAGCAGAGGGAAGGCCCACAACTGGTTGGGGTGGCCCTACCCCTGCATAGGGACTGCTTACAATGCCATGCTGGGGAGAGGATCTGGGTACAAGGCCCAGCTCCGATGTATAGGCAGGGGCTGGGTAGAGGACCGTGGCAGGTGCCATGGGCACTGCAGCCCTAGGCTGGATCAGCTGAGTGGGGCCTGAATAAGTCCCAGGGGGTAAGGGTCCTGAGAGATAGTGGGTTGCTGGGCCTGTGGAACTAGGGAAGGGGCCAGGAGAAAAGTGGAGAGGGGCAGTAGTTCCTAGGAATGGGTCAGGCAGCCGTGGGCCAACCATCATGTCAGGGGGCAGGCTGCGCAGCTCCTCAGGTGGGTCTCCAGCCTCCACTGCCTCACCCTCCTCACGGCGGGACAGCAATGGCTTTGGGGCTGTAGGTCGAGGTGGCGGTGCCTTCTTCTTCAGCTCTCTAAGGGACAGGCAGGGAGGTAAGACCAGCCTCCGTAAGCCAGACTGGCCTGGGCTCAACCTACAACGAAGCCTAAAGCCCACGCCTACCTGTCCAGGAGCTGCTGGCGAGCGGCCTCTTGGGCACGACAGATGGATTGTGCCCGTTCAAGCAGGGTAGCTACCTTGCTTTCCAAGTCTGCATAGAAGTCCTTGCCTTCCTGGGACTTCTTCATCAGGTCCTCATAGGCTTCGTAGGATGCTACCAGGGTCTGTAGTGTGGAGTTCCACCTTGGGGGGCAAACAGAAAGCCAGGCTGAGGCAAGCTATAGGGGCAGAGTTCTGGGGCAAGGCCAACGGCTCCTAAGAGCAGTGCACTGACTTTTGGTCCAGCTCACTAAGCGCCCGCCGCACGGCTGCATACTGCACGTTGGCCTCAGTCAGGGCACGGAGGACGTTGTCCTGGGCAGTCAGGTTCTGCTCCAGGTACACCTTCAGCTGGTCATACTTCTTCAGCTGTTCCTCAAACAGTTTCTGAGGGAAGATGGGGACAACACCACCTAAGGAGAAGCCCAGAAACAGAGCCCTTTCTCGCTGCTCATCCAACCCACCTTCATCTCTGAGTGGTCAGTGGTGACCAGGGAGGCAGTGATGTCATCCTTCTGGATCAGCTCTCGAAGCTGCTGTTCCAGGGACACACGCTGGTCCCGCATCTCCTGCACCTTGGCTAGGATGCGCTTTAGGTTTTGCAGCACGGCCTTGTCCTCTGAGGGCAGCAGCAGCAGTCAGTGAGGTCAAAGAAACCCTAGTTCCAAGCCTTTCCCCATAGCAGTGGGCGGGCTTACCTGGGGTGAGGGCTGGTGTGGGCAGGGCAGCCCGCACCTGGTCCAGTGGTCCACTGAGCAGGCGCAAGTTACCAACATGCAGATTCATAGCCCGATGCAGCTCACTGTTGGTGAAGGAAGCCTTTTCATGCACTTCCATGTACTTGGCCCATTCTCGCCTCACCTCTGCAAGCTCAGCCTTGGCCGCAGAGGAGCCAGGGCTAGCCCCAGCCTGGCCCAGGGTCTCCTGCAATTTCCGCTCTTGCAGCTCCTCTTCCTCCAGTAGATCCCTGATGTCCTTCAGGGAGGCCTCCACATCCGTGAACACCCCGGACAACACTGAGGTGTAGAGGGTAGACACTGAGGTGGGCAGACCAGGCACCACTCTGCCTTCTGCCCGCAGACACTGAAATGCCCACTTAGATTAGAGCCTGTTTCCCAGCACTTACTAACTGCACAAACACAGGAACTGACCCACATAGACGCTTGGGTGGCGCACGCCTGGCCAGGGCTTCCCCAGCATCCTCAGTGGCGGAGGCCATGGCAGATAGATGGCTTGCATGCCAGCCCTGCGTCTGCCTGCTGTGTGCTTTGCTCACCCTGCATAGACTGGACAAGGTTCTTGACAGTGTCAGGCCGGACACTGAGTGCCGCGCACTTCTCCATGAGCTGGGGTGGGATATGGTTGTAGGCATCCGAGCTGTCCACTGTCTCAGGGTCAAGCTGCATCGAGTCCATGAACTGACTAGGGAAGGAAGAGGGGTGACAACAGGGTCAGATGCAGGCGGGGCTGGCCCAATGCCTCCACATAGAGAGCCTGCTAGGTTGATCCCCTCCACCGAAACTAGACTGAAGACTTAGCAGAGAGAAAATTGTGACCTTTACCTCATCTAATACCACACGGCCTAGTAGGCCATGCCCAGGCACTGATACAATCGGTGTCTCCACAGCACATTAACACCCACAGTCTAGGTCTAGACTCTGGGCAGGGAGGCAGGGAACCTGGTGTGGACCCACCCCACCGCCTGCCCCGCACTCACTCTAGGACCTCATTCTTATCCTCAATCTTGGCCAGCAATTCCCGAAGCAGCTTGGCCTTCTCCTCACTGTGGGATAAACAGAGCGGCCGCTAGAGACCTGTGTTCTTGAGAGACACCAAGACCCTCTATGCCAAGGAAAGGGCCAGTCCCTCCTACACACCTGTACAGTGATGAGGCCTCATGGGCGGCCATGGGTACCAACTTGGCAAAGATATCAGGACCTGTAACAGCTGGGTCTGTGGGGTTTACTGGCAAGGGCTTCACCAAGGGGGCTCCTAAGAGCAGGACCATCACAGAGATCAGGCCCATATGAAAGCTGAAGGCAGCCCCTCCCCTCCCCTCCCCTCTTCTGCCAACCCCACTCCTCAGCTTCCCCTCAGCTGTCAGACCTTTCACAGGCTGAAGGGTATCCAGTGCTGGCACAGTCTCATGGTAGATAAAGTCATTGTCCTTCTTGGCAGAATTGTATCTGGGAGTCAGGAATGGGGAGGGGACAGATTACCAAGGACCACAAACTAGATTCCCATGGCACTGTTAGCTTCCTCCCAAGGATACAAGGATAGCCACCCTTCCCACACACTCACTTTCCCCCAATGACATCCATAGCAAAGCGAAGTGCATCTTGCACAGTGTCAGGCTGGCCCTGTGGAGTAGAGATAAGAAGAAATAATCAAGGCCAGTCAGCTAGCTCTGCCTTCATGGCTCTGAAGGGCAGCCACATGTGATCAGCTTTACCTTGGCCAACTTGATGGCTTCATTAAGCTTGTCCAGGGCACTCTGGAAGTAGGCCACCTGTGGAGGGCAAAATCTGGTCTGTCCTTCCCTGCTCAGACCCTAATGTTCCATATCTCCACTTCATCCTACCTGATGATCGTATCACTGACCATAAGACCAGCAGCTCAGATAGCAGATGCCAGCGAAGTCAACAGTCCCCAAACAGCTCCACTGTAGCTTACACCTCCAAGACCCATCCTCCTTGTGGGCACCCCACTATGCCTCCTGAGACCCTTAAAAATGAGGGCTACAAGGTGGTGATGGCTTGGCACATGGTGTGGGGACAGAGAGTACCAGCTCCAATACGATATAAAGACAACCATAAAAGCCCGGAACAGATACTCAGTACCCCCCTTGCCCACAGTCCACTCACCCGTTCCCCAAATTTCTGTTGCTCCTCAGCCTGCTTCCCCATGTGTAGCTGGAAAAAGGACTAGGCGTCACGACTTGTCGCCTAAGCGGCAGCCACCCAGCTCACTCCACACCCAGCAACCCCTCACCATACATGAGCCACGGCTGCAAAGTAGTAGATCTTCATTTGGACGAGTTTCTTCCAGTCTTTCTGGATACGGCCCAGCAGGGAAGCAGTATCAGGGTTTTCCAAGGCCCGGCAGGCCTCCTTATAGTAATCTACCACCTAGGAGTTGGGACGAGTGCAGTTATCAAGGACCAGGGGCAAAGCTAATTGCTCATCCTCAGCCCTCTTCCTACCTGTGCACTGATGCGGGCCACTAGAAAGCTCTTCCGGTTGTCCAACATGGACTTCTCCAACAGGCACTCCTGAGCCTGGCCCTGGAGCAACAAGTGCAGGTCACCTGAAGGTCTTTTCCTTCCTGGGAGCCAAGGGACAGACCAAAATATCCCCTCTCCTCTAGTCTCCCCCAGAATTAACACCCTTTGTCTGATCTTCCTGAAACTCAAAAGACCCAACACCAAGGCCTCTTTCCTGCTGTCCCTTACTATAGGCACATGGCTGGCCCGGGATCTAGAGGGAACTACCTCCTCCCTTAGTCGTTTCTTCTTCAGTTCAGCCTAAAATTAGGGGCGGTGGCTTGAGGATTGGCCATGATTTTGAAGCAAGCATGGGTTACACAGCAAGTTTCAGAACAGCCTGAGCTACAGAATCTGACCCTATCTGAACACAGCAACAAAGGCGATCTGGCCCCACAGGCAGCTTCTGCTCACCAGCATGAGGTTGACATTGAGGGTGAGGATCTGGCGACTCATGTCCACACTGAAGGCCTGTGGGAAGTGCTCACGCAGGTAGGCAAAGGCGCCTGCTGCACACTGGAAGTGGGTGCAGGAGACTTTCATGCCCTGGGAGGGAAGAGGCGAAAGACGCCACTTCCATAAGGCAGGAAGCACTGGAACTCTGGCGGCTGAGGGCACTCAGAGCCCTCCATAGCACATCCACATGCCCCCAGTGCCCCCAATCCTCACCTCCTCAGACACCCGCTTGTCCATAGCCCCCAACATGGAGTGCAGTGCACCTAGAGAGGCAGGGACATTCGGTTAGGAGAGCCTGGGCGTGCTTTCCAGACTGCCCACTCCTGAAGCCGAGGGGTACTGCTGTCATCCAGTCAGAGAAACGGATCTGAGACCGGAGCAGTCAGTGCAAGGATTCCCGAGGAAGAACAATCACAAACCTAGCCAAATCCTCTCTCCGGTTATGTACCTGGCTGGGGGTAAAGCAGGGAGGGCCCCCATTCTGTCCCTCAGCCAACAGCATAGCTGCCTTGAAGGGCAGTCTAAGGCCGGCTTTGTCCTCCTTCCCTGAAGCAACCTGAAGCCATTAATTGGGGAAGTGGGGGTGATACTATCCAGGCAAAGAGAGGCCATGCTCCCTATTGGAGTAAGTACACAGTGGCAACTTTTGTCATAGTCAGCAGAGTAGTCCTTTCAAGAGTGACTTCCCAGGGCCCCAGAAAACAGCAGAAGTGCCTGTGTTGCTATGGTGGAGGTGGGGGAGGGGTTTCATCCACCCATAGTCTTTGTGGCCATCTGACCTAATGAACTGAGACCCTGGGTTGGTAGGGCTGAGAGGAGGCCTGTGGAAGGACCAAGCAGCTCACCAAGGTTGTAGAGAATGCAGGCCTGCTCGTACTTGATGTCTTCATGGGCCACAGACTTGCCCGAGAAGATCTCAGTCCTGCAGACATGCCAGTCATCTCAGTCATACAGACGGTAGGAGCTGACCTGGGCCCACGTGTCCCGGAAGGGGACCAACCACCCCAGTACCAGACAGGGGTCTATGGTAGGTCACACTAACCCACTCCCATCTTGTGCACAAGGAGAAGAGAAGGAAAGGATCACGCCTATCACCCAAGCATCCCAGCTGCCCAAGTGCCTTCTAAGTTCTCAACTTCCCAGTCGAGTCCGCCAGCACTCACCAGGTGACAGCTACAGCAGCCTCCTGGCCTGAGCCCATGGGCACCCGACTCTGTAGGTAGTGTAGCTGGCCAAGGTACTTTCGAAGGACGCTGCAGCCCTCAAAGTCCCGGGCAACACGAATAGCATTCTGGGAAGCAGGATGGAAGGAAAATGCTCACCATCATTAGAATTCCAAAGAAAGCCCTCTCTGTGCCCACAGTTATTGGATCCTGGCAGCCAAGGCTGGCAGACTGAGTCTGTCCCACATTTCTAGAAGATACTCTGCAATGTGCTTTGAATTTTTTTACTGAATTTAACTTTTTTACTTTAAAAAAATATTATTTTATATGTATAGGTGTTTTGCGTGCATGTATGTGCACCACGTGCATGCCTGGTGTCTATGGAGGTCAGAAATGGGACTTGGCTTCCCAGGACTGGGTTATATATGGCTGTGAGCTGCCATGTGGATGCTGGGAATTGAAACTGCGTCCTCTAGAAGAGCAGCAGTGCTCTCGAGTGCTGAAACAGTGCTCCAGCTTGATCTGCAGTTCTTCATCTACAACTGTGTAGTTAGAGGCATCCAGGTCAGCGGGGCGGGATGATGGCGGCTGTACCCCAGAACCAGGAGGCAGGGACAGGAGGAAGAGTTGCTTAAGGCCATTCTTGGCTACAAAGCAAGTTTGAAATCAGCCTGAGTTACAAGAGACCCTGCATCAAAAAATGATGTGTGGGAGGGCAGATATCCAAGACGAAGAAAAAAATCCTTGAATGTGCACGCAAAAACACTTCTCACAGCATTGTCAGATTAAAAACACTGGATGCCACAAGACTTTCCATTAAAGAAGACTGTTTACATGAATTATAAGAAAATAGTCTACAGCTAAACTAAAGACAAAGGTTGCTATGGATATACTAAGATTTCAATGCCATGCTACCAGGCCAAAAAAAAAAGTAACATGAATATAGTGTGATCTTATTTCTGTAAAAGCATATGATATGCAAATAAATATACAGACCAAAAAAGGGGAAAAAAAAATCAGATGACTATACCTCAAAATGCTGACGGTGATCATCTCTGGGTAGTGAACTGATTTCTGTGTGTATGTAGAGTGAATATATGCACACGTGTGTGCAGGTGCATGTATCCAAGGTTGGCATCAGGTAGCTTCCACAATCATCCGCTATCTTGCCTTTTGAAACAGGGTCTCTCAGGAAACCCAGAGCTCTCCAACTGGCTAGACTGGCTACTTATCTCCACTTCCCACCCTTCACCCCTGCCAAGCTCTGGTGTTACAAATGTGCATGACCACATCTGGTGTTTTATATGGATTGTGGGGATCCAAACCCAAGCTCTCCTGCTTGCATGCTTGCCACTTTTGGCACTTTACCAAATGAGTCCCGGCTTATCTTCCTTTAAATAAATACACACACACACACACACACACACACACACACACACACACACACACAAAGCAACATAAATCAATGACCAAGGCTGGCTGATTTTAAATGAAAACCAAGTACTGTGTATATTTGTTTAGAGATTTATTTTTTACTGACCATGGTGGCACTTGCCTTTTAACCCTGCACTCAGGAGACAGAGGCAGGCAGAGCTCTGTAAGTTTAAGATTAGCCTGGTCTACAGAGTCAGTTCCAGTCTAACTAGGACTATACAGTGAGACTTTATCTTTAAAAGGGGGGAATGGGGCGCCGGGCAGTGGTGGTGCACACCTTTAATCCCAGCACTTGGGAGGCAGAGGCAGTAGGATTTCTGAGTTCGAGGCCAGCCTAGTCTACAGAGTGAGTTCCAGGTCAGCCAGGGCTACACAGAGAAACCCTGTCTCGAAACAAACCACAAAAAAAAGGGGGGGGGTGTCACTATGTAGTCTTGCTCACTATGTAGTCTGGAGCTCACTAGTAGACCAGGCTGGCCTTGAACTTGAGGTTACAGTGATCTGCCTGCCTCTGCTTCAGTTTTATTTTTCAGTTATGTGTATTCCCATGTTGCTGTGTGTGGGTCTGTGCATGTGCGTGCAGTTGCCCTCCAAAGCCAAAAAGAGGCATCAGTTCCCCCAGAGCTGGAATTACAGGCTGATATGGTGCTGAGAACCAAATTCAGGTCCTTTGGAAGCAGTGTGAACTCTAACCACTGAACCATCTTTCCAGCTCCAGCAGTATCTAAAATGCAAGCTGCCATGGATGTCTGTAATCCCGGTACCTTTGGCAGCCCAGGTTAGCCTCCAGCTCTTATCACTAAGGATGACCTTGACCTCTTTTTCTGTTTGTTTGTTTTTGTTTTTGAAGACAGGGTTTCTTTGTAGCTTGGCTGTCCTAGAATTCAGTGTAGACCAGACTGGCCTAGAACTCAGAGATCCGTCTGCCTCTGCCTCCCCAATGCGCAGATTACAGACACATGCCACCACCGCCCATCGCCTTGTTTTTAATGTGGGTTGGAGAAAGGATGTCACTGTGACTGAGGCTCGCACTCAGCAGTCCTGCCTCTGCTCCTGAGCCTGGACTCCATCGTGCTTGGCGCCCAGGGTTTCTTTCCCAGGTTTTCTTTGGTCTATAGACCACCAACATCATCACTACTTACTTAGACCCGTTATTAAGAAAATAAGGGAGGCTGGGACGATGGTTTACACCTTTAATCCTAGCACTTGGGAAGAAGCAACAAGACCTCTGTGATTTCCATGCCAGCCTGGTCTACACAGTAATCTCCAGAACAGTCAGAGCTACTGAGGAGAAACAACAACCAAACAAAGAGAGTAAGAGTTATGTAAACACAGCGCTGAGCTGCTGGGGTGCTCAGTGCGCGATGGGCTTGGGGCCAAGTCTGATGAGCTGAGTTCGGTCCCTAGAACAGACTTTGCAAGTTGTCCTGTGATTGCTACACAACTGCTTTCCCCCTCTTTCAAACATGGCCCCCTTTCCTCTTGAGTATATATATAAACACAAAATTTAAACAGGGTATCATGAGATTTCATTCACTCTAATAACCAAGATTGCTACTAAGTGAATTCTACCAGGTAGAATCCAGTGTGGAATCACTAAACAAAGCAAAAATTAATGTTCCGGGTAGGATAAGATAGTGCGGGATGCCATAAGATTTAGTTCTACTAATCAGAACTGCGAGCAACTTCCAGCTTCTAGATTTCTTATTCTGGAATTTTCCACTTCGTATTCTAGAAAACAAGTGACTGAGAGTAAAAGAAGTTTCAGACGGAGGAGCTACATATTTGAATCTCATGGGCCAGAAAAAGGACAATGTTTCAAATGGGAAGAAAAAAAATGTTTCAAATGATTGAAAATGTGGGCCAAAAAGGGAAATTCCCACTACTCCTTACATATACTATACCTAAATGAATGCCATATAGATTAGGACTTAAGTTAAAAAACAAAACAAGGGGGCTGGAGAGATAGCTCAGTGGTTAAGAGCACCGTTTGCTCTTCTAAGAGGTCCTGAGTTCAATTCCCAGCAACCACTCACAACCATTTGTAATGAGATCTGATGCCCTCTTCTGGTGTGTATGAAGACAGCGACAGTGTACTCACATAAAATAAATAAATCTTTAAAAAACAAAACAAAACAGCCAACCTTCGGGGTTTGGCAAGATGGCTGAGCTGGTAAGGGTTCTTGCCGTCAAGTCTGAGGACCTATGGCTGCCCACTAGAACCCACATGGTGGAAGGAGGGAACCAACTCTTGCAAGTTTTCCTCTGATTTCCACACATGACCACATATATACATATACATACTACAAATAAATGTACTTAAAATTTTTTAAAATAAACAACAACAAGAAAACTCCTTAAGTCCACACATAAAGGCTTATACCTACAATCCTAGCACTTGGAAGACAGAGGGCAGGAGGATTTAGTCCATGACTAGGTTGGACTATATTACAAGAAGTTCCAGGCCAGCAAAAACACATAAGAAAAGCCCGTCTTAAAATCAAGAATAAGGACCAGCCATTCTCTGGCGCACGCCTTTAATCCCAGTACTAGGAACACAGAGGCAGTAAGCTCTCTGTGAGTCTGAAACTAGCCTGGTCTACACAGAGAACACCAGTCTCAAAGAACAACCGAGTACGCGGGTACCTGGATTAAGGTAGAGTGCTCCCCTGGCACACAGGAAGCCTTGGGCCCCCCTGGCACCACAGACTCAGGTGGTGCACACCGGTCATCTGAGCTCTTAGGATGAGGAAGGGGGAGGTCAAAACTTCAAGACCATCCTCAGTTGCATACAGTGTCTAGGCCTCCATGGGTTACATGAGATTATGTCTCAAAAACAGACCAGTTAGATGGCTTAGCAGGTAAAAACACTTGCTGCCAAGCCTGAAGACATCAGTTCCATCCCCAGTACAGCAAATAACTACGACTTAAACATAAAGGAGCAATGCCCATAGCCCCAGAACTTCTGGGACAGTATCAAGACTGTAAAATCAAAATGAGCCAGGCGGTGGTGGCGCACGCCTTTAATCCTGGCACTTGGGAGGCAGAGGCAGGCGTATTTCTGAGTTCAAGGCCAGCCTGGTCTACAAAGTGAGTTCCAGGACAGCCAGGGCTACACAGAGAAACCCTGTCTCGAAAAACCAAAAAAAAAAAAAAAAAAAGATTTGCAGGCCTGCCGGGCGGTGGTGGCGCACGCCTTTTATGTTAGTGCTTTTATAGACAAACAACCAACCCTAAATCCCAATATGACCACCACAGTAGAAGGCAGAGTTGTGTTTTGTTTTGTTTCTTTTTTTTTTTTTTGTTTTTTTGTTTTTTCGAGACAGGGTTTCTCTGTGTAGCCCTGGCTGTCCTGGAACTCACTTTGTAGACCAGGCTGGCCTCGAACTCAGAAATCCTCCTGCCTCTGCCTCCCAAGTGCTGGGATTAAAGGCGTGCGCCACCACCGCCCGGCTGTTTTGTTTCTTTAAAACCTGTTTAGCAAACCAATTAAATTTGGCCCGACCAAAAAAAAAAAAAAAAAACACTTTCTCCTACCTGTCTGAGTAACTCCAGCTTCTTTAGCTCCTCATTGTAGGCTTCTGGGTTCTCTCCATAATTCTTCAGGACAAACTAGAGGGAGAAAACAAACCAAGACTGTGAGTAGAGTGACCCGCAGATCTGCTGAGTCTGAAGCAGCGTGGATACTGACTGACAGCCTCCTCCTCCTCTGGCCCAGTGAGCACGAAGACTGAACACCCTGCGCATCACCTCAACAGGACCCCAGTGCTACAGCCTTCTCCATAGACGCCAGGAGTCTGTCTACCAGTTCAAGGTCGAGCTGAGACAGGGCCCTAGGAAGATCCTCAAAGGGTCACTCGCTAAAACCTCATCCAAGGAGCCTCTCTACTAGAGTCACAACTATAACCCTAAATCCAAACTGCAAATAGGCCACAGGCACCAAACCAGAGCAAGCGAACAAGCCCTTCCCCACCAGCCCTCCTGGCAAGGAGTACACCAGTGTAAAAAGTGCTCTACACTTTCCTCCACTCGAGAGAAGCCAGAGGGAGTGTGATGAGTAATGAGCGAGCATGGAGAGGGGTGTCAACCAAAGACAGCACAGCTGGAGAGATGGTCAGCAGTTCAGAGAAGAGGCTGATCTTCCAGAGGCTACCGGTTCAATTCCCACACCCACAGGACAGCTCATAACCATCTCTAGCTTCCATTCCAGGGGATCCAATGCCCTCTGTAGCCCTTCCTTCACAACGCGGTGCAGAGATACACATGCAGGCAAAATACTTGTACACATAAATAAAAAATTAATTTAATATAAAATTAACTTAAATAATCATAACAAACAAGCAGCAGGCTGGGGATGTTCGGCCGGTAAGGGGCTCCCTGCCTCCCAGGAATGCCTCAGTTTGACCCTGAGTGCCTCGTGACACAGCTGTGGCGGCTTACGGCTTACACTCGTGATCCCATCACCCAGGATGTGGAGAGATCTGTTTCTCCTCATACAACGCTGGTGGGAATATAAATTAGTGAAAGCCCTGCCTGGAAACCTAGGTTTAATGTCCAGCAACGAACTACAAGGTGGCCCAGAAATGTCTATTACTCCAATTCCAGAGGATCCAATGTCTTCTCACCTTGAAAGGCACCAGACACACATATCTGGTACCCAGATATGCATACAGACAAAACATTCATAAACATGAAATTAAATAAGTCTTACAAAGTAAAGCAACTAAAAACAGGCACAGTAAGTTGGTTTAGTGAGTAACATCAATCAGATCCTTGCCATAAAAGCCTGGTCGGCCCACGTTCAGTCCCCAGAACACAAAGGAGGCAAGCAAGGGAGGCTGGACACAGGCAGGAGCCTGGAGGCAGAACTGAAAGCAGAGGCCGTGGAGGACACGCTTACTGACTAGATGCCCCTTGCGTGCTCAGCTTGCTTGCTTTTCATTCCTTTCAACGAAATTGGAAAAATCGGGTCGTGGTAGTATTCAGGAGGCATGGCTGGTAGGCTTGTTGTGGATCTGGGCCTGATTTTTCATTGCTTTTACATGTAAAAGGGGTTAATATCGCCTGCTACACCTGCCTTGCAGATCTGTCATAAAGACTCGATCTAAGATCCTAAACAGAGAAAGGATGCTCAGCTGAAGATACACTTTATGATATGGCAAGACCTGTGCTAAGACTCAGAACCATGAGCTCTTCTCATGTAGTAAGATATTAATCTTTTCAAAGTTACAAGATTCCATATCACAGCTGGTCGTGGCAGTACAAGCCTTTAGTCCCAGCACTAGTGAGACAGACACAAATGGATCTCTGAGTTAGAGGCCAACCTGGCGTACGCAACAAGTTTCAGTCCGGCCAGAGCTACACCCTTTCTCAAAAATATTCTACACCAAAGATAAGAGATGCTGAAGGTCATTCGAACTGAGGGGACAGGGAAGTCTGCATCTAGAGGCTGCACTTGTTCTGAGCTGTTACTCTCTTCTAATAACAAATAATACAAGACTGTACCACTAGTGATCACTGGAATAGGAATTTTGAATCATGCCATCGCTTGCAGGTTAGAGAAGGGGAAGATCGGAGACTAAAATGGGGGCAGTAGGACCCTGAGGCAGACTTCCTGACACCAACAGTCCTCTACCTCACAGTCTCTTCCATTAGTATGTCTCTTTCTGCATTACTCTTAATCTGATATAATGCCTTCAAATTTCGCCATGCTAATTAAAGCAACCAGCAAATAAAGCATTAAAAGGTACCACATGGAACTTTTTAAAAGACTGTCTCACTGTTGTCTAGGCTGGGTTTTGACTCC
This sequence comes from Tokudaia tokunoshimensis, assembly GCA_036184795.1. Classification (NCBI taxonomy): domain Eukaryota; kingdom Metazoa; phylum Chordata; class Mammalia; order Rodentia; family Muridae; genus Tokudaia; species Tokudaia tokunoshimensis. The sequence goes on from BTHU01000008.1 coordinate 111,194,426, forward strand.
TAGGCCCACATGATTCTCCCACCCCAGCATCCCATGTGTCTGGGACTACAGGTGTGCGCCCAAATGCATCATGTATGTCTAGTTCATCACATACACTGTCTCTTCCTTCATTTTTTAAACTTCCCTTCCAGTTCCACAGCTTAATCAAATCTAGGTCATTCCGTGGGTTGTACCAAGAAAAAAAATGCACACAAAATTGAGTCGTACATACAATGTTGTTATTTTATACACAATCAGTTGCTGAATTTCAAATAAACATAACTTTATTCAGACAACAGAGTGTTGCCAAGTAAAGCTTTCAGCCCCATCATGTCTTCAAGCCTGTCAATTACAGGTCAAAGGTACAGTCATGAGAGCACACTCTTTAAATCCTATCCTAGTCTGACCACACAGAATTCTCAGACTCCCTCCACATCCCTTTTGATGAGCAGGCTGGTCTCTTCTGAACAGCATGAGTGAGGAAGATGTAAGCTATAACTCCCAGAGGGAGCTAGCATTAGACTGGTTATTGAGCCAACACTCACAGGGCTGCACACAACTGGGCTGGCTTGCTCCTATAGAATCCCGGCATGAGGGAGGTGGTGACAAGACCAGAGGTCAAGGCCATCCTTGGGTATATAACAAACTTGAGGTCCATTTGCACTACAAGACTCTGTCTTAAAAAGGGTGTGGGGGATGGGGGAGCTAGGTAGAGACAGTTCTGTTGGTAAAGTGCTTGTCACACAAGCAAGCATGAGGGCTTGAGTTCAATTCCCAGCACCCACATGAACAACTGTACACAGCGCCTCAACTTTGTAAACCCAGCGCTGGAGGGATGATAGAGATCTGTGGGTTTGCTGGTCAGCTACCCTACTCCACAGGCCCCAGGTACCAGTGAAAGACCCTATAGCCAACACTAAGGCAGACGACTCCTTAGGAACTATACTTGAGATTGACCTCTGGCCATCACATGCATACATGTATACCTGCAGACACACAAACGTACACATACACACCAAAGAATTGATTACTTTCTAAGAAAAGAATCTGGTCTAAACCGTGAGTGAAATGTATACAGGCTTCTGATGTTTGAAATTAAGTCAAGAAAGACTATGAGCCATCCAGGTTATTGTAATAACATAAGTAGAAAGACAGGTTCAGGCAGATCAACTGAGTCTTCTCATCTGTGATAAGACATAAAACAGATTCACACCACAGATAAGTGACAATATTTCATATATTTCATGTCCTCCACTGGTGAGCATGGCGGGCCGTTAGGCTTCAGTTCTTCTCATCTACCTGTCCTGTGGGAATTCTAGAAGAGACAAAAATTCCTCAAAGCTGAAAAACCAGATGTGACCAAGTTGAGCAGCAGGAAGACGGAGCATGCGCTTTCTTCAGAGCAAGTCGACTGACAGGACAAAGCACCTGTCTGTGCTAAGCAGACGAGGGATTCGGAGGAAGCACGGCCAAACTGCGGTTAAGGAGAGTGAAGCAAGACCTCAAGAATGATCTGAGCAAGGCAGCAGTTATATGGGGGTGGGAACGCTCCCACAGAGGAGGACTGAGGAGTGGAGCTACAAAGGCAGGCTGCAGGGAGCTGGGAAGGCCTCACAGCAGACATTCCAGAGCCTCTGGTGGAAATGAGCATTTAGAGATCAGCCAGAGTGAAAGAAGAAACCAAATGAAGGCATGGTGGGTGCCCGGAGTGTATCATTTGAAGGTAAGCTCAACGAAGGCAGGGATCTTCAAAATCACTGTACTCCCAGGGCTGCATGTCTGATGGGCACTCAATGAAAGAACAAGGGATAGCTACACCACCTCAATCTAAGTGAGCCTGACTTCTGCTCCAGTGCAGCTGGTTACGAACTCATGTCTGGGAAAGAAATGACTTTCAATATTAACACGTGGCCAAATCATGCACTGGTAAAGAGCGCAAGAGTCACCTTTATATGTCTTCAGTGAGTCAGTCCTCTGGGCCTCCAAAGGGTAATATGGTACACAGGATTGATGATGTAGCTCACCGATAAAGGATTTGCCTCATTTCAACCCCTGGAACTAAAAACAGCCCAAAGCTAGTGCTTGTCCACTAAGGGCTTATGTGAGCCTAGGTGTGCTAACCGAGTTTAGCACTGGTTCAAAACCAGCTTACTCTTCTCCTTACTCCTATTTCATATAAAGAAAGGGAAGTCACATCCATTGGGAATGACAACAATACTGTTAAAAGAAAAACTAACCTTAGATTTAATGAAGTTTATCTGAGCAAAAGGAAAGACATATTGATTTGTGAACAGTGCATTCTTCCAAAGAGCCCCTTCAGGGACCTGCAGCCTACCCGGAAGCACAGAAAACAACTTAGTCATGGTGTCAACAACCGGTCAACAGTTATACCTCAACTAGTTAAATGTTTACAGGTTAGTTAAATGACTACAGGGCTTCCTGCCAACAACCAAAGCTAATGTCACTGTGATAATTCTACACTGGGCTGGACATGGGAGAGTACACAAGCCCAGAGTTCACTCCCTAGCACCACCAAACAACAACCAAAACTCTATACTGTGTGGATCAAATTTTGGGTCCAATGCAAGTACCCAGCACAAATCTCTTGAGATGGGTGCTCCTGTACCTTGTAGATATTTCTATTTTTTTTTAAAGATTTATTTTCTTATTTTATATCTATGAGTGCTCTATCTCTGCATGTATACCTGCATGCCAGAAGACAGCATCAGATCACACTATAGATGGCTGTGAGCCATCATGTGGTTGCTGGGGAATGAACCCAGGACCTCTGGGAGAGTAGACAGTGCTCTTAACCACTGAGCCATCTCTCCAGGCCCTGATATTTTTACTCTTTAAATTGCTCAAACTTTTAAATTTCTTCTACAACACTATGGATGCCTTGTGTTAAGTGGTAAGGGGTTGTATTATAGGGATATAATTCAGTGACAAAGTCCTTGCCTAGCATACCTAGCAGACCCTGGGTTCAAACCCCAGCACCATTTAAAAAAAAAAAAAAAGACCTGGAAGACTGTCTGTGTTGCCAGGGCTGAACCTGTAAACAGAACCAGTTCTTATTCTCTCTCTCTCCTGAGTTTCTATCAAGTCAACAAAATGACAATCAGACCAGAGGCAAACAGTAGGACAAAGGCTCTATTGTCAGGGAAGATTAAGTTCCAAGGCTCTGGAGTGACTTCTGCAGAATCTCTTAGGGTCTTTCTTGACCAGAATAAGGAAGGTTACGTTCAAACAGAAATCTCTAGGCCTGATGCAGTGGCATTTGCTTGTAATCCTAGCACTGGAGAGGTTGAGGCAAGAGGATCAGGAATTCAAGCTTAGCCTCTGCTACATAGCAAGTCTGAGGCCATAACTGCATGTAATTCTGTAGGAGTCTGTCTTAACCAATGTTCCCACCCTCCAAAACCTAGGAGTTTTGGAACTGAGATTATGTCTTGTTTTGAGACAGGGTCTCACTATATAGCCCTGGAATTCAATCTTCCTGCCTCTGTTTCCCAAATGCAGACAGATAACCACCATATCTGACTAGGCTGAGGGGGGATGATGATGATGATGATGTGGGTTTTGCATGTGAATGCACAGTTGCCCTCAGAGACTAGAAGAGGGAGTCTCACACCCCCCCCCGCCCCCAAATTGGAGTTACCAGCAGTCGTGAGCTGGCTAACCAATGTGGGTCATGGAAACCAAACTCCAGACTTCTGTAAGAGCAAATGTTTTGTTTTCTACTGGCATCTGTCTAGCCCCTGGGCAGATATTTTTTTATGTATTTAGGGTCAACATGATCTAAATCTATTTTCAATTCCCTCTAGACCAGTGTGGTTCTCAACCTGTGGTTCATGACCCCTTTGAGGATTTGAATGACTCCTTCACGGGGACTGCCTAAGATCATCTGCATATCAGATATTTACTTTATGATTCATAACAGTAGCAATATTACAGTTATGAAGTAGCAACAAGAATAATCTTATAGCTGGGGGGGGTCACCACAACATGAGGAACTATATTAAGGGGACAGCATTAGGAAGTTTGAGAACCGCTGCTCTAGACTGTTAATCATTTGAGAAGCATTTTCCTAGGTAGTGGGTATTAGGCTAAAGCAACATGGAGAGGCCCCTCTGGTATCCAAATTGAATAAGGGGTTAAAACACAGCACATATAGGAGCAGAATGTAGCAGAACACACCTTTAATACCAACACTTAGGAGGCCAACGCAGGCCTGTGAGTTTGAGGCCTGCCTAGTCTACATAGTAAGTTCGAGATAGCCAAAGCTACATAGTGAGACCCTGTTTTGAAAACACAAACAAAACCCAGTATATAAAGGGCCAGAGCAGCAGGGTGAGGGGAGGAAGTCACTTGCTGCCAGGTCTAACCACCTGAGTTTGAGTCCCTGGACCTGCCTAGTAGAAGAACACTAACTCCTGCAAGCTGACCTCTGGCCTCCACACAAATGTACTGCCATGCCTGAACCCATACATCCAGGCACACACACAAATAAAGATTAAAAACAGTACATGGAACTGTTGCTAACGAAGGGTGAAGTCTTTTCAGAAAAGGAAAAGACTAATCCAGATTAAGTTAAGCTTTTTGGAAGTCAGAGCTCCAGCTGAACCTTGAAAGTTGAATGGAACCAATTCACAGAGATTAAAGAATGGCCCTATCACCACTCAAAGGGCCAAAAGTGAGAGCTCTTTTAGATAGTACGGTGGTTCTCAACTTGTAGGTCCCAACCCCTTTGGGGGTAGCAGAGCAGATATTCCGCCTATCAGATAGTCACACTATGATTCCTAACAGTAGCAAAATTTAACAGTTATGAAGTAGCAACCACTGGGGTGAAATGATTTCCACAATCAAAGGCACAACAAGGAGAAAAAGCCTGTCAAGGAAACAGGAAGTAATAGTTATGAACAGAATGCGGAATACCTATATCAGAAACACAGATCAAACATCTAACATATAACGTGACTGAGACAAAAGATCAATGAATTAGGCTATGTCAGAGAGAATCCTGAATGGGAAGCTAAAAATACTGGCTTTACTCTGTAAGACTCTGTATAGCCAGGGCTCAGGATACTATGTGTCAATCTTCCTCAATTTTGATACATTTTAGAAAAATTCACCTCATTATATATGCATTAAACAGAAGATGGGTAAGAATTAACAAAATTTTGTAAATTTTGATCAATTGGCTTAATATGCTGGTTTTACAGGGGCGGAAAGAGTCTGGGCTGGGGGCATAGATCTCTGTGGAAGAGCACCTGCCTAGCTTCTTGTGCCAGGCTCTGTCTGGGCCTCATACCCACCTCTTGGACCACCACCACCACATATACACACCCAGCACCTGAATGCACCACACCCCATCCTCAAGCATGCAACCAATTAGGGCCTGAACTGAGGAAGTGGTGATATGAAGAGAATCCGGGAGGCAAGTCCATTTTCTTTCTCCTTCTTCCCCTAACCATCAGAGTGGTAAAGGACTCTAGACTGCCTACTCCAACAGTTGCTGTGCTAAATCCCCAAGACTCCTCACAGCCTCCCACCGGTCCACTTCTGCGACGGCCCTCAATGCTGTGTGGGGCTCTTTCTGAGGCAGTAGCTCTCTCGGAGGTTACCCAATTCCACATCACCACACCTGATCTCACCACGGAAACCCCTTGCCTCCGTGAATTCCAAAGTACTGCTCTATCCAGGACAATGACTCATAAGATGCCACCAAGCGCCCTAACGTGATTCGAGCTCCTACCAACAAGAAACTGTGCCTTTTGGTCCAAAGGAACTTTGAAACAGAAATTTTGCCAGGAGACCATACAGAATTGGAGGGTCACACAGACCAACTGCACAAAGACACACACTCAATTACACACTCTAAGGGCCAGACATTCCTATGGGCTACCGGGGCTCCGGTCTTAAACACACATTCTTTCCTAGTCTGGTCGTGAACTGGGAGCCCACCAAGGCTCGGGCCTAGCAGGGACTCTGTAGAGCCTGGACCGCCATCGCTCCCCGTGGAGGCTCCCCGGACGTGGAGGAACAGGGCAGAGCTGGGTCCAGGAGTATCAGAGCAAGGAAACGCTGAACCTCGGGAGAAATGCAGGCGGTCTGGGTCAGAAGTCGGGAAGAGGGTTCCCACAAGAATGCAGTGCAGTCGGGGATGAGGATGATGTGCCGGCACGGGAGGGGAGGGCCGTCCTCAGGGAAAACGCCTGGCCCGACCCGCGACGGAACCCGGGGAGGGACAGGCGCGCAGGGGGCGTCACGCGCGGGCAGTCGACGGAGATGCGCGGCGAAGGTGTGCTCACCTTCTTCACCGCAGACTGGAAGTGAAAGTCACCGGCCTCCTTCAGGTCCAGCCAGATCATGGGCATCCGGGGGACGGCCTCCATTGCGGGTAGAGCCTAGCGGACCCAGGGCCGCTCCACTCCCAGGTCCAGCAGCTGCCTCGGCCGCGCGCGCAACCCCGCCCCTTCACGCCGGAAGCTGCTCGTCACGCGGAGTGACGCACACCCCCACAGCCTGCTGGGAGGTGCAGTCCGCGCCCCGGGTAGTCTTTTGCACGTGCGCAGTCCTCTTCGCGCATGCTCAGTCTTCTCGCGCGAAGGGTCTTGGGTGGAGGGAAGAGCCAATCCACAGTGAAGGGGCTTCTGGGAAGAGTGATCTCGTCCACGGAACCTGAGGCTTTGCTGGGATTTTTGTCAGCGTTGAAGGGGCAGGGGCACTGCCCCACACCACCACTCTCTGCAGCCTGAGGAGTTCTTGGTTTTTAGTAGGGTACATTTAACAGCCAAGTTAACACCTAAGAAGGCTGCCACTCTGGAAGGAACTATACAGTGACGAGCATTTGTCTCTGGAGACACCTGTAAAACAGGAATTTTAAAGCTGTATGTGTGTATCGCTAAGTTTTAGACATAAATAATGGAGTCGGGCTGGAGAAGATGGCTCAGTGGTTAAGAGTACTGACTGCTCTTCCAGAGGTCCTGAATTCGATTCCCAGCAACCACACGGTGGTTCACGACCATCTATCTGTAATGGGATCTGATGCCCTCTTCTGGTGTGTCTGAAGATAGCTACCGTGTACTCATACATGTAAAATGAATAAATAATTAAAAAATATAATGGAGTCGTTCGTGTTCAGTGGCCCCTCCTTTAATCCCAACACCCTGGAGGCTGAGGGAAGAGATTTAGGTGATTTCAAGGCTGGACTGGGCTACGTAACAATACGTAGTCTCAAATTTTAAAAATAAAAGGAGAAAGTAGTGGCTGGCCTTTTATAGTGTTCTAGGAGACCGGTGATTGTGGCTTTGGATGGAAGGAGGTTTTTGTTTTTGTTTTTTAAGTGGGTAGATAACTCACTTTGAGCAACTCAACTATTTTGAAAACAAAAGTATCGTAAGTTGGAGTGGGTATGTGTTAGGGAATGAGATGAAAGTTGATGTCCAAGTTTCTGCCTGTTGTAGGTGGATGGCTGCCAGGCTGTTACCTGACATGAGGAACATGTAGAAGGGAGAGGAAAACATAAGGTCTGGTTTGTGTGAACATGTGGACAGATGCATTCAGAGGCATTGTAGAGTCCAAGAATAAAGAATCTGGATTGATAAGACAGGTTTCCCCGCCCCAGGTAGGGCACAGGTCCTCTTTGCACAGAAGTAACAAAACATTTCTATACTCAGTAAAAGCCTACTTTCATGCCAAATGAAGACAGCAAAGACAAAACAAAACATTTCTTATTAAGAGTATGCTCGGGACTGGAGAGAAGGGTTAGTCATTAAGAGCACTGGCTGCCCTTCCAGAGGACCTGGGTTTGATTTTCAGCATCTACCTGGTAGTTTCCAGAAGTCGATAACTCCAGTTCCAGATCTGAAGTCTTCTTCTGGGTTCTGTGGGCACTGCACATATGTGGTGTACAGACATACATGTGTCAGGCAAAACACCTATACACGTACAATAATTTAAAAAATGAAATTTAAAAGAGTATGTTAGGCTGGGGGGATGATTCAGAAGGTAAGGCCACACAAACATGGGACCATGAGTTCAACCCTGGGAATCCACCTAAAGATAGAAGGATTGAAAACTGGCTGGACAAAGTCGGGCACCATGGCTTGTGTGCCCCCCCCATTCATTATGCACATATACGATAAAGCTAATTTTTGAAAGTCGGAAGCCCCCTAGTGCAGCATTCTGTGTCTCTGCTTCTTGGATGCTGTGAGGTGAATTTTGCCATCAAGATCCTCCCTACGATAATTTGTTGAAACCCTTGAACCTATGAGGCAAAATAAATCTTCCTTTTAACTTTCAGGTATTTTTGTCCCAGCAATTAGATCTGAGAACAGAAGGAGCTGTTTGTGGGAAGAGTTTCATTATGAATTATAACACTCCAGAGATGGATGATGGGGGTGATGGTACAAGAGTGAGTGTGCCTAATAGCTGTAGCCTTCAAAGGGTTAAAATTGTAAAGTTTACATTAGATATGCTTTACTGCAAGACTAGGGGGTGCAAGATCTTTTGCTAAGCTATCCAGGGGTGGGTAGCACACTCTTATATTCCCAGCCTGTGAGAAATGAACATGTCAGACTGAAGGGCAAGCCCCACCTAGACTATGTAGTAAGTTCCAGGCCAGTTTGGGCTACATTAGAACCTGCCTCTAAACAAACATCGGGCGCAGATACTTTTCCTGCAAAACTCAGGAACAACAGTTGAGTCTCCGCCGAGGGAAAGCCCTGTGAGTACAGTATTGCCGAGCAAAGAGACGCAGCAGCTTAGATCCCAAAAATGAGGCCAGGGAGGGATCAATGTGGGCAGGAAGAGGGAGGGGGTAGGGGAGAAGCAAGAAGTCTTAATCCTTGTAAGACAGACCATCTGATGGAGGGGCATTCCAGTGGGTGGTACTGCAGGAAAAGCTCTAGGATTCAGAACAGCCAAGTGACTGAGTCTCTGCATCTCCAGCACCCTGTCCCTATTGGCTGCCCTCTCCCGAGCCTCACTACTTATTTAGCATTGCCAGAGCTTGAACACAGTGTGTTGTGTGTGTTAGGCAAGCACTCTCATCACTGAGCTCCATCTCTAGCCCCCTCTCCTCTGTAGAATGGCTATCCCTGGCCCCAAATGATACTTCTCAAGTTAAACTACTGCAAACACAGGTGTGAGTTCTGGGGTATATACACAGTTGCTATAACAGAGTACCATAGACTGGATGAGCCAGACAGCAGGAATTTAAGGCTGGGAACGAAGCCCAAACGTAGCATACTTTCCTAGCAAATGTGAAGCCCTGAGTTCAACGCTCAGTTACAGTAATTGGTATAAAAGTATCAGAGAGCAAGAGATCGTTATAGATGTCAAATACTGATGCCAGGGGTGGGATGGGCTGGGGAAGGTGAAGGGGGGCAGAAGGGATGCCTGCGTGCAGAGGATGTCCTGTCTCATCCTCCCCCCTCCTCCCACCCCCACTTACCCATTTCCCCAGCAAAGCAGGAAGTTAAGGGTAACATAAGCCCTATCAGTACAGGGAAGAGTCAGCCCCACCACCAGGGGGCAGCAAACACCACATTAAGCCAGGTCAGCTTGCCCTCTCACAACCTTCCCCTCCAGTAAGCTGCATGGCCCCTTAAAGACACACTGAACACCTTCCTCCTGTTACCAATGTGGAAACTTGAGTCTGGGTTTTGGGAGTTGACCACCAAAACAGCCCCCAGCAAGTGAATATAAGAGTCCAGGCTGGGGTGGGTCATTTATTCAGCCGACTCTACCTGACCCCTCCTCAGGGTCCCACAAAATGTTTGAGGTGCTGTTGAACAGAACAGGTTCAACAAAGACAGCATTTTAAAAAATGGGCCCAAGATATGGCACAATGGCCTCAAACTCACAGAAATCCACCTGCCTCTGCCTCTCGAGAGCTGGAATAAAAAGGCGCCAGCCACTAACACACAGATCAAATTGGTACTCTTGATTCTTTGACCCACAATTCCCTTCCAGCTTGTCTGTGAGCTCTGGAAAGGGTCCAAACCACCCCAAACAGGAAGCTTTGAGCTTTCTCCCTGATAACTCCCTTGGCTCAAAATCCCGAATCACTTCTTTATGGAGCAGGGAGTCAGGCACAGAAGTGTTCTCCCAAAACATCCTAAGACTGAGAGCCAGGACACAGGAGGGGGTGGGGTGGGGTTGGGGGATGAAGTTAGGACTGTCCTGACTCTCCTGGTCTCAGACTTGGCAGGGCACTCACCTTACATTACTTCCTTTCCAGTCATCATCCAGGTTCTTGAAGTTTGGGAGAAAGACTTCTTCCTTACACCTAAAAAGAGGGTGGACATGCCCCAGTAGGACAAAGGAGCCGCTCCTCTCCACCCCTCTTCCTTCCAGACTGTCCTGGGCCTTCTTCAAAAAACTAAAGAATGAGCCTGATAGTGGTGGTGCACACCTCTAATTCCAGCACTTGGGAGGCAGAGGCAGGTGGATTTCTGAGTTTGAGGCCAGCCTTGTCTACAGAGTGAGTTCCAGAACAGTCAGAACTATATAGAGAAACCCTGTCTCAGAAAAAAAAAGAAAAGAAACTAGAGAATGTTGGGTACTTTTCCCTGAAAAAGATTCCAACACAGGAGATTTTCAAGTACCTTTGAGGAGGCCTGTCCAGGGTCACTGTCCAGCAGATGGCGGGAAGGCCACAGTATTGCTGGACCTTGACAACAGGCTTCCAATCTTGTACAAAAAAGCCCTACAGATTCCAAAATATGTCTAGTCGAGCTTCCTTTTTCTTTTCTTTTTTTTTAGTTTATATTTTGGATTACATTTTCTTTGTCTGTATGGGGGGCAGGTCTGCATGTATCACAGCCTGGGTGTGGAGGTCAGAGGACAACTTGAGGAAGTTGGCTCTCTCCTTCCACCATATGGGGCCCAGGAACGGAACTCTTTGAGCAGCAGACTCGGCAGGCGAGCAAGGCAAGCGTCTTTTTTTTGTTCTTCATTTTGAGACAGAGTCTTGCCTAGCCTAAGCCAGTCTCAACTTGCTACGTAGCAAAGGATGTCCTTTAACCTGGATTCTCTTGTCTGCCTCCACTTCCTAGGAGCTGAGGTTGCAGAGACTACCTTGCTTAGCTTATCAGCGGAATTCCTATTGGCATCCTTTGTTTGTTTGTTTATTTAATGGGGAAGAGCGGGCGTGCATGCCATGTGTGGAGGTCGGGGAACAACTTGCCGGACTCAGTTCTTTTCTTCCTCTGTGTGGGTCTTGGGGATCAAACCTGGGTTGTCAGGTTTGGTAAGAAGGGTCCTTACTACTTAATCATTCTACCAACCCAAAATCCTTTTTTTAAAAAAGAAAGAAAGAAAGAAAGAAAGACTGTTTTGCCGGGCAGTGGTGGCACATGCCTTAAATTCCAGCACTTGGGAGGCAGAGGCAGGCAGATTTCTGAGTTCGAGGCCTGCCTGGTCTACAGAGTGAGTTCCAGGACAGCCAAGGCTACACAGAGAAACAAAAACAAGAAAAGAGACCGTTCCATCCGGGGCTAGGGGATAAGGGGCTTTTGTACTTCTATCTCTTCATGGAAGAAAACAACAAGGGATTTATCCCTCTCATGCCTAGAACACAGCTGCAAATTTAAACCACTGATAGACAGGACCTCCAGGTTCCAGAACCTTCAAGATTATTTTCCACCACACACACACACACACACACACACACACACACATACACACACACATACACACACACATACACACACACATACACACACACACATACACACACACACATACACACACACACACACACACATACACACACACACACACACACCCCTCTGTCTGGTGCCAGGCAAACAGTTGCTCAGTCAAACATACTGGACTTTGCAGGGAGTGCCTACAGGTTGGCTAGTTCATCGATGAGTGTGCCAAAACTACTGGGTCAGAGGTGAGGTCAGTTGGGAGACCTCTAAAAATGTACCCAGGGATGCCATTCTGCCTGTGGATAATGGCACAACTCATGTCCACACACTGGTTTAGAACAGCAGGAAAGGGGAAAAGGCCTGTCAGGTATGTCTTCATGCAAGCACTGTGGTAGAGCCACTTTCTTCACCCACCTCACCTTGCTCAGACCACTTGAGCAAGGCTTCCGGAATCTGTGTCCACCTCCTGACCACACTTGACAGAAATAGGGAGGCCTGAGAAGGAAAAGGGCTTTCCCAAGGGCCCACAGGAATTGAGATGGGTCTTTCTTCACAGTGCAGCAGCCCCTATGAAATATGTTACTTGGGAATAGATGGGCATACAGAATTTGGGGTGAGGGCACTCACCTGAACCTGCCTTTTGAAGTTCATAGGTGGATGAATTTCTTCTGGAGGCAGGCTGCTTTTCCTGCCCATGACCCCTGAGCCTCTCTTTAGCTCTATAGCCCTACAGGACCCAGAGAACCTGGGTCCTCTGCAAGAGCAGCAAATGCTCTTAATCACGAAGCTTCTCCTCATTCTTACAGGCCCCATTTTCTTTGTCAATTTTGAGGACCATGTGAGTGTCTCGGTCTTGTGGAGAGCCATGGCTTAGAAGTCTGCAGACACCACTGAGTCTAAAGCCTTGGCTTCTTTTCTTCAGTGCTGGGGATTATAACCCAGCATCCACACATGCCTGGTGAGTGCTCCACCAATGAGCTGCATCCCTCACCTCCTAAAGCCTTAATTTTTCTGAATCCTTCATCCCCTAATGGTGATCTTATACTTTTTAATTAAATTTTAAAAAGTTTTATCTATTTTATGTGTATGCCTGAGTGTATATAGATGCCCTTGGGATCCAGATGAAGGTGTCAGATGCCTTGTGACCTTCCATGTGGGTTCTGGGGGTGAATCTGGGTCCTTTGTAAGAGCAGCAAATGCTCCTGACCACTGAGCCATCCTGCAGCCCCTTTACTAGATTTTATATACAATATATTCTGCTTATATTTCCCCTGCTCCCAAATCCTCCCAGGGCCTCCACACCTCTCTACCCACTGAACTTTATGGTCTTTCTCTCTTTAAAAACAAAACAAAACAAAACAAAAAACAGGGTCTCTGTTAGCCCTGTAGCTGTGGATGTCCTTGAACTACTCATCCCCCTGCCTTCACCTCCCAAGTGCTGGGATTACAGGTATCTGTCAACACTCCAAACCTGAAATATAAAACATTTAGTGTTAAGACAATTATGGACAGTTCACATAACTGTATTTTAAAATGTGCAAGCTGAGTGAGGTGGAACTCTGACAGCCCTGACTCAGGAGGTGGAAAATTACCTGAGCCCAGAAATTAAAGCCCTGCCTGGGTCACACAGCAAGACTCCATATCTTTTTTTTTTAATTATTATTTTCTAAGTTTTTAAATTTACATTCCAAATGATTTCTCCTTTCCTGTTTCCTCCCTCCCCGAAAGTCCCATAAGCCTCCTTCCCTCCCTCTGTTAAGACTCCATATCTTAAGAAAGAAGGAAAAAAAATAGAAAGGGAGGGATGAAGAAAGGAGGGAAGGAAGGAAGGAGGGAAGGAAGGGAAGGAAGGAAGGAGGGAGGGAAGTAGGGAAGGGGAGGGAGGGAGGGAGGAGGCACAGAGGAAGGGAGATGGGAGGGCAGGCAATTGTTTACAGAACTGTACTAAACCTACCTTCCCCCTTTTTGTGGGGAGCAGGGATCAAGACAGGGTTTTTCTGTGTAGCCTTGGCTGTCCTGGAACTCACTCTGTAGACCAGGCTGGCTACAAACTCACAGAGTTATCCGCCTGCCTCTGCCTCATGAGTGCTGGGATTAACACCTGAGCACTTGCCTTTTCTTAATGTCTTTAAAAAAAAACAAAGCCACTATAATCTTGTTTTATATGTTTGAGTGTTTTACCTACATGTGTGTCTGCACCACATGTGTTCCTGTTCCTGAGGCGGACAGAAGAGAGCACCGGTTCCCCTAGAACTGGAGTTACAGGCAAATCCAAGCCTTCTACAAGAAGAGCCAGGGTTTTTGTTTGCTTGTTTTTGGAAGATTTATTTATTTATTATATGTAAGTACACTGTAGCTGTCTTCAGACACACCAGAAGAGGGCGTCAGATCTCATTACGGATGGTTGTGAGTCACCATGTGGTTGCTGGGATTTGAACTCAGGACCTTCGGAAGAGCAGTCAGTGCCCTTACCCGCTGAGTCATCTCTCCAGCTCCCATCTGCTCACTTTTCTAAATTCTAACTCAAAAGGTGCAACTTTCCCTTTTCCATCTCTTCTGTGGACACCAGCCCAAGTCTAAAGCATGCTTGCCCAGACTCCTGGCTTTCTCAGTGTTTCCTCCGAAGGCTCCTCTCCCCCGCTCCCCTTCCCGGCCCACACATACTTTCTACAGCCCCTTGTAGATCCTAACTCAAAAGGGATGGTTTTCTGTCTTCCTTTTAGCCTTCCTTCTCTTGGCAGCTACTGGGATTTACAATTTGCCTGCCCTATTTTTTCCCCTCTCTCAGACTCTAGCTGTGGGAAATGAATTGATTAATTAATTAATTAATGAAAAATAGAAAAGAGGGGGCTAGGGAGATGGCTCAGTGGTTAAAAGCACTGACTGTTCTTCCAGAGGTCCTGAGTTCAATTCCCAGCAACCACATGGTGGCTCACAACCATCTGTAATGGGATCTGATGCCCTCTTCTAGTATACATAAAGAGAGCGACAGTGTATATGCAACATAAATAAATTAAAAAAAATAGAAAAGAAACTTCACAAGGATTTGGATGAGCATTTTGCTAAAGACAGACAGACAGACAGACACTAAGCACATTAAAAAAACATACTAAAAATAATTAACCATTAGGAAAATGCAAATCAAAACTACAATAAAATAACATTCCATCACCAATGTTGCACTCTTGAATTTGAGGTCAAAATAACCTTTCGAAACAGAGGTAGGGTTGTAAGATGGTTAGTACTCATTTTGAAACAAAGACATGGCTGCCTTTTCCTGGGTGAGGAAGTGCAGAACCATTTACAGTTAAGGTGACAGGAGAGGCACAGCCTCATCCTTGAGAAACAGACATTTAATCTCAAGCAGGAATGAGCCTAGTTTGTCTTTACTATAAGATGGCTTTTAAGCCTAAGATGAGGAAGGCTGGTTCATCCCCTGCTTTCTGATCTCTCTCAGAACAATGGCTCCTTAGCCAAGGGATGTCTGGGAAGCTAAAAGCCATTCCCACTAGCAGAAAGGTGGTGTCTATTAGGTCCTCTTTCAAGATGCTTCCTGGAACTACCTGTACCCACAAACTGGAATTCTTGTCCCTTTGCACAGTGAGCTGCTGGAGGCAAAACACAGTGAAGATGCTGATGTCAACTCTGTGAGGGGCTGGGAGGTCATGGATTATCAGGTCTTAATTTTTCAAAGTTTTATTCTTGATCTTATCCAAAAGACTAAGGATGGTGAGATGGCCGATGGGTAAAGGTATTTGCTTTGTAAGTCTGATGCCCTGATGTTTACCCCGGGACCCATATGGAAGAGAGAACTGTTGGGAACCAGGTGCTCCCCCAGGACCCCTTCAGTGACATTCAGCACTGGCGGCCACGGCATCACCAGCTGCCAAATGCAACTCATTTCCAGTGTTGCCAGGAGTTGGGTACCCTTTATAAAGTCCCTGCCATAAAGGCCTGTACTTCCCCCCTCTTCCTTCCTCTTCTATTCTCCCTCTCCCCCTTCCTCTCAATCTCCCCCTCTCCCCCTCCTTGCTTTTCTCTCTATTCTGCCGGCTCAATAGACCTCTTCCAAATAAATCTCTCTTATGAGATCTGTTGCATGGTGTGACTTTGTGGCATTCTTTGGCGCTAACCTGCTACGGTCTTCTTCCATCACAAAACCCTAACAAGAACCAGCTCCACAAAGTTGTCCTCTGGTTTCCACACTTGTGTCATGGCTATGTGTGCATGTATGCATACTAAAAAATAAAACTTAATAAATAAATAAATAAATTTTATTTTATGTATTTATGGAGACAGGTTCTCACTATGTAGTCTTCCTGTAACTCCTTATGTAGACCAGGCTGGTCTTGAACTCACAGAGACCTTCTGTAAATACCTCTTGTGAGGCTGGGCAGTGGTGGCGCACGCCTTTAATCCCAGTACTTGGGAGGCAGAGGCAGGAGGATTTCTGAGTTCGAGGCCAGCCTGGTCTACAAAGTGAGTTCCAGGACAGCCAGGGCTATACAGAGAAACCCTGTCTCAAAAAAAAAAAATTCCACTAGCAGCCTCCAGATGAAGATGTAGAACTCTCAGCTCCTCCTGCACCGTGCCTGCCTGGATGCTGCCATGCTCCTGCCTTCATGATACTGGACTGAACCTCTGAACCTCTATTCATGAGGAAGCAACAGAAACTGCTATCCACATCTGTGGACTGGAGAGGCCTGTGGACACCTGTGGGTGAACCAGACTGACCAGCTGACCAACCCAGCTTCAGCTTTAAAGCCTAGAAAAGCCCCCAGACCAGCAGTTTGCTGGGACCCACTTTCTGGGACCTGCTTCTGCTCTATGGGAACGCTCTACTTACTTTCTCTTGAGCTCATATCTGTGAGCCAATAATAAATTCCTTTCTGAAAATTCAAAAAAAAATAAGCCTCTTGTGGTGTAAGTAGCCAGGCCCCACCCCAGACTTTCAGCCCCTTGAGATGACAGTGGCCAAGGTCTACCTTACAGGGAAAAAAAGCTCAAGACCAGGCCACAGAATCCCACCAATCCCAGGCCACCCTGGAAAGCTCTCCCTACCTCCAAGAAACTCAATATAAAGCCTACCTTCTGCTTAGTTCTTTGGGGCTTCTTCCCTCTCCCCAGCAGAGGCAGCCATTTTCTGTGTCTTTCCCAACAAATCTCTTGTGTGATGATCTTTGCAGTGTTTCTTGGTTGGCTCCCTACAGTTACGATCCCTTTTCCTCAGAGCTCCTGCCCCTTATACCCTCCTGCCTCTGCCTACCAAGTGCTGGAATTGAAGGTGTGCATACCTTTATTTTGTAAAGACTGGGTCTTACTAGCTATGGCTGGCTTGAGTCTCACTTTGAAAACCAGTCTGGTCTTGAACTCACAGAAATGCACCTGGATGTGTCTTCCAAGTACTGGGTTTAAAGATGTGTGCCACCATGCCCAGTTCACACACAAAATTTAAAGGCCAAGAAGTGATGACATTCAGAGTTTTAAAAGTTCATATATTTTAAGAATGTAGTTAACACTGTGCGTATCACTCTTGAGTGTGGCTTCAAAACATCTCTTTGTGAACCTGGAGGATGAACTCATATGTGGAGTCTACGAGTTCTGGGATCGAAGCAGAAGAACCAGGAAGGGAGAGAAGAGCTGTGAATGGGCAGGTCTGAGGGGATCAGCAGGGACACTGAGACCCAGAGTGAATGGGCATGCCCAGCCTGCCTGGCAGGCTCCTGCTCCTAGCTTAGCACTCACTGTGATATCCTGGTCTATTGCCCAAACCTCCTTGCCTTTCTTGGCCAACAGTGTTTCATAACATTGGCTAATATTTGATCTCTAGCCAAGTACAGAAGGGGCCCTCTTTCTAGAGGCACCAGTCCTATATGTCACCAGCAGTCCTTGGGCAAGGCAGCCTCAATATCACCTAAATAAAAGGGACCAAGAGTGGTAGTGTGTCAGAGACAATGACAAGGCTGTGGAAGACCTTCGTATTGGTGGTGGCCTTGGCCATGGTCGCCTGTGAGGCCCATCGCCAACTAAGATATGAGGATATTGTTGATAGAGCCATAGAGGCATACAACCTTGGGCAGCAAGGAAGACCCCTCTTCCGCCTGCTAAGTGCCACTCCACCTTCTAGTCAGGTAAGTATCAGCCATCCCAGCCTAGGAAATAGGCAGTGTGGGTTTTTCTTACATAGGCACTGGGGGATGTAGCTCAGTTGGTAGAGGGTATGCCTTGCATGCAAGAAAGCCTGAATTTGAATCCCAGCACTCAACAGATGGAGGCAGGAGGATGGAAAGTTTAGGGTTAGTCTCAGCTAGGTAATGAGTTCTAGGCCAGCCACTTCTATTCACAGGTAGGACAAGACTATACTCTCAGCCTGTCTCCTAGCATGAGACATGAAGAGAAAGGATTTTTGTTCCTGTTTTATACAAGAGGATACTGAAGGGCAGTCACAAGAGTGTCATATGACCATTGGTGGGAAAGATCACAACCTCTCCTGTTTTTTAGACAGAATGTCATGTAGCCCAGGCTGCATGGAACTTGCTATATAACTGAGGTCGGTCTTGAACTCCCAATCCTCCTGCCTCCACCTCCCAAGGGTTGAGATTACATGTGTGTGCCACCATGCCTGGTTGAACCCTTTATTTATATCACCCTAACTGGCCTGGAACTCGCTATGTAGAGCAAGCTGACCTTGAACTCATAGAGATCTACCTACCCCAGTTTCTGAGTGCTGAGATTCAGGCGGGTACCACCACTGACTTTCCCTGTAGGTCTCTGTTATGGCCATTTAATAAGTCCCAGATTTTGGTGGACAGGACAGACTTGAACTAGACGGATGCGGGCAGTATCACATGACCCCTCTGTGCTTTGTTCCCTGATCTGTAGAAGTGAGATGTTCATGAGTTCTCGGTTGCTTCTTTAGAACCCCGCTACCAATATCCCACTCCAGTTCAGGATTAAAGAGACAGTGTGCACTTCCACCCAGGGGAGACAGCCTAAAGACTGCGACTTCCTGGAGGATGGGGTGAGTTACCTTCTTCCAGTTCCCAGACTGCCTCATGGAGGAAGAGAAGCCCCCTCTTCTCTTGCCTTCTTCCATGTCACCTGGCCACTTCACCAGCAGTTGTAATGTTGAAGCCTTTTTCAAAATCAAATTTTTGGGCCCAGAGATGGTTTGGTAAAGGAACCCTGGGACCCTTGTGGTGGAGAGAACTGACTTCAACAGCTGTTCTCTAACTTCTATAGACATTACTCTCACACAACCCAAGTAATTAAAGAAAAAAAAAGACTCTTTAATACCCTTTCTTACTATAAATTATTGCAATAACTCACTACAACAGCATCATGTGGCTTGGTGATAGAGTCTTATTTAGCATGTACCTGGTGCCACCAAAAAAAAAAAAAGCAAAGTGACAAAGTATCTGTAATCCATCTAGAGATGCTGCTGTTTAAAGACAGAACCAGAAAAGTAACATTTTAAAAATGTTCTTTTTACCATTAACATTTAAAGTAATGGTTAAATTTACTGACTCATAACTCATGACTGAGGAACAGGCATCAACTGTTGACATGTCTTCACCCACAATCTTTACCAGACATGGCTTTCTCTAGACTTGGTAACTTATGGTTACCTCTCCTGTAATTGTTTATGTGCATGTCCTGTCGTTTATATTGATGGGTGTGCATCTCCCAGTCACTCTTTTCTGGGTCTGGCTTGCATCTCTGGTTTTGAGGACAGTTCCTGCCTCTTTCCAGAAATGTGCCAAGGTGCCTCTAGCTCTTGTCCCATTCGCCTACAGGAGGAGAGAAACTGCACAGGGAAATTCTTCAGAAGGCGGCAGTCAACCTCCTTGACCTTGACCTGTGACAGGGATTGCCTTAGAGAGGTGAGCAGCTTTACTGCCCCATGTCCACTCCAGGCCTCTCAGCACGGAGGCTGGGCCCTGAGAAACACCGAGTGGCTGTGTATGTGCTGCACACACAGGTTCTTCATCTGAAAAACCAAGCCTTTTCCAGCAAGTGCTTCAAAAAGTGGGGCATGTCCCAAGTCAGTATGGCTTAGATCTTCCCTCTGTTAGGAGGGGGGGGGGTTTGGAAGAGTTCTAGAGGAGACACTGGGGGCTCTGGAACATCAGATTTCTGGCCTCAAGAGGGTCTATGGAAACCCCCCCCATTCATATCTGCACAGGCTCTCTGGTCTCCCATGGATGCAGGCCAGGCCTCCATGACTCTTCACGACCTTGTAGCTGCTGCCTCTGCTCACCCCCTTCTCAAGGGGAAGACCACAGGCAGGTTGGGAAAGGACTCTCTCCACTGTGATGGTGGTGACTGTCCAACATCTTTCCCGCAGGGTGCCGGTTTTAATGATAAAAAGCAAGAGGTCTCCGAAGAGGACAAGTTTGAAGGTCTGCCCCCTCACATCAGGAACATTTATGAAGATGCCAAGTATGATATCATCGGCAACATCCTGAATAACTTCTAGGGCTGGAAAGAGGAGGGTGTAGTGAGCCATATAGCCTCTAGGCAAAATTCAGCTGCCTGCATTTCACCTACACGGAGCTGAGGAATTCCAGCCACACCTCCTCCCACGATGTCAGAGCCCCTCTGGCACTACAGTTTCCTGCTAAAGTCAAGTCATCATCTCCTGCTGTGTAGCAGACCCTGTGATCTTTGTTATGGCAACATCTCTCAGCCTGCCGGAGACCTGCTGAGAAGACTCTGCAGCTTTGGGAGGGAGGGTCACGCCCACAGCACATATATTGTTGCCCTTGTCCCCAAAGAAATATAGAAAGATTTTGTACAGCCATGCACTAATGTCTCTGTGTGTTCTTTTCTCTCGACCCCCGTAGTTTCACTCTTCAGCTCTCCCTCCACGTAGAACCCGCTCGTGAGCAATTCCCGGGAAGATCCAGGAGGGAGGTGCTGCCTGCTTTACTATGACCATTACCCATCTCCCCCTGCTGCCTTCAGGACCTGCCCCTCCTTCCCGCACTTCCCAGGAATAGCCCGCTCTAGAGTTGCTCTGGCTCCTAAAACATCCATACCTTTGTCCATTTGCTTCCTTCTGCTGGGCTTTCCTGCCTTACCTTCTATCTGAAACTCTTATTGACTCTCCAAGGCCCAAGCTCAAAAGTCTCTTCCAGCGGGAAGTCTCCTCGTTCTCCCAGAGCCAAAGTCCTTCCCACAACTGTTCACTCATAATCCTCAAACCACATTGGTATTACCTGCTGTGTCCCCAGCCAGATGACACTGTATTTATTCACAGTGGCCTCCCCGGCCAGTTGCAGGTGGCTGTAGATTGAAGTTTTCAATGATGTGCTCCTGGCATCCTGGGAGGACAAAACCCTGTAGACTCCTGCTCTCTACCTAGTCACTGTGACACCAAATGCCCCTCTACATACCCAGACCCCTTAGTGGGGATGTGGCAGGCGGGTGGGGTGGGGTCAGATCACCTTGTGAGGCCTTTAAGAGCAGTTCAATAAAAATGCTTCTGGGATCAATGAGGATGTGGATGGAGATGTGCAGGAGCCGGAATGACTGAGCTTGAATGAGGAGACAGATGTGTCAGGCTCTGGGTTGGGGTTGAGGAGATCCAGACTCTGTGAGGCCAGAGAAGGGGGGCCATAGAGAAGTGAGGGGCCAGTTGTCTGGCTCAATGGGTAGGGGCGTTTGCCACCAAACTAGACAATCTGAGTTCAATCCTGGGACTTATATAATGGAAAGAGCAAACTACTGAAGGTCGTTCTCTGACCTCTGCACATGTGCACGCATGGACACATTCACACAAAAATAAAAATACAAATGTTACATTTTTTCCTAATTATTAAAAGAGAGGACCTGGGTATGCGGACAGAGGCGCCCAGGAAGGCAGAGTAGCCTGTCCCCAGTCTCTCTGGCTGCCCTTAGTTCCTTACCACAAAGTTCCAGTCAAAACTTTAAACTTTCACTTGGGTATTAAAAAGATCACTATAATCATCATTATCTGAAGGTGACTACTTTTGTGTGTATGTGACAGGGTCACGCTGTTGAGAGGCCAAACCTACTCTATCTAGGACTGGACTCCATCTTAAAAAAACAAAAACAAAAAACCCGAGAACTTGATCTGCAGCTAGACCCAAGTACCAGGAAAGACCCCACGGCTTGTCCTTGGCCCATACCCCAGAGTTACTCCCTAGCTACTTCCTAGCAACAGTCAAAGATTAGTCTGGTTGTTTCAGAAGTGCTTTCAGGCCATTTGTGATCGCATAAGGTCCTGCTTCAGAGTGCCCGTCTGTCGGCTTACGATAGTCATCCGGTTAGACGCTCGCAGGATGAACACCCCTTCGTTTGCTCCCATTTCCTATAAAACCTCGTCCCGATGAGAGTTTGGGGCTACTTCGCCAAACCCGAACTATGAGTTGGCGGTGAGTGGGCCCAAACTCGAGTTTGTGATAAGAGACCCTAATGTGATTGCGTCGGAGTCAGTTCCTTGGTGGTCTTTGGGGGTCTATGAACGCTTCCTGGCATAGCACGGTGTAGCCCAGGCTGATGTTAGGCTCACGGCAATCCGACTTCAGCCTCCCCAGTGTTCAGATTACAGATATGGGCCACCACTGCACCTAGCTTTACTTCTTTTAGTTGCTCTTTGCTAACTGTAAACGAGGTATCTTGATATATAGCCGTCCCCCCCCCTTCACCTCCTCCAACTCCCCCCTCCAGCTCCTGCCTGCCCCCACCTCACCTCTTCTGAGTCTTATTCTGCGCTGCCTGTTGGAAACCTGACTGATCTTCCGGACTTCATCTTGCTTGTCCAGGTAGCCACATCTGCAGTGAATCCACGGGTGAAGAGGCCATGTTATATCCTGAAGACAGAGTTTCACGGCACTCTACCCCATCCTGCAGCTCTGGGGTCATTCCATTCCTCTTCTGTGATGTTCCCTGAGACTTGGGCGGGGTGTGTGTGATATAGATGACCCACTTAGGACTGAGCACTCAGTAGACACTTACCCTCAACACTATGATCAGTTATGAATATCTGTACTAACACTGACCTCTGTGTGTGGTCGGACAGATATTTAGAAGGTAGTTTGACAACATGCCTTTTAGACAAACAACAGACGGGCCTGTAAACCAGTGAGCCACAGGCTTTCGGCCAGGTCTACATTTCCAGGCCTGAATTCCTATGAATCGGGCCTCAAACGCAGTCCAAAGGCAGCTGATCACACACATAACTGTTACACCACTACTGCACCAGAGGGCACATCTTGCCTGGTGGGTCAGTATTACAGCATGCAGGGTTGGATGCAGGCACGCTACTGGGGTCTTTTCTCCACCAGTGGCCTGTACAGCACCATCTGGTACTATGAGAGAAAGCTCTTAGGTCAGTTACAACTTTATTTCTCTATGTCCTATAACAAAGTATATTATGCCTTCAGCAACAGGGGCATTAGCCTGTGTTGTTTGGGGGCATCTGGGACTGAGATTTTCATTAATAACTCTTTCTTTCTTTCTTTTTTTTTTTTTGTTTTGTTTTGTTTTTGAGACAGGGTTTCTCTGTGTAGCCCTGGCTGTCCTGGAACTCACTCTATAAATCAGGCTGGGCTCGAACTCAGAAATTCGCCTGCCTCTGCCTCCCAAGTGCTGGGATTAAAGGCGTGCGCCACCACTGCCCAGCATTAATAACTCTTTCATGGGGATCATTGTCCAGCCATTCAAGGGCATCAAGGGCAATTATGTTCAAACTACCTTTTTTTAAATTATAACTTTAGTTTATAAAGTAGTGAGTTTCCAGCTGGGCAGAGGTGGCGCACGCCTTTAATCCCAGCACTTATGAGGCAGAGGCAGGGGAGTTCAAGTCCAGCCTGGCCTATAGAATAAGTTCCAGGACAACCAGGGCTATAAAGAGAAACCCTGTCTTGGAAAACCAAAAACCAAACCAAACCAAAAAACAAACAAAGAAACAAATAAAAATCAACAACAAAAACACCTCAAATCAAACAAACACCCCCTCCGCCCCACCTCCACACATATACACAACACCCGGTGAGTTTCCATAAAGGTTTTCATGCATATTTCATATTGGCTAATCCTTCCCCAACACTTCGTCGCCTCTTCAACCCGTACCCCAATCCCAGTTTAAACCTTTTTTTTTGTTTGTTTTTTCGAGACAGGGTTTCTCTGTGTAGCCCTGGCTGTCCTGGAACTCACTCTGTAGACCAGGCTGGCCTTGAACTCAGAAATCCTCCTGCCTCTGCCTCCCAAGTGCTGAGATCAAAGGCGTGCGCCACCACTGCCCGGCCCAGTTTAAACCTTTAAATCCCATATTTTCCAAGCCCCACATCATGTACTCTACTGTCCTCTTTTCTTTTTTAAAGTAGTCTTTTTTTGTCATTTGACTTTGGTGACAAATGAGCCTCAAGAAAATTGGTTCTCAGTCCAAGTCTAACACCCTTGCCACCTAAATCCTGTCATCACACTTGTAACACAAGGGCTGAGCCATCTCCCCAGCCCAAGAGACCTTAAAAAATTACAATTTTAAAAATGATTTTTTTGTGTGTACGTGTGTGTGTGTGTGTGTGTGTGTTAGTGTATGCCACATGTGTGCAATGCCCTCGGAGGCTAAGAGAGGGCGCCGGGGCCTCTGGAGCCGGAGTTACAGGCAGTTTTGAGCTGCATGATGTCATTGATGAAAACCAACCCCGGGTTCTCTGGAAGAGCATGAAGCTCCCTTAACTCCTGAGCCGCCATCTTTCTAGCCAGATCTTTCTCCCCACTCCACTCTCTCCTTTTTATGTAGCTCTGGCTGTCCTGAAACTAGGCTGGCTTTGAACTCAAAGAGACCTGCCCGCTTCTGCCTCCCAGGTGCTGGGATTAAAGGTGTGCGCTACCATGCCTGGCCCCACACATAATCAATCCGACATACCTTTTTTCACCGACTTCTCTGTGTACCATGGTTCCGCTCCCCAGCTGTATGTTTATGGATAGGCTAGAGTGGACTGGAGGTCCTGGACGGTCAACATGGCGGCTGGCTGCACCCCGCCGGAGAACTAGATCTATAGTTTTGTGGCAGTTGAGGAAAGGGAAACCTTGAGCACTGTGGCAGTCTGGACAGGAGCAAATCCACAGCAGCGACAAGCAAATGCAGTCTCTGCATATCTTCCACTGGCATCCGTCTGAAGGGAGTGAAACCCACAGATGCTATTTTTCTGTTGCTGATGCAACTCTATGACCAGGGCAAATTATCGAAAGAAGGGTTTATTTGGGCTTACAGTCCCAGGGGGGACCATCGTGCCAGGGAATGGTGGCACAGGGTGGCAGACATGGCAGAAGGGACAGCTGAGGGCTCACATCTTGATCTGACCCAGATGCCAGAGGCAAAGATCTAGTGCAAAACTTTTGATATCTCGAAGCCTGCCCCCAGTGGTGTACTTCCTCCAGCCAGGCCTCGGCTCCTAATCCTCACCAAACAACTGCTGACTGGGAACCAAGTATCCAAATGCCAGAGACTCGCAGGGAATATCTCATTCAAACCTCTCAAAGATTGTGTTTGCTAGAGGCTCATTTGGCTTTTCCCTTATTTTCATGGGGATATTTATAATTTGTCCAATATACTTTTCTTTTAAACCAAATCAAGTAAAAATGTAATTTACTTTGAATATTTAAAAATAAGTCAGGAGAGGACTGACTCAATTGGTTAAGTGCTTGCTGTGCAAACCCGAGGACCTGAATTTGATAAGAGACAACACAAAACACTGCGTGTGGCAGTGTGCAGCCTGTAATCTCAGGACTTGGACTGGATGAGCTTCAAGCCCAGTAAGGATCCTGCTCCAAATCTAAGGTGGAAAGCACTCAACACAGACACCTGATGTTAGCCCCTGGCCTCCACACACATGCGCAGGAATTGACATACACAACCAGAAAAGGTGAAATATTAGGAGTGTTCTCTTTATTTCTCTTTGGTTTCTTAACACAAAAGACATGCATCCTATAAATAAAAAGTTTCCTGTGAAACAGCTGTGGGTGAAGAGGGTCAGGATTCCTACTTTGTTCCATCAGAGGCTGGTCTTCAGCTCTCTTCTGCTTGTGATCTCTGGTGAAGCCCAGAGTGAGAGAAGAGATGAGGAAGGACTGTGGCCAGACCCACCTCCTGAACATTCTTCCCAGGGTCCTTGGGTGATGCCCGTTTTCACGTGACCCATCGTTGGAACACTAATGAGACAGATCAGCCAGCTGCCCTTGGCCAGAGGAGTATAAAAACGCTCCTGTGTGCTCATGTGTGCTCAGAGCCCAGATCGAAACGCTGTCTCCGTGTACAGTAGGAGGTGGGAGTGGGTGCAGGAAGGCTAACCCGACAGCAGCAGGCCCGGGGGAAATGATGTATCAAATCTCTAGGGATGCAGTCTGCTAGCATCATGAGGACCCAGGAGGCCCACCTGGGAGCCCACTAGCTGGTTCTCAGCACCTTCACAGTCGAGGCTGGGCAGTACACTCACAGAAGGACTTAGTAAGAGGAGCCTGGATACGCTCCTCCTAATAGGACTAAGAGGAAACCAAGACCCACAGTCCCCCAGAGTCTACCTCAGCGGGCAAACTGAGGGGCAGGAAGAAATGCTGGCGCTCCCCTGGGAGCCTAGTGAAAATTGATCAGTTAGCAGATTGCTCAGTCTTTTAAGATAAAAACATTATTTTCAAGTGCTTATAGCAGAGGCCCAGCTCTTTACGTTGCAGGGAACAAAAGTCCTTTCTTCTGAATCTATGGCAATTGCACACACTGGTGAACCTGATGGTGGGGAGGGGGGTCCCCCGAGGGCTTCACAGTGCACCTTTCTGAACCGTCTTCTAGGCCGATTCAGGTAGGCAGCAAAGGGCAAGAAACCGATCAGGTGGACAGTGGGACAGACCCTAAGACCCAGTTTGGGGCTAAAAACAATTATATTCTTCTCGTCTCTACTGGAAGAATTTTAGGAGAACAGATTTTGGCAGCAGCAGTTGAAGGCCTGCCCCACTGCCCAGTGCACTGGTAATGACAGTCTCCTCTCTGGGTCCTTCTGTGCTATGGTAAGGGCCCATCTAGAGGAAGGAGGAGCATTCAGTCTCTTCACGAGGTCATTTGCCAAGATTAGAGGAAGAAATAGAAAATCTCTTCCTTGCAGCAGCAAAAGACATTTCTTAGTCTGTAGGCCTTTCTATCATGACGCCAGCATTCGTAGCTTGAATGTAAAGGCCCGTCTTGCTGGTCAGTCTGCCAAGGGCTGGAGAGAAGGAGGACACCCAGGGTTGGCAAGTGGATGGAAAACAGGGAAATGGCAGGGCAGACAAGCCACCTGACCATGCTAGTCCATGGCTGGCATGAGCAAGACCCTGGTTAGGTCCCAGAGGTACGAATGGTCAACGTGCTCCAGAAGCGTCTCGAGCGCGTGCGCGATGAGGAAGAGTTATTCAAGGATGGGTATGGGTAAGTGCGAATCTGGGCAGACATGTTGTTTCCTGCTGGCCAAAGAGGGAAGGGATGTATGTGGGAGTGGGGATCTGTGGGAGCGCTGGGGGGTGGTGGGAGGTGACCATGGGGTGACAACTGGGAGCTCGGGTAGAGGTGAGTGGCAGTAATTCAACCGGCTCCCTAAGCCTTTGATTTAAAAAGTCCTCTGACGGTGGGTGAGGAGGCCAAACCCCGTGAGCACCTTGCTACAGGTCAGTCAAGAGTGTCCTGATTCCAGACACACTGTGGGGCTCAGAGGGAACCCCGACTGCTTCAGGAGGACTCGGGACCCTGGGATCCGAAAGTGGGAGTGGATACCACTGTGGCCATGTTTGATGGTTTTCCACTTAAACGTGCATTTGCTTTTAGTATCTTTTATGTTTTCTTCCTGTGAAAAATGTTCACTTCGAGTCTTTTTCTTCCAGTTTCTCTCCGACATCTTCTTGTTTCCATTTCCTCCAGTTTCTCTTGAGCATCTCTAATCCCCTTCTGTGTCTCCGGGACAAGTGGAGAAAGACCTCACTGGATCCCCAAAAAAATCAGGCATGGGGAAGACTTCTGTTCTCCCTGCTTGCTGGAGACAGGGACCAAGTCCTCTGTGCCCACGGTGGAAGGGAGAGCCTGTGCACATGTAGCTGCACCACCACAGGCGGCGAGGACACCAGGGTGCCCCTCCTCTCCCAGCTTTCCCCCACACTTCCCAAACGGCTTGGACGCTGCAGCTCTCCACAGCAAACTGGCCACAACAGGGCTGCAGACAAGCAGGAAAGGAGAAGCATCGGCTGGAAGACCTCCTGCACATGAGCGCTCACAGCTCTGTGGCGAGCGGGAGCTGGGCCAGCACTGCAGCGGGTGCTCGCTGGGCTGGATGGAGCCTGTGTACATGGACCTCAAAGCACTTCCGTGTTCCTGGCTGTGGGACCCAGAGGGACTCCTGTCCTGTCCTGTGCTGTGCATCTTGACAACCTAAGGTCACAAGGGCAGCACAGTGAGAGAGGACTTAAGCACCTGGAAAAACTGTCCCTCTGGCAAGCTCACATCACACCCCGTCTTCTGGTCCACCACTGCCTCTTCTGAGAGGACTTTCCCCTGGAAGGAAGCGCCTATGCTTGTACCAGATCCCTAGCCCACCACATCCCATCCTCTCCTTAGATGGTGAGAAGAGGGATGCAGCCCACACCGACCCCTCCCTCATGGCACGCCATGGGGGCCATAAATGTCCAGCGGTCCGTCTCTGGGTCGTACATCTCCACGGAGCTTAGGTTTGACTGTCCATCATAGCCTCCCACTGCATAGAGGCGCCCGCAGCTGGCCACGAGGGAGACCCGACTCCGGCGTGTGTGCATGGGTACTATGAGACACCACTGGTCTGCCACGGAGCTGTACATCTCAGCAATACTGAGGAAGCCGGAGCCGTCATAGCCCCCACAAACAAACATCTTGCTTCCCAGGGAGGCGGCCCCATGCCGGCAGCGCTTGTTGCGCATGCTGGCTGCCGGGTGCCAGGTGGCCGTGTGGTGGTTGTAGTGTTCCACCTGCAGCGGGGAGAGAGACCAGGTACAACACGGTCAGTGACAAGGCCTGGCCCGCCGGTGACCCTCCATGGCACAGAAGCCCACACGGTGCCAGACTGGGAGACGCTGGGGACAGGGAGTTCAGTTAGCACGTCCCCTAGCTCTGATGCCATCTCTTTACTACTGTGGGCCCGCTCTCATACTAGGCTGATACCTTCTGGGCAAATGCAAGGAAACGAAGAAAGGATTTTCCCAAGGAAGGGTTTCTAGGTGATGGCGGAGCTGGAAGGAGAGTACCGCTCATGCGACTGTCCCCAGCGCTTTCTGCCTTGGTGCTGACTGACTCTGGAGCGCTACTGCATGGCTGCTGAGACCAGCAGTGTCCAGAACAGCTGCCGGCATTCACTCCTGGCACACGACTAGGCTTGCTCTACAGAGGACGTTCAAAGGCTTTTCAGCATTCCATGGATGTCTAAATGGGCCAAGTTCAGGATGATTACACCCTACGCTTCCTTGTGTGTATAGGCTGTCTAGAGTGAAGAGTTTTAATTTTTTTAGATTTATTTACTTATGTATATGAATGCTCTATTTGCATGTATGCCTGCATGACAGAAGAGGGCATCAGATCTCATTACAGATGGTCGTGAGCCACCATGTGGTTGCTGGGAATTGAGCTCAGGACCTCTGGAAGAGCAGTCAGTGCTCTTAACCACTAAGCCATCTCTCTAGTCTGAAGTGAAGGATTTCAGTTGATGCAGGAGATGGCCTGAAACCTCAGTATCTGGCAGTGGTGGGGTTGAAACTTTTTTGTTTGTGTGGTGCTGGGAATTGAGCCCAGGGACTGTGCATGCTAGACAAGCAATACACAACTGGGCCACACCCCATCCCAGGGCTGAATTTGAAAAAAAGAAGAAAGAAATCCAAGGATGGAGGAAGTCACCCAGGAGGGGCCAGACTCACAGTGCTGAAGATCTGCAAGCCATCGTGGCCTCCTGACACATATATCCTGCCCTCGAAGACTGTGACCCCGGCAGCACTCCGGCTTGAGCTCATCGGAGTCACCACGGTCCACCTGCAGAAACAGTGAAGACAGCAGGGGCGTGAGGTCGGTACTCCTGACCTTCCAAGGCAGCTTAGTTGGGAACAGGTGAACGTTTCTGTCTTCTTATGTCCGGGTAGTTTCGGATCTTCTCACTTCTCCCTCCACTCCTGCAGATGACACTGTCTGCCCCTCCCCCAAGTCTCAGAAGCATAGCCAGTCGGTATGGCATGTGAAATCAGCACACCCAAACAAGACCTGCCACACACACCTGCAACTGGAATGCATCTTTGCATTCCTGGGTCTTGTTCATGAGACCCCCCACCTACCTAGCTACTCTGCTTATGAAACTTAAAAGAGTGTCCAGTGGCTTCTCCCTCTCCCAGCATTCCTATGGTCCACAAGTACTGCTTAGCTGATTTCCTAGTTGGTACTTGCTCCCACTCCTGATACCACTTGCCTAGCTCTGGCCTCCCATCCGGACCATAGCTACGGCCTGCTTATGCACGGCCTTGCACTCAGGCCATCTAGACCCCAATTCAACTCCCACACAGCAAGGGGAGTTGAATTGCTTTTCCAGCAGCTGTAACACGGCCTTAAGTGGTCCCTCACTGTCTTCTTTCAGGCAATGCAAGAGTACCTCAGTGTGGGTTTTGTTTGTTTGTTTTTGAGACCTGTAGCCCTGTGTAGCCCCGGCTGACCTAGAACTTTGTAGACTGGACAGACCTTGAACTCTCTGCCTCTGCCTCCCTAGTCCTGCGATTAAAGGCATGTGCCACCTTGCCTGGATCTGTTTGTTTGCTGAGGAGAGCTCTCATTATGTAGCTCAGGCTGGCTTTGAACTGGAGGCAATCCTCCTGTTGCAGCTCTCAAGAGCTGAGATTACGGGATGAGCAACCATGCCCAGCTCTTGCTGGGCTCCTTTACCCTGTGGACTACAGCGATCGTCTAGCTCTTCCACAGCACACAGTGAGGGGTTCCTGTGGACTACAGCGATCATCTAGCTCTTCCACAGCACACAGTGAGGGGTTCCTGTGGACTACAGCGATCGTCTAGCTCTTCCACAACACACAGTGAGGGATCCTGAGGAGTTCCTGTGGACTACAGCGATCGTCTAGCTCTTCCACAACACACAGTGAGGTTTCCTGAGGAGTTCCTGTGGACTACAGCGATCGTCTAGCTCTTCCACAGCACACAGTGAGGGATCCTGAGGAGTTCCTGTGGACTACAGCGATCGTCTAGCTCTTCCACAGCACACAGTGAGGAGTTCCTGTGGACTACAGTGATCGTCTAGCTCTTCCACAACACACAGTGAGGGTTCCTGTGGACTACAGCGATCGTCTAGCTCTTCCACAACACACAGTGAGGGGTTCCTGTGGACTACAGCGATCGTCTAGCTCTTCCACAACACACAGTGAGGGGTTCCTGTGGACTACAGTGATCGTCTAGCTCTTCCACAACACACAGTGAGGGTTCCTGTGGACTACAGCGATCGTCTAGCTCTTCCACAACACACAGTGAGGGGTTCCTGTGGACTACAGCGATCGTCTAGCTCTTCCACAACACACAGTGAGGGTTCCTGTGGACTACAGCAATCGTCTAGCTCTTCCACAACACACAGTGAGGGTTCCTGAGGAGTTCCTGTGGACTACAGCGATCGTCTAGCTCTTCCACAACACACAGTGAGGGTTCCTGAGGAGTTCCTGTGGACTACAGCGATCGTCTAGCTCTTCCACAACACACAGTGAGGGTTCCTGAGGAGTTCCTGTGGACTACAGCGATCGTCTAGCTCTTCCACAACACACAGTGAGGAGTTCCTGTGGACTACAGTGATCGTCTAGCTCTTCCACAACACACAGTGAGGGTTCCTGTGGACTACAGTGATCGTCTAGCTCTTCCACAACACACAGTGAGGGTTCCTGAGGAGTTCCTGTGGACTACAGCGATCGTCTAGCTCTTCCACAACACACAGTGAGGGTTCCTGAGGAGTTCCTGTGGACTACAGCGATCGTCTAGCTCTTCCACAGCACACAGTGAGGGGTTCCTGTGGACTACAGCGATCGTCTAGCTCTTCCACAGCACACAGTGAGGGGTTCCTTACTTGAACCCCTTCTTGCCTGCTGTCTCCTTGTTTAGGATAAGAATTTACCACTGTTTTTTTAAAATACAACTGTGTGTATACGAATGTGCTTATGTATGCAGGCACACACACATGTGTGAACATGCACATGGAAGCCAGATGGGTATTATCCTCAGAACCATTTCTACCTCTTTTTTTTGAAGACAGGTCATTTTTTAAAAAAAGTTTACTTATTTTAAGTATATGAGACCTCGGTCTTCAGACACACCAGAAGAAGGCATTGAATCCCATTGCAGATGGTTGTGAGCTACCATGTGGGTGCCTGGAATTGAACTGAGGACCTCTGGAAGAGCAGCCTGTGCTCTTAACCACTGAGCCATCTCTCCAGCCCCAAGACACAGCATCTTACTGGCCTGGAGCTCATCTATTAAGCTAGGCTGCAGGCCAGGAAGCTCTGAGGGATCCTCCTGTCTCTATCTTCTCAGCCAGGACTGTAAGCATGAGCCACCATGGCTGGCATTTTTGGACTCATTCTTGTAAGGCAAATATTTTACAAATGTAAGCCATCCCCCTCAGCCTCGCTGTCTGTCTGGTGAGTCCACCTTGCAGGCCTGCCCAGAGCGATGAATGTTCCCCACACTGTGCCAAGAGCTAGAGACACAGACCTCCAGGGAAAGACGATGACAGTGCACTCATGGCCTACCAAACTGAGCAGTAGGGAGGACCTTCCTAGCTGAGGATAACCAAACTGAGCAGTAGGGAGGACCTTCCTAGCTGAGGATAACCAAACTGAGCAGTAGGGAGGACCTTCCTAGCTGAGGATAACCAAACTGAGCAGTAGGGAGGACCTTCCTAGCTGAGGATAACCAAACTGAGCAGTAGGGAGGACCTTCCTAGCTGAGGATAACCAAACTGAGCAGTAGGGAGGACCTTCCTAGCTGAGGATAACCAAACTGAGCAGTAGGGAGGACCTTCCTAGCTGAGGATAACCAAACTGAGCAGTAGGGAGGACCTTCCTAGCTGAGGATAACCAAACTGAGCAGTAGGGAGGACCTTCCTAGCTGAGGATAACCAAACTGAGCAGTAGGGAGGACCTTCCTAGCTGAGGATAACCAAAGGGAGCACCAGGGAGGACCTTCCTACCTGAGGATAACCAAACTGAGCAGTAGGGAGGACCTTCCTAGCTGAGGATAACCAAAGGGAGCACCAGGGAGGACCTTCCTACCTGAGGATAACCAAACTGAGCAGTAGGGAGGACCTTCCTACCTGATAATAACCAAATGGAGCACCAGGGAGTACCTTTCTACCTGAGGATAACCAAAGCGAGCACCAGGGAAGACCTTCCTAACTGATAATAACCAAAGAGAGCACCAGGGAGGACCTTCCTACCTGAGGATAACCAAAGAGAGCACAAGGGAGGACCTTCCTACCTGAGGATAACCAAAGTGAGCACAAGGGAGGACCTTCCTACCTGAGGATAACCAAAGCGAGCACAAGGGAGGACCAGTCTCCTTTCTACTTGATAAGAGCCACAGTCAGTTGTTAGGCAACAGAACACTGGCTTTGACACATGCTGATGAGTTCGCTCAACCCATCTGCTCACAGTCTGTTATCTAAGACGGGAGGATACAAACACCAGAGTGAGTAATTTAGCCAGCATCGCCAGTGTTTCTAGTGTTCCACAAAAGCATCCTACACGGTTGTAATGGGTGTTATAGAAAACACGAGTTTAAATAGGAGTCCTCACTACCAGATTTTCTAGAACTTTTGCAATGTCATATGTGTGGTGGAAAGACAAAGACTCTGAAGAAACAGATACCAACACTGGCCAGGCTTATGGGACCATAGTCCTTCACATCAGGTCTCACTGCCGTGGGACAAGCTGTCCAGACACTGCTCACCCCTGTGCTTGCACTTCCAGTACAGTGGATTGATGTAACTAAGAGACATACCAATGAACAAATGTTTCCGGGCATCTCAGCTTTCTGTTTGTTTGAAATGGGTTTATGATCCTTCTGCTTCCACCTCAAGTCCTGGAATTATAGGCATGAACCACTATGCCTGGCTTAAGTCCTTTTGAAATTTAACCATGAAATTTCACTTAACCAAGGATTTTTTAAAAATATTTTTGATTTTCGTTTTGTTTTTTCAAACAAGGTCTTGCTTTGTAGCACTGGATGGCCTAGAATGCACTAAATAAACCAGGTTGGTTTTGAACTCACAGAGACGCACTTGCCTCTGCCTTCAAGTGAAAGGACTAAAGGTGTGCACCACCATGTCCGGCTTTTAACCAAAGGCTTAAAAATCTATTACATGCAAGTATTGTTAAGTCACCTCCTACCCAGGAGAAGCTTTAAGCTAGGTGCCACAGCATGTCTCTCTGGCTGAGGTGGATTATGAGAGTCCTTGAGTTTCAGACCTTTTCTCCAACAAAGCAAAGCAAAACTAATCAAAAGGTGGTGGCAGGGGTTGGAAGGCTAGCAAGCACGGAGGCCTGATAGCAGGGAAAGGTGGGCTGAGTATAATGGTTCATGTCTGTAATTCCAGCACTCGAGAAGCTGAGGCAGGAGGATGAGTCAGCCTTACTTGTCCGTCTCAGGTGAGTAGGTCTCCACAGAGTTGAGGGAGGAGTTGCCGTCATAGCCTCCACACACGTAGATCTGTCCATCTAGCACGACTGTCCCCATGGCACTGAAACAGACAGAATGGTCATCCCAGCAGCCTCTCACCCACACTAAGAAATTAATCTGTCAACCGTCTTTTTTTTAGAACAGACCCGTCCCCAGGGACACAACCAGGTAAGGGCAGAACATGAAGATCTGTTTGGTGGTTCCTCGGTTCCCGCTCCCCTCCCCCCCACTCGTATGCTCAGCAACGAGCTCTCTCCCCTTCAGGCATTCAGCCCTTGATTTGCCTGATGTGCCCACCTCTCAACCCAAGGCACGGCATGTCATGTCATGATGGGTTCATTCACTTGTTTATGTGGCTGAGGATGGCCTGGCACCCCTAATCCTCCTGCCTCGATTTCCCAACTGCTGAGATTACAGGTGTGCACCATCGTGACTAGCCTGATTTACCCAACTATTTTTAGGCAGGAGAGATGACTCAGAGGTTGAGAGTACTGGCTGTTCTTCCAGAGAACTAAGTTCAATTTCCAGTACCCACACAGTGGCTCACAATCATCTGTAACTTTAGTTCCAGGGAATCTGATGCTCTATTCTGACCTCCATAAGTACCAGATAGGCATGTGGTGTACAGATATACACAAAGGCAAAACACCCCAATACAAATATAATTAAGAAAAAGTAAAAATTTATTATTATTATTATTATTACTATGATGATGATGATGATGATGTGCGCGCGCGCGCGTGTGTGTGTGTGTGTGTGTGTGTGTGTGTGTGTGTGTGTTTGTGTGCAGAGATCAGAGGACGACATTTGGGAGCTGGATCTCTCCTTCCACTGTGGGTTCTCTGGACTAAACTCAAATCATCAGGAATGCATAGTAAACACTTTTGCCCACCTAGCAAACCCAGGGCCTCAGCCTGATTTAACTGTAAGGTCTAGTCATACTCTTAAAAAAATCCCACATGCTTCAGAATTATTATCTTCTAGCCCCAGCCCCAAGGGTGGCTTCTTTATTAGGACACATGTCACATTTATTCATTCACCAGAGTTCCGTCAGCCATGTGGAAGGCATGATGTGCTAAACAATAGGTTATGAGTGGAGAACAGAGGCTCGGCATGGCGGTGCAATCCCAGTACTGAGAAGGCTAAGGCAGGGAGAGCTCAAGTTAGAGGGCAGCCTGGGCTACATAGCAAGAGCCTATTTAAAATAAAAATCAAAAATATAGAAAATAAAAAATATAAAAAAATAAAAATCAATCAATCAAACAAGCAAAAATAACAAGTGAACAGCCAGAGTCCCTGATGACAGGTACTTATGCGTTATTATGAGATGAGGGCTATGAATCTTGCTGTCAGCTCTTAACAAAGGAACCCTTTGGAATACAGGAAAGGTCTTTATTGTGACTTCAATAGTGATTTTTGTGCTATCTTGTACGAAATAGGCTGCAGTTACATGCGCTTGTGTGTTCCCTCTGATTTCCTATTCAGTTCCGTTGTAGTTTAACCTGTGTTTTTGTGACTCCCAGCCCTGCAAAGCCCCTCCTTGGTCTTGGTGGGGGAGACTCCAGCTTCTGTTTGTTATACATTTACACATCACTCTTCAAGGAAGAATTGCTGTTAGCATGACTGGCTGGGCTCTCTTCTCAAGGCTGCCTGGAGAAGACATGCCTTTGAGCCCACACATAAGCTTCCCTAAAATCCTGATTATCCAGGGTCTAGGTAAGCACAGATAACCTTCCGCCCTACAAAAGCCTTGTGAGACTTTAACTGGCACTGCCAAGCCGCCTGACAAAGTGTTTTCACATCTGATGCTACAGAGACTAAAAATAAAGCTCGGGTTGAATAGGAAAGAGAAATACCGGATAATGGCCACTTTTCAAGTATACATAGGAAATCAAAGTAAGTATCTGAATCTGCCCTATGAGGAGAGGGCCTTGTCTTAAAGATTACTAGGAAAATGACAAATTTAATAGGTATTGATAACCTTCTAGACATGGATGTGAAACACACCTGAAGTAACTATATTTCCTTTTTCATGGTAGTATTGGGGATTGAACCTGGGGCTTCACTCTTGCTAGAGCAAGCCTCCTACCACTGAGCTATACAGCCTTAGTCCCAAACACAAGGCAGTTGAGTCAGAAGTTGAGTAATGACATGAGAATGAATCGAGAGGTGCTCCCAAACCACAAACAACAGTCAAGTAAGAGGTAAAGAGAATGCTAGAGAAGGGAGCACGCCGGCCAGCGTGGGCTAGAGCAAGCCAGTACCAGAATCTGGAAGAAGGTGGCTTGCAAGGCGGAAACGAGATGGAAAGCAAGCAGACGGGAAGCTGTCACCTGTAGGATGGAGAGCTATGCGGGATGCCAGAACAGAAGTGACTAAGAACATTTACGGGAACCTGGGCCTGTGTTGCTAATACCAGGGCATCAGCCACAACGAAGGAGAGGAATACCCAGAGAACTTCCCTCCCATTTAAATACCACACCAAACCTGACACCAGAGCAGGGACGTCTCCTAGAGCAGACACACACAAAGAGCCAACCAACTGCAGGCAAAGTAAACAAGCGACCTGTGGCTGGGATATGGGAAAGGGGTCCCTTGTTCACGAAAAGCTGCAAAATGTCCAAAGGCAGAGGGTAGACACAGAGCGGTGGGGAGGGGAAAAGGAGAGAACTCTGAGAACATCCCTGGAAGAAGCAGCACACTGTGCAGACACTGCTTCTCCCCAAGGGAATGCGCAGACCTCTGTGCGCTGTGACCCACTCTCCTTGCTGCCGAGCAGGTGCCTCCCGGCTCACGGCCTCAGGCCAGCACTGCTGAGTGTGGAATGCATGTATCCCTTTGTGCGGCAAAGCCCTCCACACTAACCACTGCCTCACCATGCAAGCCATCACTTGGCATCTTCTCCCCCTTTCCCAGTCATGTGATCTCCCAAGTAGAGAACCAGAGTATGGCAAGGAGGATGGGCCTGTGAGGCGAAGGTTAGATCACAGACCTATACAGGAAAACCTTTAAACAGCAACTGACTGGTAGGTTTCAAAGTATCCTTTAAAAACGGCACATTATTCTCCTGCCTAAAATTGAGTACAAATCATAGAAGCTCAAAATACAGGCAGGCTGTTCTGGTAAAATGTGTAATGAACCTTGGGCTTCTTTCCTTCTCAGTACTATGAGGAGAGCCAGAAGAGTAACATTTGCGATTGCTTGTCCGCTGTGGCCTGACAGGGTCCGAGAGCAGAATCTGAATGACACTCTTTAAATAGTGTGGGCTTCCTACCACTGCAGCGCACGCCTGACGGAAGGAAGGACACTTCCCGCCATCTCTGGACTAAGAGGGTTACACATGGGCACTGCCACAGTGACCTCCAGCTACACTTCTCATCCTGGAAATGTGAGCGGGCAAGCGGTGGGAGACACAGAGAACTAGACCATGTTGGATGATGGACAAGTTCAGTTCACCTTGTGAGCAAATGTGTGCTCACGTCTGGAGAGTGTGTGTGA
Organism: Tokudaia tokunoshimensis; assembly: GCA_036184795.1. NCBI lineage: Eukaryota > Metazoa > Chordata > Mammalia > Rodentia > Muridae > Tokudaia > Tokudaia tokunoshimensis. Next base: position 111,232,283 of record BTHU01000008.1, read on the forward strand.
CACTGCCTTGCTCATGCACTTCTGGGGCAGTGAGAGCATATGTATGGCAAGAGAAAGAAAGCAGGAAGAAGACCACCTCGGGTTTCCTCCATTACACTCCTTATCCTTCAGGCTTCAACTTTAATCCCACCTCTTCCCTGAGATCTTCCAGATCTCCCAGTTCAATCTCTCACCCTCATGGAATCTTTCATAACACCCATTTCAGTCCTTAGCTGACACTTACATAACACGTCCAGGTTCCTCAAAGGACAAGGCAGGTATTTTATGCTTAAGCAGATGGGGGCTTGCTCCTGGGAGGTGCTGGCAGTGGCTGGCCTGGCAGCAGGATTTCCCCAGGCCAAAACTTGCATTTTACTTTATTATGAGCCCCACGCGGGGCTCCCCAGATGCTCAACCTGCACTTGGCTTCCAGAATACCTTCGCTTGCTATTCATGCTTCCCACTCGGGTCCATGTGTCCGTCTCAGGATTGTAGGCCTCCACGGTGCTCAGCCGCAACTGACCATCATATCCCCCGATAGCATAGAGAAGCCCGTTCACCACAGCCACACCCACGCGGCTTCGGGCTGTTGTCATGGGATGGCACTTTTCCCAGCGATTGGCGATAGGGTCGAACACTTCCACCACATTCAGGGAATCACCTGCATAAAAATTTGCTACTCAAATTAAAACAAATGAGACCACTTGTTTAGATCACAGCTACTGTGTATTGACCATATGGAACATTTGACTCCATTCTATTGGTTCTTCCCATGAATTACTCAGAGTAAGTAGACCCGCTAAAAACTCTAGCTATGATGAAGATTTTAGAATCAGAAGGGAAAACATTTGCTCTTTAGTGAGAGTAGTTCTCAGTTATAATCAGGTAAGCCTCTTGCTTGAAATCGACAATAAGGGCAAATGCATAGACTGTTTGCCCAATGCAGAAAGCATGCCGGAGCGAAGTGCATGGTCCTAAGGCTAACTGCCACTTCATCTAACGACAGACAGGCTGCTCTGTGTCCTCACCCTGTTCTGAATGTAAAGTTAAAGGCTAACAGAGCAGCCGGGAGGATTAAATGACATGATGAACACAGCACCCAGCATGGTTCTAGAATATGCTTACAACTCAGTAAACAGCATTTGAACCCTCTCATCCTCCTCAGATCATGATTGGCAACTCAAGCAATTCTCTTCCCTGTGGCTTGGGTGCACCAAGCACTTATTACATCCTGTGTTTGTTTTGAAGACTTATCTTTCCTAGGTCAAGCAGAAGGTTGCTGGCTACCTTTCCTAACCTTAACTGAAATCAGAACTGTCAACTTCCCCCTGACCCTCCAGGAGGCTTTCCTAGAAATGTGACTGTATATAGTACAAGAGCTACGGGTAATGCTGGTTTTGTTTTGGAAGCAGAGTCTCAATAACTAGCCCAGGCTGGCCTCAAACTCCAGACCCTCCTGCCTTAGCCTCTGAAGTACTGGGATTACAGTGTGAAAGGGGGCTGCTGATAATGGGTGGGTGTAAGACTGTGAGGGCTCCACAGGAGGCGGTGGGAAGAATCAGAAAGAATTACAGACCTGGGGTATCACAGCCTGGGGTACTAGGTTATCTCAGTCTGACCCATATGCAAATGTGAACAGCCTAGTTATAGAACTGGGCGGATTCCTTCCTGTACTCACTGTAGAGCCGAGTAAATGCTGCCGATAGATAATCAGCACAAGGGAGGGGTGCCAGCTAAGAATTAGGATGAGTCCCAGTCCTTGCTCTGACCAAAGCAGTGTGTGTTCACTGTTCAAGTTCCCTGGGCCTTACCTTCCTCATCTGTGAAGTTCAGTTACGGTGACTTACATGACTCTGACACAGGATCCCACTGTCTAGGCTGCCTGGGCCTTGGGATCCTTCCAAGTACTGGGATTACAGGTGTGTGTGCCACCATGCCCGGCTTCTCTCTCTTCCTCCCTCCTTCCCCTTAGCACCCTTCCTGTTGTTGACATGGTCAGTAATCCTGCCTCTCATTCTCAAGTACTAAGATACAAGCATGTGTTACATTGCCCAGCTTTTTCCTTCTTTCTTGAGACAAACTCAAGTGTAACTCAGGGTGGCCTCAGACTCACAATCTTCTTATCTTCATGATCCAAGTGCTGGGATTACAGGTGTGTGTCAGCAATCTCTGGACTGCCAAGCCTAATTCTTTAAGGCACCTTTAGCACTGACATCAATTCGATATTATGAATACATAATAAGCCCTACTCTAGGGCTACTCTCCGGTATCTTAAGATAAGGGCAGGAGACAGAACGGCATAAAGAGGAGGAATCAGAACAATCAGGCTAGCTTGACCGTGCTTCTTCCTTCTATGAGCTCCAGGAAGGGCTCTGCACAGGGGAGTTGCAAGATACCTGCTGAGTTGAGGCCCCCCACGGCGTAGATGAGCCCAGCGATGGACGTGCAGCATCGAGGCCGAGTCCTGAAAGCTGGCAGGTGGGGCCGGCGCTCTGGCATCAGGTGATAGTCCTTTGCTTCATCTACCAGGTCTCTGGAATAAGACGCAAGATGCTAGGAGAGGAGGCACCTCCCACCTTGGTCTACGTTTACACTTATGAGTCTGGCTCCTCCAATCTTAGTGTAGGGACATCTAGGAAAAGTCTTCTGGAAAATCTGGTCTACCAGTGTTTGTCTGTATGTCTCTCCTCATGCTAGGGATTCAATCTAGGGCCACAAATAAGCCTGAATGCTCTACTGCGGAGCTATGTCCCCAGTGAGGTTGTGTCAGGAACTCAGGTGAGATCAGGGAAAGCCATACAAGGCTACTGAGATTTGCTCAAAGGTGAAGGAAACATGAGCAGAGGTAGGGTACCTCAGCTACTACAACTGGAGCAGCTCCTTCTAACTGGCACAAACCGGCTGTGATTTGGAAAAAACAGTGTGGGGGTTAAAATGGGGGCTCTGAGGGGAGCGCAAGCAGCCCATTTCCTATCAGCACTCAGACCCAGCTCTTCCTTCCTGCCCGTCACCTGCCATGGCTCACACCCTCCTGTCAATCACCCCTTGCTTGCACCTTGGCAACTGCTATCAAGTGCTCCTGATTGGTTTCCCAGGCCCTAGCCTGCCTCACCAGCCCCTCCAAACCACAGACGACATTGCTTTTCTCTAAGAACCTTCTTTGATAGCTACCTACTACTGACAGAATAGTTCATATATCTCAATATTACCCTTCAGACTGCTTTTTACAGGTCCCTCCAGTCACACAGTCCTTGCTTCCTGACATACCATCACAAAGCCCTGCACCACGCCATGGACTTACTTCCGGAACCTGCTGATCCCAGCTAGGGGTGGAAGAATGCAAAACTGAATATGTGTAAAAATCTTGTCAGGTGGGCTGGAGAGATGGCTCAGTGGTTAAGAGCACTGACTGCTCTTCTGAAGGCCCTGAGTTCAAATCCCAGCAACCACATGGTGGCTCACAACCATCTGTAATGAGATCTGACACCCTCTTCTGGAGTGTCTGAAGACAGCTACAGTGTATTTACATATAATAAATAAATAAATCTTAAAAAAAATCTTGTCAGTAAAGGAAAAAAACTAAAACACAACATTGCATTGCATTGCACAATGCAAAAGTTGCATTGTGGCAACTGGAAAAGACAGGCCTTTTTCTTTGTTTTAAATGCATAACAACCTATCTTCTGTGCCGGTGGCTCTAGGTAGAAGCTCTGCACACGGGTGTACGAGACCCCTTCTTCCATCACTCATCAGAGGCCAGTCACTAGCTACAATGTATTGCAGAGAGCAAGGAGCCTCCGGAAGCCCCACTTGTACTATCAAGTCAGCTGCCAGTGTGGGCAGCACATACATAGAACACTCAGAGCTCTCAGTGGATGGAGATGAAGGGCAGTGTATACACAGTACACTGACAGCTCCCTGTGGATTAAAGGTGAAGAATACACAAATAGATAACTTAGGGAGGAAAAGCCCCTACTCTCTGCTTGCGAGCAATGTGTGAGTTAACCGACTACTCAAAATCCTTCCTCCCCTGAGCTAGGACAAGCGGCCAACTCCTCTTCTTTGCCTAGACCCTGGGCCGTGTCCTGGACAAGGCCACACAGACTTACCTGCATTTGTGACAGCACCGTACCAGGTCATCTTGCTGCACTCGGTCTGATAAGAACTGGGGCCGGCAAAGAGGCAGGCGGATATTGGACAGCAGCTCGGGCAGGCATGGTCCCCTCTGCTCCCGGTCATATCTGACCCAGGCCAATGCAGCTTCAAAAACCTATGGGACAAAGAACAGATGCTCTCACAGCGACCCAGAGACCACACTCCTGCCTCCTCAGTCTTTCTTCCACTGCCTGTGCTGAAGCAGGTCCTCAGGTGACCCATCTTTCCTGCCACTCGTGTCCACAGCTTTCTTCACACTTCTCTAACTATGCTCTTCGGCCTAGTCTTTTGTTTTTGAGACTGGGTTTTCTCTGCAGCTCAGGCTGACCTAGGACTCAAGATCCTCCCAAGTGCTGGAATCAGTGCCATGAGAGACCATGGCAAGCTTAGGTCCATTCTTCAGTAATGTAAGACCAGGATACTGTAAAGCTTCCTGGATTTCATTATCAACTCTTTTCTGCATCACAACAAAATATCTCTTTCTCCCTGTTGATCTTGCACCCAACCGGCTCTAAATTCCAGGCTAGGCCAGTTCCTCTGTTTACACTGTCCACCTAGGTACCTTCCTTAATACTTCCAAACACAAGAATATAACCCATTGGAGCCCCTCAGGCCTCACAGATTGCCATCCAAATAAACATGTGAGCTGCTCCAGGATACACTGATCAGTAGAGCCTAGGAGGCTCTGCTCTTTGGATCCGGTGCTTCGACGTCTATGGTCATGCTGCAAGCTTAGGAGTCGTTTCTCTCCTGGTCACTAACAGTCAAGGGTGGGGCAGAGTGTCTTTGGATAGTTAAGAAATTTAGCTGAGTTTGTGTTAACACTCAATGGCTGCCTCCTAGCATTGGGAGGTAGACTGATCCAAGATTTCTCAGGGGCCCTGAAAGAGCAAAGAGAACTCTAGCTCTGACCTTGCCCAGGGGCAGACTTGGCAAGGTCTAGTATGAGGCTGGGGCCAGGCCAACATATTAAGGTTTTGGTTCCTGGGAAATCGCCTTTCCCTTAAAAGACTGCAGTTATCAGTCCTGAGGCAGCTGTGTCTGAGGTATCCTGCATTCTCTTGCCACATTGTCTGATTTAGCTTCCTGCTGATTGTGGTCCATTTCCTCACAGTAAACAATATATAAGATACTATTCTTATTCTTATTTTTTTTTGATTTTTGTTTTTTGTTTGTTTGTGACAGGGTTTCTCTGTATAGACCTGTCCAGGCTGTCCTGGAACTCACTCTGTAGGCCAGGCTGGCCTTGAGCTCAGAGATCTGCCTGCCTCTGCATCCCAAGTGCTGGGATTAAAGGTGCATGCTACCACCACTGGCAGAACGCTATACTACTTAATAAACTTGCTTGGCATAAGCAATTCCACGTTTCCGTCTTCTTTATTTTCTCATCCCCAGTCCTTCCCACTGGACACTATTCACAGAAGGCAACTCCTCCCCTCCCTCATTGTGTGTACACATGTACACGCTTGCCACAGCACCACATGTATAGAAGTCAGAGGACAACCCTGGGTGACAGTCCTCGCCTTCCATCTTGTCTGAGATGGGACCTCTGTAGTTTGCTACCTGTGTACAGCAGACTAGCTGGGCCACAAGCTTCTTGGGACCTTTTTGTCTCTGCTTCCCCCTTACAATAAGAGTACTGGGACCACCAGAGGTCACTGCTGTGCCTGGCTTAATGTAGGCTCTAAGGATTCAAATTCAGGTCCCTAGCCTCGTAGAACAAACTCTTCAGCCACTCAACCAGGCTAGGGCTCTTGGTTGCAAACAACCTACACGACTCAGGTTTTGATTGGACTTCTCAGTGGATCAAAGGCAGTAGCGATGACCCCAGGTGTTTGCTGAACCAAACTGCTTACTGTGCATGCAATGTCCTTTACTGCATTCTCTGCATTCTCTGTCCCAAACAGCACACACTGTCCTCCCAAGGCCACTTATACTACACCTCTGCCAATAGGTGCAGTTGATAAGGCACATCCTTTGCTCTTCTCTGGCTGATAACAATCTGCTTTTAACTCTGCTTGACCACTCCAAGAAGGTAAGACTTATACTTTGCTTTACCAATAGCTCTGACATATAAAATGGTTATAAACAGCTTTCAAGAACTTCCTAATTTCATAATACACTATATGAGTTTGTGTGTGTGAGCGTGTGTGTGTGTGTGTGTGTGTGTATGTGTGTATGTGTGTGTGTCTGGGTCTCTGTTTTGAGACAGGGTTTCATGTAGCCCAGGCTGGTTTCCAACTTGTTTTTGAGATAGAGTCTTACTACTTAGGTAGTCTGGAACGTGCTTTGTAGCTGACCTGGAACTTGCTATGTGGAACAGGCTGGTCTCAAACTCGTAGAGATTCTCCTGTCTCTGCCTCCCACATGCTAACATTAAAGATTTGTGCCCATGCCCAGTCCCAATTTGTTATATAGCTAAAGATGAGCATAAACTTCTTTTTTTTTAAGATTTTATTTATTTATTTTATATATATGATGAGTACCCTGTAGCTGTCTTCAGACACACCAGAAGAGGGCACCAGATCCTATTACAGATGATTGTGAGCCACCATGAGGTTGCTGGGAATTGAACTCATGACCTCTGAAAGAACAGTTGGTGCTCTTAACCAATGAGCCATTTCTCCACCTGAGCATAAACTTCTAATTCTATTGCCTTTGTCTCCCCAGTGCTGGGATTACAGGCGTGCACAATCACATCTTCTTTATGAGGCACTAGGGACTGGACTGAGGGCTTTGCTCATGGTAGGCAATAGATCTACATCCTGAACCTGATTCCACAGTTTAAGTCCACCCATACTTCACCACCACTTCCCGCTCTCCCAGCTCAGAAACTCCTCTGATTGCCTCTCACACTGCCTGCCCCTCCTCCTTTTCAGCTCTCTAGATCTGTTCTAGTTCCTCGCCTCTCTGCTGCCCTGTGTGCCAGAGATGGTTACATGGGTGTCCTCCATTCCTGTGCCAAGCTCCTACCTCCTTTGGACATGGTCACTTGAGAAAAACAACAACAACGACAACAATTCAAATCTCATGAAGGCCAGCATTTTTTTAAAGATTTTAAATAATTAGTGTGTGTGTGTGTGTGTGTGTGTGTGTCACTTGAGTTTGAGTGTATGTAGGTATGTAGGGTGCCCAAAGGACAGAACAAGGTGATGGATCCCCTGCATCTATAGGCGGTTTTAAGCCGCCCAACAGGAGGAGAACAAACATAAGTCCCCTGGAAAAGCAGTAGATACACTTAACCACTGGACCATCTCTCCAGCCTTCAAAGTCCAGCTCTTCAAATTCAGTGTGCCTTTTATTCTATACCTGCACCAATATGTGACACTGACAGAGAACACCCACGGAGCCGAGTGCTTTAAGCTGAAGCCTAATTATCAGACCCAGCTTCATCTCTCCAGCCCATCTGTCCATCCCATATATTTCATTCCCCCAGATTTCTAATATTCTCCCCTCAGGCTCCCTCTCAGCTGAGAAGACAGAAACAAACCAGAGAAGAATGTCAATAACAGATGTCTCCTGGCGCCTCCCTGCATCTGGCTGTGTGCACACGGGCTCTCCCTTGGGCTGCTAGCCCTGCTGATGGCTTTTGTTCCTATCTGATCCTGCCGATCCCTGCTGCCTTAGACTGATTCTTCTCACTTCAGAACACCACGCAGCCACTGTTTTCCCACTGTTTTCTCTTGTATCATCCATTCTCCCTCCTCTAGAAAGTCCATCAATAGTCAACGATGGATAATTTCTCTTGCCTTAACAAAACAACGCCACCTCCTCCAAACTCAAGTGCTTGATTTCCAGGTTATGGCAATTATTTTTTTAATAATAAATATTGGAGGGGCTGGAGAGAGATGGCTCAGTGGTTAAGAGTACTGGCTGCTCTTCCAGAGGTCCTGAGTTCAATTCCCAGTAACCACATGGCCATTCACACCCATTTATAACGGGACTTGATGCCCTCTTTTGGCAGATAGGCATACAAGCAGGCAGAACACTCATACATTAAATTAAAAAAATTAGAATTAACCCAAGCTCTAAGAATATAAGAAAATATAAAATATAAGAAAGATTTTAGGAAAATACATACAACCAAACAAACCCCAAAATACATAAAAATTGCATATTCATAGTTTGCTTTAAAAAAGGGTGGAAGGAAGGATGGATGGGCGGAAGGAAGGATGGACAGGAGGAAGGAAGGATAGACAGGAGGAAAGATGGGAGGAAGGATGGACAGGAGGAAAGATGGGAGGAAGGATGGACAGGAGGAAAGATGGGAGGAAGGATGGACAGGAGGAAAGATGGGAGGAAGGATGGACAGGAGGAAAGATGGGAGGAAGGATGGACAGGAGGAAAGATGGGAGGAAGGATGGACAGGAGGAAAGATGGGAGGAAGGATGGACAGGAGGAAAGATGGGAGGAAGGATGGACAGGAGGAAAGATGGACAGGAGGAAGAATGGGCAGAAAGAAGGATGGACAGGAGGAAGGATGGACGGAAGGAAGGATGGACGGAAGGAAGGATGGATGGAAGGAAGGATGGACGGAAGGAAGGATGGATGGAAGGAAGGATGGACGGAAGGCAGCAGTATGTGCTCTGCCTGTGCAGACTGCTGCTGTGCTCACGGACCTGCTCCTCTGACTTCACATTCAGCTCATCCCGAGACACCAGCTCAAGCACGTCCTCCAAAGGCAGGGCCAGGAACTCTTCAGACAGAGACACCTCTACAAAGTGCTGGTGGATGAAACTGTTGGCTGCATCGTACAACACAGCGCACATCATCGTCTCGGCAAACTGGCGCACACCCAGGCAATTTTTAGGATGAAGCCTTTGGCATAAGATGAAAGGAGAAGGATCAAAGGAAGGAATAATGTTATCTTCAGTCATTCTTGACATGGTTCTGAGTATAGTTGTGCAATAAAAGTTAAATCTTGTTCCCAGCTTTGTTAGAAAATCTCTATGGTGTGAGGTACCACTCTCCACGATTCATCTTCTAAAGGTATCAACTTATGATGGGCTAGCCTCAAGTCTTTGCTTCCTGGGTTAGGGTCTATGCAGCCTGGAGGTGATATATAGACCAAGTTGGCCTCATCCAGCTCCACCTGCTCCTGGGTGCTGGGACTAAGGCTGTGAGTCACCTTGTGCCTTATGACAGAGATCAAGTCTGGTGTTGCAGCGGTAACCTCAAGAGTCACTAGGTGGCACTGTTGTCCTCTGATGAAAGTGTAAAGAATGGTGACTGGCAGCACCCATTGCATCTGTAAGCCATTTTCCAAGTAAGTGTGTGTGTGTGTGTGTGTGTGTGTGTGTGTGTGTGTGTGTGTGTGTGTGTGTGTGTGGTGTGTGTGTGTGTGTATGTGTGTCCGTCTGTGTGCGCGTATGTGTATCCCTAGAGGGCATCCTAAGGCAGGAACAAGGCTGGCCCTGGAGCTGAACAGTCACCAACTACAAGGTTTCCATCTGCAACACTTAACAAGGAGCCATGGCCTCAAGGTGAAACCATTTACCCTGCAGGTAGCTGAGGTGCCTACATTTGAGGCCTCACTGCCGTGGTTGTGCGTCAGCGTGCACATGACAGTGCCCAGTGATGCCCGCAGGCATCAAATAGGTAGGATATGGACACCCCGCAGGGGCCACGGACAGTCTCAGTGGGTAGGACTGGTAGAGTGGGGATGGGGGAGGCGAGGATGATATGCTTGAGGATAGGGCTGAGGTGGAAGGAGCACTGATCATCAGGCTAAGTGTGGAGACTGGGCCTGGAAGAACATCATGTACACAGAGGAACTGCTTTTTCCATGCCTGTGTATGGTCCTCCCCTAACTCCCACCTCCAAATCTCTGGTGATTAAATGGCCTTCAGCTTATGACAGAGCACTGTCCCCTACAGGGAAGGAAGAGCTTATCTGATCAGTTAAAAGATCACAGAAGAACCCATGAATCCCTTTGCCAGGAAGCAGAAGTGGTAGGAGTATAATTCATGGTCACCCCCCTAAAAGGCCTCAGGAGACTGCCTCCAGTGGACAGACATAAAGGTGGGCTCTGAATGAGCTGCAGTATCAAAAGGTCAAGGAACTCATGTGGGTTAAGGATCTGAACAAACAAGGAGATGGCTATGGAATAGTTCAAACAAACAAACACACAGTGCCAAATAAAGCAATGTTAGTTTGGGGAGAAATTAGCTAGGTTATGAACAATGCTAAATGGATACAACAGACTGTATTTAAATGCGCACCCATGCACACATATACACACATACATATACACACATATACCCCCCCACACACATACACAAATGATAAAAGAAAAAGGGGTCATCATTTGAGAGGGATCTGGGGAGCACGGGAGGAAAGGAGAAGGATCTGGGGAGCACGGGAGGAGAGGCACGGAAATGATGTAAATACAGAACACATTAGAAATTCTCAAAAAAATTAAATTTAAAATCAAGAAAAAAACAAGAGGGGGGAAAAGAGCTAAATGAACTGCTGGTCAGATGGAAAAGGGATGGTCACAATGGGTCTATGCCATGCCACGACAGTGTATGTAAATGCCCAGACAGGTGGGTCCTGCATAGTGCTGACCCCCAAGAAATGCCATCTCTACAGAGTAACTCCCAAATCATTGTTCAAAACACTGCAGATGCACCATTACCTCAGCAAGGTGGCGGGGGTTCCAGAACAGCGCCCCCCCATCTGCTCGCTCACCTTTCTCGGAGGAATGTGCAGCAGGCGTCTTTGATGCTCTGCAGCTGCAGGAAGCTCGCCCCCATCAGCAGCGACTGCACGTTTTGCTGGTCGATAGCAAGGTTGCCATTATAAGCAAAGTTGATGAGAGCCTCCAGGGCGCTGGAAGAAGAGGAGAAGCTCTTCAGAGAAGCTCTTTGGAGACTCGCCATTTGGTCCTAACTGAACTGACAGGACTATCTACAGTAGTTTGAATAAGAATAGCCCCCAAACGCTCATACATTTGAACTCTTGGTCATCAGGGAGTGGCACTACTTGAGAGGGACTAGAGGTATGGCTTTGTTGGAGTAGGCATGGCCTTGTTGGAATAAGTGTGACCTTTTTGGAGTAAGTGTGTCAATACCAGTGGGGTTTGGGGTTTCAAAAACCTAAGCCAGACCCAGTGCCTCTCTCTTCCTGCTGCCTATAGACCTGGAAGGATGCAGAACTCTCAGCTCCTTCTCCAGCCCTTGTCTGCCTGTATGCCACCATGCTCCCGCCATGATGATAATGAACTAAACCACTGATGCTGTAACTAGCCTCAGTTAAATACCTTCTTTTATGAGAGCTGTCATAGCCATGGTGTCTCTTCACAGCAGAACACTGAGAAACTCCCTGAAGAATACATGAGCCAGGTTCAAAAATCCCTTTAGAGGCCGGAGAAATGAGTCTGGTTCAATGCTTACTGTGCAACCATGAGGACTGGGTTTGGATCCCAGCATCCATGTAGCAAGTGAGTGTCCCACAAATGTCTGCAGTCCTGGTTCCTAGGAATCTGATACCCTCTTCTGGCATCCATGGGTGTCTGTCATCAGCACACTCACCTGCACACTCACATGTGTGCACACAATCACACACATACACAAATAAACAAACAAATCCTTTCTGAAAATCTGTTTAGCTGAGTTGAATATTGCAGCACATCCTGAGTTTGAGACAGGAGGATCTCAGGTTCAAGGCCCAGCCTAGGCTATGTAAGACAACATCTCAAACACACAAACAAAATGTACTTCATTGAAAATATTTTAAATGGAATAACTATTTCACCACAGCCAAAGATTCATTCTAATCAGGAGTGAGGGTGCACACCTTTAGCCCCAGCTCTCAGGAGTTAAGAGGCAGGCCAGTCCGGTTTACACAGTGAGAAGCTATCTCAAAACAAACAACAACAACTACTGAATAACTTTCCATATATATGTTTTTCAGAATCCTCATAAAGAAACAATCATTTACAATCTCTCTATTGAAAAAGTTAATGGTGGTTGTCTTTCTAGTTTTGCTCCTCTGTCCATCTGTACATGCGATCAATGTGGACAAAGTCGTAAAATGTTTCACTAATCCCTTTCTCATTCCATTACACTAGCTTCATGATCACCGTTTTGGGGTGGTTGCTGTATAATACTAAAATATGTTCTAATTTATTGCCTTTATTATCAGGCACCATAACTATCACCATTATAAATTATTGCCATTTTTTAATGTGGGAGTAAATGTCTGGGGAAAGATTTCCAACTTTGTGTTTTTGGCTTTGTATTTGTTCCCATGGAGAATGAATGAGGGCAGCTCTGGCCGCTCCACCTCTCTGGCCTATCTTACTGTGACCAGCACTCTAAACCCTCTCTCATCTTCCGCCCGGGGTTGCTCCCTCTGTCTGGAGGACTGTCCTCCAGAAAACTCCCTCTCCTTATTTCCTGACCGCCCCGCCACCCTCTGCTAACTTTTACTTCTCCTTCCTCCCCTCCTCTTCCTCCTCCTCCTCTTCCTCCTCCTCCTCTTCCTCCTCCTCCTCTTCCTCCTCCCCCTCTTCCTCCCCTCCTCTTCCTCCCCTCCTCTTCCTCCCCTCCTCTTCCTCCTCCTCCTCTTCCTCCCCTCCTCTTCCTCCTCCTCCTCTTCCTCCTCCTCCTCTTCCTCCTCCTCCTCCTCCTCTTCCTCCTCCTCCTCTTCCTCCTCTTCCTCCTCCCCCTCTTGTTCTGTTTGTTTGTTTTCAAGACAGGATCTTTTCTTTTAGCCTTGACTATCCTGGAACTCACTCTGTAGACCAGGCTGGCCTCAAACTCACAGAGATCCACCTGCCTCAGTCTCCCAAGTGCTGGGATTAAAGGTGTGTGCCATCTTCTCCCAGATTCTTAAAAAAAAAAAAAGAAAGAAAGGTCATGTAGCACAGGCAGGCCTCAAATTCACTATGTAGCCAAAGGTGACTTTTTTTAAAAAAATTTTTAAAAGATTTTAACATGAATACACTGTTGCTGTCTTCAGACACATCGGAGGACATTGGATCCTATTACAGATGGCTGTGAGCCACCATGTGATTGCTGGGAATTGAACTCAGGACCTCTGAAAGAACAGTCGGTGCTCTTAACCTCTGAGCCATCTCTCTAGCCCCAAAGGTGACTTTTGAACTCCTTACCTTCCTGCCTCCGCCTCTTGAGTTCTAAGATTACAGGTGTGTGCCACCATACTCTTTTTATGCCCTGCTGGGGATCGAACCCAGGGCTCTGTGTATGCTAGGGAAGCACTCTACCAACTGAGCTATACAGTCCACCCTGCTTTGCTTTCCTCATATTACTTTCACTCCCAGCTACATATTGCTGTTTCTGCCCTGAGCAGAACATGGATGCTGTTCAGTGAGGCACTTGAGTACCTGGGTCATTTACACAGCTCCTCCAGACACAGTCTAAAGGGTAGGCCTTCAATGTTCTGATCCATCAAATGACTATTAACCCTGCCACACTCTAGATAGATGCTGTCCTTTAGAATACAGTGGCCATCATCCACATACATTATTTAGGATTACATTGAAATGAATTAAAAGTAAATAAAATATAAAAATTAGACCTTCTGACTCAGAGTCCTGGTTCAAGTGTTCAGTAGTCATACTGTGGTGGCGCCTACCTATAAATCCATGTGGAAGGCTGAGGCAAGAGGATTGCCACTTAAGGCCAGTCAATTACAAGACTATTACAAAACAAAACAGCTTATTTCTGTTCTACAGAAGGCTTAATGGGTAATATAGTTCTAGATTGAAGAAGAAAAAAGTATCACAATGTTTACTGGAAAAATTCTTTCAGCCCAGAAATGTAGACAGTAATAAATATATTTAGTACATTGGTACCCAACCCTAGTTCAAAAAAATCTTGGATTTTAGGTATTAATGTGTTAATAATGGAGTAAAAACACCATCAAAACTCCCACAAGGAAGGTATGACAGCACACATATATAATCCTAACACCAGCAGGCTATATAGCCAGGGGGATTTTTAGTTGAGTTCGAGGCTAGTCTAGGCTACACAATAAGACTCTGTCAAGCCAGAGAATCTCCTTCATTTCACCCTACCTCAGGTCGCTGACCGAGGTGCTTACTGTCTGCTAACTCCCCAGTATGTGGCGCTGCTTCACCACAGCTGCGCTCTCTCTGCAGCAGCCCCTCATGTGGTCCAAGGCTCAGGCCATGGGAAGCGTAATGGCAATGGCGTGTGTGTGTGTGTGTGTGTGTGTGTGTGTGTGTGTGTGTGTGTGTGTGTGTGTGTTGGGGTGTCTGGCCATGGGAAGTGCAATGGTGGGGGTTCAGGGTTCAGTACCTTGGGTCCATCCCCTGCATTACAATCTCATCCTGCTTGCACTCCATCATGTCATTCGTAAACATAGCGTGGAAGTACGGGATGGAGGCCGCTAAGACAATCCGGTGTGCACTGAATTTGTGGTCCCCGATCTGTGGGCCAAAGAGAATACAAAGACAAATATTGAGCGACACTGATACAAAAGCCCAATCTTGCTTTCTACAGCTCACCCCTTTGCTCATTGGCAGTGACAGGAAAGATGGACAGACAGGCTCATCACAGAGATCCTGTGCATTTAAAACTTAATGTACTCAGTGATGGTGGAAGAGATGAGGTGTAGAGTTGGTAAACAGAAGTCAGCCTGAGCAGACAGTACCAGTTATTATTTACAGTGTAGCTCCTTCCATTCTCTAAAACACACATTGCTTCAGCACTTTATTGGAACTCTGGGTTTGTTAAAAGGTAGATTTATTAAAAGACAGAAAAGTACCTCAAATTAGAGCACTTAAAATAATATTTGAAACAAAACAACCCAAAAACCAAAACCACAGAAACAGTGACAAGAAATGGAGGGGAAATAAGGCCTGACTTGAGGGGAGCGGGGAAAGGACTGAGAACACAGCAGGCTGTGGTGATGACAAGCAGCTCGCTGGTGTCGGAGAAGATAACCCTGGCAGAAGCTTACAAGAACGGCCTACGCTACACACAGGCTGCCGAAGGAGCAGAGGCCATGTCTTTGATAGTCCAAGGGGCAGAGGTCATTTCTCCAACATGCTCTTAGCTACTGAGTCATCTTTCCAGTCCTGTTTGAGTCGGGGTCTCACTACGTAGCCCTAGTTGGCCTGGAACTTGAACTCAGAGAGTTCTGCCTCCCTCTGCCCCCTGAGTGTTGGGATCAAAGGTGTGCGCCACTGTGCCCAGCTCTACTGGGCTATTTTAATATTTTTAAAAATATTCAATTCTTTTTTTCTGAGACAGGATTTTTCTGTGTAGCCCTCGCTGCCCTGGAACTTGCTCTGTAGATTGTCCTGCCTCTGCCTCTGGAGTACTGGGATTTAAGGCATGTACCACCACTGCCCAGCTTTAACATTTTTATTCATGTATGTATGTGTGTCTCTGTACTGTGTGTGTGCAGGTGCCTGTGGAGGTCAGAAGAGGGCATCAGCATCCCTGGTGCTGGAGTTATAGGTGGTTGGTTGTGAGCTGCCCAGTGCAGACAGTGCTGGGAACTGAGCTTAGGTCTTCTGGAAGAGCAGCAGTGCTCTTAACCATGGTGCCATCTTTCCAGTCCCTATTATCAGATATTTTTGCTTCTAGTCTGTTGATTTGGAGTTTTCTTTCTTTCTTTTTGTTTTTGTTGTTGTTTTTTGAGACAGGGTTTTTCTATGTAGCCTTGGCTATTCTGGAGCAGGATCTGTAGACCAGGCCTGCTTCCACCTCCCAAGTCCTGGGATTACAAGCTTGCGCCACTACCACCTGGCAAACTTATTTATTTTTATTTCATGTGCATTGGTGTTTTGCCTGCATATATGGCTGTGCAAAGCTGTCTGATACCCTGAAACTGGAATCACAGCTGTGAGCTGCCATGTAGTTGCTGGGAATTGTACTCGGATCCTCTCGAAGAACAGCCAGTACTCTTAAACACTGAGCCATTACCCCAGTCTTTTTTGGAACAGTCTTGCAGCTTTCTGAACACTAACCCCGAGTGAACATCTATTCTTTCTGGAAGTTTTAGAATTTCTCTATTTCTGGAGGTTTGGAGTTTCAGGCTCTGTACCCAGGTGCTGGTTTCTCTTGTGCATTCTCTGCCTTATTTTAAATTCTGGAAAAGTATTTTCATAGCATGTCTTTTATTTCTCTTTTTATGTGTGGGTATGTACATAATATATATGTGTGTGTGTGTGTGTGTGTTCAGGTGTACTTGACCATGCTTGTACATATGGAAACCAGAGGTTGACCCTGGATGTCTTCATAGAGTGTGCTCCACCTGCTCTTTTGAGACTGAATCGGAAACGTGCTGCTTTGGCCAGGCCGGTGGCCCGAGCCCTGGATCCCCCTCATCTGCACCCTAGCACAGATGATAGATGTGCTGGGATTCCTGGTTTATATGTAGGGATTGGAGATCCACACCTAGATCCCCATGACTGCACAGCAGACATTACATTCAGAGTCCTCTCCCCACCCTCACCCACTTCCTTGTTGGTTCATTCTATTTTATCATTCTGTGTGTGAGTGCTGGGACACGCACACCACAGTATGGGTGTGGAGGTCAGAGGACAACTTCCAGGAACCAGTTCTCTTTCCACCTTGGGTTCTGAGGCTCACACTCAGGCGGTCAGCCTTGTGTTATAAGCATCTGAGGGTGAGCCATCTTGCCAACCTCTCATGCCATGCCATTTCCTTGATGGATTCCTCCTTTTCTAGTGCTGTGTGTGTATTTGTCAATGTGGGTACGTGTATGGAAGCCAGAGGTCAACGCTCAGTGTCTTCCTTAACCACTGTGTATTGTTCACATGTGTGCATGTGTGTAGGCCAGAGGTTGATGTTGAGTGTCTCTATTTTTTGAGATAGTCTCCTTTACTGAACCCAGAGCTCACAGACCCAGCTAGCCAGCAAGCTCCAAGGAGCACCCTGCCTCTGCTTCCCCTGCACGGGAACTGCAGGGATGTGCTGTCACACTGGCGTTTATGAGGATGTGAGGGACCAAATGCCAACTGCTAAGCTTGCACAAGCATTCTACCAACCAGCCTGTTCTCTATTTCCTCTTCCCAAATAAATCCCCACCCCATCTATTTATTTGTATGTGTGCATTCAAACATGCACATTATACCTATAGTGAACAGGAAAAACAAACAAACAAAGAAAGAAGCAAACATATCATCCAAAACTAAAAAGCTATCCTTTTCCCTCAAAATCTCAAGTATTGGATTTAAAGATTCTGGTCACCAGGCAGTCTTGAGTCAAAACGGGTTTTGTTTTTATTTTTGTATTAGTGACTGAACTCGGAGTCTCTTGTGTGCTAGCCAAGCACTGCAGCACTGAGCTACATGCCCAACCCAAGCTGGGGTCTTCGGTGTTGCTCAGGCTAGCCTTGCCCATCCTGCTGCAGTCTCCCAGGCAGCTGGGATTACACCTGCACACCGTCACTTTCAGCCGTGCTCTTTATTTATCAGAGAGGCAGAGAGGGTATATGCTTCGTTTCATTAGGGTTTTTCTGACAAAATCTCCTAGAGCCAAGGCTGGCCGTGGACTCCTGATCCTTTTGACTCTGCCTCCCAAGTGCAGGATTACAGTCATGCCCCTGTAATCCCCACAACCCCCAGGAGCATACTGTTGCATGTTCATGATTTCCAAAGCTATGACTAGTGGAGCTACAGTGCACGCGAACATGACTACCAAGGGTTCTCAGACCCCAACCTCCCTCTCCTTTGTGTGATTCCATCCCTTGCTCTGATTTTCCAGACAGATATTGACATGTATGGAAACTGGAGGTTCTCCGGGCCCAGTCTTCAGGGCGGGCTTCACTTGGACTGGACAGAGGTTCTGTGTCCACTCTTTGTGTAAGCCAAGCAGCATGATTGCCAGCTATGGTTTTGTTAGAAGTGGTTTGGACTTTCCAGTTACAGTTGATTCCTTTTTCTTAGAAGCTGCAGAGAGGATCAAGCATTCAGAAGCATTATGTGCATAATGCATGCATTTTGTGCATCTTTAAGAACTGTGTTCCTGTCAGCAGCTGTGATAGGCAAGAGCTAATTACAGAATATTTTTAGGGTATTTTTTTCTTCTGGTGTTGGGGATTGAACCTAGGGCCTTGTACATGCCAGGCAAGTACTCTGCCACTGAGCTACATCACCAGCCTGGTAGGAGGGTTTTAAGTTTGAGGCCAGAGTGGACTACACATATAGTACATTTCAGAAATAGTTTCAGGTATGTAGTAAGATCCTGTATAAAAAAAAAACAAAAACAAAAAACAAACAAACAAAAAAGCCAGGAGGCTGGTGTGGTGGCACATATCTTTAGCCCCAGTATTTATAAGGCAAAGGTGGGCAAATCTCTGAGTTTGAGGTCAACCTGGTCTACATATTGAGTTCCAGGGGAGAGACCTTGTCATAAACAAACCACACACACACACACACACACACACACACACACACACACACACACTTACTTTTCTGTCCTGTCTCCCGTCTTGGTATGGCCTGTGAGTAAAGAACAGGTTTTGCACTTTTAAGTGACTAGGAGTAAAAGCTAAGAGTGACATCTCAGGATCTGGACACGAAGCATGGCCCACAGCTCCTGTGCTAAAGGCTTGGTCCTGCGCTCACAGGACTATCGGGGAAGGCTGGGCTGGAGGAAGTGTGCACAGGAGTGTGTTCCTAGGGACAATGTCTTGTCCTGGCCCTTCCTCTTCCAGTTTCTGCTTCCTGTGTGCCATGAGGTGAGAGGCTGTGTTCTGTCACACCCTCTTCACCACGGTGGATACCAAAGTTGAAAGAAATTCAAATTTCAAGTGTCCAGATATGGTCCAGGTTATGCTCATACCTTTGTTTCTTTTCCTGTGTGATACTAGGAATTGAACCTGTGGTCTTGTACACACTGCTCAGGCACTCTGCAAACTGACAAAGTTCAGTAGCTGCGAGTGACTGATGACCCACAAAGCCAAACCAGTTACTCTCTGACCTTTCACAGAACATGTTTGCTCTAGAGTCACAGGGAACAAATATCAAGAAGGAAGTGAGCAGGTCCTCCAGAAAAGAGGAAGTGGCAATCTTTAAGACCTCAACTCTGGGAACACCTCCCTTAGCTCCTCTCACGCTTCCCTTAATAAATCTATGTGAGCTCCGCTAAAAACAAGCCAATACCCCTAACCAAATCTCTCTCGATTTCCTGCTGATGTTCATGGACTCACTTAGCCAAATCAGCAAAACTCATCTGTAGTCAGGAATTCAACACAGACTCCACACAAAACGCTTCCTCCTTTGTAGAATGCAGAAAGGCTGAGCTTGAAATAAAGGCATTTAATGCCCGGGACCTGCCTTTTTGTTAAGCAGTCTCAAATTCAAGCTGGCCTTGAACTTGCTATGTAAGTGAGGCCCATGTGGACTTCCGAGTCTCCTGCTTCAGCCTCCCTGGCGCTAGGGTTATAAGTACCGCCACCACGCCTTTACTCTCTGAGACAGGATCTTGCTATCGTCCAAGCTGACCTACAACTCTAGTCTAGGCTGCCTTCAACAGAGTAATCCTCCTGCTTCAGTCTCCCAAACACTAGGATTATAGGCATGTGTCACCATAAATATGGATGCCCATAGAGACTAGTGCTATCATATTTCCCTGGAGCAGAAGTTAAAGGTGGTCCTGAGCCTCCTCATGAAGGTGCTGGGAACTGAACTCTGGTCCTCTGCAAGAGTAGTACACATTCAACCTCTGAGCCATCTCTACTCCTATCACAGTGTTTCTTTTTCTTTTCTTTTTTTTAAAGATTTTTTAAAAAGATTTATTTATTTATTTTATGTATGTGAGTACACTGTTGCTGTTGCTGACTTCAGACACACCAGAAGAGGGCATTGGATCCCCATTATAGATGGTTGTGAGCCATCATGTGTCTGCTGGGAATTGAACTCAGGACCTATGAAAGAGCAGTCAGTGCTCATCTCTCCAACCCTAAAGATTTTTTAAAAATACAATACTTTTATTTATTTATTTAATGTATATGAATGCACTGTAGCTGTCTTCAGACACAGCAGAAGAGGGCATTGGATCCCATTACAGATGGTTGTGAGCCACCATGTGGTTGCTGGGAATTGAACTCAGAACCTCTGGAAGAGCAGTCAGTGCTCTTAACCGCTGAACCAGCTCTCCAGTCACAACCCTATTTATCTTTTCTTAATGTTACAGTATTGAGTTTGAATATGGATGACAGGCAAACAGGCAAGACATTCTGGTACATTTCTGTCTTGTAATTCCTGCCCCCGCCCCCTTGTGTGCTGAAGAATGAACCCAGGAACATGCTAGGCAGCATTCCTACCATTCAGTTTAAGCCTACAATGCACTTTACCCCTTGTGTTGTACTGGGAATTGAACCTATGAACTTACACACACTAAGGAGACCCTGTGCAATTGAGCTACACCTCCAGCTCTCTGCAATCTTCAGGCAACACAGCTTCTTTGGGAAGCCTCACGTTTTTCTCTTAAAACTTCAGACTGGGGGTTGGGAGAGAATTTAGTGGTTAAGAGCTTGCATTGCTCTTACAAAGGGCCTGGGTTTGGTTCCCAGCACCCACATCAGGTGAATGCTCAACAGTCTGTATCCAGCTTCCAGGGATCTGATGACCTCTCCCAGCTGCTCTGAGTGCTGCACTTGAATGCAGATACACACATATACAAATCATTTAAAAAATCGAATAAACAAAACTTTAAACTGATTGAATGAAGCCATCCACACTATTGAAAGGTCATTATCTGTATGTAGATTATTGATTAAAAAGATTTTTTTTCTATGACAGAATTTCTTCGTGTCGCCTTGTCTGTCTTGGAACTTACTCTGTAGACCAGGCTGACCTCAATCTCAGAGATCCACCTGCTTCTGCCTCCTGAGAGCTGGGACTAAAGGCATGGGCCACCATTGCCCAGCTGGTTAAAATATTAATTACACTAAAAGTATTTTCCAGCACTGGTGTTTGACCAACTGGGCACCACAGTCTACTGCCACATAAATTTTAGTTGATACATCAAAGAACTCATCCCACATGTATGTCAAAGCTTGCTAATCTAAGTACAGCCCCTTTAGAAAATAAGTTGGCAAGTTCTTCTACACAATTACCATATACAACAGCATCTGTACTCTTGGGACATTTATCCAACCCTCCTCCCTAACCCAAAACCCAAAACCCAAAAGTCATGCATGATCTTTTATATAAGATTAGCAACTTTATTTGTAATAGTCAGAAATGAAAACATCCTACAGTGAATAAATGATTAAACTATGGTGCATGGGATCCTACTCAGAAACATCAAGGAGAAACTGTGGACTCACTCAATTGGGTGGACTTATAAGGCATTCATTATGCCACGTGACAAAAAGGCCGTCTTCATCGCCACGCCTACTAAGATCCCACTGCTAGCGCTGCTGAAGCGAGCGATGAAGAGAAGCTGACTGTGCTGGTGACCACCTGTACTTCCCGCTACACAGGATGAGGCAGGGGAATTACTCGGGCCTAACAGTAAAGGCCAACCTGAGCAACATACTAAGACCTCAGTGAAGCAAAAGGAAGGCTGGAGAAATGGTTTAGTGGTTAAGGGCACTTGTTGCTCCTCCAGAGGCCAGAGTTTGGTTCCCAGTACTCATGTTAGGTGGCTCACAACCACACACAATTCCAGCTCCCAGCAATCACCTCCGCCACGAGGGTCCCCGTGATGGAACTCAGGTGGCCAGGATTTTCAGCCACCGATCTATCTTGGCAGTCTATAAGAAGTTTCTGGATAAGTACACTCAGTGTATAACTGTGTCTGCTCATGTCAATCCCCACCATTTTGCCCAAACCCAGCCTACCTGTCTGTTTCACTTGGCTCCACCCACCAGGATGCCTCTCCTTTAAGCTGCAGGCAATTGCTCAGAATGTCTCTGTCTCCTTGCCTGGATCTTTGTCTCCCGTTTTCTGTCTAGTGAATTATCCTATCCCTCAGCTTTGAAGATGCAGCTAGGATGCACTGAGGCCTCCTGTGAGTTCTAGGCAGGCGGTACTCTCCTCCATGTGGCACTGGCACAAGCCTCCAGCACACAGTGTGTTATCCCTTCTGAATATCCCTACCCAGGCTGAATATTCTTCCTACATAGGAAAGCCTGTAACACGTGGTTCACATATAAGTGCATTTAATTAATCCTAAAGCTCGGTTCATAAAAAGCCCCTGCATCTAAGATAGGTAATAGAATTGTTAATAAATCATCTTTTTAACTTGCCCTGCTGCTCAGACTGGTAGAACCTCACAAAGTGGGAGTTACAAGTGGCACACCTTAGGGAGTGCTGCCCTCCAGTGTCACCTGAAGCTTCAGCAGGTGTGGCAAGGGCCAGGCTGTGGACCGCTTGACTTCAAGGCTATCAATACAATCAGTCCTGAAGAAATAAATGAGCTACACCAGTCTCTTTGTTCAGATGGGCTTCTAACAGGCTAGTATATAAGAGACTGTCAAGGAAGGTGGGGGGGGAGTTTCTTCAAATGCTGGCGATCTGCCCACTGGCCCAGAACAGTAACAGAGGAACCTTGTCCGGCTTGCCAGAAGCAGAAACGAGACTAGCCCTAACAAACCCACAGGGCTGGGAAATTGATGGTAAGTGTTTTCAAGTACACTAGGTTCAGCCCGAGGTTTTGGCAGTGTTTTAAAGTACATTCCACCAAAAAGGGAGGAGGGGACATGATGGCACACATCTTTAATCTCAGCATTCAGGTGGCAGAAGCAGGTGGATCTCTTGAGTTTGAGGCTAGCCTGGTCTACAGAGTGAGTTCCAGGATAGCCAGGATTACACAGAGAAACTCCATCTCAAAAAACAAAAATAAAATAAAAGGTAGAAGGAATATTCCAAACTATTGATGATGCTTTAGTCTTTCTGCTTTTCGGACTCCACTGGGTAGGAACTCAGGAAGGCAGGACGAGTTGCTGAGAGCTGACAATGAGATGTGGGGTTACATCCCACATAAAGAGCAGGTTAAGACATTCAAGCATACTCCCAGCTTTTCAAAAGCCTATCACCTTTTACCACCCAAACCCGACGGGGGGGAGGGGCTTCCATCTCACCTTCCTCCTTGCTCCTCTAAGACGGACATACTTGAAATGACCTGATGCTATTTTCATGCCTGGGCCTTTAAGGCCTCCCTCCCTCAGCCCACAATGCCTCTTCCCACCCTATTGGTCCTGCGATGTACCAATCACATACCATTCTTTTCTGTGAAACAGGCACTGACCCTCCATACTTTAAGTAGGTGTCATCCTTTTGGTTTCTTGCAGTCTGCTGGTTACAACTCCACATCATAGAATTTATCACACTCGAGTATCTTTGCCACTAATCTACAAGCACCAAAGACAAGAGGTGACCTCATTCATGGTGTTGCTTCACACACCTAGCCAAGAGTCACGCACAAGTGAATGGGCTTGGCTAGTGTGCTAACTCAAGGAACATCACAGACGGACCGCCTTAGCCCTGTGGAGTGATTCAGCAAACACCTCTGAGCATTTGAAACATTTGAAGGACAACAGGAGGTAAAGAAAGCTCAGAAGCTTCAGAAGCTCACCCTCTAGAGGGAGAAAACAAATGCTCCTATGCTTAGGAGAGGAGGAGCCCAGCCCAGCGCCAGGGCTTCCAGAGCACAGCACATAAGCACCACTGGATCAGCCAGGAGGTGGTGGTGGCACATGCTTTTAGTCCCAGCCCCTGGGAGGCAGTGGCAGGCAGATCTCTGAGTTCCAGGCCAGCATGGGCTACACACAGCCAAACCCTGTCTCAAACAAACAAACAAACAGAACCATTAGATCCAGTTCAGGACAGCTGACGTGGGCCCTAAAACTGCATTGTGAACAAGTTGCCAAGCCATGCTGATGCTCTGAGTCCAATGACAATGGTGTAAAGGTACCTTCTATTGAAGGTACAATAGAGGATGGAGTGACTAATTACACCAGAAGGAAAGTGCGGTCACAGAGTCAACTTTACACAATTACCCACTATGCTAGGACAGGACAAATGAAAGAAAACATGGGTCACTTCCAAACAGAATCACATGGGTTGGCAGAGGGAGAGGGGTGTGTGAACTTGTAACCACAACAACATTAAACACAAATGTCCAGTGTTCTAGGACCCCAGTGGCTGCACACACCTGTGATTATACCTGAACGAAGGTAGCAGATCAAGAGTTCAAGGTCATCTGTGACACAGCCAGTTTGAGACCAGCCAGGTTATATTAAACCTTGCCGCAAAAACAAACACACAAAGAGCGGCTCTCCAGAGTTGGGAAAGGTTTGGTTGCTTTTCTCTTCTTGAGAAAAGGTGAAAGGATCCTTGAGGCATGGACAGGAGCCTGCCCGACAGATGTGTCTGCTGAGGCCCGGAGCATGGAGGACGGAGTGCAGACTACAGACAGTGACTTCAAGACACTGTGGGTAACTAGGGGAGAAGAGCAAGAGGGGCGAGAGGGGAGTCTGAGTACTGACGCAGAGCTGGGAAAGCCAGGTTGTCTGCCTGAGTCAGCAGGACAGCAGGGATTTGTGAGCAGCTTAGAATAATCAGTTCAACCAGCAGGCCCTCCCTAAATCCTCCAGTAAACCAGCTGCCATCTGCTGCTTCTGCATTTCCCTCCACCTCTGGACAGTTTGATAATGTATTACCTAGTCCAAAACACAAACAAGACAGCATTTTCCAAAACAAGGCGGAATACCTTGGAGACACTGGTTGCTGCACAGCTCTGCTCTGCCCCATACTCCTCTGACAAGTCCATAACCTTATTTCCAGTGTGCAGAAGAGTAGACTTTCCTGGGGTTGTGGGATAGCTTAGTGGTAAAGAGCTCGGGGCACAAGCAGAGGACCTGAGTTCAGATCCCAGCACCTCATAAAAATCAGGTTGAAGTAGGAAGCGTCTGGAACAGGAGGATCCCTGGAGTTCACTGGTCATTCAGTCCAGCCTACCTGACCTCCAGGTTCAGTAAGAGACCCTAGCTCAAAAAACATGGTGGAGAGCAACTGAGAAAGATATCCAGTATTGACCTCTGGCCTCCATATGCATGCACACACAGAGGACAGGTACAAATGCACCATGCATGTGCACATGCATAGGTTAGACATACAGACACGAATGAAATGAAGTAAACTAAAAATGTAAAAGAATCACCTTCAAGAATGAGCCATTCTTGCTCTGGTTATTACCACTATCTCCCCTGAACAAAAAAGAAGGAAAGTGCGGGTAAAATCCTGTGGTTTCCTCATGACCCGTGGAGAAATCCTACCATTTATGCTACAGATTTATCCCTAATCTCTGCCTCGACTCACAGATAAGTCATAATCACTGCTGGCTTTATTCGCTTATTCATAAAGGTATGGTGGTTTGATAAGAATGGCCCCCATACTCATGGATTTGAATGCTTGGCTCATAGGGAGGAGCACTATTAGGAGGTGTGGTCTTGTTGGAGTAGACATGGCCTTGCTGGGGGATGAGAGTCACTGTGGGAGTGGGCTTTGAGGACTCAAGTTTTCTTCTGCTGCCTGCAGATTAAGATACAGACCTCTCAGTTCTTTCTCTAGCACCATGTTAGCCTGGACACTGCCATGTTTCCCACCATGACAATAATAATGGACTAACCCTCTGAACTGTAAGCTTGTTTTCCTTTATAAGAGTTGCTGTGGTCAAGGTGTCTCTCCACAGCAACAGAAACCCTAAGTAAGAGAGAGGTGAGCATCTGTTTTGGTGCTGGGATTGACGCTAGAACCTGAGGCGTGCTGGGTACTATTCTTCACTGAGCTACTCCTCTAGCCGCTCACGAGGTACCTGAAGAGTCAGGGTGTTAGGCAAGGAACTAGGCTGAGTGGGGAAGAGAGGGACCTTGGCTGACTTCATGCACTTCCTCTTTTCTTTTTTGTTACTCTGTTCTTACCATGTTGGCTCCCTGAAGATCCCACAAAATAACATGTGTGCCTGTATCTTCTTTTCACTCCATTCTTCTCCATCGCCTGCTGGAATGAATTACTCCCTGCCTGTAGTCTCTATTCAGAGAGGCTGTTCTGGCTCCTCTGACAAAAACAGCATTTCTAGGCTCCTTACTCTGCTTAATTTCGTCACAGACTTATCACTATTGGACATTCGCAGTAGTTTTTTGGTTTGCTGTTTGCTGTCCCACTTGACAGCACAAGCTTACATTCACAAAGACCTTCCTTGAACATGGAAGACAGAGACATCTGTTGAATAAAATGAAGTACTTCAGAAAGAGCAGGATAACAGGGTTATCCTGAGCACATGTGTCCGTATGCCAATCTGTGGCTACCCAATGACCTTCCCTAAGGTCTACGGTAACTCTCTGGGAAGGCCAGCAAGACGACATGACAGGCGTGTACCAAGCACTTGCTGCACAAGGCTGAAGGCCTGAGGTCAATATCCAGAACCCATGTAAAAGCCAGAGGTCCAGGAACGTGAGCATCTGTAATCCTAGCGTTCCCCACAGTGAAAGTGGGGTGCTATCAGCAAAGAGTGCTGTGTTACCACGTCTCACACAGAACAATGCTGGTGGGTCAGCTAGGTAGTGTTGCAGGATATTTGATCACACTGTGAACCCCGAAATTGTGTTGTGAACTCCAAAAAACCTATTTCTAGTTGTGGTGTGGCTCAGCCCTCAGCACACACCTTTAATCCCTCTGGCTGGAATACAGACTTGCGTAGTACATACCTTTAATTCGAAACAGAGAAGGTAAAGTTAGTTCGAAGAAGGAAGCACCCATGTTTGTAAGTGATATCTAATTGAATTGCAAAGTAACAAATCAGAGAAAGATTTGACAGAATAGGATATGCCTAACTCTCATGAGGAGAGAGAGGAAAAGGAAGCTACTTAAGAGACCAGTGAAAAAAGAAAGAGAAGGGGGAGGTGCATTTATCTGAGACAATTGTAGAGAAAGGTTATATAGATAGAACAAGCTAGATTTAGATGAAGACAGAATGAGCCAGAAAATGAGAAGGAGCCCGAAGATTAGAACAGATCGCCAGAGGAAATCTGAGACCAAGCAGAGCAACTCGGGAGAAGCTGAGAGAAGCTAGACTGAATCAGTCCGCTTGGAGAGGAGTCTGAGCCGGAACAGTTGAACTGAACCAACCAGTCAGAGCTCAGAAAGAACAAGAAGGGGTGAGCTTATTCAGCACCAAGTCTCAGAGTCTGGAAACATTCTAGTTCTAGATAAGAAGCCTCCAGGTCTAGGCCTAGGTAAGCAGCCTGAGGCTGTAAGCCCTGGAGATAACAATTACGTTGGGAGAAAAAAAAAAAAGATACTTTACGAGCTAGCATGGAGTACACAGTGCTACAACAGCAGCAAGAGAAACTGACTCAAAACCTGATGTAAGGAGAGAACCAAGTCCCCAAAAGTAGTAGTTCAGACGTCTACCCCCTTGTGAACACCTATCACATAGATATGTTGGTAAAAACAATTCTGCCTCAAACCCTGTAGCTATTTACAAAACTATAAACAATCACGAAACTATTATAAACAGTGCCACAACATATACAAAAAAGGAGAGGATGAAGCTGTGTATGATGGTATCTGCCTGAGAAACACAGCAAGATCCTGTCTGAAGAAACCAAGTCTGGGGAGACTGCTCAGTGGTTAAGAGTGCTTGCTGTTCTTGCAGAAGACGGGAGTTCAATCCCTAGCACATCCGGAGGCACATAATTGCCTGTAATTCCAACTTCATGAATCAGACTCTCTTTCTGGCTCCTACAGGTACTACGTAAACACATACATGTATATGTATGTATATATACATGTATACTCCTACATACATGTGTGTATACACAGACACATAAATAAAAAATAAATCTTAAAACATGCCGGATGGTGGTGGCAAATGTCTTCTAATCCCAGCACTCGAGAGGCAGAGGCAGAGGCAGGTGGATCTCTGAGTTCGAGGCCAGCCTGGTCTACAGAGTGAGCTCCAGGACAGCCAGGGCTACACAGAGAAACCCTGTCTTAGAAAAAACAAAGCAAACAAAAGAAAAACTAAAACAAAGGGGCAAGGGATAATGAATGACCCTAGGCTAACACCAGTAACAGAATTTTAATGGTGCACAATTAGATGAATGATTTGTCATGCCCGCACAGAGGAAGCAGCAGGCAGCCTAGAAGGGCGGGAGGCTGAGGGCGGAGGATGGAGCTCAGCGGTGCAGCGTTTGTGCACAAGGGCGAGGGGGTTCATTGAGACACGAGTACAAGAATGTTCAGGGAAAATGGAAACGAAGGCTTATTTGAAAACAAAACCAAGGGAGAGATAGATACAGATTTAGAAGATGAATAACATTTCAATACACTGTTATTTGGAAGATTTGCTAACACAGAACACTTGTGGATTACTCTATAGATCTACAAAGATAGCAGGACATTTAGATTTTACAAATCATTCACAAAGAATAAGTTCACATGAATGAATCATTCAAATATGTCATCTCTGAGAAGTAAATGTTTTGTCAGGGAGGTGAGGAGAGGAGGGGAAGGCCTTTAAACTGGTAGTAGGACGCAAAGGCAGGTGGATCACTGTAAGTTTAAGGTCAGCTTGGTCTATAGTGAATCCTGGGCCACGTAGGGCTACAGAGTGAGACTACTTCTCAAAAAAAGGCCCATGTTCTTAAATTAATCTGTGTATACAGTGTATGCATGTGTGTACATGTGTTTATACACGCTGGTATAAGTGGAGGCCAAAGGTTAATGTCAGGATGTCTTTCCTGGATTGTTTTCACTTTTTTTTTTAAAGACAATGTCTTTTAAAAGAAATTAGTATTTCATCATCACCATCTCCATTACTGAGACAGCTAGCCAGGAATTTCTTTCTTTTTTTTTTCCTTTCTTTCTATCTATCTATCTATCTATCTATCTATCTATCTATCTATCTATCTATCTATCTAGGTTTCTCCCTGGCTGTCCTGACAGTCATTCTGTAGACCAGGCTGGGCTCAAACTCACAGAGATCTGCCTGCCTTTGCCTCCCAAGCACTGGGATTAACAGCGTGCTCCACCACTGCCTGGTGGAACTCTACTCTATGTGTGTATAAGTATTTTGTCTGCATGCATGCCTGTGTACTATGTGCATGCCTGGGGCCCAAAGCAGGCAGAAGGTGTTGGATCCCCAGGAACTGGAATTACAGATGGCTGTGAGTCACTATGTGGGTGCTGGGAACTGAATCCAGGTCCTGTGCAAGAGCAACAAGTGCTCTCGACTCCTGAGCCATTTCTCCAGTCCTGGAGGTAGGGTCTTTCAGGGAACATGAAGCTTCCTATTTCAGCTGTTAATAGCTGGCCAGTGGGCTCCGGGATCCATCTATCTCCACTCCTTAGCACTGGACTTACAGGCATATAATGCTGTGCCCAGGGTTTATGTGGGTTCTGGGGATCCAAACTTATGTCCTTTTGCTTATCCAGCAAGTACTCTATCCACTGAGCCCTCTCCCTGCCCCAGAAGGCTATTCTTTCTAAAATGACCTTTAGAGCTAATACAATTAGTTTCTGTTGCTGGTTTGTTTGCTACTTTGTGGATCTTCCTTTTCCCACCTTTTATCCCCCTGGTTTCAGCCCCATCATTAGACAGGAGAGAGGGCTCGGGGGAGGCCTTAAATCTAATTTCTTTCCTTTTGTATCTTTTTTGAGCACAACTACTAATAAACCAAAACCTCCCCCCCCCAATGACCAACAACCACAGATGACACCTCTCAGGCCCTAGCGTTGAGATACCCTCTGAAAATTTCCCAGAATTCCAAATGTCACCCAATTGTAGAAACGATTATGTGCAGCTGGAAGAACCATGCCTCTGATAGAGCACTAGGCCAACCACAGTCAGTTGCTGTGGACAATCTTAACCAGCCCCGTATCCCTACACCTGGGATTAAAATGAAAACACACTCTTGTAGTATTTCTGTATTTTTTAAAGAAACCAAAATTCCAGAATTGTCTCTACATTTCTCTCCTTCTGTATTAAGTCATTAATTATGCTGGGTATAGCAGGAAGTTAGAAACAGAGACATTTTCAATGAAATAAGTCCTTTTCTGGTTAGTGGTCAAGGTTTTCAAGAGACCTCTCCAGCTCAGTTCTAATCTTTATCAGTTTTGATGGTTTTCACAGCTTTTTATTTCCTGTGGAAATATAAACAAATCGATATCCCAATGCAAAACTTTTGCTGGTGTCCATTATGCTAACACATACTTATAGTATATAGGCTAATTTAATTCCAAGTTTTTTTCTATAACCCAGTGTCTCTTGGTTACTGTTGCTCCTTTCTGGAGTGGCTCATAATTTTTGTTGTGGGGAAGCTGGAACCTGAGCCAGGCCCGCAAAGCAGTTTCCTGACAGTAAGAAATTACCTTGGATATCTCTCTTGTACTGCAAGAGACTCTCTGGTCCTTTGGCAAACCCTTGATACATTGCATGCACGACCCTGGAAGCCTAGGCCTTCTGTCTGGTTTATATTTAGAAAAAGCATTGCCGTGTTCACAATTGTGATGCAAATGACCATATTCCCCACAACTGAAGCACCAGGCATTTTGATATCAGAGACATCTAGCTATACCTTAACCTATTATATTAACATCATACGTTAGAAACAATATTGGTCCTATTCCTTATCTACTTGTCCGTATGTGCTGCCTGTGCTCTTAATGGTGTAATAATGTTTTTACATTCAGTATTTGAATTTTCAAACCCACGGTGTCTCCATCAACACTTGCCTTGCATCAGCGTCTGAGATGGCTTTGTTCACAGCTGAGACTAATCTATGTTAAAATTCAGTGAAGGCTTCTCCAGAGCCTTGTATAATCTTTGTAAATGAGGTGGACTTTCTCCTGGGCTCTTCAACTTTGTCCCAAACTCTTAAAGCTGCTAAGCAACTATAGTAGCGTCATCAAATTGGATCTGTTCTCGTATACCAGAGCACCATCCTTCACCCAGCAACTGGTCTTTAACTATGTTCATTCTCCTCACTGTTTCCCTCTTTAGTACTTAGTTTCTTCCTGCCATTGCAATTGCAAACTTGCCTCTATTATATCTGTTACTGATCCCTTCCAGTCTTGGTAAATAATTCTATTTTGAGTAGACCAGTTATTTAGAATTTGTTTCACATAAGGAGAGTGCATCCCATATGAAATCACGACGTCTTTAAAAGACCTTAGATCTATCATTTCTATAGGACACCATAACCTTGCTCCACTGTTAGCAGGCATATGTATTATATGATTGGGGAAGTTGGTGGTGATCTCACAACCCCAGGCTGCCCGTCCGTCCTCCCACTCTGGTAAGCGCAGTTGGTTCTGATTAACCCTTTCTAAATGGGCTGTTTAATCAGACTGTTCTACTGATTTTTCAGCATTTCTCTGGCCTGACCACCCCCAGCACAGTTTCTTTCCTTCTTTCTTCCTGCAGGACACTCCTGGTCTCTTGTCCATTTTCCAGGACTGAGCCTTTGTATTCTATCTTTTCCAGTGCTCCTCACTTCCCAAGTGTGTCTACCTGCAGTCTCTCCAGTTACACCATCAACTTTGCAACCCATTCGTAAGCAACGGAGCTCTTGTTTCCCACCTCAGCCATTTGTTTGTTTCTCAGGCCCCTCCATTTCCACCCACAATTTTCCCAACTGCTCGGCCATTCTTCCATCCTTTTTTGAAAAAGAATATATGAAAAAGAAAAAAAACCACAAAAATCCCCTCTGGAAGCAAAGCAGGGATATCCCAGAGGTAGAGGCCATAATACATTTTTTGTTGGCATCTTGAAAAAAAAAATCCATTCCTGGGCTGGAGAGATGACTCAGCAGTTAAGAGCACCTTTTCCAGAGGTCCTGAGTTCAATTCCCAGCAACCACATGGTGACTCACAACCACCTGTAATAGGATCTGATGCCCTCTTCTGGTGTGTCTGAAGACAGTGATGTACTCACATAAAATAAACAAACAAATGAACAAATAAATCTTTTTAAAAACCCATTCCTTTTTCCCCTGCTGTTTCCTCTATGACATTTGAAATCACATTTCCCAGTTTTTCTTTATCAAGACCCATGTTTGAGTGCCACTTGTTACTTTGTGGGTTCTTCTTTTTCCTACCCTTTATCCCTCTGGTTTTACCCCACCCCCGAATCACTAGATAGGAGAGAATGAAGTATAGAAGGGAGGGAGGAAGGGAGGGAGTGATCCCTGAATCTAATTTATTTCCTTTCATTTCTTCTTTGAGCATGACTCACAAACTACACCCCCCCCAAATGACCAACAACCACAGATGGATGATATGTATCAGGCGTCTATCATTTATATGCCCTCTGAAATGTTACCAGAATTCCAAACATCACACAATTGTAGGAACTATCTATAGCTGGCAAAACCATGCCTCTAACAGTACACGAGGCAAATAGTACTCAGTTGCTGAGGGTAGTAGGAAGCAGCCCTACATCCTTACACCTGGGACTAAATGAAAACACATACTATTTCTATGTTTTTTTAAAGAAGCCAAAATTCCCAAAGTACCAAAAATGTCACTATAAAAGGGTCTTATGTAGCCCAGGATAGCCTCTCAATTTGGCTATGGAGTATGAACTTCTTTTCCTGCCTCCACCTTCCAAGTGCTAGAACTACAGGTATGAACACCACCCTTGTTTATAATCAGCTCCTAACAGCTGAGTTCTC
The DNA here is from genome assembly GCA_036184795.1 of Tokudaia tokunoshimensis. Taxonomy (NCBI): domain Eukaryota; kingdom Metazoa; phylum Chordata; class Mammalia; order Rodentia; family Muridae; genus Tokudaia; species Tokudaia tokunoshimensis. The sequence continues at coordinate 111,265,070 of BTHU01000008.1, forward strand.
ATAATATCTGTCAGAAACAAGTAAGGGAAAGTTATTGTGGCTCATGGTTTGAGGAGATACAGTCCACCCTGGCTAGGGTGTGTCAGTGGAAGCATGAAGCCACTCATCACCCCCTTTTGGTTTTGTTTTATGCAGTTAATTTTGTATTGCTGTGATTAAACACCGTGACCAAGACTTCTTATAGAAGACCGAGTTTATTTGGGCTTACAGTTCCAGAGGGGTAGAGTCCATGATGACAGAGCAAAGGCATAGCGGCAGGAGCAGGAGGCTGAGGGCTCACATCTGATTCACAAGCAGGAAGCACAGATTGTGAATTGAGAATGGTTCAAGTTCTTAACCTCAAAGTCCACTTCCAGTGACACACTTCTTCCAGCAAGACCACACCTCCTAAGTCTCCCAAACAGCACCGCTAACTGGAACCACGAATGTAGACACTGGAGATGATGGAGGATGTTTCTCAGCCAAAGCACCATGCTGTGTCCACTATCAAGAAGCAAAGAGCTGATGCTGGCTTCCTCTTTTACCTTTTCATTCCATCTAAGACCCCAGCCATGACATGGTGCCACTCACACTCAGGGTGGGCTTCCTGAGTCATCTAAACCTTTCTGAAATCCCCTCAGAAACGTATCTTGGGGATGTGTATTTCCAGGGTGACTCCAAGTCTAGTCAGGTTGATGATGAAGGAAAACAAGCCCACCACAAATAGAATACGGGAAAGATTACTTCTTAATATGAAATAGGTTTGATCGTTGTGTTTGGATCCAGAGGCAAACTTGGTTTTAGTGTCAGAAAGCATTATAAATATTGGCCCTGAGTTTGAACTCAGCTTGGTCTATATAGTGAGGTCCTAGTTTAAAAAAGAAGAGAAAGAAAGAAAAGAGAGAGGGAGATACGCAGGGTGTTTACATGCACTGTGGATGATGAGATGTGTCTCTGTCCTTCTTTGCCTGCCTAAGACACCTTCTGATTGGCCAAAATAAAAAGCCTATAGCAAGGAGGCGGGAACTCTGGGAAAGAGTCCTGCTGAGGAACATTGGCCACCGAGATGTGGAGGGAGTCGGACCTGTGAGACTGAGGAGAGGTAGCAAGCCATGAGGCAGAACTTAGACAAGTAAAGATGGGATAATGTAGTTATGAGCTAGCTGGGAACAAGCCTAGCTTAAGGCCTAAGCATAAGTAAGCAAGCCTCTGTGTCATTTTTTGGGAACTGAGGTGGACAGAGAAAAAGCCCAAATGGTTACAGATGGCATCCAATGTAAAGGCTCATAAACTCCAAGCTTAGTGCCCAAGGAAAAACCCTGGGTAGAAAGGTGGGAAACAAATAGAGAGCAATTTCTTAGCTGGAGTGGAAGATGGTCCTTTAAGAGAGTGACCCGGCCCTTAGAGCACTTCCCAGGTGTGGCAGAGTGACTGAGCAGTGCCCAGCCAGGTCCCTCAGCCCGCACATGGAAAAGCCTGCACCTGTCCAGAGCTGAGACAGGGGAGTGGTTGAGGCCAGCCTTCGCTACTTGGGAAGAGGCATGGCTGCTCAAGAGCTCCCACAAAGCTTGGTGACATTCGACTTGTGAGCTTTCTCTTAAAGCCCATAGCCACAGAGTGGGCAGAGAGCAGAGGGCAGAGGGCAGGGCACGTGGGCCTGGAATTGCCAGTGGGTGCCCAAGAGTAAAAACACACTCCTTACAGAAGCTTGGCAGGGCAAGAAGCCAGCTCATGGCGCCAGAAATACCCCTTCCACCTCTTCCCTGTGAGCAAAGACTGCAGCTTGAGGTACAAGCCAAACAGCTCAATGCAGACAACAACCAGAAGAAATCCAATCCCAGACATGAGCCTTTGACCAGGTAAAAATCTTTGGAATTCTGCTTAAATGCTAAAGAAAGAAAGAAACTGCCGAGTAGTGGTGGCGCATGCCTTTAATCCCAGCACTTGGGAGGCAGAGGCAGGCAGATTTCTGAGTTTGAGGCCAGCCTGGTCTACAGAGTGAGTTCCAGGACAGCCAGGGCTACACAGATAAACTCTGTCTCGAAAAAAGAAAGAAAGAAACAAACAAAGAAACAAACAAAGAAACAAAGAAACAAAGAAAGAAACTGAATATAGAAAGTCATAGGGAGAAATAGTTAATAAAGTCTCTGAAGGAAAGAGAGATTTAAAAAAGAAAAATATTTTCTTTGTTAAAAATGAAGAAAAATGCAATGACAGAGGGCATTTGGATCCTGTACAGCTTATAAATAATTTTATTTTCTATAATGATCAAATGTTATATATCCTTTTTAAGAGAGACCATAACAAAGCAGATTTAGATAATAAAGAACTGAAAAAAAAAATCCTCGCTAAATTACAAACAAAACAACAAAACTTTGGCAATCCTTTGAATCATATTTCAGAGGAATCCAATCTAAAGCCTACAGCGCCACCTTGTGCCTCGACTGCAAATGGCACCCCATAGAAATGAAACATTCTGAACTAGAGTACAGATGGTTTAATGATGCCATCTTAAAGCCATGCCATATAATAGCTTGTGTGTTTCATTTTGTAGAGTTTGGAGAATTAAAGTATGTGCATGTATAATATATCATACAATCGACTCCTATTCAGGATTTCAATGGGCTTCTGCATTGAGTTTTGAAAAGGCTGATTCTGAGACTGCAGTTTTAAAGATGATAGCTATCTTGGAAATAAATACCTTTACAGACTGAAGCTGATGATGCTTTGACATGGGTATCCAGTAAAATACAACAATTTTTTAGGCATTATGGCATAGAAAATGTTACAAATTTGTCTTACAATCCTACCGGTCAAACAATTATAAAAGGATTTAGCTACACTTTAAAGGAAATGTTCATACAACATAAGGGACATATGGGATCTCCAAGAGAAAGATTAAATAATGCTTTATTCACTTTAAACTTTAAGTGTCAATGAGACAGAGAGCACAACTGCTGAAAAACACTGGATTTAAGAAAGGACTGCTGAATTAGATCAACATATATCTGTGATAACTTAAGAATGGAAGGCAGGAAAGGTGTTAGGGGAGAAGTTTGTCTTTGTTACACTGGAAATGAAAAGCTTAATTCCTTTAAAATTAATAAAGATTAGATGTGACTGGGGGAGACCTCCTGTGAGTCTTGGCAGCGGACCTGAAGGAAGAGACAAAGAACAAAAACAAGCATGTAAAGTGTGTGGTGTCTCTCTACACGGGAACAGCTCTGAGACTGGCTGAGACATGAGTGTCTCCAGCCAGGACTTCAGCTCGCACAGCCAATAAGTCTGGGCGACAGAACTCTCAGGATCTATTATTATATGCCATCCTTTCAAATGGAATGGGTGAAAATTTGTATTACAGTCCAAACAGACTTACAAAGTTTAATGCCTTTTTCCTGCTTGAACACAGAACAGAGAGTCATCTTTAGCTGAACTGTGCCCACTGTACATTCCATACACGTGCTAATGCAGAAATGTATATTACCTTTGAAAGTTTATATGTTTAAGAGCGAAAGGACCAGACACCAAAGAAGACAAGTAGCCCAGGTGATTCAACCTCATAGACTGTCTCAAGTGCTGTTTCCTTAAAAAACTTGAATCCAGAACAACTTCAATACAGCTAGCTAAGCTAATCCAGCCTCAGAGACTGTTCTAGCCAAGACTTCAATTAAGTCCTGTACTTTTCTGGACAACAAATGATACAGCTATATTTCTTGACCAGTTAAAATAAAGTCTATGGCCTATAGCAAAAGGGAGGGAGAGAGGGAAAGGGAGGGGGAGAGGGAAAGACAGACAGACAGACAGAAACTAACTCTGGGAAAGAGTGGGGCGTGGGAACCCTGGCCACCAAGATGCAGAGGAAGTCGGACTATGAGACTGAGGAGAGATAACCAGTCATGTGGCAGAACTTAGATTAGTATAGACCGGATAACTGAGTTACGAGCTAGTTGGGAACAAGCCTAGGCATGAATTCATAAACAAATAAGCCTCTGCATCATCATCTGGGAACTGAGGTGGACAAGGAAAAGACCCAGCTGGCTACAGAGAGAAGAGAAAGGGATTGTGCGATTGTCTAGTGAGCACTGTTGTCTAATCTGACTAGGTGAGTTCTGTCCCTGGGGCTCTAAGGTAGAGTTGGAGAAGTAACTCCCACATGTTGTTCTCTGACCTCTACATATACTCTGAGGCATGTTCTTACTCACTCCACAATAATAAATGGATGTATTTAAAATATGCATATAGAGAGTATATAGATAGTTTGAGCTGAGGATATGGCTCACTCTGATAATCTCTGCACCCATGAAACTGGCAGAGGACTGTCAAGGCCAACCTAGGCTACATAGTGAGTTCCAGTTTAGCCAAAGCTACAGAATCAGACCTTATCTCAAGAACAAAACAAGTAAAGCAAAGTAAAAAAAGCACTTTATTTGGTGTGTATGTCCATATGCAAGAGCTAGGTGTGCATGTGTGTGCATGTGGGTACACATGGGTGTGGAGGTAAGAGGGCGGGTCTCTAGTGTCATTCCTCAGAGCACTGTACATCCACCTTGCTGGCCTGGAACTTGCCAGTCCAACATATATATGTGATAAGTGAATTTGCCCTCAGGCTGACAAGTCAAGCACCTTACTAGCCAAGCCATCTCCCTAGCCCCATTTCAACCACTTCTGCAAGTAGCTCAGCATCCCCAGCTTCCAGTGAGACAGAGAGGGAATTGGTGCCTTTCATTAACAATTTGGAAATATTCAACTTCATGCTGTAATGGAGCTATGAGACTTTACTATCAAAACTGAGAATTTTTAATAAAGCCATCTGTCTTTACTGTGTTTCTTCCTGTAGCACTAGAGACGGAAACCAAGGCCTCCCTTATGCTGGGTGCATGTCCCATAGCTGAACTCCATCCCTAGCCCCTCAGCTATACTGTTTAGTAGGAGACACTTCCAATTCCTAGATACTGTATGTGGAGTCACAAAGTAACTGTCACTGTACCCTACAAAAACTTCAGCTCTGCTAAGATCCATTAAAACACACGGAGGCCAGTAAGCTGTAGCCAACAGTGTTTGTTTCAGACTTCCCTTTGTCAACAGTTTTATTAGAACAGAGCCACACCAATGCTTAAGTGTATTGTGCAGAGCAGCTTTTCAAGCTATGTGCATTCACAACTGAAATTGTACTACCTAAAATCCTCAAGGATTTTATTTTTAGGTTTTCTGGCTCATAGCTCACACACATTTTGATTTATCCGTTTTGCTCTTGACTGGAAGAAATGATGCAGTCCGATGATGTTTGGGTATTCTCTATCTTCCCTACAGTCTTGCTGGCACATAAGCTAACCGCAAAGAAGCCGGATGGTCCCATGCCAAAGAGGCGAGAGTGCCAAAAGTCAACAAGTTGAAAGTAGGAAGGTGGGGGCCACGCTTGTAACTTAGGAAAGTCTGGGAACATGCTTTAGAAAAACAATGTGGTTTCATTTTGCCATCATCAAGCTGAACCAGGTAGGGCTAAGAGCAAACAAAGGAGTCTCATGCACATGACAATAAAGGAACTGTCTAGGGTGAGAAGCATCCCCAAAGATAGGCTTCTGACGTTCACTGACCCAGCCAAGCGCAGAAGCATCAGGGAACCCCACGGATGCCTCTCCACTGGAAACAGGTTTCCCAGACTGCTGAGCCTCCAGCTTCCCATGACGTCAGGTGTCAGGCAGCATTAGGTGAGCAGTCTTTCACACCCACCAGGTCTGTGTCCAAATATTAAACAGTATCCTCCAAAACGTAATTCACATGAGAAGGAAATCAAAGCCCCTTTTCCCTTCCTCTCTCCCTTTTCTTGTTGTTTTGAGGCAGGCTCACCTTGCAGCCCAGACTAGTTTGGAATTTACTAGGTAGCCCAGGCTGACCTTAAATTGGTGTCAGTCCTCCAGTTTCAGCCTGCCATGTTTTGGGATTACAGGCAAGAGCCACCACACCTGGGCAAAAGTAAACTTCTGCTGAATATCGAGTTCTTGCCCACAAATGCTTTGCTCCTCAAGGAGTGTATTCTTCCCCTGTAACTGCTTTAGAGACCAGGCTAAGGTTGAACACGACTTTAAAAAGTTGGGAGAGAAAGACTTGGGAATAAACTAATCACTGAGTGTTCATAAGTCGAAGTTTTCCTATACAACGTAGTTTCAGAGTGAAAAAGAATTCAAAACGTGTGTCTCCACGTGTGGCACGGCAGCTCATGCTACAAGCTCAGCACTCTGAGGCTGAGGCTGGAGGATCACCAAGTCTGAGGCTCTTCTGGCTACAAAATTTTCTGGCCAGCCTGAACTACAGAGCGAGACTCTGTCTCAAAGCGACTCCCACCCCTAACCCCTACCAAAAAAAGAAAAAAGAAAAAGGAAAGAAAGAAAAAAAATTTACATCTAGAAATCAGCCAAAGGGCCTTTCTCTTCCTCTCTGCTGCAACATCTGCGGTGTTGTATTTAGACGCGCTAACATCACTGCCTCCCAGGTTCAGAAGCGACACCCAGGTGGATTGGTTGTATCCTGCTTTGGCTGCCTCATGCCGTCCGCAGTGCAGGTGAGTAATCTACAGAGAGCACAAAAGCATCACTTCCACCCCTACAAGAATAGCTCTGTTGGCTCTCGGCTAACACAGTTCTGTGCCTTGGATAAACCCTTTAATAGCTCTAAGCTTCAGGCTTTTCGCTCTACAAAATAAGTGGCTTTAGTAGAGACCTCTATGGATTCCTTTTTTTTTTTTTTTTTGGTTTTTTCGAGACAGGGTTTCTCTGTGTAGCCCTGGCTGTCCTGGAACTCACTTTGTAGACCAGGCTGGCCTCGAACTCAGAAATCCTCCTGCCTCTGCCTCCCAAGTGCTGAGATTAAAGGCGTGCGCCACCACCGCCCGGCTCTATGGATTCCTTTTAACATGGTTATTCTAGCTCTATAATTACCCTGTATTATACATTAAACCATACATAACAAATACAACATGCACCAGCAAGTTCTGACTTCATTTCCTTCTTCACCTACTCTTCTATTACAGACAGGGTACGACTTCAGACTCACATGTGCAGCCCTGCAAGCCAGCTTCAGGGGAGATTCTGTACCTGGATCTAGTGGACCAAAAGAAAACGTTATAATACTGTGCCCTTCACTCATAGAAAAAAACATTTCCTTTTGGAGGTTAAATTCTCTAATTGAGAACTTTTACAGGGACAGGAGATATGGCTGTCGGGTCAAATGTTTGCCGCGCAAGCCCCTTGGATTTGAGTACAACTCTTGGAACCCGCAAAAAGGTGGCAGAATTGACACCACAAAGATGTGTTCTGACCTCCACACATGTTTCATGGCAAAGTGTGCACCCCACACCCACCCACACATCACACAAGCACATAGCCTTCCCCCTCTCCTCTAAGCTTGCGGGTCTCTGAATACTAAATATGCAGGTTTGCTGATAGTCTCCCCGTTCTGCTTTCACAAATATAGAAAAAAGGAAATGTGTGAGTTGAGGGGAAAATAGGAATAACCTCCCTGTGGCCTTGAGATCTCAGCAGAAAGGATGAAACCTGGATCTGGGAGGTGGGGCTTCTGCCCACCTGGCTGGACCCAGGTGAACCTGATGCTCACTGTCCGGACCTTGGAACTCTGTGAGAGGCACGGGGATGAGATAGGGAGAGAAGCTGAGCAGTTCCATGGACACAAACTGTTCTATCCAGACCTCAGTCACATCCCGCAGTTTGCCAACAATCCCTGTACTATCTATCCTCTTTGCCATTGAGGAAAAGGACTTGCCAAGAGAAAAACCATGGGTTTTTGTTTTGTATCTAATAAGTTCATATTCAAAACAAAACAAAAACTGCTCAGGAGGCAGAGGCAGGAAGATCTCTGTGAGTTCGAGGCCAGCCTGGTCTACAGTCCTAGTTCTAGGACAGTAAAGCTAAACAACAAAAAAAAAGTCTCAACAAACAAACAAACAAACAAGAAGATAGAGTGATTACAAATAAGAAAGTTTTTTTAATTCTATTTTTAATTAATTAATTTAGGGACAGGGTTTCTCTATTTAGCTCTGGCCTGGGACTCACAGAGATCCATCTGCATCTGCCCCCCCCCCCGCCCCGAGTGCTGGGATTAAAGGTGTGTGCCACTACACCTGGATAAAATATGATTTCAAAACAAAACTGATCTATTACTCTTTTCTGTCACACTTCTACTTAATTATCCAACAGGCTCCTGGGAAATTTAAGTTTAACTGTTTCCAAAAGGTAAATTAAATCTAGGCTCAAGCATCAGCAGTGAACTCTGAGGGTGTGAGAAGACCATGCACGTTCACTTTCAGTCTTCCTCAGGACAAGAGGGAGGAGGAGAGCTTGTGGACACGAGTGGGGGTGGCTGAACTGAAGTAACTTAAATGGCATCACAAAGGAGGAAGTGAAGGAAGTTCAGACTCTGTCAGTCACAGAAGACTCAACACTAGACCATGGAAACTACAAGTTTAACCCTTTCTGGGCTTAGGTCTCAACTGTTAAATATGAGCCACTGAAGTAGCTCATGGACTGCAAACTCTTTGAAGGCAAAGAGCATAAATAAACTAAGATAAATTCAAAACTGCACACCTAAACCAAGTGTGGTGGGGCACCACCATAAGTTCAAGGTTATTCTCAACTACATAGCAAATGCAAGCCAAACTCAGCATACCTGAGACCCTGCCTCAGAAAACAAACACAAATAGCTGGGTATTGTGGGACAGGCCTTTAATCTCAGCACTTGGCAGGCAGGAGCAGGTTAACCTCTATGAGTTCGAGGGAAGCCTGGTCTACCTAGTGAGTTCCAGGACAGCCAGAGCTGCATAGTGGGTAACTGTTTTGAAAAACAAAAACAGGGCTGGAGAGATGGCTCAGCAGTTAAGAGCACTGACTGCTCTTCCAGAGGTCCTGAGTTCAATTCCCAGCAACCACATGGTGGCTCACATCTGTAATGAGGATCTGATGCCCTCTTCTGGTTTGTCTGAAGACAGCTTGGTCTACAAAGGGAGTTCCAGAAAATCCAGGACTACAGAGAAACCCTGTCTTGGGGAAGGAAAAAAAAAAAGAACACACAACAAACAAACAAAAAAACATAAATGCCTACTATTCACTGAGCATTTATTGCATGAAGTTTGAAGCTTATTAACTAATAGAATCCTTGGTAGTCAGGTAGGTAGTAACGTCCATTCACAGGGGACTACTAGCATTTAAGGAATTTAAGTTTTGTCAGCCATGAAGTGGCAGAGCCGGGATTCAGATCCAGGCAGGGCCTGCGCCACACTGCCTCTCAGATCACAACAGCAAAGTTCCCAGGGAAAATACAGCACAGAGAGATTACAAATGCGTACAAGGTGAAAAGCAGACAAGTTAGCGCCTGACTTAGATGGAGAATTCTGAGCATCCCAGAGGTCAAACACCTGCAGAACAACCTCCAACGCTAAGCTCTAGGAATGCTCGATTGCTCTCCAAGTGTGTCATGAGGAGGGGCCCAGAACAGGCAGTGCTGGTCCTCGCTACCAGGCAAACAACTGCTCTGTCACTGCTCTGACAAAAAACAGGTGGCTTCCACTCTGAACAGGACGAACTCCTGGACTCCAGACTTGGGCAACTAGAGCATTACTGAATACAAAGAAGATTCACCGATTCTGAACACATCCTGAGAGGACAAGTCCTTTATTTTATCGCCATGGTTCTCGCAATGTGGCCCTAGAGGAAGACAGCATCACTGCTGAACTCGACGGGGCTCATGTCAGGTCTATGAATCAGAAATTCCAGGCTGAGCGCTAATGAACAAAGCCACCAGGTGATTCTCATATCTGCTGAAGTTTGAAAACAACTACCCTAATATGGGGGGCAATTATTTACTAAACCACCGTATGCCAAAAACCTCTAACCAGTTCTTTAGAGCCTGCTTATTTGAAAAACAGTCTGGATTCACTGAAGTTGGAGGAAAGAGTAAATTATGAGAAACCAAGACAGATTTTCTATGGCTCCTCCCACCAGAGTTCTCCTGAGGCTTTATAGAAGGGGATTTGAGAACCAGTGAAATAAACGTTATCTATAGTCATGTCTAGCTCGGGCCTATGTTTTTACGCAGGTCCTTATGACCCTGACCTGACACTAGCAAAGTAACTGAGACTTGCAATCTCAGTCAGAATGATGCTTGAATGATAGAATTGTTTCTTTGCCTGAATGGAAAACATTTTCATGGAAAAAAAAATCATACAAGCAATTTCTTCTGTAGGCTTGGTAGATTCAGCATTTATGCTGAATGCAGAGGAAGTAAGAATTGCGTGTTTCTGTGTGTTCTCGCAGGTGCCACAGCACACCTACGGAGGGCAGAGGGCGATTTTCAGGAGTCAGTTCTCTCCTTCCACTGTGTGGGTCCCCGGGATTGAACTCAGGTCATCAGGCTTGGCAGCGAGTGCCTTTACCCACTCAACTTATCACCAGCATACAGCCTAAATCCTAACCAGAAACTTCTTTCTTATTACTGCCTTTCGCTGGTCTCTACTCACCCCAAATGTTAGTGCCACAATTAAATCAGTCTGCTTCCAAATCTCTCCTGGCCTTGCCGTCTTTTGTCCTTTAATCCAGCTTATTTTTCCTAATCCTCTTGGTTTCTCTGTCTTATCTGAGAAGATCTGCCCCTTCTCAGACCATCTCACTGCTCTAACAGGACTGATGAAAACGTTAACATAGGTGTTATACAAAGAATGCCAAATGTCTAATCCTCACTAATAGTGAGATTTAAGAATCATCTTTAAACTGAGTGGTGGTCCTGACTCAAAAACCCAAAAACAAACAAAAAAACAAAAACAACTTCATTTTCACATTTAAACTTGAACTTATCACATCCAAATTTAAACTTAAAGAGATTAAGTAATGTGCCTAAGGTTACAGCTAGTATGTTCTTTCTCAGTTTGTTTTGCTTTTTAAAGTGCCATCCTACCTTTTTTTTTTTTTTTTTTGAGTCAGGGTTTCTCTGTGTAGACCTGACTGTCCTGGAACTCACTCTGTAGACCAGGCTGGACACGAGATCCGCCTGCCTCTTCCTCCACTTCCCAAGTGCTGGGATTAAAAGCGAGCACCACCACTGCCCCATAACGACCCTACTCCTATCAGTCTGACTCGAATATTTGGAGTAGCAATGCTTCCTTAACTCAGTAGAAGATAAAGTCTAAGAGGTGTCTTTCTGTTGTTTTGAAACAGGAAGAGGGAGTGTCACGCACAGACAGTAAGCGCCTTCCAGGCAAGGTCTAACAGGAAAAACCACAGGCAGGCAGTATCTCCCCACCTGGAGGGAGCCACCTGGCTCAGCAGGGCACCCAAGGGGCAGCACAACAGGACTCAAAGCACAGGGGGGGGCACTGGCCCTCGACACCAGACCAGAATGCTGGATGGGAACAGGTGGCGAATATATCCCTCTAAATAGTCCTTTAGCCTGGCCTCCAGAACCTTTTAAGGTGGTGACAGTAGACTGTTTTCCAGCACGGAGCAGAATAGCCCACATCAAAAGATTTCCAGATCCGATTCTAAAAGCGCCAAGGGCAAGCAATGACTCCTGAAGAGAAGGCTTAGCATTTACAGCAGCACGGCCAACTTCAAGGAGCTCAAAGAAATGACTTTATGACAAGATAGGATGTTTCGGTGGTACCCATCGGAATGTAGAATCAGCCACCGCCCCTTCCTCCATGGACTGGCTGTAAGAACATTTTCTCTTGTCTATATGACAGAAAAGAAGGCGGATACCCCAATGTCTCCTGCTCTTAGGGCGTCAGAGGCACACCTCTCAATCTTTCCTTCCAATGCTGAACGGCTGTCTCCTTTACTCTTCCAACTTGGCCTCAATCCCCCTCTGCGCTTGGCACCGCTCTCTACTAACTCAGTTCCCCTCTAACCTTTCTCCACCCACAGTCGGCTGGACCACTCTTCCCCTGTCTACCACCCTTTTCTTCCCGCTCAGTCAGTCCCTTTCCCCTCAGCCAGCCACCGCCCAGACCATGGTACCTTTAGCGTCACGTCGCATAGCTTGCCTTGCCGCCGGATCTCCTCCATGACGCCGTAGCCGCGACTAGGCAACTCCGACACGGAGAAATGCACCAAGTCCTCCAGCTCCTCCGCGCCGTCCTCCACCATCTTCCCCGGCCGCCGCAACTGCGCAGGCCTGGCCGGCAGGCTTCACACTAACCAGGGCGGGGCAAGGGCGCACGCTGACGGCAGCCCGGAACGCGAAGCCGGAGTCTCACTGGCCTGCGCGGCCACCGTACGCACAAAGTCCTCTATACCGGAAGTTTCCCTTTCCCGCTTCCTGGTTCATAGCCTTCTTTTCCCGCAACCAAAACCCCGGTTTCGCATATACAGCTACTCTAAGTCTTCCAGGTTAATTGACTCCATCTCTGTCTTCTTTGTTCAGCTTTGACTTTTCTTGTATCTTCAACGGAGAAATGTGGACTTAAATCCCGCTACCACCCTACAGTACTTCCGTAATCCCTGCAGGCTTCCAGTTGCCATGGCGACCGTGTACACAGCCAGTCGGCTAGCTGTCTTGGTTGCGTACAGAGCTCCCTCAAATTGCTGCAGTTACAGCGGTCGCTCTATCCAAGCGCTGCTGCCTCGCGAGGTGAGCAGTGGTCACGAGCCGGTGGCGTTAGGTAAAAGGGAAACCTGGTGGGGATATCCCTCCTGGCTGCTGTCAGTGTCTGGGTTCCTAACATCTTTTATTTGCAAAAAGAAAAAAAAAAAAAACAAACCCGAGACACCCCTAGAGAGCATGTTATCGTTCTGCACCTTTCAGCCTGGTCGCAGCTTAGAGGAGCTAGGAGTTTCTGATGTTCCTTAATCCCACGAGTCTCCACTGGGGTCCCACGATTTGCCTTAGAGAGGGCGTGAGGTTGAGTGTCAGAGGTCATTAAGACACGGTGTCATCACTTAAGAGCTTTCTAGCTACAGAAGAGGAAAAACCCCCTAGAGTGGGACGGAAAAGGGACCAAGGCCGTCCATCACACACATTTTAGAAAAGCATTCCACACACTAGGTGAGAAATAGGAGAGTGGCCAATTTTGCCTGGATGCCAATTTGGGGTTCATCTCATGCTGTGATAAAATAGGACTCTGTGTTGTGGGTTTAAAAGGTGTTGCTTCTTAGACAGTCTTTGTCCCTGATCGAGGTAAGAGCATGGTAGATATGGACCCCTAGTGCCTATCAGTAATGCATCCCATTGACTTCTTGTCAAGCCTTCATGGGTGTTACTGTATATTCTGCTCACTCTCAAGCCCAAAACAAATGAAGAAACACTGAATCTCTCAGCACAGAGGTCTCCTGGTGGCTCCTCAGAGTAACTTTGTTATGTGAAGTATGTAAGGATTGTGTTCAGCTGACTGGGAGTATTCCATCCAAAGTCCTGAGGGAAAGAAACACTACCTAATGGGAGGGTATGTTGAGACTGAGCACAGCTTCTTGTACTGGGAAATCAAGTATCCTCTCCAGAATGCTGCAAGTTCAGGGATCAGAGTAGAGAGGGAGGGGAGTGACGTATCACATACCTTGGAACTCTCTTAGTAGTGGCTGAAGATGGACCACCCACCTATGGAGATTCAATCACCTTCTGACTTCCAGTCATGAGTTTCACCATCACCTACCATTTCTTGAGCACCTGGTGTGTGCTGGACACTGTTCTGGACCTTGTGGTGGGAATCCCAACAGATAAAAGACACGATCCCTATCCTCGAGCAGCTTGTAATTTGATTTGGGAGCTGAAGCCCACATAAATGAAGCGACATAAGAACGGTAACAAGCAGTATCTCAGTAAGTGCGAAATGGCATGTGCTTTCTGTGCACTGATGACTGTTGGGCTTGTGAGAGGAGCTCAAGACCATGGGAAAGGCTTGCTGCAGGCTGCGCATGACTCCAGGAATGCTCGGTGGCATGAGCATCCAGAGGACCTCGGAAAGAACAGATGGGAGGCTGCATGTGCATGTGCATGTTGGAAGTTAAGGGCAGAAACGGGGGAAAGCTCTGGAACAATCTTTGAACTGGGCTATGAACCTGCTTCCAGAACTCTGGAATTCTTTGTAATTCCTTGTAGATGTTGTACTCAACGGCACTGGAACCTTCCTGGACAGGAAGATAAGACTCCTGGGGTTTGTGTTCAGAAAGGTTTCCCAGAGCTGTAGAAATTGGGTATTAAGTAAAAAGCACATCTCTCAGCCGGGCGGTGGTGGCGCACGCCTTTAATCCTAGCACTTGGGAGGCAGAGGCAGGCGGATTTCTGAGTTCGAGGCCAGCCTGGTCTACAGAGCGAGTTCCAGGCCAGCCAGGGCTATACAGAGAAACCCTGTCTTGAAAAACAAAAACAAAACAAAACAAAAAAAAAAAGCACAGCTCTCATCTGGAAGTACTATCCCCAACATTTGGGAAGCTAAGGCAAGAGAATTGTGAGTTCAAGGACAGCCCAAGCTACACGGCATCACCCTTTTCTCAAGGAAAACATGTTTTTTGTTTTTGTTTTTTTTAAATCATGAACAACAAACCACTTCTTTCTACTCTCAGTTTCTCAGTAACATAAATCAAAGTGAATTTAGAACTGAAACCTTCTGTCTCCTTAGTTTGGGGTTCATGTTAGTGCTTCATGTAGTTTTTTTCTAGAGCTCAATTTTGCAGACAAAAAAAAAATGTTCAACCAAACTACGTTCTTTTATTTCTCCTATATTTTTCAGATTAATTTTCTTTTCTTTTCTTTTCTTTCTTTCTTTTCTTTTCTTTTTTTTTGAGACAGGGTGTCTCTGTGTAGCCCTGGCTGTCCTGGAACTCACTCTGTAGACCAGGTTGGCCTCAAACTCAGAAATCTGCCTGCCTCTAACTCTCAAGTGCTGGGATTAAAGGCGTGCGCCACCACTGCCCGGAAAGACTAATTTTCTAAAAAAAAAAAATGTGAAAGATCCAAGAGTGCTAGGAAAAGACTTGTAGGAAACAGTGACTCGAGGGACATAGGACACTTCACCCTGTGATGGGCAAAGGCAGAGCACTGGGTGGGCTCGCTTGACTTGACAGGAGACACTTTCATTTTATCCACATCACTGAAACTGTAAGCTTGAAGGGTGGCACCTGTGGTGATGGTGGCTAAAACTCAGGTCATCAAGCCTTGTGGCAGGTGCCTTGACCCAGTGCCTTCTCGTTTGCCCTCAAAAGCCTTGTTTGTTTGACACACGGCCTCACTATGTTGCCTTGGCTGGCCCGAAACTGGATACATAAACCAAGCTCATAGATCCACCTGTCTGTGCTTTCAGAGTGCTAAGATTAGATGCATGCGCCACCACACTTGTCCCCTTAAATGGCTTTAATAAATACTAGAAGTTTTGTGTCACACGAGAATGTTTTTCTGTAAAGGTATTAAAAAATTAGTAAACATCCCTTCAGTATGTTGGAAGATTGAATCCACATCCTTTGTCTGGCATTTCAATTTCCATAAACTCAGCCAATCCTTTTGCAGATGTATACTCGCTGTTCCACCCATCCCTTCCACCCTCTCTCCCCCATCACCTCGTGTCCATGCCTGCCCACCTATCTACCTTCCCTCCTCTTCCTTCCCTGTCTTCCTCCTCCTCTAAAAGTACAGGTTATTTTAGGGGCAGATGCTTTATTCCTTTTTAAACTGGCCCAACCCTGATAATTTAAAGGGAAATGTACAGTGAAGCCTATGTCATGCTCTATGGACCTTCTGTATTTAAATTTTGTTTGTACATTGTGCAATAGTAGTTCCAGAAAGCCAGGTGGTGGTGGCAGCACACACACCTTTAGTCCCAACACTTGGGAGGCAGAGTCAGGCAGAGCTTTAGGCCAGCCCGAACTACAAAGCGAATTCCAGAACAGCCAGGGCTACACAGAGAAACTCTGGGTTTTTCTTTTTTGAGACAGGGCCTTGTTTATCAAAGACTGGCCTTGAACTCAATATGTAGCTGAGAATGATCTTGAACTTCTGATCTTCGTGCCTCTACCTCCCAAACACAGGGATTTTAGGCAGGCACAGCACTGACATCAACACCTGGCTCTCAGGAAGGGCCCATCTTAGGGCTCTGAGGTATCTCACTGGGTAAAGTCCTTGCCGATTCAACCATGAAGAAATGAGTTTGGATTCCTAGCTCCCATATAAAAGCTGCTTACCCATCTCTGTGGGCTTTCTGGCCAGCAAGTATAGCCAAAATGGTGAACTCCAGGTTCAGTGACAGACCCTGATTCAAAATATAAGGTGGATATCAATGGGGTAGACATCACATTGCCACTTCTAGCCTCTACATGCACTCACAGGTGAGTGTACACACACACATATACACACACACACTCACACACACACACAGACAGCTTCATCTTAAAACTCTACTATGCTAATTTTCCTAATAACAATGAAGTTTTTATGTATATATGTATATATGAATGTTTTTTTAAGATAGAGTCTCTCTGTGTGGCCTAGGCTGTCCTGGAACTCACTCTGTAGCCCAGGATGGTCTCAAATTCACAGAGATCCTCCTGCCTCTGCCTCCAAGTGCTGGGATGAAAGTCATGCACCTCTCGATACCAGCCACCCAACATATTTAGTATATTTTCATCAGCTTCTCTTGATTTTTTCATGTGTAATTTAACTAGATTTAACAAAATGAGTGATTATTACAAGTAGATGTTACTTATCTTTCTGTGGAGCTCTTGGGATTTTGTGTCCTTGATCATCACTGTGCATCATGAGACACTTGAAAAAGCAATCAAGTTTTCAGTCCCCACTAAAGTCATAAAATTCCATTGTGTACCACAGTATACATCTGTAATACAGCACTTGAGAAGGTGACAGGAGCATAAGGAGTTAAAGGCCAGCCTTGGGCCCGTGAGATGACTCATGAGTAAAGGCACTTGCCTTGCAAAGGTGGTGACCTGAGTTTCCTCCCTGGAACCCATGTAAAAGTGGAAAGAAAGAACTGACCGCAAAAATTTGTGTTCTGATTTCTACACAGTTTTAATTAATGTTTAAAATTAATTTAGAAAAGGCTAGCATGAGCCGGGCGGTGGTGGCGCACGCCTTTAATCCTAGCACTTGGGAGGCAGAGGCAGGCGGATTTCTGAGTTCGAGGCCAGCCTGGTCTACAGAGCGAGTTCCAGGACAGCCAGGGCTATACAGAGAAACCCTGTCTCAAAAAACCAAAAAAAAAAAAAAAAAAAAAGAAAAGGCTAGCATGAGATATATAAGCCCTGGTCTCAAAAGAAAACAGAAAACAAAATTAGTTGGATTATCAATTCTACTTCATCAGTTCTTTGCTTCTCCAGTATCTAGATTCAATGCAACAGCCCCACTGGCAATATCTCTTTTAATTAGCATTTGACTTTGCTTGATCTCTAGTGTCTGTGACCTCAAGGTCTTTTCTGTTATGAGATGACCCTTCATATTAGAACATCTTTTAACTAAGCTAGCCTCCCGGTCACTTCTGTTCTCTTCTTTTACAAAGTGTCCATCCCACAAAGCTTCATCAGTATTTGTTTTAATGTTTAATGTTTTAATGTTATACAAAGACTATATGTGTAAAGACTATATGTGTGACTCCCTGTTTTAAAGGGACTGGAGAGATGGCTCCACAGTAAAGATAACTGGCTATTCTTTCAGAGGACCCAGGTTCAATTCCCAGCACCCACATGGTGGCTAACAACTATCTTTAACTCCAGTTCCAGAAGATCCAATACCCTTTTCTGACCACTATGGGCACTGATCATATATTGTACTCGGCATTTATGTGGGAAAAATACCTATACACATAAAATAAAAACAAAACAAACCTTATCTTTTTAAAAAAGAAAGTGGTTAAGAATATAATTAGGTTTGAGGAGAGCAAGAAGGGACAAGGGACTGACTTTTTTTTCAGTAAAGTGAGAGAAGAAAGACTATTGATTATGGACTAGATCAAGAACACTTAATTAGGGGCTTGAGAGATGGTTCAGTGGTTAAGAGTGCTTATTGATCTTCCTAGCACCCATGTCAGGCAGTTCATTACTGCCTGTAACCCCAGGTCCACACACTCTTCTGGCCTCCAGGGAACTTACAAACATGTGGCATATACTTGAATAGAGACACAAAAATAAAAACTGAAGAAGAAGGAGAAGGAAGAGGAGGAGATGATGATTAGCAAGATGACTCAACAAATAGAGCTCTCACCCTGCAAGTCTGACCACTACCATACACTGAAGCAGATGTCCCTCATCCCCAGAAATAATAATAATAAATATATCTTTTGAAAGATCCTTAATATATTCTGTTCTAGTTAGTGTGATGGAGACAGGTGTGAATGCAGGGCTGGCTTTAATGAGTCCCAGGCAAGTGTGTCATGAGAAATGCACTAAAAAAGCAAGCACAAATGGGCTCATCTCAGATGCAGGGCATTTCTAGAAACAGTAGCTAAAATTAAACCGCTAAAAAGGGCCAGCTTCTTGCTTTGGATTTCAGTCACTTTGGAGTCGTGGTGGAAAATGCCAAAGCAACTGAAAGACAGGAAGCATGTGTACTTATAGGGCAGGGACAGTGGGTTGTGACTCGTCTCTTGTAACCCAGGCTGTCCTCCAACTCACAATGGAGCTGAGGCTGGCCTTGAACTCTGATCCGACTGCCTTCATCTCCCAAGTATTAGGGTTACAGGTGTGCACCACCATGCCAGGCTTTTATTCTGATCTTAATGAATGACAACTCCCTTCTGGTTGGTATTTGATGGTGACCACTAAATATATTGTCATTCTCCTTTCTTTAGCTAGAATGGGTACTAGGAAAAAGGTCCAAGCATTTGTCCGTGTCAAGCCTACTGATGACTTTGCTCATGAAATGATCAAATATGGAGAAGACAACAAAGTAAGTTCAGTGTGTTTGCTTATCCAGTCCTTCCTTTTTCACACAGCCACTTAAGGACCAAAACAGAGGGACTAGAGAGAGAGCTGAGTGGGTACAGATGCCAGCCAGCACGCCTAAGGGCAAGAGGACTATTCTCCCCCCCCAATCCAAATGGTGGAGGAAGGGAACCAACTCCTAAAAGTTGTCTTCCGAATTCCATACACATGCTATTGTGTGCACATTTACACACACACACACACACACACACACACACACACCACTTTTTATCAAAAGGACTAATACAGACTTGATAAATGCTCATGTAAACTCTAGAGTCAGTCCATCAACTCCAAACCGTGCTGTTAGTGAGGAAGTTCTTGAGATTCTCATTTTTTTACTTTTAAGTGTTCATACGGTGGGAAGGGCACACATGTGTGCTCCAGCACAGGTGTGGAAGGCAGTGAGCAACTTGCAGAGCTGTAGATTCTCTTCACCCACCACGTGGGTCCTGAGGAATCAAACTTGGGTTGTCCGGCTTGGTAGCAGGCACCTTTTCTCACTGAATCATCTTGCCGGCTCTCAGGAACTTTAAATGAATAGTTGAAAAACAAATTGCTCAGGTGTCGAAAGTTCTGGTAGTCAGGAAAGAGCTCAAGGATGGCCCTGTGTAATGTGCTCTATGACATGATTTAAGCAAACACGGAAGCATGGAGCATGTCATTTGTTCAGCAACATTTACTGTGGGGTATCCATTTGTTATAATTTGTTGGAGGTGGGGTCTCTGTAACCCAGCTGGCTTTGAACTGGCTATTTAACACAGGGTAACTATGATCCTTTTGCTTTTACTTCCCAAGTGCTGAGATTGTCCCTACAGGTCACCCAACCTAATCACCCTATCTGTCTTGGCCTTAATTTTATTTTTCTATGCACAGCTAGGTCTTGGTTCTTAGATTACAGTAGCCAGTAGAATATTTCAGTGAAAGCCCCATCGAGAACTTGGGGAATAAGCTGGATATGGTGCTGTACTGTCATCCGAACAGTTGGGAGACCAAGAGGAAAAAAATCCAAATACCTAAATTCAAAGCAAGCCTTCATATCACAAACGTGACTTTTAAAAAAAAGGCTTGGAATCTTATTGGGAAATGGTTGAAGGTGCATTTGAAATTCTACTGATCACTAGTAGGCTGGACACCCTCCATTTACATTAACACAGACAACTAATTGTATCTAAACACTTCGGGAACTTCATGTGACCATTCCACCATTGCTCCCAGTGGCTCACGGCTGAGGAAGCAAGCACTGGCCATAAGTGCAGAGGATGGAGAGGCATCACACTTGTAGGCACACAGACAGGCCTGCCGGGTCATTGTTTCCAGTTTCCCTGTTACTCTTGTCTAACTCAAGGCTCAGTAGGTAAGAGCGCTCCGTGCTCTTCCACAGGACCTGTACTTAGTACTCAGTACCCACAAGACAGTTCACAACCACATGTAGTTCCAGCTCCAGGGGATCTGACGCTCTCTTCTGGTCTTTGCAGGTACCAGGCACACATGCACTCATTACATGCACATACATTCATTCATGAACACATTCATATGTGTAAAAAACAAAAAAGTAAATTTGAAAACTTTTGTTTTAAACTTCACATCCTCTTCTGTTTCTAAGTTGGGCCTCACTAATCAGTGATTATTTATGTATTTATTTATTTATTTACTTATTTGACACAATCTCCTATGTAGCCCTAGCTGTCCTGGAACACTCTAGGTAGACCAGACTGACCTTGAACTTACAGAGATCCACCTGCATCTGTCTCCTGAATGCTCTCAGTGATTCTTTTTACAAAGGCTTCCTAAAATAACTCCAACTCCCTCTCATTTTTTGTGACATTTCACACATGTTTCCCACACTGGCCTGAAACTCCAGAACCTCCTGACATAGCTGTCCAGGGTCCAGGGCGCTGAGTTCAGCTCTCTCTTTCTCTCTCTCTCTCTCTCTCTCTCTCTCTCTCTCTCTCTTCCCTCCCCCTCCCCCAGAGCATTGATATTCACCTGAAGAAAGACACTCGGAGAGGAGTTGTCAACAACCAGCAGACAGACTGGTCATTCAAGCTGGATGGAGTTCTTCACAATGCCTCCCAGGACTTGGTCTATGAAACAGTTGCCAAGGATGCAGTTTCTCAAGCCCTTGATGGATACAATGGTAATTTAATTACCTGTCATTTTATCTAGGACTCTGAGGAGCCCCTCTTGGAGGAAGAGGTACAAAAGGTACTCTATCCTGAACAAAACAACACAAAAGAACTTCATTCACTAACATAGTAAACTTACTTGTCAGTCTGTGATCTAGTGACAGAACATATATTTACTTCATGACATTGTAGGCATGGCTTCATGGCTTCATCCAGTCTCTGAGATGTTACCTTTGTTGGATTATTAGAAGACCCTGGCTTTTTATCACTAATTAATTTATTTTTAGTCACTTTCCATCCTGATTGAGGCCTCTCCATCCCTCCTCTCCTCCTAGTCCCACCCTTACACCCATCCCCCACTCCCCCTGCCCTTCTCCTCACAGAAGGGGAGCCCCCCCCACCATGGGTACCAACCCACCTTGGCATAGCAAGTTACAGCAGGAGTAAGTGCATCCTTTACCACTGAGGCCAGACAAGGCAGCCCAACTAGGAGAAAGGGATCCAAAGGCAGCAAGAGTCAGACAGCCCCACTCCAATTGTTAGGGACTACATGAAGTCCAAACTACACATCTGCTGCATCTGCTCTTTAATCGGTGGTTCAGTGTCTGTGATTCCCCCATGGACCCAGGTTAGTTGACTCCCTAGGTCTTCTTGTGATGTCCTTGACCTCTCCAATTCACTCAGTCCTTCTCCCAACTCCTACACAAGACCCCCTGAGTTCCACCTATTGTCTGGCTGTTAGTCTCTGCATCTGTTTCCATCAGCTGCTGGATCAAACCTCTCAGATGACAGTTATGCCAGGCTCCTGTCTGCAAGTATAGCAGAGCATTGATAGTGTCGGGTTGGCTCTCTCCCATGGGGTGAAGACTCTGGCTTTTTATGGGTCTTAATTGGCCAACTATAGGTTTGTTTCAAGTCTCTCAAACATTGGCTGTGTGTGTGTGTCCAAATCTCAGTCTCACTATGTAGTCCTGTCTGGCCTAGAACTCACTATGTAGACCAGGCTATCCTCAAACTCTCAGAAATCTGCCTGCTTCTGGAGTGCTACCACTGCCTGGATTTTTTTTTAAGATTAAATTCTTGCTTGTGTGTTTGGTGTTTTGTTTTGTTTTGGTTTGGTTTGGTTTGGTTTCTTTTTAGACAGTATTTCACTATGTAGCTCTGACTGTCCTGGAACTTACTCTATAGACCAGACCTGGAACTCATAAGAGATCAGCCTACCTCTGCCTCCCAAGGGCTGGGATAAAGGATGTGTGCCACCACCACCCGGCCCTACATGTGGTTTTTTAAAAAGCTTTAAAAGTAGATGGGGTTGGAGAAATGATTCATCAGTTAAAAGCACTGGCTGCTTGCTCTTCCAGAGGACCCAGGTTCAATTCCTAGCACACCCACAAGGCAGCTCACAACCATCTCTGACTCCAGTTCCAAGGGGATCCTCTTCTGGCCAATTTGGACACCCACCAGGCACTCATGTGATCACAGACATACATGCAGGCAAAACACCCATGCATTTAAAGATAACCTTAAAACAGAGCAAACCCCAGCACCCTTTGAGTGTGACATAGTAGCAAATATATATAGTTTTAGTGCTTAGAAGCAGAGGCAGGAGGATCAGGAGTTCTAAGTCATCCTCAGTCATCCAGTTAGATGTCAGCCCAGGCTACATGTGGCACTATCTAAAAATAAATAAAGCTTAAAGTTGCAGTTTGAGGACTGCCTTCTGGTGGCTGCTGATCAGAATGTTCTCTGTTTTGCAAGGCTTTCGTTTGTTGGTTAGATGCTTGGTACTGGGTATCAAACCCAGAGTCTCACAAATATTAAGCACATGTTTTATCGCCACGCTACATATATAGTTCCAAAAATCTCAGTCTTCTCTATGGGAAAGCTCATGAAGGGAGTCAGGCATGGTTGTGCATGCTTGCACACCCAGCACTTGGGAGGTGGAGGCAGAAGGATCAGGAATTTGAGAACAGTTTGGATTATATACCCAGACTCCGTTTTAGGAAAATCCAGTGAATCTTGAGTTCACAAAATTGTAATGTATTCTTCATGTGGTACATAGGTGTGGTTCCCCACGGACCCAATGATATTTTCATGATTCCCTGAGAGGCTCTGTGGCTGGAGATAAAGATTGGAGTGGGGTGTGGGGAATTAAGAACTAGGGAACTTAGTAGTCTTAGGCGCTTGGTGCTACGGAATTACTGATGGGCTCTGAATCCCAGCTGAACTAAGTTCTGGCTCATTAGCAGTGGACTAATTACTAATTGTTTCTGGCTTCAACCCAGAAGCCAAATTAAGGCCACTCATGTAAAACCTGCCTCCAGTCCCAGGACCTGGGAAACAAAGGCTAACAGACTTCCGGGGCCTAGTGTGGCCTCACCAGGTCTGCCGAGTCAATTCACAGAAGCAATCTTTGGAGATCCTTCAAGAGGAGGGAGGCCTAAGAGCCCATGGTGACAGTGGATTGCATCCCAGAGTCTGATGCTAATGGTGATGGTGATGCTGATGGTGATGTAAAAAGGTGCGAATGAAAGCCTCCCCAGGGTAGGCAGTCAGACACAGGTCATGGGCCAGTTGTGGCGGTCCATTTCTGGAAATGCCAGGGTACTAACTAGGAGCTTCATGATCTATAAATACTTCTCTTAGCAAGATATAGGGTCACAGGCCGGCTATTCCAGCACTTGGGGAGTGGAAGCAAGCAGATCAGGAGTTCGAGTCACTCTGGGCTACATAGCTTGATGCCAACATAAGCTACATGAGACCCTGTTTCAAACAAATCAACAAAAAAGCCCACCATCGACGGAAGACCCTTCTTACTCTATCTCTTTCTGGAATTTGTCTCTGTGGGGTGTCTCCTGTGAGCTCTCAGACACATGCAGTTCATGACCTTGAGAAGGACAGGAGTCCAGTGCTCCAGCTATCCTCCCATTCTTTTCAAGAAAAGTTGCAGCCATGGTGTTCCCTAGCCCTAGGACCAGGGGCCTAGGTCATGTGGGGACAGGGAGGCGGAGAGGTCTGTGTGGGTCACACATTGATGGTGCATGTTCAGGTTTGACTGTTTATGTCCCTGTCCCCCTGTACTTGCTCTCTTCCAAGGTGGAATCCCTCATGTCTTTGGGTGTTCCTGGTGGCTACCTTCACATCAAGCTCCTGGATGGCACCAAGCATGTTGAGGGTATGAGGGTTGTCCATGGAGGGATTTTTCTGGATGTCACTCAGTCCTATTTTGAAATGTTTGCAGGTACCATCATGTGTTATGGGCAGACAGGAGCTGGCAAGACATACACCATGACAGGGGCAACGGAGAATTACAAGCACCGGGGTATTCTCCCTCGTGCTCTGCAGCAGGTAGAGGATGGGCCTATGGTTGGGATGCCACACAGCCACCCTCTTCTCTACCATAGACGCAGCCAACTTTGGTTTCCAGACTGACCCTGGATGCCAATAAGCGTGTTTCCTTATCTGTGAAGGAGGGAACAGATGCTAGTCAGGTTTCTGCTGCTCCCGGGATCTGTGATTCTGTAAGGAAGGATTTAGAGGTCTTTGTTGGTTTTAATGAAGAGAATATAACACTTTCAGAACTTTCTTATTGTCCTGCTGTGACTTCTCCCATTCAGTAGCTCCTGGAAGAGCAAAGTCAAGCAGGGTGTGGGTGACCCTTTAGGACTGTTGGCCATGGCTCTAGGAAATAAAAGAGACGATGGGACAGAAAGGACGTGCTAGCCCAGGTTTTGGTTAGAGGTAGGATGCGAACAGCTTTCTCCAAAAGCGTTTAGTGATTCTAAACCACCCATGCTCCATTTACCTGAGGAAATAGGCTTACTATCCCACTGTCAAATGTCAACTTCTTAAGGCTGAGAATGTAACTCACTTGGTAAAGAGCTTGCCTAACAAGCTCAAAGCCCTGGATTTGATCCCCAGCAATGAAAAAAATGCATAGAGGCCTGTGTTTGTGCTCAGGAAGTGGAGGTAAGAGGATCAGAAGTTCAAGATCATCTTTGCTTCCACTGAGAATTCCTAAGCAATCTGGGTTACATGAGACTCTATCTCAAAATTAGTTGGGCATGATTGTAACCCCAGTACTTGGGAAGACTGAAGCAAGAAGATGGCAAGTTGGATTAAATAACTGGGATACATTTTTAATTCCAGCCAGACTGGGACACAGTGTAGAACCTGCCTCAAAGAAACAAAACCAAAAACCCAAACAAAACCAAAACCAAAACCAAACAAACAAACAAACCCAACCCAAACCATAAGACCCAAAAGTTGATAATCTTACCCAGTAGACTAACAATAGTGGCTGTTGTTGATCATGACCATGACATCAACCAGACTGTAATCTCTTTAGGGCAAGAATTGTCCTGCGCTCCCTGATGCTCTCTCCTGAGGGCTGATGTGAAGTAGTCAGCCTCTTCTGCTCTTGGTAACTGTGGTCAAATTCCCATGTAGGTGTTTAAGATGATTGAAGAGCGTCCCACACACGCCATCACAGTCCGTGTTTCCTACCTGGAAATCTACAATGAGAACCTGTTTGATCTCCTGTCCACTCTGCCCTACGTGGGACCCTCAGTCACACCAATGACCATCGTGGAAAACCCTCAAGGGATCTTCATTAAAGGCTTGTCAGTGCATCTCACCAGTCAAGAGGAGGACGCCTTCAGCCTCCTCTTTGAGGTGAGAAGAGAGGCTCCTCCCTCCCTCTTTTCCTCCCTCCCTCTTTTCCTCCCTCCCTCCTTTTCCCCTCCTCCTTCCTTGTTTTCCTCTTTCCTACTTTTTTAATAGTTTTTTATTTACCTTGATAATTAGAATGAAAAAATTCATATATGCTTATATAGCAAACTTAGTGATAAAAAAGAACAGAAACTCATAAAGTGTTTTTCATTGAAAGACAACATATTTTAGATCATGACCATCTAGTCCTTTCTTTCTGTGAGGTTTATTTGTTGGTGGTGCTGGGGACTGAGTGGAGGGCTTCGTATGTGCTAGGCAGGACCCTGTCACTGTGTGCTAGGCAGGCCCCCTGTCACTGTGTGCTAGGCAGGCCCCCTGTCACTGTGTGCTAGGCAGGCCCTCGGTCACTGACTATATTCCCATCCTCCTTTTACTTTTTAAAAACATTATTTTTTTAAAAAAACATTTTAGCCAGGCATGGTGGTGAAAGCCTTTGATCCCAGCATTCCAGAGGCAGAGGAAGGTAATTTCTGTGAGTTTGAGGTCTGTTTGGGGTCTACAAAGCAAGTTTCAGGACAGCCAGGGCTACACAGAGAAACATTTCTCAAAATTTTTAAAATTTTAATATGTTAGATCTTGTCCTTTCTTTCTGTGAGGTTTTAAATTTTTTTAAATTAAAAAAATTAAATGAGAACCTGATTTAAATTTAAAATTTTTATAATTAGAAAAATAAATTTTAGCTGGGCGGTGGTGGCGCACGCCTTTAATCCCAGCACTTGGGAGGCAGAGGCAGGAGGATTTCTGAGTTCGAGGCCAGCCTGGTCTACAGAGTGAGTTCCAGGACAGCCAGGGCTACACAGAGAAACCCTGTCTCAAAAAAAAAAAAGAAAAAAAAAGAAAAAAAATAAATTTTAAAAGTTAAAAAGCAAAATATTTAAATTTTAATTATATGTATGTTGAGTGTGTGTTTGGGCATGTGTGTGTGCAGTACCCACAGAGGCCAGAAGATGGCATCAGATTCTCTGAAACTGGACTTAGAGATGATTGTGAGCTTCCCCATGTGGAATGACAGGAACTGAATTTGGACCCCTACAAAAATCTCGCTCACTCTGAGCCATTTCTCCAGCCTCTCCTCTGTACTGCATTATTTTGAGACAGATTCTCAATACATTCCCTATAGTTGGTGAGCCAACTATAATGGTACATTCCTGAAATCCCTGTATTTGGGAAGCTAAGGTATGATTTTAGATCCTGTATTTCTCAGTTATTAAAACCTATCTGTCAGTGATCAATAAGAACAGGGCATAGTGATGTATATGTATGAAAGTGCCCTATTAATGATGGGTTTACACCACTTCGTGTGCCAACTTTAAAAATTAATTAAAGAAATATTTGTCAAACTGGATACAATACCTCACACCTGTAATCCAAGCGCTTGTGAGGCAGAGGCAGAGGGTCTGTGAGTTTGAGGTCAGTCTGGTTTACGGAATGACCTCCAGGCTAGCCAGAGCTACATAATGGGAACCTGTCTCCAAAATAAGCAAGCAAACAAACAAGCAATGACTTCTCATTGCTTTCTTGGCCGTCTAACATTCCTGGGTACTGACCTCAGGTTGTTGGATGTGCAGTTGATACCAGTTCAGTGATCATGAACATCTTAAGCCTCATTCTTTTTGTAAAATGTTTTCTTTGTTCTTATTTTATATGTGTGGGTACTTTGCCTGCATGTATGTTTGTGTACCTCTTGCATTCAGGACTCACTGAAGTCAGAAGAGGGTATTGAATTCCTGGAGCTGGAGTTAGAGACAGTTGTGAGCTCCCGTGTGGGTGCTGGGAATTGAACCTGAGACTTCTGGAAGAGCAGCTAGTGCTCTCAACTGCTGAGCCTTGTCTCCAGCCCATATCTTAAGCCTTTTGAGTCTTACTGTGTCTCACTTCTCAGAAAACATCAGTTTGTACACTTCACCACAAATCTCTGATGGTGAAAGCACAGAGCCAAACTCCAGTTTGTTTCCCTTTTATTAGTTTATCAAAAAAGACATTTTCCCAGAAGGCCCAGCTGGTCGTAAAGGTCTGCGTGTTGGACAATAACATGTTGGCAGATTACTTGTTTTCAGTTTTCAAAATGTCAAATTCAATTCCTTTCCCCTCCAGGGAGAGACCAACAGGGTCATTGCCTCCCATACGATGAACAAGAACTCATCCAGGTCACACTGCATTTTCACCATCTACATGGAGGTTTGTGCTGGTTCTCTGTTCACCAGAGAAGGACTGGGGACTCCTGTGGGTGCCACCCAATCAAAAGCTCCTCCCTGGGGCATTCTAAATTGTTTGGATGTTTTTGTAGGCCCATTCTCGGACCTTATCAGATGAAAAGTATATCACTTCCAAAATCAACCTGGTAGATCTGGCAGGCTCAGAGAGGCTCAGCAAGACTGGGGTAAGTGAGGGGAGCAGGTAGCTTGTCAACAAGCCACAGACGCTGTGGCATAGAGCCTGTGTCATGCATATCCCACATTGGATGCTTGAGAACAACCAGATGGAGTGGAGTGTTTCTCTAACCATTCATTACGTGAGATGATTCCCATTAACATAATGTCTATGTTAGAAGTAAGCCTGGGGTTCAGGACCTCATGGTATCTCACAAAGGGAAAGTAAAGTGGCAGGTAGGCTTTTACTTTAGTGAAAGGGTACATTGCTTCAGTCAAGTAACAAGCACACCCAACCAAAAACATGATAGGCTTTTATCCTAACATAAGAGTTAGGCTCCTTTGCCTGGAGTGACAGGTTAGTTTTGAAACTTGGTGTGAAGAAATAGAGGACAGGGCCAGCCTCCCTGGATCATTAAGTTCTGAATCTACAGCAGGGTCTTTGCTAAACAAAAAGCTTCACACAGGAGGGAGATGGCAATCACATCACAAAGGTTTCGTTCCTTCTTTTGATAGGAAAGAGTAGAGCTCCTTGAAATTACCCCTCACCGGTGTTCAGTAAGTGCTCAGTAAATGTTCCACACTGCCATGCCATTTCTCTGTGTATGGATGTGAATGAATTCACATGCATATTTAATTTCAAATATATATTTGCAAAGGTTTTTTAATACAGAATTTCACAAGAGTATTTAGATGAGTATTTGCTTGTGTGTATACTGCTATATTTATGTGTCTATTCATAGGCTTACCTGCTCAGGTAGTTCATGTGCATTTGTACATGTAGATGTGAGTATCATATCACTATTCACGTGTGTATTCTTATTCACGTCAACCTTCATATGAATGTCCCTGTGAGTTTTACTGTTACCATTATCAGTAGCCTAAGATGGAAAACATTCCCAACTTGGAGGGAAAGGTCCTGGTTCTGGGGAAAGTCTGCCTGGCTGCAGACTATCACATCACTGTAAACCAGGAAGGGTGGGAAACCTTAAGAGGGTAGACTCCCTACTGTGTCCAACATGACCCAAACATTTTGTTTGTAGTCTGAAGGTAGAGTCCTAAAGGAAGCCACCTACATCAACAAGTCGCTGTCATTCCTGGAGCAGGCCATCATTGCCCTTGGGGACCAGAATCGGGACCACATCCCTTTCCGGCAGAGCAAGCTCACCCACGCCCTGAAAGACTCCTTAGGTGAGGATGTGGCTGGTCCTTAGAGGAGGGATTGTGTCCTGGGGATGACCAGGCCGGGCTCATCTGCCATTTGGGATCAGAGAATCACTCGACCCAGGGGAATGAGATAACTGCAGTTCTTCAGAAGTGATGCCAGTCAGATGCACAGGACAAGCCTTGTACTCTTGCTGTTAGAATCTTTATTCAAGCTTTTGCCTTTGCAGGGAAAGAGACCTTTGTGGCCTTGGAGACTCAGGGAAGAGGCCTCTCCTATCATTTCCCCATGTCCTTTACACCTTCCTGGACACAATGGGAGCCACCTTGTCATCCCCGCCTGTGTGGGCTTTGTCAGGCCTAATGACACAGTCACTGGCTCCTGGTCATTAGCCTTGTGACACCATGAGCAAAGTCCAAGCTCACACCTTCCTCCTGAGCTTGCCCCGTCTCCTGAATTGTCTCTACTGTTCTGTCCTAGTTCATCCTGTACACATCTTATGGTCTCTGTGTTCCTACCTCTGTCTCTTGCCTCATAGCCCCATGCAGACTAGGGCTGTCTCCTTTGTCTCTAAGTCAGCATGGGCTGTTAAAGCACCACAGGCGGGAGGCTTAGATGGCAAAGGCATCCTTGTAGTTATATGGGCTGCGAAGGCAAGGATAGAGGGGCCAATAGATTTGGTTCCTTCCTTGCAGATGGCCACTTCTTGGCCCGGTCCTCACCTGGAGAGAATGAAATGGCTCTGCTTTTTCTTTTCTTACACAGACAGCAACCCCAGCACGGGCTGCACACACAGACCTTATCTAAAAGTAATTACTACCAAAGTCTCCATTCCAAGCATATCAGACTGGGTGTTTGGGATTTTGGAGGTTATAGATTTTGTGGGGATACAAGCTTTGATTACGTAACAGAACCATGTCAATCCTAAAGGAACCTCTTGTGTTCCTTTCTGCAGGGGGAAACTGCAATATGGTCCTCGTGACAAACATCTACGGAGAAGCTGCCCAGTTAGACGAAACGGTATGTAGATACAGTCAGTGCAACCAGGCTGGAGTGTCTCCCCATGGGGCAGAGGGTGAGGGTGGGATATGGAGAAGGTTGGATCCAGACTGGCTCAGATGGTCCATTACCCATGGCATTGTTAGGGACCCCAAGGACAAATCTGAGTCACAACTGCTGAAGGTGACAGAGACCAGGATGCAAACACCAATCAATAAGCCATATTAAGAAAGAAGCCCAAGTGTAAGACAAACTTAACCTTGGGGGCTTATTCTACAAGGAGGGCACAGTGAAAGCAGTTTTGTGGGGACAAAGAATGTGTTTTCAGGGGTACAGCTCATGTGAGTTGATAGTTCAGTAGAGATACAACAGAGCCCTCCATACAGAAAGAGAAGCCCTGGTCCTAAGTCATGTCAGAGTACTGGGTGGGTGAAGACTTCAGAAGTGGCCAGGGAGGGAAAAAGACTTTCCCTCCCTTGAAGTTTGGGTGGGTACTGAGCTGGGTGGCATTAAAATATTGGCAGCAGGATGCACAAGTGTTACAGGTAGAGGTGATAAGAGAGCTGAGTATGTGACTCATGCCAGGAACATCTTGCTCCTCTACGGGAGGACTTAAGAAGGAAAGAAAGGAAAATTGCAGGGCCTTGATGTGTCTAGGAAGGCTGAGCCCTTAGCTGTTCTGCACATGGCTGGAGCCATGATAGTGTTTTAAGAGGGAAAAGCTGTGGACATGGATAGGACTCAGGGAGATAATCCAGTGGCAGGAGACAGGTGTCCTGAAAATGTCAGACAGGAAGAATTGTCCAACAAAGTAACAGGTGAATCCATTCCAGGTTGGGTTTCCTTCTCTAAAGTGCCCTTGTCATAAGACAGTTAGAAAAACTGTTGCAAATGTTGAAGGAAAGCTTCAGCTATCTGGAGAATTCACTTAGATGGAATGGGTTTTTTCCAGGGATGCTGTGCGGCAAGCCGTGACTGTAGAGCCTCCAGCCTGTATGCATTAGGGACTGTCCCAGCACAGGGAGAGTGCTCTTGCCACACATTCAGTGCCCTGGGACCTGGGAGGCCAAACCAAAGAGCTCCAGCTGACGTGAGACAGCACCTCCAGGGAGAGGGTTTAGGAACCTCCTGGGCTCATCTCATAACAAAGCACAATTGAGCCCCGAGAGGAGCTATGCAACTTTGCCCTCCAGGCTGCCTTACTAAGAAAGCTACTGTTAAGAACTCTATCCATGCTGCTGTGGGGAGGTCATCACCCACACAGGGACATTTTAGTCATGGACCCATTTGGGAGTCACTCCATGTCTTTCTGTGATAGGAAGATATGATGGCAGATACAGGTGTCAAGGTACGTGGCTTTGTAGTAAGATTCTTATTGTAGTATTGCTTTAAGAATGAACCTTGGAAAACTGGGTGTGGTAGCACACGCCTTCAATCCCACCACTCAGGAGGCAGAGGCAGGAGGATCTCTGTGAGTTTGAAGCCAGCTTGGTCTGCAGAGTGAGTTACAAGCTGGCCAAGACTACCTTGAAACTGTATCTCAAAACAAAACAGATTAGCCTTGGGGTGGATCAATGGCTGTTCCTCTTGACACATAATTCATATTTAACTAAAAAGCACACAAAGGCCGGGCAGTGGTGGCGCATGCCTTTAATCCCAGCACTTGGGAGGCAGAGACAGGAGGATTTCTGAGTTCGAGGCCAGCCTGGTCTACAAAGTGAGTTCCAGGACAGCCAGGGCTACACAGAGAAACCCTGTCTCGAAAAAACAAAAAAAAACAAACAAAAAAACAAAAAAAAAGCACACAAAGGGAAGGCAAAGAGTATTTTTAATAAAATGGAAGGCAGTTCTTGCTACTAACCAGGCCCAGATTGCTTTAATATTCTAGAGATTCAGTGACCATCACTGGTTTCCTCCTGAATTATTCAGTACTGCAAGCCAGTGATTGTACATTCTGCAGTGTCTTGTTTCTGAGTACCTCTCTGTCTCTTAATCCTTGTGCCTAAAAATCTATTTAAAAACACCTTTAATAAACTCTAACTCTGTTACATAACAAGGAAAAAAGAAAAGAAGATGACCTTCCAGCACAGTTTAAAGCCCCCACCCTCCTTTCTCCACTCCTGAGATAGAGCACAGGAAGCTACTCTCCTGGCCCTCAAGATCTCCATGCTCTTAGTCCCACACTGCCCAGGGGCTCTGCCTAGGACTGGACCCACAGGCCCAGAAGTGGGGTCTTAGGGGTTTGGTAACAAGGTATATGAGGGGTTTGGATGCTAATGAATCTCTTCTCTATTGTTAAAAATAACTAACACATTCCTGTCATGCACTGTATTCCTCTATGTAATAACAAGTGTGTGTATATGTGTGTGTGTGTGTGTTTGCGCGTGCCCTGGGGCAGGGGACCAGTGCCCTGAAGCCCCAGTCATGTCTGGAGCACAGTCTGATTTGGATGTCACAAAACTAGCATCTGTAACAATGACCAGGCTTCTTCTGAGAGCTCTCTTTACAGAGTCATCAGAAATTGCATACTGAGTCTCCCAAGGATTCATAAGGCAGGCCTCCCGTCCCTGTACAAGTGAGTGGTGGGATTCATGTAAGTTCACTCAAATGTACCGTGGCAGAGCACTTAACCAACCAAACAACACCACTGAGGAAGAACCTTACCAGTCCTTCTTGGGGCCACTGCCTGTCCTGGTCTCAAGGCCTCTTCACTGACAGCCCAGCATTATGGGAGGCTTCGTTCTCAAAGCCTACCTTGTGCTCCACCCTCACCTAACACCTGTGCATTGAGGCCATTTCTAGGACACCTGCTCACATGGCTACTAGTGGCCTTTAGCCATAATGGCCCAGAAGTCACTTAGGCGATATCAAGTCTGCTTTGGAACAGCTACTGCTTCTTCCTCTTTTTCTTCTTCCTCCTCCTCCTCCTCTTTTCCTCTTCTCCTTCTCCCCCTTTTTCTTCTTTTGGGGAGAAGGGGACCATTTCTTGAGAGTCAGGCCATCAGGCTCATGTGGTGCCCTGGTTTTCTTTTGCAGTGATAAAAGATGAGCAGACGCCAAAGGAGGATGTTAGATTTCTTCCTCTCTTGCTACCCACCTTATTTTTTGAGGCAGATTCTTTCAAAGAACCAATAACATACTGTTTTGGCTAGGCTGGCTGATCAGTGAACTCCTTGATTCACCTGTCTCTGTGCCCCCAACACGGGTACAGGCATACATAGCCAATATTTGACTTTTACATGGGGGCAGGGGATTTGAACTCAAGTCCTTTGCATTCATCTCTCATTAACCTGGAGATACCCCATTAAGGCTAAGATAGCTGCCCAATCAAACTGAAGGACCTAGTTGTCTGTGCCTCACCAGGTTTGAGACTGTAAGCTCACACACCACAGGGGCTTCTCCAGTGCATTCTGGGAATCAAACGTGAGCTCTCTGCTCCTCATGTTTATGCAGCCAACTACTTTACCAACTGTGCCCTTCTCCCCAGACACACATGGCTTATTTGCCAGATATGGTGCCACAGCCATTAATCGCAGCACTCTAGAGGCAGAGGTAGGCAGAAGTTTGTGAATTTGAGGCCAGCCTGCTCTCCATAGAGGGTTCCAGGACAGCCAGGGCTACATATAAAAAGCCTGTCTCAAGAACATACAAACAAGCTGGGCAGTGGTGGCACACACCTTTAATCCCAGCACTTGGGAGGCAGATTTCTGAGTTCGAAGCCAGCCTGGTCTACAGAGTGAGTTCCAGGACAGTCAGGGCTATACAGAGAAACCCTGTCTCGGGGGGCGGGGGGAAGAACATACAAACAAAGGAAAAAAGTAATAATGAATATGGTCGC
Organism: Tokudaia tokunoshimensis; assembly: GCA_036184795.1. Classification (NCBI taxonomy): domain Eukaryota; kingdom Metazoa; phylum Chordata; class Mammalia; order Rodentia; family Muridae; genus Tokudaia; species Tokudaia tokunoshimensis. The sequence goes on from BTHU01000008.1 coordinate 111,299,197, forward strand.
ATGCATATTATTTCTTTTAGACTTCACTGATGTAGACCGAGAGTAGTAACTAAGGAAGAGCAGAGGGCTTGTCCTGTAGGAGAGACACCATGCCTGTGCCTTTCATGTGAAGGAGAACCTGAAATGCTTTGTGCTGGAAGCTGGTTTCTTATTGTGTCTTAAGGAGCAGCGAACAGAAAGACAAGAGGATGGGAGGAGAGGAAAGAGTGCCTTAGGCGGCGGCAGCCTGAGCACAGGGGTCTGGATGGAAGCTGGGAGGTCTGGGTTAAGAACTAGAACAATGTGGAGCCAAGGGTGCTCATCAGTGTAGAAAGCTTGCCCAGAGAGAGGAGGAGGAGGAGGAAGAGGAGAAGGGGAAAGAAGGGAGGGAGAGGGGGAGAGATGGACTAGTGTCTGGGTAGTGCACTAGATAAGGACCTAGCTACAACATGGGCCTCTATCAACTTCCTGTTCCTACTGTTCCATTCCCTACCCTACTGAAGACCTCACTGTTAAGGTCTTGTTTGTTTATCAAGATTTAATTTTGTTTATTTACATGTATGTGTGTTTGTGAATATGTGTGTGTGTTTGTGAATATGAACTGATAATTCCAGTTAAGGCAACTGGTAGAGTTTGAAGGGGACATGCCCTACAAGGAGGCTGGTCCTTGGGGCCTCATGAGTGCTGGGCCACCTGACGTGTATCTGCTCTGTTTTAGCTGTCCTCACTGAGGTTTGCCAGCAGGATGAAGCTGGTCACCACTGAGCCTGCCATCAATGAGAAGTATGATGCCGAGGTACAGAGGGGCTAATGGGAGCTTCCCAACTGGGAGTGCTGTCTGTGGGTTTGGTCCCTGTGTGTTTGCTGCCACGAGAGTATCTGCTGGAGGTCATAAGGGAAGCCAGACCTGTGTGGTTTCCTTCCTGCCTCCACTGAAGTTTTGCTTGAAGCCCTGGGTTGATTCTTTTCCTTTCTGTGATAAGCCAATATTTTTATGAGTCCCTGGAGACCCCGATAGACTGCCACAAACATGAGAGGGGAGATGATCTACCACTCAGCTCACATGTGGGGGTCCAGGGACTTGGGTATCCCAAGATTCCCCAGGAGATTCTTCAGAGCTCAATCAGCATACATTGTCTCTGTGAGTTGCCTGCCTGTCACGATAGAACACATTTATTTATTTATTTATTTATTGATTTTTCGAGACAGGGTTTCTCTGTGTAGCCCTGGCTGTCCTGGAACTCACTTTGTAGACCAGGCTGGCTTCAAACTCAGAAATCCTCCTGCCTCTGTCTCCCAAGTGCTGGGATTAAAGGCGTGCACCACCACCGCCCAGCAGAACACATTTATTTTGTGTGTGTCTATGTGTGTATGTATATGTATGGGCACATGAATGGAGGTCAAAGGACAACTTGTAGGAGTCAATTTTCAGGAAGATCACAAGTTCAAAGACAGCCTAGGCTCCATGAGACAGTCTCAAAAATTGACCCACTAGCTAGAGAGATGACTCAGTGGTTAGAAGCATTTATTGCTCTTACAGAAGACCTGGATTCCATCCCCAGCGCCCATATGGCACCTCACAATCGTCTGTAGCTCCAGTTCTAAGGAATCCAGTGTGCTCTTCTGGCCTCCCTGGGAACCAGGCACAAACATGGTGTGTGTGCACACACATATGCATGCATGCACAAACATATATGTATAAAATAAAGATAAGTCATTTTTTTAAAAAGCAACCAAAAATGCTTATGAAATCATGGTCACTGGAGATAGGCCTGTGTATGTCCCTGTGTTCCTGGCAAAAGGGTTAAACATTTCTAGATTCTAAACCCTGAAGGACGATGCCATCATTTGACTAAACTTGGTTCAGCAGAAAAGTAGAGCTCAGAGTTCTGGTTCTTAAACTCAGTGAGGGTTAGAAGCATGTGGCCAGCTAAACCCCTGTCTATTCTGAGCTCCTGATTCTGTTGGTGGTAGAGCCTGAGTATTTTCTCCCTCCCTCCCTCCCTCCCTCCCTTCCTTCCTTCCTTCCTTCCGGTTCCTCTCCCCCTTGCCTTCCATTTTGTGACATGGTCTTATTATATAGTCCAATCTGGCCTCCATTTCCTGTTTCTCCTGCATCATCCCCTGTGTGCTAGCATTATAGACTTATACCATCGCAGTTCAGCGAGGATTTGTGTTTTTTAAGTTCACAGTTGCTGCATTTGCTCTTTCTGGGTTGGACCACCCTTGTTCAAGTGACTTGCTCCTTCCTTATCTGAGGAGCCTTTTCATGTGTGTGTGTGTATGTGTGTGTATGTGTGTGTACAGTGTGTATTTGTGTGCACATGCATGCTTATGTGTGCAGGTAGATGTGTGCATTATATGTGTGGATACAGGAGGTGCTTTCTTTTTTTTTTTTTAAAGATTTATTTATTTATTTGTCATATGTAAGTACACTGTAACTGTCTTCAGACACTCCAGAAGAGGGAGTGTCAGATCCAGGAGGTGCTTTCAAGACCCTGACTTGTGGGGTCTGCTTCTGCAGCCCTATTTCCAGGCAGCTGCTCCCAGCAGTAGGAGAGGCTGCTACACCTGTCAAGCATTAGGAAAAAAGTTCCCTTGTTCTCAGGTTAAGTTGGAGGCTGGTTTTCCCAAGAGCGTCCACTACCCAACTCACCTTCTTCTGATTGGACCACATATGTCCCCTGTGATTGGACCACATATGTCCCCTGTGATAGATACACTGAGCAGAGTCATCCAGCAGCAGGTGGCAGCATCTCAGCCAGACTTTCTGCATCTGGGGCATAATGTATTTCTTAGAGTGGGGAGGATGAGGTGGCTGAGAATAGCCACCGTGATCCCAAAGACAGTCCATATTAGAAGGAGGCCTACTTGGGGCTTCCTAAAAGGCTAAGTCTGGATTTAGATTCCGATCACATGCCTCAGGCTTTGTGTCTAAATTGCCACAGACCCACCATGATGCCAGAGGTCTGTCAAGCCCTTGCTGTGTACTCACACGGTAACAGGTGAGCCTCTGTACCCAGGTGATCTGACTGAATGAGGCTAGACTATAGCAGGCCTATGGTGTAAGAAGCCCATGGGCCTGTGATTAGAGTCTGCTGTGGTCACTTGTTTTGGCAGCAGCACCTTCCAGTGGTCATTTTCTGACAATGAAAAGCCTGTTCATGGTGAGAGATCTCTGAAAATTTCCTTGTGCCTCTGTTACAAAATATTCTCAAATATCAAATGTAAGTGACTTGGCAAATACTCTTTTTGGTTTTTCCAGACAGGATTGCTCTGTGAGGCCTGACTGTAGCTCTGTGTAGACTTGAACTCAGAGATCCACCTTAGTGCTGGGATCAAAGGCAGGCACCACTGCCTGACAAGATTTGGCAAATTTTGTTGGTCAAATTTTATCACTTCTGGATTGGAGAGATAGCTCAGAGATTAAGAGCACTGGCTGCTCTTCCAGAGGTCCTGAGTTCAATTCCCAGCAACCATATGGTGACTCACAACCATCTGTAATGAAATCTGGTGTCCTTTTCTGGCCCGCAGGCATATATGCAGGCAGAACGCTGTATACATAATAAATAAATCTTTTCAAAACCTTTCATTTCTTAGTACTTGAATCTATGAGGTGTTCTCTGCCAGATGTTTTTCTTCTTCCTTCTCTCCTCCTCCTCTCCTCTTCCTCCTTTTTAAAACTTTTGTGACAGTTGGATAGCCCAGGCTGGCTTCTATACTATGTAGCCAAGACCAGCCTGGGCTATTGGTCCTCCTGCCTCCATCTACCAAGTGTTAGAATTACATTTGTACACCACCACACTTGACTTTTCTTTTTCTTTGGTCTTAAGGCTTGGCCCCAAGGCTCACACACGTTAGGCAAGTGTTCTGCATCTAAGTCATGTCCCAGTCCAAAGAATGTCCATTTATAAAAATGGACTATTAGGAGGTGCTGGACCCAGTTGGAGGAAGCAGATCAGTGTGGTGTGCATTTGAAGGCTGTAGCTTGTGCCTGGACCATTCCTCAATCTCTCTGCTTTCCGGCCATCAGGAGGGAAACAGCTTTGTTTCAGCATCCTCACCCTTCTATCTTGTTAAGCCTCATTTTGGACCCACAGCAATTTGTTCAGATTTGCTTGTTTGGTTTTGAGACAGGGACTCACTATGTAGCCCTGGCTGCCCTGGAAAACGTCATGCAGCCCAGGCTGGCCTTGAGCTCACTGAGATCTGCCTGCCTTTGCCACCTGAATGCTGGGATTAAAGAGGTGTACTGCACCTGGCTTGCTCAGATATTTTGTTACAGCAGCAAAAGTGACTAACACAGGGATCAAGTCTTTACTATGTAACCTTCAGTGGGCATTTAAGATCTAACCATAAGAGTCCAACACAGGGGGCTGGAGAGATGGCTCAGCGGTTAAGAACACCGACTGCTCTTCCGAAGGTCCTGAGTTCAAATCCCAGCAGCCACATGGTGGTTCACAACCATCCATAATGAGATCTGACTCCCTCTTCTGGTGCGTCTGAAGACAGCTACAGTGTACTTACATATAATAAATAAATAAATCTTGAGGGAGAGCCTAGAGGATCAGTTCAGGGTCATTCTTGGCCATGTGATGGTTTTGGAGTCAGCATGGGCTACATGAGACCCTGTCTTAAAAATTAAACAGCCGGGCGGTGGTGGCGCACGCCTTTAATCCTAGCACTTGGGAGGCAGAGGCAGGCGGATTTCTGAGTTCGAGGCCAGCCTGGTCTACAGAGCGAGTTCCAGGACAGCCAGGGCTATACAGAAAAACCCTGTCTCGAAAAAAAAAAAAATTAAACACACACACAAGTGATATTTTTAACAAGAGCAGTAGAGCAGTGTGGGGTGGGGAGAACTGAGTTCTGTAACTTGTCCTTTGACATCCACACATATGTCATGGCCTAGGATGGGCCTTATCCCAGGAGACTAGGGAGCTTTCCAGGAGCTACTGGGAGTTGGGTTTGGAGACAGCACAAAACCTGTGTACAGTTCTCAGTCATGTTTGCTGAAAGAAGCCATCTTAGACCATAAGGTCATTCCAGTTGGAAAAGGGTCATCCACCAACTAGGATGGACAGCCTAGAAACCAAGAATACACTTTATGTAGTGGCAGGAATAACCAGGATATCTGGGTCCAAATTAAGAAATTGAGCATTTGGCTGGCGTTGGTGGCTCATACCTTTAATCCATCACTCTGGAGACAGAGGCAGGTGGACCTCTGTAAGCTTGAGGCTAGTCTGGTCTGAGTGAGTTCCAGGACAGCTAAAGGCTACACAGAGAAACCCTGTCTCAGAAAAGAAAAAAAAAAAAAGAAAATAGAAAAAAGAAAAGAAAAAGAAATTGAGCATTTGCTATGGAGGAGCCAAGTAATTTTTCTGATGACCTTCTTCCCTACTTGTTATGTCTTCCCTGGCAGAGAATGGTCAAGAATTTGGAGAAGGAACTGGCATTGCTTAAGCAGGAACTGGCCATCCATGATAGTCTGGTAAGGGATTGATACGGGAGAGGGAAAGTTGCTGGGGACAGAGACTAGGGGCAAACAGCATGGTGGGTTAAGGCCAGGGGTTGTAGCGTGGGGTAGAAAGTAGGAAAGGATCAGCAGTCGACATTCTGCAGCAGGTGGAGTCCTCCGGTGGCCTAGTTAGGCTTGTGTCGCGATTCTGATGGTCCCGAAAGGCAAAGAAAAGCATCTCCCTACCTTATGGTTTGCTGAGACATCTGGCCTGCCTTTCAGGCCTTCCCACCAGGACCAGATATAAAGCAAACGGCCAGCACAGTGTCAGATACTCTACCCCAGCTCGACACCATGGCTCTCGGGATGACCCTGAGGGTCCTCCTGCTTGGGCTCAGGTTCTTACTGCTTATGTTCTTCATCCTTCAAGTCCAACCGCACCCTCGTGAATTATGACCCCATGGACGAGATCCAGATTGCTGAGATCAACTCCCAAGTACGGAGGTACCTGGAGGGAACACTGGACGAGATTGATGTAAGGAACCCTGCTGTGCCTGCCCACCAGGCTCAACTGTCTCTGGCTGCCCTTGCTGAGGACTGTGATGTGGAGTGGATGCCATAGATGGGAAGCGGGATAGACCTAGTCAATGCCTTCAGCCCACCATGATCTTAGGGTCCATGTTTAGGGTTACAAACTCTAAAGTGAGCTACACACAGTGTATATACCAAAGGTCGTCCATCTCAGGCACATGGGAACAGACCTTGAAGCAAAGCTGCTCTGATGGGATCCCAGGTGCCTCCTGGCTGAGTGACCTGGGCTGAATGTTCAGTAGCCTCACTGTGAAGCAGAGAAGGAAAGTAGGCTCAAGCTAAGTTTCCCCTTAGATAAGCTTGGTTGTGCCTGGTGGTATGAAGCTAATAAAGGATAGTAGTCAGGTTGATGGTCATTAAAGATCCTGCAAGCATCTGTATTGGTCAGGCTCTGGCAGAGCCTCTCAGGAGACAGCTATATTAGGCTCCTGCAGCAAGCATTTCTTGGCATCAGCAATAGTGTCTGGTATTGGTGTCTACATATGGGATGGATCCCTAGGTGGGGCAATCTCTGGATGGCCTTTCCTTCAGTTTAATATAGTCTTTTCCTTAGGGAGTATTTGTACCAATTTTCCTCATATATCTGACAAAAGCAATATGAGACAGGAATGGTTTGTTCTGATTCACAGATGAGGTAGCCCCTCTGGACTACACAGTTAAACCTTTTTTCATAAAAAGTGGGGACTGGAGAAATGGCTCAGCAGTTAAGAGTACTTGATGTTCTTGCAGAAGACCCAGGTTCAATTCCTACCACCAATGTGCAGTTCATGACAGCCTGTAACTCCAGTTCCAGGGAATCTATTGTTCTTTTCTGGTCTTTGAGGGCACCAGGCATACACATACATGCAGGTAAAGCATGCATACATACACATAAAATAAATAAATCTTTTAAAATATACACACACATACACATGTCTGAGTGTGGCTTTGTACTTTTCATAGGATACCTCTGGAAATTAAAAGAGGTTATTATCCCCTGGAACTGGAGCTAAAGACAGTTGTCAACTTTCTGATGTGGATGAGGGAACCAAGAGAAATATATGCTCTTAATTGCTGAGCCATTTCCCCAGTGCCTGCTGAGAGGCTTCTGCACATATTATCAAAATGAGATGGTTCGGAGTCAGCCAAGGGCTCCTGACTTCTCTGCTGAGACACAGCCTCATTCCTTGGTATCACTGTTTAAACTCTGCTTTGCTCTCGTCTGTTAGATAATCAATCTAAGGCAGATCCAGGAGGTATTCAACCAGTTCAGGGTGGTTCTGAGGTAAGTTTCTCCTCTTTTTCACACTCCATTTTCATTTTTTTTAATGGCCTGGGCAATTGCCTCCAAGAAAACCCTCATATGTGTAAGAGGTGTGTGTATGTTTGTGTGTGAAGGACATTCTCTGCCATGTAAGGAACCTGATCTGAGTGCTTAGGGTATGCACAGGTTCCTGATGGATGTTTGTTGAGTTCATTAATTGGACAGGAACTCTGTGGTGTGCCCGCTGTGAGTGTCCCAGAGCCAGGCCTCAGGAGCCCTCCGTACTCTCTACCTCAAGGAGCACTTCCAGGCCTGTTTGAGCACAGATCTACCCATTGTCTGAGCAGCCAATGCTAGTTGGTACCAGACTGGTCATTGGATTCCAAAGGGACTGTTAGAACCTAGGTGACATCACAGTCCCCATGCAGGTTTACAAGCATTATTAAATGTCATCTTAGAGCTGATGCAGCTGGCACGGAAGGTGCTCTGTAGGTTCAGGGACTGGATGATGTGGGGATGTGTACATTGTGAAAAGGGATGGGCCTTTTGTTTGCATTGTCTTTTGGCTTAAGATGAGACTGTGGCTCCATCATCAGGGCTTTACCTAACCAACTTTTACTCTAGTATTTGGGTCCCAGTCCAGTGGACTCAGCATATCCCCATTACAAAGTGTCATCTCATTCTTTCTCCCAAGCCAACAGGAACAGGAAGTAGAGTCTGCCTTGCGCAGGAAGTACACTTTCATAGACAAAAATGACTTTGCAGCCATTTCTGCTGTCCAGAAGGTAAGCACAATTGCTTCTTGCTAACATCACTCACTTCAGACTTTCCATCTTTGGGGAGGCTTTGGCAGAAACTGCAAGTGTCATGCAAGTTCCCAGATCAAGATAACACCAGAATGAGCATGGAGTTCTCTAGGCAAGAGTAAACCACTTTAGGTGCTGGAGAGAGAGCTCAGTCAGTAACGCAGTTGTTGCACAAACATGAGGCCCTCAGTTCAGTTCCTAGAACCATGTAAAGCTGGGCATGGTGGTGCATCCTTGTAAAGCAAGCTCTGGCCAGGCATAGCCAGACAGATAGATCCCTGGGACTCTCTAGCCAGCCAGCCCAGCAAAGTTTGGGATTTCCAGACCAATGAGAGACCAGCAATAGACTGTTCCTGAATATTAACATTCAAGGGTAGGTAAAGGTCTCCACATCCACATACATACATACACAGAAGAAATATAGTATACCACTATTGCATTTAAAATGATGTCCATAAATTGGACATATGGCTAATACTATAGATGACCAATACTTGGAATTAGGGCGGAAATACGTCTTAAGATACATAGGGAGATGGATATGGTAACATATGCCTTTGATTTCAGCCCAGGAAGATGGATTATTAGGAGGCCAATATGGAAAGTAGACATTGATTTTCTAGGGTTCAGAGATAGCTCTACTAAGGACAGCATGAAGCTGTTAGAAGCAGCCAAATCTTGGTGTGTGTGTGTAGAACATGCTTACCCCAAGGTTTGAGCCATGAACACTTGCATTCCTGAGAGGCCCAAACCTCTTAATATAACCCATGCACCTTGTCCTGCCCTCTCTATCCAGGCAGGGCTTATGGATGTTGAAAGTCACCTAGTGGGTGAGCCTGATGGACAGAGCTTTGGACTTGGGGTTGCTCCTTTTCCTGTCAAACCTGGGAAGAAACCTAAGACCAAGAAGACACTGAAAGACCAGTTCAGGTGAGAGTTCTCTGCTCCGTCTCCTTGGCGCCTAGGCTCCTTGGTAGACAGGGTACAACATGGCCTCCCCATTCTCCCATGGCACCTCAGCTACCACTGCTCACTACTGCATTATTGCTGATGCAGCAGTGGGTAACTTGTGGGAAACCTACAGGGTTTGGGTCAGCGCCATGCCCCAAGTGTTACAACTCATCCTCATAGCAGCCCCAGGGTTTCCATCTTTCTGACTTACTTCCAATGTTCTGTCCCTGTTGAGTAGTAGGGTTGTAGGAAGCGCTAGGCCAGCCCGCCAGCACTAGGGCCCCACTGTGCCCACTGTACTTCTGTGATACTTCTGACGCTTCACCTGCATCTAGCACTCAAGCCATAGAAATCCTAAACTCACCTTTTAGGTAAGACTTGGGGAGCCTGAGAAGGGGTCACATACTATAGCCAAGGATGACTAGTTTCAGACTCATGATGATCCTCCTGCCTCACGTTCTCAAAAGCTCAAAAGGGTCCCATGCCACCCAGCGAAAACAAGTTGGAGAAAGCATTTTCCTCATTCTGCTGCCCAGGCAGTGATTGGTAGTGGTAGCCAGAGCATGGGATTTAGAGTCGACCTGGGCACATCTCCCTTCTCTGTGATTCTTACTCCTAAGAGACTTCCTCATGTTAGGCATGAGAACTGATCATGTATCCCTAAAATGGGAATAATGATCATAATAATGAGAGCATCTGAGCTAATGGCTTTGTGGGAAGTATAAGTTAGGGTATGCAGTCCTTCCACATGGGAAGTTCTATGTGCAAGCCATGAGTCATGTAGCAGAGAATGTACCTCTTGCCTGCTATGTCCTGGGCCTCTCCTTTCTGCTGCAGGGAACTGGAGTAATAACTTACATGGAGACTGATCCTCTCAGCAACACTTATTGTAATGAAAGAGGGCTGGCTGTGTTATCCATGCCTGTAATCCCAGCACCTAGGAGGCTGAGGCCATAAGAGTGTGGATTCAGGGCTGGTGAGATGCTCCACAGATAAAGATGCTTGTTACACAAGCCCAAGGACCTCATCTGTGGAACTTACACTAAAGTAGAGGGGAACAAATTACACAGTTATCCTGTGGCCTCCTCCTTCCCCAGTAATGGACTCTCTCACACACAATAAAAAAAAAATGAGTTGAGGCCTCCTTAGACTACATGGTACAACCATCTGACAAAAAAAAAAAAGGAAAAATTAAAAAGGAAAGGAAAAGGAGCAAGGGGAGCGAGTGGAGGAAGCCAAGCTGCAAGGAAGGACTGACAAGAGGTGTGGGCGGAGCTCTGCGGGTGCAATGTCTGCCACAAGGCCCTGCGCTACATAAGCTGAGAATGGTCTCCTACCCCTGTAGCCTCAGCATTGTCCTCAGCTACCCAGGGGGAGAGGACTGACTCAGCTCCTAGTACCCGTGTCAGGTGGCTCACAACTGCCAGGAACTCCATCTCCAGGGGTATCTTACATCTCTGGCTTCTTAGTGTACTGCTCTCCTGTGCACATGCACACACACATATATTTTTTAAGAAGCTAGGAGCTACCAACTGCCAGGTATGGTAGTGTACTACTTTAATTTCAGCACTTAGGAAGCAGAGACAGAAAAATCTCTGTGAGTTCTAGGCTAGCCAGGGCTACATAGTAAGAACTTGTTGGGCTGGAAAGATGGCTCAGTGGTTAAGAGCACCGTTTTGTTCTTCCAAAGGTCCTGAGTTCAATTCCCTGCAACCACATAGTGGCTCACAACCATCTGTAATGGGATCTGACTCCTTCTTCTGGAGTGTCTGAAGACAGCTACAGTGTACTTACATATAATAATAAATAAATCTTTTTAAAAAATAAATAGATAGATAGATAGGTAGGTGGGTGGGGGATAAATAATACATGAATAAAACAAGCAAGCAAGCTGAATGTAGTAGGTTGCTTGGTCTAGTAGTCTTGAGAAAGGTCTCATCTTAGGGTCTTAGTTTCTGACTGCTAATGCCTTGGCCTTGGTATTTCCCTGATGTTTTTCAGCTCCTCAGCAAGAAAGGAAGGTGCCAGTAGCCCTGTGAGTGGCAAGGACTTTGATATGACTTCCATCTCCAAGACCCAGCTGATCCCATCTTCCAAGGATGGGGATCTCAAAGACATGCTTGCACGAGAGAGGGAAACTTCCAGCACTGAGCCCCTTCCCTCAGACTCTCCAAGGGAAGAATCGCGCGCAACCAGGTACCCATCTAAAGACAGGTCTTCCACCAGATCAGGTCAGTCCAAATCAGGGTGTACTCAGAGCAGAAGAGAAATAAACAGGAAACAGAAAGTCCAAAAGGAAGAAACATGACAACATATATGCATGCAAAATGCCCCAACCTCAGTCTGCCAAGATACACAAACAAGAATCATTTTAGGGGCTGAGAAAATAGCAAAGGCGGTAAAGGAACTTGCCAGTTCTGATGACCTGAGTTCAATACCCAGTACACACAATAGTTGAAGGAGAGAACTACCTCTCACAAGTTGTCCTCTGACCTTTATACACATGATGTGGGGCACATGTATGCACACACACACACACACACACACACACACACACACACATACACACATACACAAACATATGCACATCATTTTAGAACTACTACATATCAATTATTTTAAAGTGATGTATCTTTTGCATAAGTAATGCATTGTAGAAGTGTGGCATAGGAGCATACACCTATAATCTTAGCACTTGGGAGACAGAAGCAGGAAGATTAAGGATTTAAGGTGATCCTTGGCTATAAAGACAGGTGGACACCAGCCTGCTATCTCCCAGTATTCCTACGGTAAGGTGGGCAGCAGAAATGGGAGAATCCTTGGAAGATGTCAGCACAGCTAGCCTGGCATGTGCTGGAGAGAGAGAGAGAGAGAGAGAGAGAGAGAGAGAGAGAGAGAGAGAGAGAGAAAAGAGGGAGACTCAAAATTTTAGGAACCCAGGCTAAGGAAATAGAAACGGGGTGTGAAAAAAATGTGTTAATCACATCATTAATAAAAAAATATTTTTTTAAAAGCAAACACTTTGCCAGTCAGATCTACAGAGTTCCAGGACTGCCGGGACTACACAGAGAAACCTGCCTTGAAAAACAGACAAACAAAGAAACAAAAAAGGAAACACTTTGATAGTTAGTATTAGATAAAAGGCATCAGATGAACTGTTATCTCTGTCCCTGTGGTGTACAGAACATACATGAAGAACTTCTGAGCCTGTGTACATTTCAGAACATTCAGAAAAGTTAAGAGTTGCATAGCGAATGCCCATACACTTTGAGCCCTCTTGTCTCTGTTGGCAGGCTATTACATTTATTCCATCTTGTGTTGTCCTTTTCTTTTTCTTTTTTTTTAAAGATTTATTTATTATTATATGTAAGTACACTGTAGCTATCTTCAGACACACCAGAAGAGAGCGTCAGATTTCATTACAGATGGTTGTGAGCCACCATGTGGTTGCTGGGATTTGAACTCAGGACCTTCGGAAGAGCAGTCAGTGCTCATAACCGCTGAGCCATCTCACCAGCCCATGTTGTCCTTTTCAAAATGCATTTCACATAAGTTGTCAACACCAGCCCACATCCCTCTGTGCCAGAGGTTGTATCACATTAACTGGGGATCTCAGTTATATCACTTGTATAAGTGCATGCTAAGCCCTGAGCAGCACACTTAGTGACTCTTCGTACTCTCTGCCATATATATGGAGACACAGTCTTTCAACAAACTTGAAGCTTGCTGTTTTAGCTAAGCTGGGTGATCGGTAATCATTCAGATCTGCCTGTCTCTGCCCCTTAGTGCTGGAAGTATAGACATGATGCATGGATTCTTATGTGGGTTCTGGGGTATTGTATGAGACTTTTCCTAAGGAGATCTGAATCAAAGTCTACTTACTCTAGATAAGGAGCTAGTGACAGAACACATTAACAATGCCTCCAGAGTCCAAGTTAGCAAACTGTGTTGGAGTTACTTATAGGAACATGGTAACTTAAAGGCAACTACATCACCAAAAAGCCTACCCTAGCCTTGGTGATGACTCAAAGGCTATACTCCTGGAACTCTGTGTGAACTGGACAAGTCAGAGAATCTCCTCCTCCCTCAGCAGTTTACTGCTTCTATAACCTTGTGAAAAGAGCTTGGTAAATCTTGTTAGTTTTAGGAACTTCCTAAGACTTAGGAGTTATTTAACTTTTTGAGTCTCATGGGCTTCTGTGCAAGTTTGAATAAGAACGGTTCCCATGGGCTCATATGTTTGACTGCTTAGTCACCAAGAGTGCAACTCTTTGATAGGATGAGAAGACCTTTGTTGGAGGAAATGCCACTGGGGATGTGCTTTGAGGTTTCAAAAGCCCACTAGGCCCAGATTCCCACTCTGCCCGTGGATCAGGTGGAACTCTCAGCTTTCTTCAGCACTATGCGACCATGCCTGTCGCCATGCTCCCACCATGATGATAACGGGCTAAGCCTCTGATATTATAAGCAAGCCCCCAATTTTTATGAGTTGCCATGGTAACGTCACATTAATATAATAGTGTCTAAGACAGCTTGGTTTCTTCTTCTTGGATGGAATTGCTATATAACACAGGGATATGAACCTAGGTACTCATACTTGCAGAATACATGCTCTTATCCACAAAGTCAGACCTTGAGGCCCTCTCAGGGAAATTTTAATACCATGAAATAACACCTCTGTGAGAAAAAAATCATGTATTCTGTTTGGCTTCACCCATTTAAAAATGTATCAAAGAAATCTCAAGAGATTCAACAAATTCTGTTTGCTGATAGGTTATAGTGATTTTGTTTTCAGTTTCTTTCCTTTCCTCAGTTTCTGCAGTGGAACAAAGATGAGGGATTGATTCCTACAGACTAAGTTAAATAATCTGACATCAATAGTGCCAGAACCTCTACCTCCTGCCCTTGGAAGTCACAGAGTAGAAAGATGAAGAACCTTGTGTCTCCAAGGCAGCTGTTCCATTTTTTTCCCTTTGACTTCTCTCTCTGTCTCTAGACCCAGCACCCCACCCTCTAAGCCTGTGGCCTTTGAAGAGTTTAAGAATGAACGAGGTAGTGAGATCAACCGCATCTTCAAAGAAAACAAATCCATCTTAAATGAACGGAAGAAAAGGGCCAGTGATACAACCCAGCGTATCAACGCCATCAAGCAGGAGATTGATGTGACCAAAGATGCACTGAATTTCCAGAAGTCACTACGGGAGAAGCAAGGTAGATGTGAAGGGAAGATCGCCAGGGCAATGCAGGGACTCAGAGTCACCATGCTGTAAGTGTGGCAGCTGGGACACTAAAGGACCAAGATTGAGGGGGGAATAGAGGGCTGTAGGGTACAGACCTATGTCATTTCACTAGGCTCTAGGCAGCCCTTCCTGCCAGCTAGCCTTTGCTGAGCCTTGCTCCTGATATGTGCTGTTGTCTATGAGAAACTGGCCCTTGGCCCGAAGGAAACCCACTCCCCCCCTTCACCACTGGAGGCTCAGTAGAGAAAGCTAGGCAGTTCATTGTAAAGGTGGGTACCATTGATAGAGATTAAAAAATGGCAGGGTATACCACAGGAATACAAGGAAAGTTTTGTTTTGGTTTTTTTGTTTGTTTTTGAAGCAGAATTTCTCTGTGTAGCCCTGCTGTCCTGAAACTGACTCTGTAGACCAGGCTGGCCTTGAACTCAGAGGTCTGCCTGCCTCTGCCTCCTTAGTGCTAGGATTAGAGGTGTGTGCCACTCCAAGTTCAAAGCCTTGTCCATCAGTCTAACCCACTAGGTGACCTTCAGCATCCATAAGCCCTGCCTAGATAGAGAGAGAGGTCAGGACATGGGCTCTGGGTTATGTTAGAAGTTTGGAATGCAAGTGTTCATGACCCAAAACTTGGAGTGTGTATGTTCTCTACAAACACCAAGATTTGGCTACTGCTGCCAGCTTTAGACTGTCCCTAAAGCTGTCTCTGAACCCTAGAAAACCAATGTCTATTTTTCCATTTTGGCCTCCTAATCATCCATCCCTGAGGATCTACTTATTTGACTCAAAAGTAAAAAAAAAAAACCAACTCTTTAAATGGTGAATATCTTTGGATGATGGGACAAGATCAAAATAAACATGATAGATAGTCTCTCTCTGTCCTCCCCTCTGCCCAGCACCCCTATTTGTTCTAAAATACCAGCCAGACCCCGCCGAGCTGACCAGCCCCATCTGTGGATTTCCCTTCTCATGCTTTGCCCACTCCTTATCACACCCACATGCTTCCGGGCCTCTGCCTCACGGGGTCTGCCAGCATTGTCATCATTTTGGAACACCGCCTTTTCCTGCCCTGACTATTGCCTCACTCCCTGACCTCTTCCGTCACCCTGCAGGAGAGTTCGAGAACAAAGGCCTTATGATCATCGATGAGGAGGAATTTCTGTTGATCCTGAAGCTCAAAGACCTGAAGAAGCAGTATCGAAACGAGTACCAGGAACTTCGAGACCTCCGGGCTGAGATCCAGTATTGCCAGCGCCTGGTGGATCAGTGTCGCCATCGCCTGCTCTTGGGTATTCCAGTTGGGAAGGGTGGCAGGCCCCTTGAGGTCAAGAGAGGCCTGAGGTCAAGGCCAAGGGTCAGTTCTGGAAGTGCTCTCTGAGCTTCGTGCTGCAGAGCCAGGGATTGGTCAGAGGCTTCAGGTATGTGCTTTCTAGGCCTATGATGGCTGGAGATAGTGGTGAGACTAGAGAAGCTCCTGGAGCGGAAAGTGGAGCCTGTAAGAAAGAGCCTTTGCCTGCTTCCCCACAGGCTCCCTTCCCCCTCACAGTGCTGTCTCTCTGACTCTTGCAGAATTTGACATCTGGTACAATGAGTCTTTTGTCATCCCAGATGACGTTCAGGCGGCACTGAAGCTAGGCAGCAGCATCCGGCCTGGCATGGTGCCTATCAGCAGGATTGCGTGTCTGGTGAGTGCACAGGGTATGAGGGGGTGGGTGGTCCGGCCTCTTCCCCGGATTCCTGTCTAGTGGTGCCAGTGCCCAGGTAGGGAGGCCGGTGCACATTCCTCCATTATTGAACCGTGAGAAGCAGAGCTAGAGAGGCAGCTCAGTGGTCAGGAGCACTTGCTGCTTGTCTAGATGACCTGAGTTTGGTTCTCAGCACCGTGTCAGGAGGCTCACAACTATGTAATTCTAGTTCCAGTTCCAACGCCCTCTTCCGGCCTTTGTGGGCAACAGCACACAAATGACACAGACGCGCAGACATAAACACAAAGAAATCTTTTTAAAATCTTACCTTAGTTAGGTTTCCAAAGGTTGGGCGAAGGGGGCAGGCAAGGAGGGTTTATTTCAGCTTACAAGATTTAAGCTACATCATGAAGGGGAGTCAGAGCAGGAACCTAGAGACAGAAACTGAGGCAGAGACCATGGAGGACTGCTTGCTCCTTTGCTGCCTGTGGCTTCTTTCCCCCCACCCTTTTTTCTAAGTCAGATGGTGGTGGCACAGGCCTTTAATTGTGGCACTTGGCAGGCAGATCTCTGAGTTCAAGGTCAGTATGGTCTAGAGAGTGAGTTCCAGAACCACCAGGACTATACAGAGAAACCCTGTCTTGAAAAATCAAAAATAGATAGATAGATAGATGTGGATGAGTGTTTTATGTGTATGTGTTATTCACCACATGTGTGCCTGGTGCTCAGAGTTCAGAAGAAAGTGCTGATTCCCATTTGAAATTGGAGTCATATACAGTTATAAGACATTTTGTGAGTGGTGAGGGTTGAACCTGGGTCCTCTGGGCAACCAGCCATGGCTAACCAGTAAGCCATCTCTCTAGCCTCTTCAGTCTATTTTCTTATAAAACCCAGGACTTCCTGCCCAGGGGTGGCATTGCCCACCATGGGCTGGGTTGTACTACATCAATCATTAGTCAAGAAAATGCCTGGGGCTGTTGAGATGGCTCAGCGGTTAAGAGTACTGACTGCTCTTCTGAAGGTCCTGAGTTCAAATCCCAGCAACCACCTGGTGGCTCACAACCATCTGTAATGAAATCAGATGCCCTCTTCTGGTGTGTCTGAAGACAGCTACAGTGTACTTACATATAATAAATAAATCTTTAGAAAAAAAAAAAAGAAAGTGCCCTATAGAGTATCTACAGGCCAGCCTACAGAGTGCTTATAGCCCAGCCTGACAGAGGGAATGCCTTAACTGAGGGTCTTTCTTCCAAGACATGTCTAGGTTTGTGTCAAGTAGAAAACAAAACAAACAAACAACAACAAAAAACCCAACCAGCACAAATCTTAAAGAGGGATATATAAGGACCAAAGAGATGGACCAGTGGTTAAGAGCACTGGATGCTTGTCCAGAGGCCTTGAGTTTGATTCTCCATACCCACATGGTGGCTCACAGCTGTCTAAAACTGTAGTCCCATAAATTTTTTTTTCTTTCTTTTTTTTTTTTCGAGACAGGGTTTCTCTGTGTAGCCCTGGCTGTCCTGGAACTCACTCTGTAGACCAGGCTGGCCTCAAACTCAGAAATCCACCTGCCTCTGTCTCCCAAGTGCTGGGATTAAAGGTATGCACTACCACTGCCTGGCAATAAATCTTTTTTGAGAGAGGGAAATAGAGACAGAGAGACAGCAAGTCAGAGACAGAGGAATCCATTTTATTACTGTCAACTTTCTGCAGTGCCCAGGTGGCCCTTACAGAGGAATCTGGAAGGACACTGGCAGTCATGGATGCTAAAGGTGCTCTGGGTACATTTGGAAACCCAGCAAGGGACTGTGCTGATGCTAAGCATAGGCCCTGCCAGGGTTTATCCTGACAATGCCAGGCTGAGATACTATGCTGGGTTGGGCCTCTCCCAGGGAGAAGATGACCAGGACAGGTTCAGCCAGCTGCAGCAGTCTGTCCTGCCTGAGGGTCCTGATTCCATCTCCTTCTACAATGCCAGCGTCAAGACAGAACAGAAGGTAACTTGGGACATTCATGTCTGTGAGGGTGGAGGCCCCAAAGACTTTGTTATTAGGATACTCAGAATCACCAACCTCATTAGATAGGCACAGGGTATGTCTGAGTGTATGTTGGGGTGTGTGTGATGGTACCAGCCCAGGGAGATTGAGTGTCACCCTTAATCAGTAGTGTCTTCTGCCAGCTCCAGGCTGGAGCAAGGCTGGACTTTGGAAGTGGGGGAAGGAGGATCACATAAGTCATGGTCAGGTCTGGACATGGTTTGTAAATGCTAACCTACCTATAACCATGTATGGTGGCTCACAGCTCATGGCAGTCTAAGAATGAAATCCTCTGAGACCACGGCCTGTGGAAAAGGACCTGGTCAGGGGGCTATCCTGAACAAATGGCAGGGGACAGAGGATCCCATGTAGCCAAAGTGAAACTAGACATGGTGTCAGCTACAGAGAACCTATGACTCCCCAGTCTTCACTCTGCCAAGGCCCTGAATACTGTGCAGCCCTCTGCTCAGGTGGCCTTTGTTATTTGTTTTGTTTGTTTGAGACAAGTATCCCAGGCTGGTCTCAAACTTGCTAGGTAGCCAAGGGTAACCTGAACTGATCCTCTTGCATCCATGCTCCACATGCTGAGATTACAGGTTTGGGTTACTGTACTCAGCACTATTTCCTTTTTTTTTTTTTAGTTTCTTTCATTGTGCGATTGATTTATAGCGTGTATGTGTGTTTACATACTTATATTTTTAAAAACTGTTATTTTATGTGTACTGGTGTTTTGCCTGCATGTATATCTGTGCAGCATTTGCATGTTTGGTGCCTGCAGAGGCCGGAAGAGGGTGTAGGATTCTCTAGGATCTCTCCAGAACTGGAGATGATAGCAGTTGAACCTGGGTCCTCTGGAAGAGCAGCCCGTGCTCTCAACCACTGAGTCATCTCTCCAGTGAGCTATCTTTTCAGTCCAAAATATATTTTTTAAATCACAAGCTCATATTTGATTGAACTTAAGGACTGCAAAACATATGAATTGAAATAATTTTCTTCCTGAAAGGGTATATACTTGTTTTTGGAGCAGGGTGGGAGGGGTGTTGTTTTGTTTTGATTTCTTAAGACATGGTCTCCTCTCCTTACGATCTCTAAGACTTTGAGGCCAGTCTGATCTACACAATGAGTTCCATGCAAGAGCTACATAGTGAGACCCTTTAATCCCAGCTCTTGGGCAGAGACTGGTAGATCTCTGAGTTTGAGACCAGCCTAGTCTACAGAGTGAATTTCAGGACAGCCAGGGCTATAAAGAGAAACTTTCTCTCAAAAAACCAAAACAAAACAAACAAGACACTAACTCATTATCTTAGGCTGACCTCAAATTCACTATGCAGCTAAAGATGGCCTTAAAATCCTAATACTCCTGCTTGTACCTGGAGTGCTGAGATTACAGGTGTTCAGCAGCTTATCTGGCTATTTGTTTTTCTTTGAAACAAAGTTCCATGTGGTTCAGGCCTGCCTTGAACTTGCTGTGTAGCACAGAATAGCCTTGAACTCCTGTTCCTCCTCCTCCTGCCTCTTAAGTGTTGGAATTTTCAGATTTTCCTCACTATACTGCCAGCATTTGCTTTTTGCAGTTACCTATAACATTATTACCAACCTAGGACCATTTTACACCCTTCAAGAATTCCAGCTTGAATGCTGGAGATGTAAGACCCTGGGTTCAACAAAAGGAGGAAAAGTTCCATCTTGAGCCCAGTGTTATGTCAAATCCTATAATCTAAACACATTAGGGGGCTGAGGGAGGAGTATCTTAAGTTCAAAGCCATCTTGGGCTATATATTAAGACACTATCCCAAGAAAGAAAATTCCAACTTAGTGTTGGCATTGCATGTTCAGCTTCTTACCTCGAGGACTCTAGAGTTCCTTTCCATATTCTTTTGTGTGTGTGTGTGTGTGTGTGTGTGTGTGTGTGTGTGTGTGTGTGTGTGTGGTTTTTCGAGACAGGGTTTCTCTGTGTAGCCTTGGCTGTCCTGGAACTCACTCTGTAGACCAGGCTGGCCTCGAACTCAGAAATCCTCCTGCCTCTGCCTCCCAAGTGCTGGGATTAAAGGCGTGCACCACCACCGCCCGGCTTTTTTTTTTAAGGTTTATTTATTTATTTATTTATTTTTTTGCATATGAGTACACTGTAGTTGTCTTCAGACACACCAGAAGAAGGTATCAGATCCCATTACAGATGGTTGTGAGCCACCATGTGGTTGCTGGGAATTGAACTCAGGACCTCTGGAAGAGCAATCAGTGCTCTTAACCACTGAGCCAACTCTCCAGCCCCCTCCTTTCCATATTCTAAGCTAGCTTTAACATTTGATCCTACCCTGCCCCCTGCTTTTGTGATAGCCTTTCCTACCCACTCTCAGGTATCCTAGCAGTGTATTAAAAGAATACAATTAACAAAAGAAGGGGTAGAATTTGTTAATACTACAGCTAAATGGGGGCACCTATAACAGTAATTAGGCCCTGACCTCTAGAGGAAGAACCCCTTCCTATTAGTTTCCTATTGCTATGACAAATACCTGGGAGTCACAGCCTAAAAGTAGGGAGGATTAAGCCAATCTGGTGACACATGTCTCTTGAGTGCTGGAAGCAGGAGAATCAGGAGTCCAAAGTTATCCTTATTTGCATAGGAGGTTCAAGGCAGGCCAGGGCTTCATGGAGACCCTCTCTAGAAACAAACAGGAATAGAAACAAAGGGAAAATCAAGGATGAAAGATTTTTTTACCTAGTAAACTGGTTCCATTGTTATAGGCTTATAGTAAATCAGATCAACATGGCATCAGAAGAGCATGGTGGAGAGCTGCTTGTATCATCAACGTGTTCAAGCAGAAAAGGCCTGGGGTGGATCAAGGATATGATAAGTCTTTCAGGCCGTAGCCCAGGGACCTACATCCTCCAACCTGCTCCTACCTCTTGCGTCCCACCACCTTCCAATAATGCTATCAAGTTATGAACCCACTGGTGATAAATCCGTTGATTAGCTCTCACTTTTCTATTACATTTCAATGATCAGATCTACCCGTGGAGACTAAGCTTGCAAACAGAGGAACCTATATGCTTTAAGGTATATAGTATATAAAGTACTTTATATCCAAATTATTGTTGGGGTATATTGTGTGAAGGTTGTTTCTGTATTATTCAATTGTTAATTCTGTAACAGCAACGCTGAACTTTGGTATTGTTATTCTTATGGCTCATCACCTGCCTCAGTATTTTGTAAACATACACCTTCCTCACTTACTGATTGGTTTAATAAAGATCTGATGGCCAATAGCTTGGCAGGAAAGAGAAATCAGGACTTCTGGACTGAGAGAGGGTCTCTGGGAAAAGAATCATGGACAGTTGGGTTAGTTAAGTTAGATGAGCTAGCTGGGAGGTAGCCTAAGCTATAATAAAATTAATAAGTCTCTGTGTCATTATTCGTTCACTGGTGGGTCCAAGAAAGTCCACCAATAAACTATAACATCTTTTCTCTTTTTGAATCCATTCCCTGTCAGATGTTATGTGGCCACTGAAGCATGCATGCCTACTTTTTGTTTGTTTTGAGACAGGGTCTCATCATGTAGCTCTGGCTGTCTTGGAACTCACTAGGTAGCAGGTGGAACTCACAGCCACCCACCTGCCTCTGCTTCCTGGCTTCTGGGACAAAAGGCACATGCCACTGTGCCCAGCACATGTCGCCTTTTAAACATAACTGCCAGGGTATTTCAAACGTTTTACACAATTTCCTTAGACTGAAAGAATGAAAGTGTTTGGATGGAATGTTACTTTTCATAGCAGTTGCACTGTGCAGAGAGTGCTTTGTCTCCAGACTGTGATGTTTGCAGGAGCAATGATGAAGTAAGTGCATGTGACATGGCTTGTGAGTCCTGGCTAAGACCACACCTTCTCATCAATTTCCCTTCTCTTCATCTTTTTTTCTAGCACAATTATATGAAAACCATGGTGGGCCTCCAACAGTCACACAGAAAATAGTCTCATCAATAGCTTGAAGACCAGCAGCTCTAGTCTGTTCTAAGGAAGCTGCTAAACCACATGCCCAGAGTTCCAGCCACTCAGCTGCAAGCTGGGACCAAACCCAGAGAACACACAGTTGCCTGCCTGCTAGGATGAGCATCCTCCAAAGGACACCCTTGCTCCTCTTCACAGAATATTTTTGATTTTAATTTACTACAATATGTAAAAGCAAGATAAAATTACTTTTTATTTCCTGTCTGAAAGGACATCTTCCTTATGTACAGGTTGTGGCTAATACCAAGTCCTACGTTTGCTTAGCAAGCATGACACACACACACACACACAGATACACACACACACACACAAACATGTATGAATGCATGTGCGCACGTAGGGATGGGAAGAGGATTGGAATATAAATCAGTGGTAGAATACTTGTGTAGCATTTGTGAAGCTCTTCCATCTCCAACACCACCAAGAAGAAAAATAGCTAATATTGTAGCTAGGCATGGTAAGACAGGTCTGTAATCCCAGCATTTGGGTGGTGGCGATGGGAAGATCAGAAGTTCAGAGTTATCCTTAACTACATATCCAACTCAAGGTCAATCTGACTGTAGGAAACCCTATCTCAAACCAATTTTATTGAGTAGGAAATCAAAACAGCAATCCAGACTCCTCCTGACAGGTGTTTCCCTCTGGTCAGTCTCTCTTTTCTTCTGTGGGCATCCTGAGATGAGCTTAGTCTGAGAATACTTCTTCCAGTTCTCTCAGCCCACACTTTCTCTGCTCCTGGTCAATGAAGACAGAAAGAAGTCCTCCTTTCTTGGCAACCAGAAGAGTATCAGATATAGTGAGTGACCTACAAAAGGCAGAACTGGGTCCCTGTGCCCAGGAGTTATGACCTTAGATAGCACAGACTTTCTGGCCAAGCACACACGTGCAATAGGTGTTACAGCTTCTCTGTGTCTTGGCCCCTCCTTTTTCTTTCTCAGTGAGTGATTGATGATAAACTTAAGTGAAAGTGACAGGAACAGGGATCACACCAACAGGGCTGGGCAGGGAAGAGGAAATGTTCCTCCTGAGTCAAGTTTTCAGACTCCGTGTGCTTGGTGATGGTAGCATGGGGAAAGCGCTTGCTGCTTTTCAAAAGACAAACCCTGGCCTCTGGGGGCGGACCCGTGCGATGTCTGCTGATGTGTGGGCCAAGGTTTTGCCCCTGAACATGGTATGACTGTGATCCTCCATCTGATAACCTGGACTGCCCAGGGTGAGAGAGATCCTGCAATGGAATTACCTGGAAGCCTGTCAAGGGAAGCAGTGAGCAAAAATACTCCAGATCATACCCGAGAGGTTAACTTCTGAGGCTATAGGTCCTCGGATTACTTTATATGGGGAAAATTGTAAGGATCTGGGACAGAGGACATGGTGAAGTAGCTAAGAGTGCTTGTTCTACAAGCATGAAGATCCAAGTCTGAATCCTCTATACATGCATAAAAACCATGGCTGTAGTAGTGTTAACCTCAGCATGAGGGGCAGAGACAAGCAGATCCCGAGAGCATGATGGCCATCCAATATATCCTAAACAGTGGGCTTCCTGTTCAGTGAGATACCCTGTCTCACAGTAATAAGATAGAGAGCAATCATGGGAGACAACTGATGTCCTATTCTGACCTGTGTGTGGCTGTCACTCATACCCACACACTTGCATGCATGCACCACATGTAAACCCACCCCACAAACCAATCCCTCTCATCTCTGCTCTTACCCCAGTGTCTCATTATGTAAGTCAGGCTAGTCTAGAACTCACAGTGATCCTTCTGCCTCAGCCTGGCCAAGTGTTTGTATTGGAGGCATGTACCACCACACTTCCATCAAGGAGGTATTTTCTTACCTAAGAGGAAGAGCCATGTGACAGTGTCTTCCAGGTTGTTTCCAGGTGGAGCAGAAATAATGGGATGTGGTGTGTATGGTCCCCTTATGAGGAGTGTCTACTGCACACTCATGAGGACCTGAGTTTGGACTCCTCCCTCCCCCATACCCAGATAAAATCAAGGTTTAGTGGCATGTGGCTGTAAAGCTAGCCCTGAGGTCAGGGGGCAACAAAGTTGGGGTGTGGACATAGGTAGATCCTCAGAGTCCACAAAGAAAAACTTGTTATCAAAAAGGGGGAGAAGCCGGGCAGTGATGGTGCACACCTTTAATCCATTACTCTGGAGACAGAGGTAGGTATACCTCTGTAAATTTGAGGCCAGCCTGGTCTACAGAGTGAGTTCCAAGATAGCCAGGGCTATACAGAGAAACCCTGTCTTGACTGCTCCCCCCAAAAAAAACCAAACAAACAAAAGGTGGGGGGAGGAGAAAAAGATTGGTAAATGAAGGTAAAAAACTGAAAAATTATTGCATAATATATAATTTTGTGGTTAACAGATATAAACAAGACAGAACTAACATCTACAACAAAGGCATAAAATTTGAAAGCAGAGAGGTGAGAAAATGTAATTTGCCAAGGCAATTTTGTATTTTGGGGGAAGAAGAAAATTCTTTATCCTTTAATATATCCAGTGCTTTTCCACTAGGAAAAGGATTGACTCTTCAGGATGGAGGTGTTTGTGTGAGTGTATGGAGAGGGATATTATTTCCCAAATGTCACACTGAACCTAGGGTCTGGTTGCTAATGCCATTCTTGCCTGCCTTCCATCAAGGAAGGGAACTGCATAGTCACTGTACTGAAAACTTAACAATTTGCCTGTTCTTTCAAACATGAGCATTCTTCCCCCTCTTCTGTTTTTTTGAGACAGGGTCCATGTAGCCAGACTGGCACTATATTCTCACTCCTGGCTCTGGAGTTCTGCCAGGTGTGCCATGCAATGCCTCACAAAGTCAGCATCTTCTGAGGAGTTGAGTCAATGCTCTGACAGTCCTCACTAGGGGAAAGGGATAGGTAGAGAGATAGGAAATGAGAGGAAGTAGCTTTCCACTCAGTTCCAGTTCCAACTGTGAACTCAAGGGGGAATGACCTTTTGTCTTTCCTGAGCCTTACTATGGTCTGGACATATATAAAACAAAACAACAACAAAAAAAAAAAAACCCTGCCATTTGGGGAAAAAAAGGTACCATCTAGTGATATCTTACAACACATATAGTTGTTTATAGGCTGTATCAGTCAATATATTATATATCCATCTGTATATTAGTCAACATATTAGCTCAAAGTCTTTATATTGGCTGTGACTATAGTTCAGTGGTAGGCACTACTTAGTGTTCTAGTTTCATTGTTTTGCTGTGATAAAACATTTGGACCAAAAGCAACCTAGGGGAGAAATGGTTTACACTTCCAGGGCACAATCCATCATTTAGGAAAATCGGAGTAGAAATTATGATAGTTTTCTTATACAGCCTTGGACCAGCTACCTAGGTAGGTGCTGCCCACAGTGGGCTCCACCTCCATCAGAAACGCCACGGACCAGTCTGATCTAGGCAATTCCTTACCTGATGGCTCTAGATTATGTCAACTGACAAAGCTAATCGGGATTCCTAACATACACAAGGCACTGGGAGGGACAGAATTTACAAATAGCTTTGGAGAATGTGCTCAGGGGATCAACTGGTGTCCCCTGTCCTAGATACTTTCCCCATCTCTTTACCAAGCCACAGAACTTACCTGTGGCAATGATCATGCTTTGGCTTTCTTCCCTTTTTCATCAGACACCAAAGTTAATTTTAAGGGCCACTAGTAGCCACCCTGGGTTCTGCTAGAGTGGATTCTCGATGTTTTTTGTTTTATCAGTGCTCTAAGAGTAGGAAAAGGTGTCATGTTGGGGATTGTGGACTTTTTCTTTATAAACACATTTGGAGGTTGTTTTTTTTTTTTGTTTTGTTTTTTGTATAAAAGCATGGCATAGCAGTGGTTTTGAATAGGTTTGGCCTCCATAGACTCCTGTGTTTGAAAGTTTGGCCCATAGGTAGTAACACTATTAGGAGGTGTGGCCTTCTTAGAGGAAGTACATCATTGTGGGGGTGGGCTCTGAGGTTCCCTATGCTTAGGCTCCGCCCAGGGCGGAAGAGTGACTCCTGGCTGCCGTGGGATCAAGATGTCCAGCCCTGAGTTCCTTCTCCAGCACCTTGTCTGCGGCCATGCTTCCTGCCATGATAATGGACTAAACCTCTGAAACTGTAAGCCAACCCCAATTAAATGCTTTCCTAGAGTTGCCTTGGTCATGATGTCTCTTCACAGCAATGGAGACCCTAAGAGGTTGCATGGCGGCACGTGTCTTTAATCCTAGCACTCAGGAGGCAGAGGTAGGTGTAAGGCCTGCCTGGTCTACACAGTGAGTTCTAGGCCGGCCAGGGCTACACAGTGAGGCCCTGTCTTTTTTATATTTTTAAATGTATAGGAAAGTATCCAATAAGCTAAAAAATATCTATTGCTTTGATCAGGAGGCCAATCACAGTAAGAATGGAGAATGAGGTTGGAGGTTAGGGAATTTTAAGGCAAGTCTGGGCTGAAAAGAGTTTTTTGTTTTGTTTTTTTTTCCCCAGACAGGGTTTCTCTGTAGCCTTGTCTATCCTGGAATTCTCTCTGTAGACCAGGCTTAAGTGTGGAGATTAAAGGTATGAGCTACCATGCCTTATAACATGAATTTTCTTTGTCCTGAATTCACGCTGGGTGTGGTGGTACACAATCCTAGTACTTGGGATACAGCAAACCAGATTCCAGAGAATCCTGAACACCATCTCAAAGGTGCTGCCTGGAAAAATTTGAAAACTGTATAGGGCTCAGAATTTCCACTGACTTCCATGGTTTGATGTGCTTACTCTGTTGGGTTCCAACTAAACCAAAGTTACCATTAGGACTGAAGCACCATCATGTGTCTCCTGCTAGAGAGCTGTTTACTAAAGGAATGGGAAACCTCATCTTAGGATCCTCTCAACTTCTCCACGTAAAGTAGCCCTTTCCTAGTGTCAAGTGGCTGCCAATGGCTTATATGGCATTTAAGGCAAAGAGCTCCAGTATATTCAAAATCTAGCTGGTCATGCTAACACACTAGTAGAGAGAGTAGAGAGAGACTGAGGAAGAAGGCTTCAAGCTCTAGTCAAACTTGGACTACATATTGAAATATTTAAAAAAAAAATCAGTAAAGATAATTGTTTAATGAAAGGCATTGTACAAACATGTTCACAACATTATCTACGTGATAGATACTCTTCTATTTTAATAGGCAAGGCGGTAGAAACCCAAGAAACAGCCATGCCCAGTGTCATAGGACTAGAAGTTGGCTGGAATTGGTTTAAAGTTTAGGGTTTTATGAACTGGGATGTTCTCAGTAGGTGGAGTATTTGTATTTAGGAAGCCTTGAGTTCAATCCCTAGCGCCGTATTAACTAGCTATGGTGATGTATCCCTGTAATCTCAGTACTGTGTGGGAGATGCAGGAGAATGAGAGATGTTCAAGATCATCATTGGCAACATACTGAGGTCAAGGCCAAAAAGAAGTAAAAAGAGGAAGTTCAGGGTTTCACTCACGAGAACCTCATTTTATCCTCACAGCGGTGAGAGAATCTGTTCAAAATAAAACTTTCATCTTCAGCAAGTTGTGGTGTCTGGCACCTGTAATCCAGGCATCAGGGAGAATGGGGTAGGAAGGATTTTGAGTTTGAGGTCAGCATAGCATACAGCAAGTTTCAGCCACAAAGGAAAGCTCACCAATGAAAGCAAAACAAAATGGCCGTGGGAGACTGAAACCTAGAGCGGGTTGAGTTTTTTTGTTTTGTTTTTTGTTTTTGTTTTTGTTTTTTGGTGGACCTTGAACTTCCATGACATGCATAAAAGTTACCAGAAAAAAAAATCAAGATTAACCTCTAAACGAAATGATAAAAAAACACAAAACAAAACAAAACAAACCCTGCTAGCCTACATACAAGTGAAAAAAATACATTTTATAAGCCGGTTAGATGGCTCAGTCAGTAAAGGGACTTGCTGCCTAGCCTTATAAGTTACAGGACCCACACAGGAGACAAAAAATGGAGTGTTTTCCTCTGATCTCCACGTGTGCATGTGTGTGGCTCAACACATGCCATTCCTATAAAAACAATTTTAAAAATACATTTTAGGCTGGGCAGTGGTGGCTCACGCCTTTAACCCCAACACATGGGAGGCAGAAGCAGATGGATCTTTGTGAGTTTGAGGCCACAGAAAAACTCTGTCTTAAAAAACAAAACAAAAAACCTAGAATCCCAGCACCTAAGAGGGTTGTAGGCAGGATTAAGCATTCAAGTGTTCAGGATAAGTCTAAACTACACAAGATTTTGTCTAAACAACACGACAAAGTTAGCTAGTGAAGGATTCTTCTGTTAGATCACATTTCAATTTATTGGTGAATCCAATTAAAAAATTAGTGGCTAATCCCCCCGCCCCCCCCAAAAAAATTCCACAAAAGATCTTAACTCTCTGTGATCTCCCACTTTCATGATAAGCAACTGCTATAAATTCAGCGTGGTGTAAATCGTTATTAGTCTTAAATTACCTAACTTTTTTTTTTGCAAGAAAGTAATTAATAACCTTTTCCTCAGGACATTTCCCCCGAGGTCTTAAGAACAAACATAGCCTCTCAGACTTTTGGGGTGAGGGCAGAATCCCGCGGTGAGGAAGGTAGGAGGTTTTGGTGCGGACACGCTGGTCGGGGCTGCCGGAGGCTGGAGGGCGGAGGGCGTGTCCGGGAAGCCGGGTCTAGGAAGCAGTCCTAGCTTAGCTTGGTTTTCGGTGCGCGGCCGAGAGCCAGATGAAAGGGCAGGGGAGAAGAAATAAAGGGGCAAACGGGCGAGAGCGGCCGCTGCGCTACCTCACAACCTGGAGGCCAGGCTCTCCGAGGGCTTTGGGCGCCGGGTGCCGGGTGGTGGAGGGCTTCCAAGGATGAAGGCGGGTGTCCTGAGGGCCTCGGGTTGTTCCCCGGACGTCGTCCAGGGAGGGGCAGCAGTGGCGCCCCTCCAGCTCCGGGACCCGCCTACAACACTCGGCCCTGGAACTTATTGTTCCGGGAAGCCGCAGGCTAGGCCCGGCCCGGCCCGCTGGTTGCACCCCGCCCCTGCTAGGGTCGGCGGGCTGGGGCTGGCGCGCCGACTGGCGGCCGGTGGGCTGCCTGTGCGTGTCTCTTTAAGGGGCTGGGCCTGCAAGGCTGCAGGGCGGGCGGGGTGCGCGTTGCTCCGGGAGTGAGTGTGCGAGGGTGAGAGCGGCGGGCGGTTGCCGGAGGGAGGGAGGGAGCGAGCGGGCGAGCCAGCCAGCCAGCGACGCGGGCTGCCCCTGCCGCCGCCGCGATCGGACCAGCGGCCTCCTCCCCTCCGGTCCCCTCCCCCGCCTCGGCCTGCCGCGGGGAGGGGGCTAGCGTCGCCGCCTCCAGCCGCTCCTCATGAAGCAGCAGCCGTCGCAGCCGCCACCGAAGATGGGGGATTTCTACGATCCCGAGCACCCGACCCCTGAGTAAGTCTCAGGTCCGCGGCCTTCCACTGCCGTTGGTCGCTTCAGCCGAGGGCGGCGCGTTCTGACCGGTGGCGGCGCGCGGAGTAACGGGCCCCGAGCGTCTTCGCGCGGTCGTGGTGGGGGTCAGGCCGGGCGCAGCTACTTCAGGCAGCCTCGCTTGGCCTCGGCTGGCCCTGCGGTTGGGCCTGGCGCGGAGACGGCTGCTCGCGTCGCCGCGGCAGTTGGAGCGGCCCGGTGGGGGAGGGGCGGCCACGGCCTCCTCTGCCGTTGCCGCGTCCTCAGTCGGCCTGCTTAGGTTCGGCGCCCCGTGCAGCTCCTCCAGGACACGCTGCGGCGTCCCGAGCTTCTGTTGCAAATCATGGTGCATGGTCCGAGGGGCCGCTAAGGCCAACGCCGGCGAGAGGGCGCCGGCTAGTATAGGCCGAGAATCCCCGGGCTCGGGTGGAAGCTCGGCCCGTCGCCCGGCCTATCGTTGACGGCAGCTCGGACCGGAAGGGCCTACCGAGCGTCTGCCCGCTTCGATCCGCGGAGGAGACCCGCGTTGCATTCTCGGTTTTGAATTTTTGGTTTATTTTCTTCTTGGACACTCAGTTCTGGCTCAGTAAAGCTATGAGCTTCACATTCTGCACCTTTGGCGCTTGGGTTTTGTAATAGTGGCAAGGTTTGTCTGGTTCCGTTGTTGAGGTGACACCGGTTTTGTTTTTTAACCTGAAAGTGAAAACCTGAAAAACATTTCTCGATTATGAGACTTGAACACGTTGGCGTCCTATTTCTTAGGTAATAGAATCTAGAATCTTATCTACAAGGATGACTTTACTGCGTGTGAAGATTTAGTTAAGAGACTCAAAAAAAATCTCTTTGTATATTCCCTAAAGAAGATAGTGCACTTGTAAAGCGAAATATAGTTTTGTCCTATAGTTTCTTTTCAATACATATAGGGCACTTTTATATTTCTGTTGGGCGGTATCCGATAACACATAAAGCTTTCGTTCCAGCTAGATGGTGGTGTACACCCGAAATACCAACTGAATTAGGATTGTAGGCAGTCTCGTCTGCCTCAAAACAACAACAAAAGTAAAAAGCAAGCTTCCACTTCAGAGTCAGGAGTCAGTGCCTTCCCTAAGCCCTCACCAGATCATTTTGTCGTTTTTAGATAAATGGTTTCACCTTGCTACCCAGGCTGCTCTTGAATTTACTGTGTAGCCCCGGCTGGCCTCGAACCTGGGATCCTTCCTCTTCAGCTTCCTGAATGCTGAGATTACAGGTGCTGACCACTAAGAAAAACCATTGCTTTATCTCCATTTGCTTGTATTGATGTCTGCATATAGGAGCAACAAAAATCATTTCCAAGTTAAGGTTTGCAGGGATGTCTAGTGAAAAACAAACTTTTATGACTAAATTACCACACATTACACATATTTGGGGGAAACCTTTGCCAAATTTTTTCACCTTGGTTCAGAAATGTTTGGATCTTACTTGATAGTTCTTTGGTATTGTAACACAAAAGTTAATTTTGTTGGAATGCTATCTCCACACAAAAAACAAAATCCTCGTGTTGCCTTAAAAAAATAAAATTTTACTTTATTGAGGAAATTTTGACAATCCAGTTTTCAACCTAAGAACAGTCTGAGTAGTTCTATACTTGTTTTCTTTTAAGTTCACAGAAGCCCCTTAGTGGCCCTGTGGCATTTTAAGTTTTGTCTTTACTTGACAGATAATCTTGATACATAGACCACCTCTGCACACAGACTTGATGTGCTATAAAACAAAGTTCATCTCTTACTTGCAGTAGTAAACCAGCGTGGCTTTGTCTTTCTGGGTTCTTGGCTTTGGAATAACACTTAAAGGTTTTGGCTTTGAGACTTGAAAAACCTCAAAAGGGATTTGTATCTTCCAATAAATGTTGATTGCATACTTATCTTGTACAAAGTAACATGCTAGCCCCCCCCCCCAAGGGCAAAGAGCCTTGCAGTGAGTGACTTTCCAGGTTGCACAGTGAAATCTCAATAAGTGTAAGGAGTATATTCCTTTTTTATTGGAGGAAAACATTTTCATAATATGTGAAAAAATGGAGTCAGAAGTTTATCTTTACTGTGCAAGTAAGGGAGGAAGCTTATTATTTCTCCTGGTCTTATGTTTTGCCGCTTTTCTGGCTTTATTGCTTTGGAGGTTTTAATAGTGTCAGGTTCTGATACATGTGTATTTTTTTCTGTTTATTAACTTGTATAGGTTGTAGAATCTTTTCTTAAATACTGGCCTGAAGGTGTTGGCAGTCATCTTGAACAGTATCACCTGTTTTATGTTGAAAGAAAAAGAGGCCTGGCCAAGGGAAGAAGAATGAAGCTATAGCAGACCCTCCCTGTGAGGGAGTCAGACCTGCACTTGAACACAGATTTAACCTTGAACGAATGACTTTGTCTTTGAATTGGGTTTTCCCATTTTGGAAGTAGTTAACCTAATGCTAGCAACTTGCTGGGACTTTGGAGAAGACTGAATTGAGATAATACTTGAACCCCTCGCTCTTGGCACTGTTTGTGTGCAAGTACCTTTAGCTGGGGTTATTAGGGAAATTTGAGATGTGTGACTGTTGGGGGGAAACTGGTTGTGAAGAGGCCAGTCATTCCCTTTTAGACTTGGGTTAGTTTCAAATGGTTCTTTGAAAAAGAGAAGTTGAGGTGAAATGTAAATTTGCTTTGATTGGAGCTTGAGTTGGGGCCCTGATAGTCTGTATTGTCTTCCACTCACTCTTTAAGGTGTTACATGTGTGTAGGCCTTGGATTTTTTTCTTACAGTATAAATAACATTGTATTCAGGTGAAGTGGCTATAATCATTTGAGTAACTGCATTAGGTGTCCATATAGTGCAGGGGTGGATATTGAAGGCGCAGCACAACCTATCAGAGTCTTCAAGGATCTGTCATTCTGAGGGAGACAAACATGATAAAAAGTGTTATTTGTTGTTTTAAACATAGGCCTATCTTTATTGAGGTTGATGCTGTGGGAGTAATTGATATACAGAACAAAAATTTGTCTTTGTGCACTTTACGTTTCTAATGAGGTCTATAAACAATACAGTATACAGAATGGCCAAGGTAAAATGCTTTGGGAAATCCTATAGGATATAGGTGATATGCTGTTGTTAAAGAAGTTACGGTATAAAATGGGGTAAGCTGGTAAGCATCCTTGCAAGAGTAAGTTGAGATATGAAGTATCTGTATGTTGTGTGGAGAGTTGAGGGAGTGGCAGGGCAGTACCATTGTAATCCATGTTGAAGTGGTAGTTCCAAAGTGCTGAGGTAGTACTGTAAGCTTCTCAGTGTGGCCAGAATGAAATGAGAAAGTGATAGTCAATTGGTTCACAGTGGGAGGGCTGCAGAGTAAAGTTTTGTAGAGCCATTCTAAAGATTTGGCTGGGGTTTTTTTATTTGATTTTGTTTTTTGAGGAACCCAGACTGGGCTTTGAATTCTTGAGCTCAAATGATCTTCCTGTTTCAGCTTCCTGAATAGCTGGGACTGCATGTGCACCCCACTGTTTTAACCAGAGGAATGATAAAATTTGCTTCCAGCCTCAGAAGGTCATTTGTAGTATCACAGAGAGGAACAGAGTGGAAGCCTGAAGTCTTGTAAAGAAGCTAATAATCCAGAGGAGAGCTGCTGGTGGCTTATATCAAGGTGGCGGCTGAAATGGATGGATGCTAAGGATTACACTAACATGATTTAATGATGCATGTGGCATGGGGGAGAAATTAAGGATGATTCTAAGTTTTTTGGTCTAAGCAGTTAGAAATCTGTTGTCCACTGAATTAGCGATGATTTTAGAGCAAGTTGGGAGTAGTAGTTCCTTTTTAGGCATAGTAAATTGTAGATGATTGTTAGACATTTAGGTTGGATTGTTAATGTAAGTCTGGTTTCCAGGGGAAAGGTCTAATGGAGATAATTTTGTAGTCATCTATTTAGGTAATATACAAAGCCAGCAGACTGATGAGATTACTAAGACATTCATTATAGACCAAAAATTCATCATGGTTTATCGTTTAGATAAAATCTTAGTATGTAGTCAAGGCTAGTGTGGACTCCACGATGCTTGTGCCTTTGCCTCCTAAGTGCTGAGAATGCAGGTGTGCCACTATTCCTGGCAGGGAATACTCTGTTGACGCTCCACTGTTAAGATTTAGTTATGTAAGCCTCTTGTCATTTGCTTTTGAGACAGCATCTCCCTGGCATCTCCTAGTGACCTTCAACTTCTGCTCTGGCCTTCTTAGGGCTAGGATTACAAGTGTATACCACCAGTAGGCTTGATGGTATAGACCAATAATCCTATTTGATTAGTAGTCTGAGGCAGAAGGATCAAATAAATATTCAAGGCATGGTTGTGTTACTGAGTTGATTCAAGGCCAGCTTTAGCATCTTTAGTAA
Organism: Tokudaia tokunoshimensis; assembly: GCA_036184795.1. Classification (NCBI taxonomy): domain Eukaryota; kingdom Metazoa; phylum Chordata; class Mammalia; order Rodentia; family Muridae; genus Tokudaia; species Tokudaia tokunoshimensis. The sequence continues at coordinate 111,333,015 of BTHU01000008.1, forward strand.
ACCCTGTCTTAAAGAGTGGTGGCGCACGCCTTTAATCCCAGCACTTGGGAGGCAGAGGCAGGCGGATTTCTAAGTTCGAGGCCAGCCGGGCGGTGGTGGCGCACGCCTTTAATCCCAGCACTTGGGAGGCAGAGGCAGGAGGATTTCTGAGTTCGAGGCCAGCCTGGTCTACAGAGTGAGTTCCAGGACAGCCAGGGCTACACAGAGAAACCCTACCCTGTCTCGAAAAAAAAAAAAGAATAAGTTCGAGGCCAGCCTGGTCTATGGAGTGAGTTCCAGGACAGCCAGAGGTACACAGAGAAACTCTGTCTCAAAAAATCAAAACTTAAAAAAAATTAGAAAATTTAAGAAATAATAATAATGATGGTGATAGAGATCAGTGGTTAAAAATTTGCATAGCGTGCATGAGAGCCTAGATTCAAGCCCCAGTACAGGGAAAAAAAACCACCATTATGTCCAACATGAGCTTGCCTGCGCTCGCTCGCTCTCTCTCTCTCTCTCTCTCTCTCTCTCTCTCTCTCGTTTTGTTTTTTGAGAAAAGGTCTATTCATGTATAGCCTTGGCTGGCCTGGAACTTACTGTGTAGACCAGGCTGGGTTAAAACTCAACAGAGATCTACCTGCTTCTGCCCCCTCAAGGCCACCCATATCCAGCAAGTGATTTTATCCTCATCCTCATCTTTATTTCTCTCTTAGACAAGGTCTCTCTACAAAACCCTGGTTGTCCTGGAACTCACTTTGTAGACCAGGATGGCCTCGTATTCACAGAGATCTGACTGCTTCTGCCTCCTCAGTGCTGGAATTAAAGGTGTTTGCCACCATACCTGGCTGATATATTCTTGATAGGTATTTGTAATAACTTTTAACCCTAGTATAACCTTGGTATCTGTTATTGTTGCATGAATCTTGTCAGTTTTGCTTGAGAAGCTAAAGTAGTCATGTTGACTGACAGCACAAGATGAGCAGCTTGGGTTAGACTCAAGGCTGGCCAACATCATCATTTCTGTCATTCGTTCACTAGACTATAGAGTAGGACCTTATTTTATTAAAAGTAAGATTTAGAGAGTGTTTATATCTAGAATCAGCAATAATCAGGCTTAAGTTTCTTTTTGAGAAAAATCTAGCTTGTGTGTTTCATTTTTGTTTTGAGACAGGGTTTTATTATGTAGCCTAAGCTGGCCTGGAAATTGTTATCCCACTAACATTGGCCCCTAAGTGCTGGGGCTGGGATTATAGTCATGTGCATAGAAACAGTGATAGAAAAGCCCACTTTCCACTCCAGCATCTCAGGTTATAATGGTATAACATTATTTTGAGACTTTACAATCCTTCTCAGTTTAATAAATACTTGCATTATAGATGTGAGACATTGTACTATATATAATTTTGGCCTAGATTAACAAGTAATGGAAAATTTTCCATTTGCATTACTTTCCCCTAATTTGTATGTGTGCATTTGTATGGATGTCAGCGAGTAATGTATGTATCTTTGAGGTGGCCATGTGTATGCCATGCTGCCCATGTGGAGGTCGGAGAACCACTTGGGGAGCCCTTCTCCCCTTCTAACTTGAGGTGTAGTTCAGACTGAGGTGAGCTTTTTTACTTAGTGGGGCATTTTACTAGCCCCTCAACTTTTTTGAAATTCATTTTTGGCTGAGCTGTTAGAGAGACAAGATATCAGAATCCTTGCCTATGTATGTTAATAAATTTGGAGGTAATGTATGATTACCTGTATTTGCTGAACACAGATGAAGCATTTTAAAAACAATAAAGCCTAGTAGTCCTATTCCTCCATTTTTGTTCATACCTAGTGGTTACTTAGTGTCTTTTCCAGCTGAGTAAGTAAATGGTTACTTAAATTGAGTTCTAAAGTCGGTGTGAGTCCCTAAAGCTGCCTTTTATTTTAGAGCGCTTTTTCTGTCAAATGCTAACATCTTGATAGTGAAAATAGCTTTGGGATGATGTGGGTGTTGATAAGAATATAATTGTGCAAGCAGGCTGTAGAAGGGCTGTTACTGGGAACACTGCTGTGGGCTTGCAAGAATTTGGAGCAAGTGGTAGTTTCTGACTATAGCTCTTGCAACTGCCCACTTCCTTGCCAAGTATAGTTTAGACCTTCTCTTTTGGAAAGGCTATATAGTGGTCCTAAATGTTCTTTGTGAAGACATGATGTAACTTACATTTTGATTCTTTTGTGTGATATTTGACTTCTTGGTAAATAGTGTTTTTTTTTTTTTTTTTTTTTTTTTTTTTTTTGGTTTTTCAAGACAGGGTTTCTCTGTGTAGCCCTGGCTGTCCTGGAGCTCACTTTGTAGACCAGGCTGGCCTCGAACTCAGAAATCCTCCTGCCTCTGCCTCCCAAGTGCTGGGATTAAAGACGTGCGCCACCACTGCCCAGCGGTAAATAGTTATTAATTGTATACTCTCTTTGAGTAGCCAGACAACACCACAACACAAGGTTTAACACATAAGTAGAACAAATAATATACACATGGCTACAGAAATCCTTTTTCATATGTATGTATGTATATGAGTATACAGTATATGTAGCTGTCTTCAGACACACCAGAAAAGGGCATTGGAGCTCATTACAGATGGTTGTGAGCCACCATGTATGTGGTTGCCAGGAACTGAACTCAGAACCTCTAGAAGAGCAGTCAGTGCTCTTAACTGTAGAACCATCTCTCCTGTCCCCAGTATTCTTTTTCTATATGAAGATGTTATTTTATGAATATATGAGTGTATATATGTATCTGGGGTTATGTACATGAAAGCAGGTACCTGCAGGACCAGAGGGGTCATCTGAAGCCATCATTACAGGCAGTTGTGTATGAGCTACTCTGTGGGTGTTGGAGACTGAACTCAGGCCCTCTGGAACAATAAGGATTCTTAACTGCTGAGCCATTTTCCCAGCCCTATGTAAGTGTTTTAAAAGGCTTACACACACACACGCATACACACACGATTTTATAAGTTTTTTTTTTTTTTAATTTTTTTCAGGATTGAAAACGAAGCTTGGGCTCTCATTCCATGCAGTACACTGTATCATTTTTTTCCCCCTTTTTGTTTTTTTTTTTTTTGGAGATAGGGTTTTTCTGTAGACCAGGATAACCTTGAACTCAGAAATCTGCCTTCCTCTGCCACTCTAGTGCTAGGATTAAAGGTATGTGTCATCACCTCCCAGCTATCCCAAGTTCATAACTTTCTGATTTTTTAAGATGATTTGAATGATTTCTAGTATTGGAGCCTTACTGGCTTTCATCTCTTTCTTGCAGTTTTGTTGTTGACCTAAGTTATTGTAGTGATGTACTAGAAAATTCAAGTACCATGATGAATATTTTTTACATAAGTTATATGCAAATATATATACTTTTTAATTATATTAAGTATTATATACCTTTATTTAAAGTTTTGCTATGTAGCCTTTGTTGATCTGGTATCCCAGGATTTATAAAAAAAAATTACTAGCGTGTATGCATGTGTATCACAGAACATATGGGGAAGTCAGAGAACAAATTTTCAGGAGTGTATTTTCTTACATAGTTGGTTCCAGGGATTGAACTCAAGTCTTCAGGCCTGTACACAAGTGCTTTTATCAGCAGGACCATCTCACCAGTCCCCAGGATATTTATTTTCTGAGTTTTCACTTCATGGGTCAGTGAACTTAAAAAAACATTCAACAGAATTGAGTTACTAGAAAAAAAATGTAGAGGTAGACATTGAGGGTTAGAAAGGTGGCCCAGAGGCTAGGTACAGAGGACCAGGGCTCAGGTTTCACATGACATTCACAACCATCTGAACTAGAAGATCCAACACCCTCTTCTGGCCTCCAAGAGCACCAGGTACTCACATTTTGCACCTATATTCAGGCAAGCAAAACATCCATACACAAAAAGTTTGAATTTAGACTAAAAATAATTGAACCACTGAACAGTTATGTATTGATTGTAGTGATAGCAAAACAACTCTACACAGAATGAAATTGCATAAACTGTATGTACACAGAAATGAATTTTGAGTTCTGTGTTTAAAAAATAGTGTCTCAGGCTGGAGAGATGGCTCAGTGGTTAAGAGCACTGACTGCTCTTCCAGAGGACCTGAGTTCAATTCCCAGCAACCACATGGTGGCTCACAACCATCTGTAATGGGATCTGATGACATCTTCTGGTGTCTTTGAAGACAGCTAGAGTGTACTCACAAACATAACATAAATAAATCTTTAAAAAATAGTGTCTCAAGATTTAGTCTGGTTAGCTCTAGTGTATGGTCCTAGTTATTATATTTAATTGTGGACTTGAGACAGCCTAGAGTTATTTTAGAAAGTAGAGCCTTGATTTAGAAGTTGCCCTAATCCTATTGGCATGTAAGCTTGACTGTTAATAAATAGTCCTTGTCCACTATGGGCAGCACCATTCTTTGGGCAGGTAGTCCTGGGCTGTATAAGAAAGCTAACTGAACCTGCGTCTACAAGCAAAAAATCGAATGTTGTTCTTCCATGGTTTCTGCTTGAGTTCCTGACCTGACTCCCCAGAATGATGGACTGTACCTAGAAATGTAAATTGAATAAACTTTCCCCTAACTTGCTCTGGGTCATTGTTTTATCCCAGCAACAAAAATCAAAGTAGAATTTGGACCGATTCTAGTTTCCTGCCTTCATAGTATACTTAAGCTGTATGGTTACATTGAAGAGAGTTGTTGGGTAAAGAGTACAAGGATACTTCCTGTGACTGTAATTATTTCCTAATAAAGATCTTCAAAGAATACAAGTCTGATCATTGGTCAAGGTCACATTGTTATAAACTTTCTAAACTTTTTAAGTCTAATGTCACTATGTGATAAGCAGTGAATCAAACCTGCATTGCTCTGAAACTCAGTTAAATGCCCAGGGAAGAGTCCCTATTGCTTTCCTTGTGGTTCTATTCCTACCTAAACCATTCTTCTTTTACTTCTGTCTCTGTCTCTTACCTCAGTCTACATTTCTCATTTGTCCTAAATTATTTATTGTGTGCCTTATTTGTGCCAGAATCCCAAGGATTTAGGAATCGAGCAAGATGTGTTTATTCAAATAGAGTGTAATTAAAGAATTTTTATGCATTACTAACTGAAATCATTAATAGCTTTCATGTATTAAACATTTTGTGCCAAGTACCTCGTGGAGGCTGTTAGACACTCTTGTAGTAAATTCAGTATTACTATTGGTTTTATACATCTCTTCTGTAGCCTCTATTCTTGGGGAATGACTTAGTTTAGAAAATGTTAGTTTAATAAGTATTATTTTTATGTATGTAATTTTCTGCCTACATGTATACTTGCAGGCTAGAAGAAGGCATCAAATCTCATTACAGATGGTTGTGAGCCACCATGTCGTTGCTGGGAATTGAACTCAGGACCTCTGGAAGATGGATGCTGTTAACGTCTGAGCCATCTCTCCAGCTCCTGCCTTTTTTTGTTTGTTTGTTTCTGGTACATAGTTTCTCTGTGTAGCCCTGGCTGTCCTGGAACTGCATTTGTAGACCAGGCTGACCTTGAACTCAGAAATTTGGCATGCCTCCCATGTGCTGGGATTAAAGGTTTGTGCCACCATGTCTGGGTGACTTTTATTTTTTTAGTTTAAGCTCTTTGTTTTATTTTTTTTGTTTCAGAGTCCCATGCATTCTTGGCTGGTTCCTAACTTACTGTACACCTGAAGATGATGTTATCTCACTTTCCTGTGCCTGAGATTGAAGTTTTGCTTTTATGAGGCGGATAGGGCCTTGTATACTATAACCCAGTCTGGTTTTGAGCAGTTGATTCTCCCACCTCCCCCTCCTTAGTGCTTAGATTACAGGCTAGCCAAATGATATGTCTTTTAATGTCCTTTCTTGTTAAGGATTCATCTTCCCTCACAGTAAGTTTTTTTTCTTTTGAATCTTAACAGTAAATAATCATAATCCCAAGTGCTGGGATCGAAGGCATGCAGCCCTGGCGTCACCTGGCTGTTGCTCTGTACCTTGCGTTTGCCTGCACATATGTATGTGTATCACATGAATTTCTGCCTGGTGCCCACAGAAGCCCTGAGGGGGCATCAGATCCCCAGTAACTGGATTGTAAGCTGCCATGTGGGTGCTGGGAACTAATCTTTGAATGCAGGATTTTAAAAGTTAATTTGTGGTCAATCTTGTGGTTCATACTTTTGATTCCAGTACTAGGGAGGCAGAGGCAGGCGGACACTTGACTTTTGAGGCCTGTTTAGTTACATAGGAGTTCCAGGCCAGTTAGGTTTACATAGTGAGACTCTTGTCTTTAAAAAGATAATTTGTATAAAAGTCTTGATTATCAGTTTGAAGGACTGATTAGTCATTCCTTATTTTTGACCCATTTTATGCAGCTCAGGTTAAGTAAGAATAAGACTGAAAGACTAGCATGATAGTACTCAAATCTGGTAAAAAATACAGGATAGATACAATTTAAACATTAAGTAGATAAGCCTCTGTCCTTTAATCTGATTATAATAGCTATTTACCTCAGACTTGTGTTGATTTTTTTTTTTTTTGTTGCATTGAGACTTGGCAGTCATAATGATAGCATATATGCAGTGAGTATATCTTCATCTATGTCTGTCTGTCTGTCTATAATCTTATCTATGGTACACCTGCATGCCAGGAGAGGTCATTTGATTCCCTTTGTAGATGATTGTGAGACACCATGTGGTTGCTGGGAATTGAATACAGGACCTCTAGAAGAGCAGCCAGTGCAATTTTAGGAAGTATATTCATATTTATAGTTTTGGGGAAACATGTAATTTTAGTTTATTATAATTTTCCCCTGGGGTGCATTTTTTTTCTATTTTACTTTTTTTTACCATTGTTTTGCTAGTATGTATGTTTATGCACCACATACATGCAGTGTCTGTGCAAGCCAGAAAGGTATGTTGCCAACTATGTGACTGGAGTTATTGACAGTTGTGAGTTGCCTTAAGGGTGTTGCCCCATTGTATGTGTTTTTCAAATTAGGAACATTAGAAGTGTTCTAACCTTTGTTTTCTTGAAGCAGAGTCTCCTGTAGGACAGGTTGGCCTTGAACTCACTATGTAATTGAATATGACCTTGGCTTTTTTGGTCCTCTTGACTCTACTTCTCAAGAGCTAGGCACTACCACACCTAGTTTATTTAGTGATGGCTACTAAACCCAGTTTTTTCATGAATTCTTTTTTTTTCTTTTTTATTGAATATATTCTTCATTTACATTTAAAATGTTATACCCCTTCCTGGTTTCCCCCGTCCCTGAAAACCCCCAACCCATCCTCCCACCTCCTGCCTCCAAGAATATGCTCCTCCTCCCAACCCACTCCCATGACACCCACTTGATTTCCCCACACTGGGGCCTCTATTGAGCCTTCACAGAATCTCCTCCCACTTGACAAGCATTCTTAACTACATTCGTAATCTTCTTTCTGTCCCTGTTCCTCCTTTTGAGTTAGGGTTTTTATGTAGCCCAAGCTAGTTTTGAACTTTACTATGTAACCAAAGATGGCCTTGAACTTGTGATCCTTCTGCTTCTACCACCCAAGTGTTAGAATTACAGGTATACAGATATTTAATAACCATGCCTGGATAGTTTGGGGTAAGGATCTTGTTAATGTTTAGTTTGGTGTTGAGCTCTTGGGCTCAAGCAGTTCTACTTCAGCCTTCTAAATGATTGGGACTACAGTCACATGCCATAGGGCCCAACTTATATCTTGAAGTTTGACTATCTCCATCTCTTTGTAGCCCCTTCTTCTTTTTTAAATAATATAATATATTATAATCATAATGATATATAATAATGTATTAATATATTGTATGTGTGAAGGAGGTTATGTGATTGTGTATGGGGTTGCACCTACTTGACATGCATATGGTAAGAGGACATGACTGTGGAGTCAGTTTTTCTGTCCTCCTCCCTGTGGGTTCCTGGCTGTTAAATCAACACCTTCATCTGCTGAGCTGATGATGTCTTTCAATACAACCTCCTCCTAATGTTTTTCAGTGATTATGTAATTTATATGTTTTTGTTACTAGCTGTATTTAGGATTAAGGAATGTAACAAAATATATAATGGCTTGTATAGTATGGTTACAATACCTAGAAAATATCAGCTTAAATTTAAAAAGCTACACAGACTCTCAAATGTGTAAGAAGGGTTTGTACACCAACATGATAATAGGTTGGATTCAAGAGCTGTTTTTCTTTTGCTTGTTTGTAATTTTATCTGTTTTTCTACCAATATTAGACTATGATTGATACTGATTGATTGATCGATCTAGACATGTTTACTCAGTGTAGCCATAGCTGTACTGGAACTCACTCTGTAGACAGGCTGGCCTCAAACCCAGAGATCTGCCTGCCTCTGGAGTGGAGTGCTGGGATTAAAGGTGTTGCGCAAGGAGGTGGGCATGGGAGGGGCAGTCATTTGGATGTAAAGTGAATAAAGTAATGAAAAGGTGTGTGCTACTAGCGCCTGGCTTATTATTATTAAAGATGGTCTGCCACCATCACAGGGCTTTGTTTATGATAGACAGCCATTCTCAATTTTTTTAAAAAAATATGTGTATCTGTGTAAACAATGTTGAGTTCTCTGGAACTGGAGTTGCAGATGATTATTAGATGCGTTGTGTGTGTGTGTGGGGGGGGGGAGGTGCTAGGGTCCTTTGCTCTTAACTACAGTCATCTTTCCAGCACAGCTACTCAACTTCTGGCAAGACAAGGTCTGGCTAGCCTGAAGCTTATTATATAGACAAGGCTAGTCTAGAACTCAGATCAGACTTTGAGTCCTGGGATTAAAGATATGGGCCAACTACCACCTTGCTTTTTTTTTTTAAACCTTTTCTTAGATGTATTTATTTTTATGCATATGATTTCATGTATGTATGTGTACCACTTGCATTCTTGGAGCTCATGGAGGACTGAAGAGAGTGTTGGATCCCCTGGAACTGGAGCACAGAAGGCTGTATATTACTATGTGGGTGATGGGAGCTGAACTCAGTTCCTCTGTAAGCAACAAATGATCTCACCTCTCTGAGCTGTCTCAGGGTTTTCTCTGTATAAGAGCCCTGGTTGTTCTGGAACTCTCTGTAGACCACCAGGCTGGCCTTGAACTCACACAGAGATCACCTGCTTCTGCCTCCCAAGCTCTGGGATTAAAAGCATGCTCTACCACAGCCACAGCATTAGATTTTTTTTTTTTTTTTTAGTGAGAAAAAAAATTAAATTTTCCTTTGAATTTTTTGATTGGTCTTATTATTTTTTAAGTAGTGTTTCATGTAGCCTAGGTTTGTTTGAGCTTGTTATGTTGCTGACGATGACCTTGTGAACTCCTGATTTTTCCCCTACCTCCCACCTCTGGAGTTTGAGTGTTACAGGTGTGTGGTGCCACACTTGTTTATGCAGCGCCAGCAATCTACCCAAAGCACTCTATCAACCCAGCTAAATCCTTAGCCCTTTCCGTTTGTTTTGCAACAGTGTCTGCTAAGTGACCCAGGCTAACTTACAACTCTTGATTGTCCTGCCTCAGCTTCTTGAATGCTAAGATTACAGGTTAATCACTATACCCATACCCATTAGCAAAAACATCCTTCAATTAACTGTTGCCACTGATAGTGTATGTGCTTTTATACCTGGCAAGATATTACATATGGGCGATAATATTCATCAGACAATGGATGAAATACAGCAGTTCTAAATTATATGTGTGAAATTTCAGTGGTTCTTAAGACCCACTGAAAATAAACGCTTTTATCTTTGGTAGTGCTTAACAATATATCTTTACTACATTTTTTGTCTTGTGGTATTGCAGTATTCTGTCTTGGTGGGGATTGAATTTAGGGCCATTTGCATTTTAGGCAAGCACTCTGAGCTATTATAACCTCAGTCACTCTGTTTTGAGGCAGGTCAAATTGGTTGGCTTCCATTTAACTTTGAAACCAAGACTAGCCTTTACTCAATCATGTTCTCAAGTATTGGAATCATAATGCATGAACCACCATACCTGCTCCTTCTCAGTCCTTTTAAATCTCTTTATTTTGTGGTAGGGTCTACTAAATTGTGCAGATTGACCCAGAACTATATAGCCCTTGCAGTTTTTAACTTGAATCTTTTTGCCTCAGTGTGCTGTAAGCTTAGAAATACTGGCATTGTTCATAATAACGTCATTAGTTCATTTTAACTTCCATAAATACCTGTTAATAAATCAAATGAATTGCTATTTAGATCTACATTTGGAGAGAGGATTTTTGTACCTTTCATTTAAGGAGGGCATAAATGATGTAATTGTGTTTGAGTTGCCACATGGCCCACAGAGCAACATACTTAAAATACAAATCCTTGTCATGCTCTTCATAGCTTTTCTGTGTAGATAGTTTTCAGTATGCTTTGGTACACTCTTGTACACCAGACTTAGTGTTTCATTCTTCCTAGAAAAATGCACCTAACTATTTATGCATAAAAATGTGATTCTTCATGAGAAATATGCCCACTGCCCCTTATTGCACTTAATTGTTGCCTTCTTTCTATCTCATACTTTATTAGGCAATAGTGAATGAGTTTACTTGTAGGAACGGTTCAGTTTGTGGGGTTTTTTTGGGGGGGAGGGGAGGTTTAAAACAGGGTTTCTCTGTGTAGCCCTGGATGTCCTGGAACTCACTCTGTAGACCAGGCTGGCCTCGAACTCAGAAATCCGCCTGCCTCTGCCTCCCAAGTGCTGGGATTAAAGGCCTGTGCCACCACTGCCCAACTTGGAACTGTTCAGTTTTAATTTCTGTCTTTTATGTGGAGTCACTCCAAAAGTACATTCATTAAAACTAATCCTCTCTTTGGGATTCTTTGCATTCCTGGTCTTTTAAACCAAGTTGTTTTCTACTTTGCTGCTACATTGTATATTTCTCAGTCTTTATGTTTACTTTTTTTTAAAGATTTATTTATTATTATATGTAAGTCCACTGTAGCTGTCTTGAGACACACCAGAAGAGGGTGTCAGATCTCTTTACAGATGGTTGTGAGCCACCATGTGGGTGCTGGGATTTGAAACTCAGGCCCTTTGGAAGAGCAGTCAGTGTGCTCTTAACTGCTGAGCCGTCTCTCTAGCCCCATGTTTACTTCTTTATGTTGGAATTACTTTTGTAACAATCATTTTTTGTTACTTATTAGAAAATGTAAGCTCCTCAAGGTCAGAGATACTGCTTTACTCACTAGGTTTCTGGTTCTTCCCCTAGTGGTGTGTACCATCTTCAGGAAATAGTTGTTACAAAAAGCATGTAACTAGAACAATGAAAGAGTGCACAGGTTTTTTTGTTGTTGTTTGTTTTTTGCTTGTTTGTTTGTTTGTTTTTGTTTTTCCAGACAGGGTTTCTCTGTATAGCCCTGGCTGTCCTGGAACTCACTTTGTAGACCAGGCTGGCCTCGAACTCAGAAATCCTCCTGCCTCTGCCTCCCAAGTGCTGGGATTAAAGGCGTGCGCCACCACCGCCCAGCTGACAGGTTTTATAAGTGTCTGTTTTAATTAAAAGTTACTTTTTGTTTTAAGTATTTATGATTCTTTTTATTCTTTTGCATGTTTTCTTGGCTGAATGGGAGTAGAGAAGAAGAAAATGAGGTAAGTATAATTGACTTAATCATTTAAGAAATGCCCTTTTTAGTTCATTTATTATAAATAAAAGTTCATTTATTATAGCTGAAAATATTTAAAGTTAACTACCGTTTTGATTGTGAAATAAAGTTAATAGTTTAATAAGTTTGATTATTTCTAGCTATAATAACTTATCCCAGTGAGGGATATTGTATATAACAAGAAAGTCGTTTTTATTTATTTTTATTTTATGTTTATTGGTGTTTTGCTTGCATGTATGTCTGTGTGAGGGTGTCAGAAGCCCTGGAACTTATTGTTGTGGGCTGCCATGTGGGTGCTGGGAAATGAATCAGGGTCTTCTGGAAGAGCAGCCAGTGCTCTTAACTGCTGAGCCATATATCTCTAGCACCAAGAAAGTAACTTTTAAACTTAAAAGATTCAAGAAATTTAGAAAGGTGACAGAAGCTTGCAGTTGTAGAATCAGTTTGTCTGTTTCTATATATTGTTTCCATGTAATTTAATTTGAAAACTAGGTTCTATTTTTTAAATATTTGAAAACCCCTGCTGTGTGTATAATGTAATATGTATATATAGCGTAAAAGCTTTACTGCTTTTCTTTTTGTCTTTTTTGGTTTTTCAAGAAAAGGTTTTTCTGTCTAGCCTTGGCTGTCTTAGAACTGGCTTTGTAGACCAAGATGGCCTCAAATTCATGGATCAGTTCTGAGACCAAAGTAATGTGCCAATGTGCCCAGCTTTAAAACTAAGTTTCAATTTTACCATATTCAGAAGGAAAATTAATCTCTTAAATAATCAAAGCAAATTGGAAGACATTTATATGAAAAATGTTGTAGATGATTAATTTGATTTTATTTGGTTTTGAAACAGGGTTTCTCTGTGTAACAGCCCTGGCTGTCCTGGAACTCACAGAGATCCACTTGCCTCTGCCTCCTGAGTGCCATCATGCCCAACTATGGGGCAAAATTTTAATTTGGACTTGAGTGTCTGTCTTGATATTACCCTCTTTAATATAGGCTTGGGGCGGGGATGTGGTGGTGTACACCTTTAATGCTGGAAGGCAGAAGCAGACTTATCTCCAGCCCGAGCTGCATAGAAAGACCCCCATCTCAGTGTGTGTGTGTGTGTGTGTGTGTGTGTGTGTGTATGATATATATGATATATATGTATATATCATATATATGATATATATGTATATATCATATATATATATACCACACACATGCATAGTATATATATGCATGCTTGAGTTTGTGTCTGTAGATTTTTCTGTTATTCTTTCAACAACTTAAGTTATTTGGTAGTTTGAGAAATACTTTGTCAGATAATGGAGAAGATGTCTTAGTTATATTTTGTTGTTCACATAGTAATATTAGAGAATAAAATATTATCATTACCATGGAGTGTGTAGCAGATAGTGGTGGTGTGCTAAGGCAGAATAATTTCAATTTCTAGTTTGGCAGAAGGCCTGTTCCCTTTTTGACTACTTTATCAGTAAAATGAATGCTGTAAGAGGTTGAGATGTACCAGGGAAGGTTATTAAAATTGCTTGGAGTTGTTGATCCCTACCTTAAGACAAAAATAGACATATCACCAACAGGTGGAGTGTTTTTGCTTCATTTTATATTTATTTATATATATATTTTTTTTTTTTTAAATCATGTACTCTACTGATTGTATGTGATGCTAGGAGACCCCTGGCTTTTTTGATCTTTGGTGTTTCTTAGATGAATAACACACAAGGAAAACTATTTTGTATACTGAGGTTTTATTTACTGCCATGTATGTAAGTGTCTTTTATATACCAGGTTAAAGGAAATTCTTGTTGAAGATGCTCCTTGAGCTGAGTGGTAGTGCGTGGTTGCAATCTCAGCACTGGGGTAGGTAGAAGCATGAGCATTAACAAGAGTTCACAAAAAACCGTGGACTACACGGTGAGAGTCTGCCTCAAACCCAAACACACCAAAGTATAAACCAATTCCCAGAGCAACAACAACACAAAAACAGTTCCCTTTCAAAAAAGGGGGGGGAGGAAAGAAAATAAAAAAGGACCATGAATATAAAGGATAAGTGCCAAAGTGGATAGAATTCTTTTTTCTTTTTTTTAAAGACTTATTTATTATATGTAAGTACACTGTAGCTGTCTTCAGACACTCCAGAAGAGGGCGTCAGATCTCTTTACAGATGGTTGTGAGCCACCATGTGCGTGCTGGGATTTGAACTCAGGCCCTTTGGAAGAGCAGTCGATGCTCTTAACCACTGAGCCATCTCTCCAGCCCTGATAAAATTCTTTAATGTAGGATAAAATGGAAAAAATGCAGGTAACTATTGAAGCTGGGGATAGATACTTAGTGATTTGTTCTTTATTTTTATTCTTATCTTTGTTCTTATGCCTCAAATGTTTAATAATAAACAACTGAATTCCATTTGTAGCATAAAGTCATACTACTGTTTTTTTTTAATTTCCTTGACAAACATTTTAAATTATAATGGCAATTTGAAAGAAAGTATTTGTTATAATAATAATTGTTTTGTTCTTTTGTAGGCAAAGATTGAAAATGTGCAGAAAACAGGTTTCATCAAAGGACCAATGTTCAAAGGTGTTGCTTCAAGTCGATTTTTGCCCAAAGGCACGAAGACAAAAGTTAATTTGGAGGAACAGGGACGGCAGAAGGTGTCATTCAGCTTCAGTCTTACAAAGAAAACTTTACAGAATAGATTTCTCACTGCACTTAGCAATGAAAAGCAAAGTGATTCTCCAAACTCCCCAGCTACCCCTCTTCAAGTAGACTTAAACCCCAAAGTTAAAATGGATGCTGGAGATACTTTCCCTGCTACAGAAGAATCTTCACCACCAAAATCGAGAGTGGAATTGGGCAGAATTCATTTTAAGAAACATCTGCTTCATGTGACATCCAGGCCACAGCTGGCTACAACTACAACAATAGCATCTCCCCTTCCTCCTACAACACAGTTACCAGCAACCATAGCAGAATCAACTATAGATTCACCACCTTCATCTCCACCCCCACCTCCTCCACCTCCCCAAGCCTCATCACCCTCCCCACCAGCACCAATATCAGAGCCAGTGGCCTTGCCGCAACCCCCAGTAACAGCACTAATGACATCACCACCAGGACCTTTACTAGTAGATGTAGCAGTTAAAACTCAGAAAGAACCACCAGTTAAAAGTGTACCAGAATTTTTAGAGGTGGATACAAAGCAAGATATTGTATCAAATAGTTTGGAAGAACACACAATTCAAACTTTGAAGGAACAAGCAGATAATCTCCTGCAAAAAGAAGATTCCCATATTGGGAAGGAAGAAGAGGTTTCAGATGGCTCTAAGATAAGCCTCAGTTCTAAAAAAGCAAGTTCTAAGAAGAAATCTTCACAATTTGAAGGAACATTTCTTGGTTCAGAATCTGATGAAGATTCTGTACGGACTTCCTCCAGTCAAAGATCACATGATTTAAAATCTTCAGCAAGCATTGAGAAGGAAAGAGATTTTAAGAAGAGCTCAGCATCTTCAAAAAGTGAGGATTTGGGGAAATCATCAAGATCTAAAACAGAGAGAGATGATAAATATTTTAGCTACTCAAAACTTGAAAGAGATACGCGGTATGTATCTTCCCGATGTAGGTCCGAAAGAGATCGAAGGCGAAGCCGGTCTCGCTCTAGATCTGACAGAGCCTCTAGAACTAGTTTGTCTTATTCTCGGTCAGAAAGATCTCATTATTATGATTCTGAACGGCGCTATCATAGGAGTTCCCCTTATCGTGAGAGGACACGCTATTCTCGGCCATATACTGATAATAGGGCACGGGAGAGCTCAGACTCTGAAGATGAGTATAAGAAGACATATCCAAGGCGTACCTCAGCCCATTCCTACAGAGACCTAAGGACATCATCTTATTCTAAATTTGATCGGGACTGTAAAACCGAGACCTTTTACTTAGAGATGGAGAGAAGAGGAAAGTATTCTTCAAAACTAGAAAGAGAATCCAAACGGACTTCAGAGCATGAAGCTATAAAAAGATGTTGTTCTCCCCCAAATGAACTGGGATTCCGACGGGGGTCCTCATATTCCAAGCATGATAATAGTACTTCCCGTTATAAATCTGCCCTTTCAAAATCTATATCCAAGTCTGATAAATTTAAAAATTCTTTCTGTTGTACAGAATTAAATGAGGAAAACAAGCAATCTCATTCTTTTAGTTTGCAGACTCCTTGTTCAAAAGGTAGTGAATTAAGAACAATTAATAAAATTCCTGAAAAAGAAAAGATTGGGTCTACAACTCCATCAAATCAATTAAATGATTCACCTACTTTTAAAAAGCTAGATGAATCTCCTATTCTTAAGCCTGAATTTATAGGACATGATAGCCATGAGAGTATTAAAGAATTAGAGTTATCAAAAGTGAAAAATGATCAATTAAGAAATGTTTGTTCCACTGAATTAAATGTAAATGGATCTCCAGAGACAGAAGCTGATGTGGCAACATTTTGTACTTCTAAAACAGATGCTATTTCAATGACTTCTGACAATAGTGTGACTGGATCAGAGGTGTCCCCTTTGATCAAGGCTTGCTTGCTTTCATCAAATGGATTTCAGAGTATTGGTAGATGCAGAGAAAAGGACTCAGATGATACTTGTAGGCAGCATAATAAGTCAAAAAGTCCATTTAGGGAAATGGAACCTTTGTCACCACACCATGATAAACTCATACCTTTGCCAGTTAAGACTATAGATTATTCCAAAACATTAATTAAAGAACCAGTTGATAAGAGACATTCTTGCAGCAAAACCAAAGATTCAGATAGATACTGTTCCACAAATGAAAGCTCTGAAGCTGAAAATACTGAACCTTCAGTTATAAAGATTTCTTCAAATAGCTTTGTGAATGTGCATTTGGAATCCCAAACCATTATATGTGATAATAGGGCGCTGGCAGATCAGCACTCAGAATTTACATGTGATGAGTATGAGCAGAGCCTTGGTAGCACTGGTTCAGCTGCTCTTAACCATTTTGATGATTTGTATGAGTCCATTGGGAGTTCAGGTATTACTTCATCTCTCCAGAGTCTTCCATCAGGAATAAGATGTGAAGAGAACACATCTCCAACTCCAGATGCAAAGCAGAGTAAAAAAGGCATAGATTTTTTAAAGTATGCAGGGAAAGAAACAGTGGATGTTGGTAGTGTCCTTCCTGATTCAGGAAAAGGATTTTCTTGGGAAAACAGGCATAATAATGTATTATCTGAGCAGTCTTTGCAAGAGGCTCAAAAAGAAGGGAATTCCATATTGCATGAGAGAAGAGGAAGACCAGAAATCTCCTTAGATGAGGAAGAGCGAAGAGACCATACACATATTTCTGATGATTCAGAAGTTGTATTTCCTTATGATTTGAACTTAACCATGGAAGACAGTGACGGTATAACTTACACCTTAAAATGTGACAGCAGTGGTAATGCTCCAGAGATGGTATCTGCTCTCCATGAAGATTACTCTGGATCTTCTGCAAGTTCAAGTGATGAAAGTGATTCTGAAGATACAGAGTCTGATGACAGCGGTATTCCGAGGAACCGTCTCCAGTCTGTTGTGGTTGTGCCAAAGAATTCTACTCTGCCCATGGAAGAGACAAGTCCCTGTTCTTCTCGGAGCAGTCAGAGCTACAGACATTATTCTGACCACTGGGAAGATGGATTAGAGTCAAGGAGACATGCATATGAGGAAAAGTATGAGAGTATGGCAAGTAAAAGCTGTTCTCAAACTGAAAAATTCTTCCTTCATAAAGGAACAGAGAGAAATCCAGAAACTTCTTATTCACAGTTCAGCAGGAAAGTAGACAATCACCTGCCTGAAATTGCTCATTCTCAAAGTGATGGGGTTGATAGTACAAGTCATACAGACTTGAAATCTGACCCTCTAGGTCACCTGAATTCAGAGGACACATTAAGAGCCAAAACATCTAGGCCACAAGAGCTACCAGTTTATTCTGATGATTTTGAAGATATTCCAAATAAGTCTCGGCAGCAGATGATTTTCTCTAATCGGCCTGATAGTAGTAGACTAGGAAAAGCAGAACTGAGTTTTTCTTCCTCTTGTGACATTTCCCGAATGGATGGCTTGCACTCATCAGAAGAACTCAGAAACCTAGGGTGGGACTTTTCTCAACAAGAAAGGCCCACTACCACATACCAGCAACCTGACAGCAGCTATGGAAGCTGCGGTACACACAAGTATCAGCAAAATACTGAACATTATGGTGGGACCCATAATTACTGGCAAGGCAATGGCTATTGGGATCCAAGATCAGCAGGTAGACCTCCAGGAACTGGGGTTGCTTATGATCGAATCCAAGGACAAGTACCAGATTCTCTAACAGATGACCGTGAAGAAGAGGAGAATTGGGATCAACAAAGTGGATCACATTTTTCAAGCCCATCCAATAAATTTTTCTTCCATCAGAAGGACAAGGGATCAGTGCAAGCACCAGAAATAAGCAGCAATTCAATTAAAGACTCTTTAGTTATGAATGAAAGGAAAGATTTTTCAAAAAACTTCGAAAAAAATGATATAAAAGAGAGAGGGCCTCCTAAAAAACGAAGGCAAGAGTTGGAGAGTGATTCTGAAAGTGATGGTGAGCTACAGGCTAGAAAGAAAGTTAGAGTGGAGACAGAACAGGGGGAGTCGTCTGTGGCCCAGCACTCAGAGCTGATGGGGCCGTCGTGTGCTATGGATGACTTCAGGGACCCACAGCGGTGGAGAGAATTTGCCAAGCTGGGGAAGATGCCTTGTTACTTTGATCTCATTGAAGAAAATGTTTATTTAACAGAAAGGTGAGCCTGACATAGTTTTTAAATAAATTTCTGCTGGTTTTTTTATAAAAAAGGAAAAGAAAGAAAAACGAAAGAAAACCACTAATTAAAAAGCAGCTTTCCAGCAGTTTAGACTGAAATAAGAGTTGAGTGATAAAATTTAGATAACAGAATCTATAAAATGTCATTTCTATTTAGATTTACTATAGATATCCTCCCATTTTTCCATCTAAGAAAAATGTCTAGTTTTTTGTTTGTTCGTTTTTATAGTTCTTTGGTTTTAAAAAGTATAATTTAAGCTGACCTGATTTCTTCTTTTAATTCATTCTTTTTCATGTGGTTTAAAAAGTATAAGCTAGCCTACCTTTTCCTAATTCCTTTTTCATGTGAAGTTGTGACAGAAAAATGAAAGAAAAGTTCAGTGAGCAGACAGGTGATGGTACAGTGGAAAAAACACTTCTTTTCCAGAGGACCCAGATTCAATTCCAGGCACCCACATGGTCACTCTCAGCTGTTACTCCAGTTTTAGGGAATCTCATGTCCCCTTCTGGTCAAAACACATGACATTAAATAATATTTTTTTTTCAAAAGGGCAAATGATTGTTAGAAACTGTTTTTCTTCTTTATTTTGTTTTTCCACACAGTTTCTTTGTATTGCCTGCTATCCTGGAAATCATACTGTAGACCAGTCTGGCCTCAAACTCAGAGATGTTTCTTCCTCTGCTTCCAGAGTGCAGAGATTAAAGGCCTGTGACACCACACCTGGCCTGATACTTTTTTCTTTAAAACAAGTGCACATGAAGCACCTTTAAGTACTATAAAGCCATAATTAGAGTGCAGTTTATTTTATGTGCATTGGTGATTGGTGTTTTGCCTAAATGTCTGCTTATGTTAGGGTGTCAAATTCCCTGAAATTGGGAGTTGTAAGTTGAGAGCTGCCATGTGGGTGCTGGGAATTGAACCCTGGATCCTCTGGAGGAATAGCCAGTGTTCTTAATTGCTGAGCCAGCTCTCTAGCCTCTTAACAATTTTTTTTTATTGTGATGTTTTAAAATTATGTGTGTCTGTGTGTGGGCTTGTGCCTATGAGTTGGGGCTACAACGGGGTGTTGGATACCTGGAGCCCCAGAGGTAGTTATGAGGTACCTGAGGTAGGTGCTGGAAATCAAACTCCTGGTCCTCTGGAAGACCTACAAACACTCTTACCTGCTAAGCCATCCACCCTCTTGAAAGTGCTTATAAAATTTCTACTTACCCATTTTCTTTTGTGTAAAGTTCCCCTAGTTGAGATTCAGTCTAACTATCGTCCCTTTAAGTACTTTGAAAATTTTGTTAAGTTTTTTGTTGTAATATATGTATAAGTTAAGACTTTATTCTATTCATTTATTTTTGTGACAAGGTCTCATGTCACCCAGGCTGGCCTTGAACACCTGATTTTTCTAAACTTCTGCTTCCCAAGTACATGTCACACTACCAGATCTAGTATGGGTTTTTATGAACTTGAATAGCTTATTTTCTCTACCAAAACCTTTTTTTTTAAATTAATTTGTTTATGGTTTCTAAGTGCCAGTGCCTTTAATATCTTCACATGTTTATTCCCAAACTACATTTTTATTGAGAAAATTTTCCTTCAGAAATCTTTACTGAATAATTATTTTTTTTAGATTTTAGATTTTTTTTTCCTGAGATTTATGTTTCAGTATTATCTGGGCTGGCCTAGAACTCCTTGGGTCTCTCTCTCTATCCTCCTGCCTTTGCCTCTTGAGTTAGTGCCACAGACATTCACTAACTTGTCTGACTCTGGTTGTTCTATAGTCATACTTCATTTATAAAATGTCCATTCTCTTTTTAAACAGATGTATACAAGTGTTATACTACTAAGGGATCCCATAAAAAAGATTTGGTTGAGTTAAACACACAGACACACAACTGTCCTCACTGTCCCTCTCCTCAGTCCCTCTCCCTCCCTCTCTCTTTCTGTGCTGCCAAGGAATTGAACCTGGGGCCTATTTGTATGCTATCGGAAAGTGCTCTGCTAACTCAGCCAGCTCTATCCCCCCAGACCTGTGTGTTCTGCAAGCCCTAGTACAGGTATAGGATCTCCTGTCCTGACTGAACTTGCCTGGTTTAGGCCTGCTTTGAACTTGGGTCCTTCCCTCAGGCTCCTAAGTAGCTTTGATTGCAGTTAGACAGCACCACACCTGGCTTTATCTAACAAATGCCAGTGATTAGATCATCATTATTTCATTCTCTTCTCTTTTGGGGGTGGATGAAGGTGAGGGGATTGTCTTGCCAGACTGGCCCTGAACTCCGTCTGTTTCCATCTCAGTGTTGTCTTTTGAGTGGTTGACTTAAGAAATAAATAAATATGAATCTGAGCTTCAGGAGTTATTTGATCAAATTATTATCTTTAAGAGACTTACGTAACTAAATTGTATGTAATTTTATCCAATAGGAAGAAGAACAAATCCCATCGGGATATTAAGCGAATGCAGTGTGAGTGTACACCTCTTTCTAAAGATGAAAGAGCTCAAGGTGAAGTAGCGTGTGGAGAAGATTGCCTTAATCGTCTCCTCATGATTGAATGGTAAGCAAGATGGTCTGCTCCATTCCTACTCATCTCATGTAGTGTATTTCTTTAAATACGAAAAATAATTAATGAAGGATAAAATTTTAACCTTTTTACTATATGTTAGAAGAATACTTATAAGATTTCCAGTGTTTAATAGAACACAGATATTAAGATGAATTTCCACTGCATTGCTCATTAAATTATAGCATCTATTAGCAATTATATTGCTAATAGAACTGTTGGCTTTTTTGGGGTGGGGGGCTGGCTGTCCTAGAACTCTATAGACAGCTATATAGACCAGGCTTTGATGATGAAATAAAGCACTAAAACTTGAAAATTCAGAAGGTAAATACCAGCACTCAGGAGGCAGAGGCAGGGACAGCCAGGGAGGGCTACAGAGGGACCTGACTCAGAAAGCCAACCTGCTCCCTTTGTAGTTCCCGCAGAAACATAGGCATATATATTTTTAAACAGTGATCTTTCTTCAGAGATACTTTATGGTTGTTTTCAATGATTTACTTAATGTTTTACTCTTTGGTTTTCTCTACCCCCACCCAAGACAGGGTTTTTCCATGCTCTGGCTATACTAGAATTTACTATGTAGACCAGGCTGGTCTCGAACTCACAGGCATGCACCACTATTGCCGGATGGTTGGTTTTTTGTTTTTGGTTTTTTTTTTAAATACATAGAAATAAAAGCATATTATGTACTTTTGGATAATCAGACCTAATCAGAATTGCATATACAAATCTGCCTAATTTTTTCTCCTAAGTGCACTATGTTTTCTCTGTTCATAGTTGACCCATAGTAATTAATTTTCTTCTGCTACATACTTGATTGGTATAATTCATAAAATGCTGAATACTTCTGCATTAAAAATGTTTCTTTTGTTGTTGTTTAAGACAGGGTATATATAGCCTTGGCTGGTCTGCAACTTGCTCTGAAGATCAGCCAGGCCTAGAACTCAGCGAGACATCCACCTGCCTCTCTGCCTCTCAGTGTTAGGATTGAAGTAGTGAGTGTATCACCATGCCTAGCTAAAAATGTTTGATAGTTATTTTTAACTAATCTGATTAATGAAAAAAAAATTTTTTTTGTTTTTTTAGTGTTTTTGTTTTTGGTGCGTATGGGTGATTTTGCCTGCATGTAAGTCTGTATACTAAGTGCATGTCTGATGCCCTGGAGCCAGAGTTGCAGGTGGTTGTTAGGTTGCCATGTGTATGCTGAGATTCCAACCCAAATTTTCTGAAAGAACAGCTGGGCCATGTCTCTCCAGACTGATTACATTGTCTTAGAAAAAAATATTAGTCTGGACATGGTGGTGCACACTTTTTATTCTAGCACTCAGAGAAAGAGGCAGGCAAATCTCTTTGAGTTTGAGGCCATTCATTGAGAGAATATAGGGACAGCCAAGACTATAGTGAATAGGTAACTCCATTTTTGATGAGACAATTCTGGCTTTGTAGACCAGTCTGACCAACAATTTACTGTGTAGTTCAGGCTGGCCTCAAGCCCTATGAGATTGCCTCTCTACAGTTCCTCAGTGCTGGGATTACAGGAACAAGCTACCACTCTACTCTAAGGCTCCTTATTTTTAATGTTAATCTCAGAAAAATAAGAAAATTGACTTTTATTTCTATTTCTGATTTTGTATTTGTGTGTAGTTGTATTTAAAAGACCAAATTGATGATTTGAATGAAATATAAGAGGACATACACTTAAACTTAACTTAAGCAAAATAAGATTAAGTTGTTAGCTGTCATGTATATGCTGAGATTCAAACCCAAATTCTCTAGAATAATAACTGGGTTATCTCTCCAGCCTGATTTTTAACCTGGAAAAAAGCGGTTGTTGGAAAATTAATAACTAGGCTGGGAAGATGGCTCAGTGGGTAGAGGTCTTTGAAGCCTGATAATCTTTGTCTTATGTAAAGGAAGGAGAGTCCTGACTCCTGTGAGTTGTACTCTAATTTCCACATGCATGAAAGATAAATATAATTTAAAGAATATTAATAACTGTGATCAGAAAACATGCACGGTACCATAAAAGTTTAATAAGGTTTATTGGTACAATTTTGATAAGCAAATCCAATAATTGTTCATGTACTCAAAGATTATATACAGATGAGAATTGTATTCTAGACACTAGAAAGTGGCAGGCAAATCTTCCCTTTGATGATCAAATGACTAGACTTTACTGTGGATACACTCCCTCAGGAGCACTGTAGTCACTGGATTCTAGGGAAAGCTTTTCAAATGAGAATACTGAGGAAGGGTCATTGGTTAGCCACAAGTACACTGTGTGGTAGAGATGAGGTATTTGTTGTTATATAACACATGCTGTTGAAGATGTTACAATTCTTTATGGTATTTAAAGAATTATCTTTTACCCATTTCTCACTTCAGTTCCTCTCGATGTCCAAATGGAGATTATTGTTCGAACAGACGGTTTCAGAGAAAACAGCATGCAGATGTAGAAGTCATACTTACAGAAAAGAAAGGCTGGGGTTTGAGGGCTGCTAAGGATCTTCCTTCGTAAGTTTGGTTTCTATTTCACATCATTTTTTGTGTTGCTGGATTTGCTTAGGCATTTGGCAAAATGATTTATTTCTGTGGTGTTTAATAATGCTGATTATGTAGAATGACTGCTTGGTAACTAGTTTGTTAAATTGATTTCTAGAAGATGAAGAAAAAGTTCCATTTTGGTTTTTTAGAGTTTTTTTTTTTTTTTTCAGTCTTTAAGTTGTGATGAATGACTTTTGAGGCCTTTCATTTAGCTGCATCTTCAAGTCTAAATTGTTAGTCCCTGGTTATTGCTATATTTTATAAATTTCCACTCTTGGATGTTGGATGTTTTAGTGGTTAGTTAGATTCTGGTATTTGAACTTGCTTCAACTAAAAGTGTGACTTGAGTGCACTGTTTGGTATAACGTTTGGTTTGAGAGGGCAAGTAATCATTCTGGTGGGGCCTGACTCCCAAGCTGGAGTGACTTTGGGCAGATGACCGAATTTCTTTAACCTCTATCTGTCATAAAACTCATGTTATATAGCTTCATTGATCAGGGAGGAGAATTTGGTTTTTCATGAGTGAGGGAAAGTTCCTACATAAAGTATTTTTAGCAGTTACTGAAATTTACAAGATAGCCTGTGTGGGAAAGTTGATACATTTGTTTGTTCAGAAAGAATCATCTTAGGATTTATTGTTTTTTACTTTACATGTATAGATGTTTTATCTCAATGTTTGTCTGCACCACTCGTGTGCCTAGTACCTAAGATCCACTGGATCCTATGGAATTGGAATTACAGGTGGTTGTGAGCTGCTATGTTGGTTACTGGGAGTTGAATCTTGGTCCTTTGAAAAATAGACTTTTTAATTGCTTAGCCATCCCTTTAGCTCCTTAAATACTGATTATTATAAAGATAATGATTTAACTTTTAGGTTTAGCCATGAGCGACTAGGTTATTACTGAGCTCTAACTTGGCTTTTACAAAAATACATTTATTTACTATATTTTTCTGTGGGTACTTTTGAGTTTTGTTGTTTATGAGATTCAGAGTCTCATTGTGTAGCCCTGGTTGGCAGGAACTCACTGTGCTGGCCTTAGACTCACTGGAATCTGACTGCCTCTCTATCCTAGTTGATGAAATTAAATGTATGTGCCACCTCGTTCAGCTGAGATAGATAGGTTGATTGATCTTGGTTTTTCAGGATGCAAGATGGTGTTTCTCTGAATAGCCCTGGCTGTTCTGGAAATCACTCTGTAGACCAGGCTGGCCTCAAACTCATAGAGCTCCTTCTGCCTCTGCCTCCCAAGTACTGGGATCAAAGGCGTGCGCCACCACCAACAGCCTAATTTTTTTTTTAAGAGAATTATTTTCAGTTGGTAAGGTAACTTTTAATAAGCACTTTGATTATATCAATATTTGGTGAACAAAACCAAATGGTTTATGTTTTCTTTTTATTTGTGTCTGTGTGTGGAGGTCAGAGGACAAGAAACTTGTGAGAATCAGATCTTTCTTTCTGTCATGTGCATTTTAGGAATTGAACTCAGGTTCAATAAGATTTGACCACATTTCTTAAAATTGTTTCATTGGAGCTTAAAACTTGCAGACAGCTTATATCAGTTTACAACTTAGGAGCAATGCATAGTAAAGCACCTGTATGTATATAAAGCCAACAGTTGAAGTTGTCAGTGGTAATACTATTTCAGAGAGTCAAGGAATGTAAAGAGACTTGAGATTTAATAACTTCATAAAGCATGGGTAAATAACCAAGAAATGAACGATTCACGTATAATAAGACAACTGACAGACGCCAAAGAGAGATCAATCACATTTATTTAGGAATGCTGCAGAGAAATCACAAAAACGTGCAGTCAGGAAAAAAAGTTGTGCTTTTGTTTTTAATACAGTATGTTCATTTTCCCCTGTAATGATTATAATTGAATCTGAATTTGAAGTTCTACTGGCGCAGCAAAGCCAGTTCTTTGGATAGTTTAAAGATGTCAGACTCCAGTGAGTATGGGGGCTCATGCATTTAATCCCAGCAATCTGGAGGCAGAGGCAGACAGATCATTTCTAGGACAGCCAGGGATGCACAGAGAAAGTGCTTTAGTCTCTGTTCTATTGCTGTAAAGAGAGCCATTACCAAGGCAACTCTTATAATAGAAAGTATTTTTTGGGTGCTTGCTTACAGTTTCAGAGGCTAATCCATCATCATAGTGGAGCATGGCTCTGGAGAAGTAGCAGTGAGGTATTTTTGATCTGAAGGCAGCAGGAAAGAGAGAACTTGAGACTGGCATGAGCTTTTGAAACCTCAAAGCCCACACCCAGTGATACACCTCCTCCATCAAGGCCACACCTCATGATCTTTCTAATCCTGCTAAAGAGTTCTACTCCCTAGTGACTAAGCCTTCAAATATGGGGGCAGTTGTTTTTCAGAGCACCACAGAAACCTTATCTTCAAAACAAAACAAAATTCTGGTGGTAGTGGTGTAGGTGCTACATACAAACACCTTTAATACCAGCAGGGCTTAAAGACAGACAGAGCTACATTGAGAAACCCTGTCTCAAACAAAACAAAAGCCCAAAAAACAAAAAATAGATAACAAACCTCTGGCTAGAGGGATGGCTGAGTGGTTAAGAACACTTGTTTTTGCAGAGGACCAGGGTTCAATTCCTAGCACCTAAATGACAGATCACAACCATCCATAGCTCAAGTTTCAGGGATCTGACATCAGCATCAGGCACATGGTACATAGACATATATGCATACACAACACTAGTCACATAAACAATAGAGAAATCTTTATATGTGTGTGTATATATATATATATGATGATGTCAAATCTCTAATTGACTCATAAAAGAATTAATTATTCTCCCATTCCTTGGTCCAGGATTTATAATTTACCAATTTTGAGCTCACCAATGTTTTTGTTAATATCCCTTTGGTGTTATATGTCCATAAATCAGTTATTGAAACTTCTGTTGTATTTATATACAAGGGCTCCTGAACAACTCACCCTGTAAGAGTAAAGTTTGTCTTTCATTCTTACAGAGTATGGTTTTCTCAACCTTTATTCTAAACAATTTTTAAATGGCCTACAGTCTGCTGTCTATCTGAAAGCATGCAGACATGAGATTTCCAGTCGGCTGTAGAGTATATGTCATGTAAACTGCTATTTATGTCACATCATTGGCATTATCTGTGAAACTTCATTGTCCTTGCTCATAGCAGAGTGAGGCAACTAGTCATTTGGTCTTTAGGCCAAGTCCACGATAAAGCATGGGGTGCTGCTTTATGCCTTTTCTATAGTTTCTTCCTCTCCCCTTCCCTTTCTCTGCCGCTTTTCCCCTTACATATTTGTTTCTGGTATGAAAAAAATAGAATTATCTTGGGTTATACTTGGGAATATCTCTTTGCATAAATAAAGTTCCTTTGTTGACATTTTGTAGAGCTGTTTTATGCAAATTCATGATAGGTATTCTGGGTAGTGTTCTGGACAGTGAGACCAGCCAAGAAACCAGAGACAAGAGACAGACTTGACTTTTATCATCATTAAAGAACGTTGAAAGTAAGGGCAACGGAAGGGCTACTATATTTAAATTGCTGTAATAGTTCCTAACAATTTTCAATATCATAGTTTCTTCAGAGCTCTTTACCAGCTGTGAATCACTGATTCCATATTTGTAAACCATATTTAAACTGTGTCGGGGTAGAGGTTGTGAAGGGTATAACTCAGGGCCTTGCATAATGCCAAGAGTACACCTTACCGTTCGTTGAGCTTGCTCCCAACACAAATATTGTTTAGTATGTAGCTAGAGAATATGCATCTTGGAAGTGTGTATAAAGTTTAAATGTTTCTTAGACTCAATCAATGGTCTTTTAAATATTTTTGGAAAGAGGTAGGTGATGCATGCATATTGTCTTGGTACTCAAGTGACTAGGTAGGGGATCTCAGGTTCAAGGCCTGGGCATTGAGTACATAATAAATATTTTGAATTTTATGTTTTTAGTAGTTTTGTAAATTTTCAGTGTAATCCCTATGCTGGAAGTGCTAATTTTTTCATTGTTTTGCAGGAACACCTTTGTCCTGGAGTACTGTGGAGAGGTGCTTGATCATAAAGAGTTTAAAGCACGGGTGAAAGAGTATGCACGGAACAAAAACATCCATTACTATTTCATGGCCCTGAAAAATGACGAGGTGAGCAGTGTGGATGTGTTTACTTGAGACAGGTAGGAACTGTTGCACTGGGGATAGGGCATGGGTGGGTTGATATGCTGATTGATGTTTAAATGAGAACAATTGGAGCCAGAAGGAATGAACAAAATTATTTAAATAGCCATTTGTACCTCTAATTTTTGCACTGGCTAGATGAAGACAGGATGATCAGGAGTTCAAGACCTTCCTTATCTGTTTAGGAAGCTTGAAGTCAGCTTATGCTACATAAAACTTTCTCAAAACAAATAAAACAGAATCAGAACCATATGTAGTTTCTATTTGTTTACAAGTGGATGGGAAGGGGTGGTGTTTATATGTAAATTCAAACATACCTGCTTCAAATGTCAACTTTAAAAATCGTGGCTGATTCCCAGAATGTTTTTATGTGGGTTATATTTTGATGCTGAGAAATTTGGAAATGTCTGTCATTTCATTTTAAACTGAATGACATGAGCATGTTACTTGTTGATACAAATGACAACTCTATAAGAAATAGTTTCCCACAAAACTTTTTTATGAGAAATGGCATGTTAATGTTGTGTTTTCCATGTGTGGCTTGATTAAGCTTTGCTGGATTCTTAGATCTGCTTCTATACTCAAGGTTAAAATGCTGATCCTTAGCCCCTATCTCTAGGCTCACTTTTTATCAATCTGGGTATGGCCTCTGAGATTTTCAGTCTAGGGCATTTGGACATACACTCAAGTTTTAGAGCTACTGAACTATGGCACAGTATATGTTTTTAAAAGAATTATTTCACATGTGAGATTGAAATGCAGTAAAATATAAGAAACATAAAAAGTAGGTAAGGACGAGTTATATATTTTCTGTTTTGTTTTTGAGACTAGATCTTACTTTGTAGCTTTGGCTAGTTCTATCTTGAACTCAGTTGACTGACCTAGATTCTCAGTCATTCTCCTGCCTCCGCCTCGCAAGTGCTGTTATTAAAGATATGGGACACTGACCTAGAACTTGCTAAGTACTACAGGATGACCTTGAACTTTTGATCTTCCTGCCTCTGCCTCCCAGTTCCTTTTTTTTTTTTTTTTTTTTTTGGTTTTTTTCAAGACAGGGTTTCTCTGTGTAGCCCTGGCTGTCCTGGAACTCACTCTGTAGACCAGACTGGCCTCGAACTCAGAAATCCGCCTGCCTCTGCCTCCCAAGTGCTGGGATTAAAGGCGTGCGCCACCACTGCCCGGCTTGCCTCCCAGTTTCTAGGATTACAGTCATGGGCTACTATGTCTGGTTTTCTGAAGTGCTGAGGATTGAACATTGAAACCAAGCTTATTTATCCCTAGCCCCAAGAAATGATTTTGCCTTTGTATAAACTACTTAAGAAAAATTCTAAAAAAGCAGTCAGCCATTTTGTTACTTTGTTATAGAAAGTTCTCTAAAATAGAGTAAGAACCAAAGGGCTGTATGTATTTTTTTTTTATGTTAAAATTATCTTAATGCGTTTTCTTTTTCAAGATGCGTGGATATTTTTAGGATCTTGCTTTAAGATTCTTAAATTTTCTTCTTTCTCCCAGATAATAGATGCCACTCAAAAAGGGAACTGCTCTCGTTTCATGAATCATAGCTGTGAACCAAACTGTGAAACCCAGAAAGTAAGTTGATATACATGTTTAACTTTTGAAGTATTTATTCAAGGTTGCTGTTTTTACAATTAATTTTAGTTTCTACATCAGAGGTACTCTTTTAATTTGTTCTTATTTTGTTTTCATTTTGGACTAAGTTTAGATTTATATAAATATAAAAATATAGAATTGCAAAAAAAGAGTACATGCCCAATTATCACCCCTCACCTACTTTCCTTTCCACAAGTGTTTATGAACTTTTGATTAATCAAAAGACTATTATAATTTTATAGTAAAGTAAGATTTATGTTGTTTTGTGTGCGCGCGCGTGTGTGTACATGTATGTATGCTCTCATGCGTGCATGTGTATTTGTATGTAGAGGTCAGAGGAGAACTTGCAGGAGTTAAGTCTTTCACCGTGTAGGTACAGGAGATTGAATTCATGCCTTTACCTGATGAGCCATCTTGTCATCCTTTTAATATCATTTTTACATATATAATTTTTTCTAGTCTAAAATTCTACCAAGAAATTTGTTACATTTGATAGTTTCTTTGCCCATAATTACTCTAGATTTTATTTCAAAATTACTGTAATACAAACTTAAATCTGAATTTTCATCAATGGTTAATGTTATATTCAGGTTTTTTTATGTAATAATTTTTCTTTTTTTTAATTTTAAAATTTGTTATCAGGCAGTGGTGGCACATGCCCTTAATCCCAGCATTCGGGAGTCAAACGCAGATAGATCTCTGTGAGCTGAGGCCAGCCTGGTCTCCAGAGTGAGTTCTAAGACAGACAAAGTTACACAGAGATACTATCCTGAAAAAATAAAAACTTATATCTTTGTCTTAGATGTTTGCTTGCATGTATGTCTGTGCACTAGGTGTTTGCAGTACCTACAGAGTCCAAATGGGGCATCCGATTTGCCTGAGACTGGAGTTACAGATAGTTGTGAATTACCGTGTAGGTACTGGGAATTAAGCCCTGATACTTTGACAGAATAGCCAGTGCTCTTGACCAGTAAACCATCTTTTCCCTCATTTACCTTTTTCTTCTTTTTCTTTTCTCCATGTTCTCCCCAACCCTCTTTCTTTTTGAGACAGGGTTTCATTATTTAAGTCTTGGCTGGTCTGGAACATGTCATCTAGATCATTTGGCTTCAAATTTGACTGCCTCTGCCTCCTGAGTATTGGGAGTAAAGGCATTATTACCAGGTCAGGCTCCTCTTTCTTTTAAGGAGCTTTGTATTTATTTACGTATAGTGTGAATGTCTTTGTGAGTATAAGCCATGTGTGGTGTATGAGTGTCTGGGGAGTCCATAAGAGAGACATTTAATTCCACAGTGCTTGAGTTACAGGAGTTATGAATTGCCAGATGTGGATGCTGGGAAGTGAACTTGGGTCCTCTAGTAGAACAGTAGGTACTCTTAAACCATTGAGTCAAATCTCTGACCCCTAATATCAGATTCTTTATCAAGACTCCAGGTGCCAATTTGACTGTTTTATGATACTCGTTTGGCATAGTTTGGCCAAAGTTGAGAGGGATTAGAAAATCTAGGTTAACGACTTGGAGCAATAGCTCAGCAATTCCTGTTCTTATTATAGAGATCCCAGGTTTGATTCCTTGTACCACAAGTTATGGTTCAGCAGTTCGATTCTTAAAGAAGACCTGAGTTTGGTACTGGGAATTGTGCTCAGGTTTTAATACTCAGTGACACCTAGAATCTTCTAGTTTTGTTTTGTTTTTTAAGACCAAATTAGCTTTCATATATGTAAATGTAAGTTAAAAGCAGTTTTTGTATGTATGTATTTATTTATTTATTTATTGACTTTCTGAGACTTGGTTTCTCTATATAGCTCTGGCTGTCCTGAAACTCACTCTGTAGACCAGGCTGGCCTCGAACTCAGAAATTCCTCTGCCTATGCCTCTGCCTCTGCCTCTGCCTCTGCCTCTGCCTCTCTCTCCTCTGCCTCTGCCTCTCTCCTCTGCCTCTGCCTCTGCCTCTGCCTCTGCCTCCCAAGTGCTGGGATTAAAGGCATGCACTACCCAGGGCCTTGTGTTTGCTAGCCAAATACTTTTCACTAGCTACATTCTCCAGTCCGGTAGCAGTTCATTTGATTGTATTATAGGCCAATTAATGGATACTGAATTTGATAGTCTATTAAATAAGAATGGCATGTTGGTTGGTTAAGGAAAAATCAACCCATTTGCTTTGAGGAAACATCACATAAATAAAGATTTATATGTGTAATTCTGTCAGATAATAATGGTCTTTATACAAATGGATGTACAAACATTAATCAGTTACTAATGTCTTCTCAAAACATTTCAGTGGACTGTGAATGGACAACTAAGGGTTGGATTTTTTACCACCAAACTTGTTCCTTCAGGCTCAGAATTAACATTTGACTACCAGTTCCAAAGATATGGGTAAGTAATGGTTTTGGTTCCTTTTGCTGCTTCTGATATGGAAAATAGATGTTCAGATATAGTGATATAAAATCTTCATGTGAATTATTTAGAAGTTACAAATATATCAGTTCTCATCTATAGTATACCATCATAATTTTTTTTTCTATTTGATTTTTCTGACCACTAAGGGATTTATAGTATAGGAACAATGTCATGTTCCTCTGAACTCAACATAATAAAACTTTACTGTAGAGCTGGAGATACAGTTCAGTTGATGTATACTAACATGCATGAGTCCCTGGGTTTGATTCCCAATACTAAATAAAAAATGGAATGTGGTGATGGGGATCCCATCATGTAGGACAGTGGTTCTCAACCTTCCTAATGCTGTGACCCCTTTAAATATAGTTCGTCATGTTGTGGTCCCAACCATAAAATTATTTTTGTTGCTACTTCGTAACTAATTTTGCTATTATGAATCATAATGTACATATCTGATATGCAGATAGTTTTAAGTGATCCCTGTGAAAGGGTCATTCAACCTAAAGTAACCCTGACCCACACAAATCGAGAAGCACTAATGTAGTAGGTGGAGGCAGGAGGATGAGAATTCAAGGCCACTCTTGCCTGTATATCAAGTTGAGAACAGCTTGGCCTAGATGAGACCCTTTCTCAAAAAACAAAAGCAAAATGAAAAAAAAAAAAACTAATTCATTATAGAAAAATCACTTTTGAGTGTATATGTATGAAGAGAATAATATCCTTGTTTATCCATCCTTTATCAACTTTTGGATAATATTGTTTGACTTATACCAACCATATTGGTATACTTCCCTTGGAGCTTGGAGAGACGGTGCACTGACTGCTCTTCCAGAGGACTTGGGTTCAATTCCCAGCACCCTCATGGGAGCTCACTGGAGTCTGTAACTCCAGTTTCATGTGATCTGACATCCTCACACAGACATACATGCAGGCAAAACACAAATGCATACAAATAAATCATAAAATAAATGGTTTTTGAAAGCTGGGCGTGGTGGTATACTCCTTTGATCCCCTCAATTGGGAGATAGAGGCATGTGGATCTCTGTGAGTTTTAAGGTTAGCCTGTAAATTTCAAACCAGCCAGGGCTCTGTAGTGGGACTGTTATTTTCAGCAAGGTAGGGTTGTATGTGCTTGTCTTCCCCACATTCCAAATGTGGAAGGATCGAAATTAAATAGAACCAATAAAGTGAAAGGGTGGAAATTTTGAGTAGGGTGTAAAACTCTGAAAGTATCTTTGTTTCTTTTGATACTTATATGAAAAAGCACACAGATTAAGTTTCTAGGATATTTTTAATCCTTTCATGCTATTATAGAACAAGATTTAATTTTCTTACTTTGTCTATTGTTTTTACCAATGGTTACTTTTCTTGGCAGTGATGCTATCTGTTTGAGATACTCCACATATATTGTATTTTAGAACTTACTGATCTCTGAGATTCTTTCAGTTCTGAAACTGTTATCTAATTATAACCAGGACAAATGCCAAGAAATATTCCTGTTCTACTAATAATGCTGCTTTTCTTATCAGTAGATGACTATAGACTAGGTTCTATGTATGCTTTTTTATTTTTTCTGTGCTTATATTGTCCTTTCTGAGGGCAATGAAGTGGATATGTTTATTGAGTCCTTACTCTGTGAAACAATTTACATTTTTGTCTCTAATTGCTTGTAGAGGTGGATTTTACCCAGGGCTGTAGACTTAAGTCAGACTTCTTTTCCAGTACTTTCCTTGCCTCTGTGGTTTCATTTAGTCAGTTGATACTGTATTTATTATTGTCAGAGCTCATCCTGTGTGATAAATCAAGCTTTTAAATCAAGTGTTTCTTTTTGAGTGTCATGATAATTACATTTTATATGTTTTTATAATATTGGATCTTACTTTTTGGTGTACCAATCAAACATTTATACATCAGTGATCGTTGTCTAAACTGTGTTAGCAATTTTATTTCTAGCACAAATAATGTATATAGCTTCTTATTTCCATGTTTCAATAAGTAGTTTTATTGGCCTGTTTTTTCTAACAGGTGATAAAAGATTAGAAAAATGATGAAGCCAGTCCTGCTGGTGCAGGTCTGTAATCAAGCTACATGGGAGACTGAGGCAGGAGAGCTGCAGTTTCAAAGCCAGAGTGACCAACCTGTTGAAACTGTCTCAACAATAAGTAGTAAAGGGGCTGCTGGAAATGAAGCATTTTAGTAGGACTCTTGTTCAGCCTGTAGACCCGTGGATTGAATTTGTCCTCCCCCCAACACACACACACACACACACACACACACAGACACACACACACACAGACACACAGACAGACACACACACAGACACACACACACAGACACACACACATACAGACACACACACAGACACAGACACACACACACACACAGACACACGGAGTGGTGGTTAAAAAGGAATATTTTCTTATAGCTATTCTTAGGCATTTCTATTAGAAGCAGGTTTGTACGTCTCTATTCTCTACAGGTTGGTTTGGTTCCTAGAGTGATGCCGGTCCTGCATGCTTCACTCTGTGTGACCCGTTCTCCTAACTGTTCTTCCTACTTCTGTTCTCCTGCTCCCTAACAGCAAAGAAGCTCAGAAGTGCTTCTGTGGGTCAGCTAACTGCCGGGGCTACTTGGGAGGAGAAAACAGAGTCAGTATCAGAGCTGCCGGTGGGAAGATGAAAAAGGAACGCTCCCGAAAGAAGGATTCCGTAAGTTTGCTGCCGTCTGTTTTTCAAATTTTATAATAAAAGTTTTAAGGAAATAGCTTTTCTGATTAATTTAAAAGGAAAATCCAGGTTTGGAGTAGATACTGGAAAAGAAGTGTGGGTGGCTGTTTTTATTTTACCTCAATAGATTATAATAGAGAGCTGCTTAAAGTTTTTGACTAATAATTCGTCCTTCGTCCGGGGTTGTGTGGTACACAGCTGTGCCAAGTGTGAAGGTTAAGGGACAGTCCGCAGGAGTCTGTTACCTGTTTACAAGTGGGTCCGAGGGATCAAACTCATCAGAGTATCAGGAATGGCAGCAAGCACCTTTACCTGCTGAGCCATCTAACCTACCCTATATATATATTAATTCTATTGAATAAACATACCAGTTTGTTTAACCATGTCGCACATATGTGTGTTGTTGATTTGTATTTTGCCATCATGACCGTGACTGGTGAGCATCAGAGGCATTTCCTGATACACACTGTGCAGACGTTTTTCTGTGTCTCGTTCTTCTAAGTGGAATTGCTGGGCAGGAGACAACTATTTTGTATTAGCTAATGCTTTCAGTTATTTTATATTTTTATCTTATATTATTTGTTCTTTATCTCTCTTAAGGACAGCTTTTTAGAGAAAAGTATTTCTGTGTATGTTTTGCCTGCTTGTGTGTCTGTGTACTATGTGTGTCTGGTGCCAGTGGAGGGCAGAAGAGGTCATCAGATCCCCTGAAATTAGAGTTCCATACTGTTGTGAACTACTATTTGGGTCCTTGGAATCAAACCTATGTGCACTGGAAGATCAACCAAGGCTTTTAACTGATGAGCCATCTCTCCAGCCCTAAAGGATGGTCTGTAAAGTTTGCATTCATTGTAGCATCTTCCATCTTAGCTTCTAAAAGTATATGTACTGGAATTACATAATCTATTTTCCTGCTTCCCTTACCCCTTCCCGTCCCATTTTTCCTTTTTGCCCCTTATTTGGTGTGTGTGTGTCGGTGGGTGTAAGGGTCTGTGTGTGTAGGGTTGTACCAGGGAAAGTCTTAACAGCAATTTGCAGGTGTTTACTTCTCTCCTTTTACCATATAGAATATAATTTATTAGACATAGAGGCAGGGCCGGGCAGTGGTGGCGCATGCCTTTAATCCCAGCACTTGGGAGGCAGAGGCAGGCAGATTTCTGAGTTCGAGGCCAGCCGAATCTACAGAGTGAGTTCCAGGACAGCCAGGGCTACACAGAGAAACCCTGTCTTGGGGGGGGAAAAAAAAAAGACATAGAGGCAGGTGCCATTGCACACTGAACTATGTCACTGTCCCTCAGGCCTGAAAACTTTTTGTGCCTTGACTTTCTCATATCTTGGATTATAGGCCTGATTCATCTTACCCAGCAATGTTGAATACTGAGGAATGTATGTTAGGCAGAAATTTTGCCACTGAACCATATCCTAAGGCCTTAAATAATTTTTTTTTGTTCACATAGGTGGTGAATGAGTGAAATGCTTTTCAGATTGATCCTATCAATTTTTATTTCCTATTATTTATATATTTACTTTTTTTTTCGAAACTAAGTTTCTCTGTATAGCCCTAGCTGTCCCAGAACTCCTTTTATTGACCATGCTGACCTTAACTCTAGAGATCCACCTGTCTCTACTTCCTGAGTGCTAAGATTAAACGCATATAACACCAAGTTAATTTGGTTGTTTGAGACAAGGTTGTACTTTGTAGCTATGGCTATCTAGAACCACAGGTACCCACCTCTCTCTGACTTCTGAGTGCCAGGAATACAGCCACCTCACCTGGCTTTCAATTTATATTTTAACAGATTTGATGGTATAAAATATCATGTTTGCTTTCTTCCCTCCCTTACTTGGAGAAAGAGTAGCTGAGGCTGGCCTTGAGTTCATGGTCTTCTGCCTCAACTTTCAAGGCTGATATTACAGGCATGGCTTAGTGATGGGTATGTCCCCTGTCCCCAAGCCTAATTGTGTGGTTCCTTCTCGTGGTCATACTTTTCATTTATTTCTAAGTTACTTATGAAGCCAGCCATCCCCCTGCCCCCCAGATTGTTTGAATAAGTAAGTGGGTTATACTTGTCTTTTAACTAGAATGTTTTCTGTGCTAGGTGGATGGAGAACTTGAAGCACTGATGGAAAATGGTGAAGGCCTCTCTGATAAGAACCAGGTTCTTAGTTTATCCCGGCTCATGGTTAGAATTGAAACTTTGGAACAGAAACTTACCTGTCTCAAGCTCATTCAGGTAAACACTTTAATACTAATATATTTCTGAATTTAGGGTAGGACATTTAAACTAAAATCTGGCTAATGGAGAAAAATTAATCATGTTTTAAATTGACATGCAAGTTCTTTAGAACTTTGAAAGCTTATACCCTTGAAAATGACTGAAGAGTTGAATATTATGAATAGTAAAACTGGTTTGCTTATCCCTTCAGTTCAAAGCGCATGGTGGAATTTCTTTTAGTGTGATAATTCATGGTACTTGGTATAGCTTTCTTGCCCACAAGTTACTAGTCTGCCAGAACTATTTTACTATATAATCTCAAAGCGAAGAATTTTAGCAGTCCTCATGTATTCCAATTGACTACGTATGCCATAAGAAAACAAGAAAAAACCATCTAAAAAATTTAAGATTTATTTATTTTATTAGTACACTGTAGCTATCTTCAGACACAACAGAAGAGGGCATCAGATTTCATTACAGATGGTTGTGAGCAACCATGTGGTTGCTGGGAATTGAACTCAGGGCCTCTGGAAGAGTAGTCAGTGCTCTTAACCACTGAGCCATCTCTCCAGCACCCCCCTAAAAAAAAAAAATAACAGGAGGCTTGGTGGTACAGTTTAGTGTCAGAGTGCTTGTCTAATATAACGAAGCCCTAGGTTCAAACCCTATCACTGCAGAAACGAAACAAAATCAATTATCAGGAAAGAAAGAGCTTTTTGAATAATAATCTGAAGGAAAGAGGTAAAAGAAAGTTATGTAAAAACTAATTTTTACTGTTACAACATTTTCAACAAAGTAATTTTCCATGTCATTCAGAATGGTTTTGTTTTTTTTTATTTATTTATTTTATGTACATGAATACACTATTGCTGTCTTCAGACACACCAGAAGAGAGCATCAGATCCCCTTACAGATGGTTGTGAGCCACCATGTGGTTGCTTGGAATTGAACTCACAACTTTTGGGAAAGCTCTTATCCTTGAGCCATCTCTTCTGCCGGAATTTCTTTTTCTTTTAAAGATTTATTATTTATTTTTATTTTATATGTGTGTGTTGCCTCTACGCATGTATGTATACTCTCTGCTTGCCTAGTGCCTACAGAGTCAAAAGAGGGTATCAGTTCTCTTGAGCTAGAGTTAAAGATAGTTGTAAGCCATCGAGTGGGTGCTGAGAATTGAACCCAGGTCCTTTGCAAGCAGCAAGTGCTCTTAACCACCAGTTCCTAAATTATTTAATTAGTTTTAAGTTATTGCATTTATTTATTGTATGTGTGGGCACATGTCTTTGGAGGTCAGTGGGAGAGTCAGTTCTCTCTTTTACCACATAGGATTGAGCTTGGGTCATTAGTCTTAGAGGCAAGAGCCTTTAACTGCTTGAACCATCTTGCCAGGTCCAGGACTGAATTTCAGTGTAAATGATGTGTCTTAATAGTTTTCCAGTGCTAGTAAAGTTCAAGTGCACTATTGGTAGGAAGGGTGTGTGTGTGTGAAATACTTGTTTTTTTCAAACAGGATTTCTCTCTGTAGCCTGTCTGTCCCAGAATTTACAGTGTAGACCAGGATAGCTTCAAACTCAGACATCTTCTTGCCTCTGCCTCCCAAGTGCTGGGATTAAAGGTTTGAGCTAGCGCAAGTGATACTGTTTTCAGCTGTGTAGATATGTTCCTTAAGTAACCAATTAAAATCATAAGAGACATGGAAGTAGAAGAGGGACTCATTGGAAAGAAGAGGATCAGTGAGGAGTGGGTAATTGGGGATGAGTTGAATAAAAGTGCATTAAAGACAACATTTCTTAAATATTGAAATTCTTTATAGTATTTGTTATATGTCTAATGGTCTGTGGGTATCTGTGTGTGCATGAATTTAAGTAAACTCTGATTATCACTGCGGGCTTTCTGTAACATTTGCACTGGTATTGCCTCCCTAACACCCTGCATCCTGTCTTTTTCCCTCTATGAAAGAACACACACTCACAGTCCTGCCTCAAGTCATTTCTGGAGCGCCATGGGTTGTCACTGCTATGGATCTGGATGGCAGAGCTCGGCGATGGCCGGGAAAGTAATCCGAAGCTTCAGGAAGAGGTCAGTTCCCATCCGTGACATTTCTTTTTTTTTTTTTTTTCATCCCTGACATTTCTGAAATCTACTTCAGATGATGGCTTAGTTGGAAGGAGTATAATATTGGTGATTATAACACTTCCATCAGTATCAAATAATAAAAATGTTTGTCTATATCATTACTTTGCTTTTGTAGTGAATTTGCCTTTGGTTTTCCCCAAAGCATCTTCTAAAATCAGTTCTATATACCAAGAACTATAAGTACAATCTATCATAGTAATTCAGTTGATTGCTAAGACTGTTATCTTTAAATTATGGGGAAAACATAGGAAATTTTAATTTTGGAGTTCTGACAAATTATCGACAAGATTTAGAACATTCTGAGAAGCAAAGAAGTGTTTTTAAAGGTCCAAGTAAAGATTAATTGGCAACATTAGTAGATTTGCAGTTTTTACAACTTACCATGACTTTTCATAGATAGCTTTTTAAAAAAAAAAAAATTCATAGTTTCTACCCCAAAGTCAGTTATTTAAAAAGTACTTTAGTTTGTTTTTTATTGATTTTTTTTTTCTCTGTGTATGCCTGGGTGTCCTAGAATTCACTTTGTAGACCAGGCTGCCCTCAAACTCACAGAAGTCTGCCTTTTTCCACCTTTGCCTTTGCTCAGATTAAAGATGTGTGTCACCACCGCCCAGCCAATAAAAACACTTTTTTAAAATGAAGTATTGCGGGCTGGAGAGATGGCTCAGCTGTTAAACCACAACCAAAAATAAAAATGAAGTATTGCAGTGGACATACAGTAATTTTTTTTTGCCTGTAATCTCTTTCAAAGAGTTCCTGGAATAAATTGGAGTATACTTAGGTTTCTGTAGACCAATACTGTAATTTGTAAAAAATATTTAGATTTCAGTTTGAGGGATACTGTGGATGTCTTCCCCTAGATAGTTATTATCACAACTTAGAAGTATTAACTTAGAAGATAATACTTGAATCTTTCAGATGTGGAAACTGTCATTTTAATACATAGTGTTGTATGGTTCCCACGTTTCTGTTACAGTAACTTGGAGAATTTTATAGAGAAATCGACTGGAAATGCAGACTTGTGCTTTCTTTCTTCTTTAAAGTTGTATAGTTTTGGGGATCCCTCCTTTAGAGACTATTTCTTAGTCACGCTTAGTGGTGTGAGTAGTCATTATGTCATTACTCTGTACTTTTTAATTGTAGATTTTCTTCCATCTTAACAGAAATAATGTTAACCTTCAGCTGCATCTGTATTTACAGAGACTTAGGTGTTAATTTAGTAAGACAGTATCCAAAATGTATTGTTTCTTGTATATGAGTCCTTAACCTGATTTTGAAAGGTCAGCTATACGGAGTGATTGATTAATTTTTTATTATGTTTAATCAGATTATAAAGACTTTGGAGCATTTGCCCATTCCTACTAAAAATATGTTGGAAGAAAGCAAAGTACTTCCAGTTATTCAGCGCTGGTCTCAGACTAAGACTGCTGTTCCTCAGTTAAGTGAAGGAGACGGGTATTCTAGTGAGAATACATCACGTGCTCACACACCACTTAATACACCGGACCCTTCTGCCAAGCCGAGCATAGAAGTGGATACAGATACTCCCAAGAAACTCATATTTCGCAGACTTAAGATTATAAGCGAAAATAGCATGGACAGTGCAGTCTCGGACGTCACCAGTGAGCTAGAGTGCAAGGATGGCAAAGAGGATCTTGATCCGCTAGAGACCGTCACTGTAGAAGAGGATGAAGAGCTGCAGTCCCAGCAGCTACTCCCACAGCAGCTGCGCGAGTCCAAAGTTGAGAGTGAAACCACCATCGAAGTCAGTAAATTACCCACATCCGAACCTGAGGCCGACACCGAGACAGAGCCCAAAGACAGCAACGGCCCAAAACTAGAAGAAACTATTGCTGAGGAAACACCATCCCAAGATGAAGAGGAGGGTGTATCTGATGTTGAAAGTGAGAGAAGCCAGGAACCACCAGATAAAACAGTGGATATAAGTGATTTGGCTACCAAGCTACTAGACAGTTGGAAAGATCTAAAGGTAAGAAACTTTTTTTTGTTATTATAACTGAATTATTCAGATTCAATGTGCTGTAAACCTAAATAAAAACTGACATTTCTAGCCATGAGTATTTCTGAAAAATGGAATATGATCTCTCAGCTAGTGATAGATGTGTCTCCAGTGTCCCTTAAGTCTTTGTAAGAGCCATGACTGTCAGATCAGTGTACAGATGATACCCTCTTTTTCTCTCATTGGTGATCTTACTAATTCAAGGGCTCTTCATGTAAAATAAAACAAGATCCTTCTAGTATTAAACTTACTCTATATGTAATGACAGCAGATGTTTAAATTAATCAGAAATCCAGTGAATGTGTTAATAGAAAAGTAATGAATTGATTGGAAAGCCCTGGTAATTTAGGAACTTCACATTATAAAATATTATGAAATTTTATTTTAGAAAGAAGATCATGGCACTAGTTTATTTGTGTTTGTTTTTTAAATAGTCCTCCTGCCCTTAAGTTTGTTTTTGTTTTTTTTTTTTAAATTGGACAAAACATATTTCCTAAGGGCGGGTGCATAGCTAGGCATGGTGGTACATGCCTTTAATCCCAACACTGGGGAGGCAGAGGGAAAAGTGAGCCTTGTCTACAGAGTGAGTTCTAGAACAGCTAAGGATACGCATACACATAGAGAGATCCTGTCTCAATAAATAAATAACAAAAGAGGAAAAGTCTGTGAACTTTGTCATATATATGACATAAATATAGCATATATAAAGAATGCAATAAGATGTATAGAATTTGCCTTTCAGAAAAACTGGTCTGGATCTTGAATAAATATGAACATATGAAAATTTGAACCTATGAGAGCTAATGGTTCACTTCAGTTGTAAGGGGGGCTGGGGTCCAGTTTTTGAGGACCCTATGGGAACAGCTTACTTCCTACCTTTTATATTTTCTGTTCCTCCTTTCTTCTCTCAGAGTTGAAACAATCAGGTAAGTCAGCAGTGCAGTTTTTTGTTGCAAGGTAATACTATGAAGCTCATTACATTAGATTCTGTGATTTGACCCCGTGGAACTTAGATTGAACCCAAGGAGTCGTTGGCTATTGTGTGCTGTGCTTCCTGTTTGCTCTGTGGAGACCTTTTCATAAACCAGCCTGTGCTCTTACACACACATGCTACACTTTGATCGCTTAAAATTTAGCGTAAACTCAGATTTATTTAGTGTGAGAGCTGATTTTTTAAAAATAAATATAAAAGGAAGTGTTGATAGTAAGTCTGTCTGTGGTGCCACGTATTAACTGCAGTAGTCAGAATTTTGGTTAAATGAGAGATACTAGAATGGGTACTTGTTGAATCTTCATTTAAAGCCTGCTTTGTGACAGCACAGGGTGTTGAAGTTCCTCAGATGTTTGGAGACTTGCAGCCTGAAGGACAGTAAGTTAGTAACAAAGGTAGAGGGAGCAGCGAGTACAGAAGTAGACACAGGAAAGACTAGAAAGCCACAGCTTGGTAGAAGAGAGGGTGCTCTTGTAAAGAGGTTAGCTGGGAAGTCTCTGATCAGCATTTCTCAGATTAAGATATAATCTCAGACCCTTGTCTTAAAATCTGTAAGATGTAAAGCTTTTGATTTTCTGTGTAATAGTTGGTAAT
The DNA here is from genome assembly GCA_036184795.1 of Tokudaia tokunoshimensis. Taxonomy (NCBI): domain Eukaryota; kingdom Metazoa; phylum Chordata; class Mammalia; order Rodentia; family Muridae; genus Tokudaia; species Tokudaia tokunoshimensis. The sequence goes on from BTHU01000008.1 coordinate 111,375,440, forward strand.
TGTAAATGTATAATTTACTCTCTGGGATGTATTTAGACCAATAACTGGAACACTTAAACTCACTTTCTGAACACCTACTTTTCAGTCCTACAAAAATATTTCATCTTCTGATCCTTTGAATTCCTATCTGAAAGACCAAAGAAGTTTCACAATAATGTATATATTAATGATCTTCTTGACTTTAGGTTTATATTTTTATTTATATTTAAAATAAAATATTTAGTTCTTAGATTTCATACATTGTATTTATCTGACTTCTTAACATCAAGGAATCATTAAATAAAATTCTTTCCTTTTTCAAACTTGTTTGTTTGGGAATTGTTTTGCTGAGAAACATCTTTACTTACTGTGAACTGATACTTTGTTACATATTGGTGCTGGAGTTCTTAATTCTTCTATTCTTTTCATAAGCATTTACCATGTCTCTGATTTCTAAACTTTGATTACTATTGTCTTTTAAGTTTAAAACAAAATTTTAGCTGGCACTTGGCTAGGAGTCTGAAATTAAGAATTGATAAATTGGATATGTTTTGGAGAAACATACTAATCTCATGTGATTACTATACACACACACACACACACACACACACACACAACACTACACTACACCACACCACACCATCCCGGCATTGAAAGAGTTAACTACTTCTGTCTGACTTCACCTATGTGTTCAAGTAGACATTAGATGAAAAGAAAATATCTTATTCTTTCAACTTTACTAAGCACCTGTGGCCAAGTACTGTATTAGTTGCTGACATTTAGTTCATACCAAAAAGCATTGGCTGTGGTGGTTTTGGCCACTCTAATTCTCCCTCACCCTGTGGGTCTACTATATATATAGCACTGCTGGACCTGCACTCCAGTTGTCCTGTCTACACTGGATGGAGTAAAGAAATGAACAAGTAACTTCATATTCTTTAGTCTCGGTTTTGCTGTGCAGACAGACTATAGGGATCATCAATAAATGTAAGAAGCGGGTGGAGGGAAGGGAATGAAGCTTCATGAATTACTCTTTGTCCTCCCAGATCTGATGGTGATCCCCTTGTAACTTGAACCATTTCCATCTAGCTTCTCAGGGCAGCACGGAGCTTGTTAACATCACCAGCTGACCATGTGTCTCCTTTTCTCAACTCCATTTCCAACTTCGTGCTGAAGAAAAACGAGAACCTAGCGTGCATTCTGTGAAGAAACAGGAAGATGGTTGGGAAGTTGGATGATGCATGAAAAATATAATAGGTGAAAAGAGGACAGAGGTGGTTAACTCACTGGCGCCGGCATTATTTTGGTGCGTTCATTGTCAACAGTTGTTGTCGTTCCGGGACAATCCCTACTTCTGGCAAGAAAGGATTAAGTGAGCTACTTTTTCTATACCTTATATACACAGGACCACTGCCTAGACTTGCAAGGCACTTAATATACATACAGAGTTCTCGTAGAGTAGCCCTCACATCACCTAGCACATTGCTACTTAGAAACATGTTCATTTTCACATGCAGATTTGCTGGGCTACATTTTTAGGAGGGGTATGTGCATCTCTTTCTGTGTGGAAAAACTGCTGTACATCATCTGTCCTACTGAAAATGTAGCCTATAATGTTTCACAAGGCAAAACAGTGATTATAAGTAATTATAATTTGACTGGAAAAAAATCTTCATTCAATTGGATCATGTGGAAAGGAGGTAAGGGTCTCATGAATTTCACAGTTTGAATTGCTGTTAACATCAAGAGGTTATAATGATTAGTACATCAAGGTCTTCTTTACAGACACTTAGATATAGGCTATGTATCTCTCCTGGTCACCGGGGGCAGCTCATTTCTATCTGGATTGGATGATTTAGAGACAGAGCTCCCATGAGTGACAAGCAGTACTTCCTAATGACTGCGCCTTTTCTCTGATTGCATCCTTTTTTTGTAGGCACTGCTTTTACAATTTACTATTTTAGCCAGGCCTGGTGGTGTACGACTTTAGCCTCAGCACTCAGAAGACAGAGGCAGGAGAGTCTGTGAGTTTAAGGCCAGCCTGGTCTACATAGTGAATTCCAGGAAAGCCAGGGCTATGTAGAGAAACCCTGTCTCAAAACCAAACCAAACCACTATTTGGTTAGAAAATTCAACATTAAGCTTTCTATAAATGCTTGAAATATAATTACCTAAACTGAATGGTTTAGAGTCAGTACTTGGAAGTTCATTCCACCACTAATATTGTCTGTAAAAAAGATTTGTACATGAAGTTGCTTGTCCTGAGTTTCTGTGATAAATTTGATAAGTCTGTAGAGTAAAAGAGATTTATAAGCCTATATAGAGTTACCTCCAGGAAATGCTGCATTGAGAATATTAAGTGTCTCAGGGTTTGTGGTTTTTTGTTTTTGTTTTTTTTGGGGTTTTTTTTGTTTTGTTTTTCAAGACAGGGTTTGTCTGTATAGCCTTGGCTATCCTGGAACTCACTCTGTAGACCAGATTGGCCTTGAACTCAGAAATTCACCTGCCTCTGCCTCCCAAGTGCTGGGATTAAAGGCGTGCGCCACCACCGCCCGGCTGTGGTTTTGTTGTTTGTGGGTTTTCTTTTTTTCTTTTTACTTTGAGACACAAATTTCTCTGTGCAGCCCTGGCTGTCCTAAAACTCACTCTGTAGAGCCAGGTTGGCCTTGAACTCAGAGATCCACCTAGTTCTTCCTGAGTGGTGGCATCAAAGGTGTGCACTACCACCAACAGGTTTAAGTGTCACCTTTCTTCCTTCCTTCCTTCCTTCCTTCCTTTCTTTCTTTCTTTCAAGACAAAAATGTTCTAAAACTTACTGGTTTGTTTTTGTTTGTTTTGTTTTTGTAAGAGACAGGTTCTGGCTATAACAGTCCAGATGTGAGGATTAAAGGTGTGCATTATAGGTGTGTGCCATCACTCTTAGCAGTGAGGTGTGCACTGCCACCCCTGACCCTGCCCTCCCCTTTAAGCTAGGATCTCACTAAGTTTCTGGCCTGAAACTTGCTAGCCACTGCTTCGGCCAAAGGCATCACCATCACTGGCTGAGGTCACTTTTTATTCAGTAGTCCATCTTGTTTGGTGGTGCCCTGTAATCCCCCAGAGGTTGAGAGAGAAGGATCATGAATTGGAAGCCAGCCTGGTTACATAGTAAGATGTCTCAAAGGCAAAACAGCAATTAGAGATTTGGGACACTGCTAGTTTTTTTTCCAAAGTGGCCATGACTACTCTAGTGATAGACTTTGGTAATTACATATAGAGAAGTGATAAAGATTGTAATGTTTGTTCTGTCCTTTCCAGAAAAAGTTTACCAAAACCTATTTTAATGATAAAGCATAGAATTTGCTAAGTGAAGTCATTTTTACTTTAAAAGTGAGCCATTAATTCTGTTTTCTCAAAGACAATAATCATGTTCCTATTGCCTGTGAAGCTAATTTTTGTAGTTACGTCTTGACTTTATTTAGGAAAAGATAGTTCAAATGTAAGACTATATGAGAAGCAGAAGAGTAATAAACATTATAGAAAGAATTTCCTAATGGGAAAAAGACTTCTAAGGACCATGATAAACCTGTCAGTGACTTGAATTTTCTAGTGTAGATTAAAGCCACATAAATTTTTCTAGCTAGTGAATTTTAAATTCCAAATAAAGTTTCAGACTTAGAAACATCCAAGAATGTTCTGTATGTATTCTACATGATATGTATGTTTTAGTGATAAATATATAGAAAATTGGCTAAAAATTCCTCCATGCCCTGTATTCAGACTCTACTACGATGTTAATTTTTTGCCAAATTATCATTGTACTTTACATACATGTTCCTGTAAGGAATATTGCCGTGTTGCTCTTCACAAAGCACTCAGTGGTTCCGTTACTGAAATTGTCAGCTTTAGTCACATTGCCAAAGTGTCTGCCAGGCTTCTCCAAAGTTGCTACTTACTTGGGAATGGTGGCTCATGCTGTAATGTCATCACTAGAAGGAATATAAGTTATAGGCCAGCCTGGGTCACATGGACAATTCCAGACCAGTGTGATGAGACACTGTCTTTCTTCCTTTAGATGGAAAAAAAAATAATGCATGGGGAGCAATTTCGGAACTCTGTAAAGTTGTGTTTCATGGAATGTGTCCGAGTCACTGATTGCCTAACAGTGCTTTTAGACTCATGGAGTCTTATTCTCTTGGGTGGATTATGCTGTATTAATTTTAACGTTTGATGCTTACGTTATCTCATGTTTGGCCAGTGAAAATTCCTTCTCGTGGCTTCTATCTCATTTCGATTTGTTTTCTTTTAAAATTTCTTTCATAGCATGTTGTTCCAGGTTCGGTTTGTTCCTGGCCTTCCTAGCTCCTAATTAGCCTTTTTTTTTCCTCCAAGAAGAGGAAGGTGGTGGGAGGCTTTATATATGTAAAATTTTTAATTAAAGTTATGCCACCAAGCCTGAGGACCTGCTTGAGTGCAATACTTGGAATCCACATAATAGAAGGAGAGAACCTCCATGTGTGCCCTCCATGTATGTTGGTGGCATGCACGTCCATACATTCACACAAATAAATAGATTTCTTTTGTTGTACAGGCTAAGTAGGTCATATTGCACCTAATGTAACACTTTTAATGCAGACCCCGTCATGCCTTGCTTTTACTATTTAAACAGACTGCTGTCTGTTCTTGCTCTCATTCTTTGCTTTCAATGTATTATCCTTGGTTTTCTTTTAAAATTATAGATGGGACTAAGAGGACTCTGTAGTAGCATTGCATAAACCCCTTAATTTACAGAATGTAAATTAAGTACTTAAAGAACAAAGCCTGTGGAAATGAGCATTTTATGTCTTTTTTTTTTTTTTAAGATTTAGTGTGTTTACAGTGGTTTGCTTTCATGTATGCCTACAGGCCACAGATGGTTGTGAGCCACCATGTGGTTCCTGGGAATTGAACTTGGGACCTCTAGAAGAGCAGACAGTGCTCTTAACCGCTGTGCCATCTCTCCAGCCCATATCTGTCTAATCTGGCCCAACAGGTTTTCTTCTACGTGAGCCATGTCATCTGCTCATATATGTTCACCTTCCCATATCTTCAGGCATACTGCTCTCCTTGTTTGGAATATCTTTTTTAGCCTTTACAGATTCAATTCATGGTTTTACTCATCCTTTACAAAATGCATTATAGTATTTTTAACAGATTGTAATAAAAAGTACTTGCATTGATATTAATTCTCTTTTCTAAACATGTTATCCTCAAGGGCATGAGCCACTTAACATTTTTTTTTGTCTTTTTTTTTGTTTGTTTGTTTGTTTTTTGTTTTTGTTTTTGTTTTTTCGAGACAGGGTTTCTCTGTGTAGCCCTGGCTGTCCTGGAACTCACTTTGTAGACCAGGCCATTTTTTATTTTTGAAATGGTATCTTGATATGAATGAGACTAACCTGGAACTTGCTTTGTATACCAGCCTGACATTACACTTGGTGTGATGATTCTGTTCCTGTTTCCTGGGTGCTGGAATCATAGTTATGGACTATGATATGTGGCCCAGATGGTTGGTTTGTTTGCTTGTTCCTCCCTTCTATCCATCAGTCCTTTGTTCTTTCTGAGACAGGGTTTTTCTGTGTAGCCTTCGATGTTCTGGAACTTTCTCTAGATGGGGCTGGTCTCAAACTCAGATTGACCTGCCTCTCTGCCTCTTGAGTGCTAGGATTACACCTGTGCCACCACTGCCCAGCTTTGGGATTGTTTCTTGATAGTTGTAGTAAAAGTTAATGTTATAGTATCTTTATAGTACTGACTGGAGTAACTTACCTCTTAATTGTATTCCCCAAATAGTTGATGTACTCAGTATCTAGAATCATCTTCTGGAAGGACAACTTGGTTGGTGTCAGTGTCCTTTAAAATTTGTTTTTAAGTGGTTCTACATTTATACTGTTGAGGTTACATTTTCTTACTGTTCCTTGTATGCACAACATGGTCTGACTCCCACCTGTCTACAGCTTCTGATATTTTGTATTTTATTTTTCTTGAAACTTCCATTCCTGTGGGAAATGATTCTTGTTTTCCAAGACAGTATCTTTTTCTGCTCACTATATATTCTCAGCAAATGGCATTTCACAGTAGTACTTGGAACAAAGGCAGTGATAGCTTTTGTTCAGCCTCTGGAGACTCCTCAGTGTTGTACTTTGAAGAGCCTGTCGTGAATTGTATAGTCTGGCCCTTTGTAAATACTTGAGTGAAAAGTGAAGCCTCTGAGAGCATATTACTGCTTAAATCTCTAGTGTGAGTTTTGTGTTTGATGGGTAATCAGAAAATATATACATAGATATCATGTGATATTTTCAACCTGTCAGGTATGTTGTAGTGTTTTTGTCAGCTGCAAAAGATAAACAGAAAACACCATGAAATTTATGATTTAGCTTTTGGTTGAGGAAGCTGACTCTGATTTTCTGATTTAAACAAGTTTTATATTCATCTGGTCTTTATTTTGCCCAAATTATTGTGACTTCTTTTTTCTTGCCAACAGCCCATGGGATTATGTAATTGAGAAGCTAGTGAGTGAAATTCTTTCTGTAGTTGTAGCAACCTTACTTTACTGTTGCTCAAAATATCCTCTCACTCTTTATATTGTAGTGGTTTTCAGCCTGTGATCTGTGATTAAACATTAAAGGACACTCATAATTTCTGAAATTGCATGGATGTCTAGGCTTTTCTGTTGTGTCGTTAAAGCAACTTCTCTAATAAAAATGTGTATAGGAATCCGATGGGAGAGGAATGAATTATGCCTCAAGTGGTATTTTCTGGATGGCTTGGACATTATTAGTAGGGCCCATTCTTAACTTCAGAAGGAAGATGGTGTCTTTCATGTTTAAAACATTATAGTGGATATAATTACATCTGAAAAGTATGAGAAAAAAATCTTAGATCTTGATTTAATTTAATTTAATTAGATTTAAAAACAAATCTAAAGTTGGAGAACCATTGAAATGAACCCTGACTCTGATCATCACTCATTGAAGATTACTGTTCTGTTTCCATATGCTTTTGTTCTCTTCCCTGCCCAGGTATTCAGTATTGTTCTTTGGGTCTTTGGCAGCAGGAACTGTGTTAGCTGTTCAGTTTCTTTTCTAAAAAATTATTTATTGTCAGTATATGAGAAGAGAGCATCGGATCCTATTACAGATGGTTGTGAGCCACCATGTGGTTGCTGGGAATTGAACTCAGAACCTCTGGTAGAGCAGCCAGAGCTCTTAACTATTGAGCTGTCTTTCCAGTCCCCAGCTATTAACTTTTAATGCTTCATGAGTTAACCTAAGCCCAGCATATATGGAGAGAATAAAAGTGAGCATTGCTAAGGTAGATTCTTTGAATTGTAGTCAAGATGGGCAGAGCCTGAGGAGGGGAGAGGGTAAGAAAAACAAGCTTCAATCAAAGTACAAAGAAGTAAGAGGGCTTTGCTGACAGCAGCATCTTAGCAGTTGCCTCTTAGGTAACCAGGTCCTCACCAATATGATGTTTGGTGTGCAGCACTAATCCTTTGGTACTATACCTAGAGCTGCTTCAGAGATGTGTGGTCTTTTCCTTTTAATTTATAAAGGCCATTCTTAAATGTAGTCCAAAATGCATTTAAGAAATGTTTTTTTTATACTCCTATCTCCTGTGGTTCTCAGGCAACCAACTATGATGTTTTTTCTACATCCTTCCAAAAAGAAATCATACCTATTATGCAAATATATGGCCAGCTTTATATTTGTTTTTTATTTTTCAGTCAGTATGTAATCTAGCTAGAACTGGAACTCACTCTGTAGACATGGCTGATTTGGAACTCAGATCTGCCTGCCACTATCTTGTTTGCCACCATACCCAACCTGTGTTTTACATTTGTACCTTGTACCACTTATAAAGAATACTTTTTATAGAAGTATGGAATTTGGTTGTATAAGTATACATAATTTAATTGGTCCCCTATTGTATCCATGCATGTTGATCCCTTTCTTTGAGTTAACAGTGCATATTTATACATTGCTAGGTCGTTGTTTGTATTATTTGTTACTTGGATAAACAGCCATATTGCTCAACCTAGTTATTACTACTTTAACTTTTTTTTCTTTCATTCCGCCACCCCCCCCCCTTTTTTTTTCCTGTTTTTTGGGACAGGGCTTTTCCGTGAATCCCCAGCTCTCCTAGAACTTGCTCTGTAGACCAGGCTGATCTCAGATCCACTTGCTTTAAGTCTCAGAATGTCCACAGCCTTTGTATAGGTTTTTAGCATTATCTTCGGGAAGAATCAACTTCAAGACCTTACAAATCTAAGAAATACCTTCAATTTATTTCCTTCTGTCTAGCAGATATATAGTTATCATTTTAAAGTTAAATTTCAGTTAGAATGAAGATGCTGGACCTGTAGCGTGTTTAGTGGTAGAGCATGCATCTAAAATGGTCAGGAACCTGACTTCAATTTCTGTCTTCTTCCCCCGACCCCCTCCCCTCTAGAAAAGTTCTACTCACTACTCTAGCTTACAGTGTCACTACTGTAGCTTACAGTGTCACTACTTTTTTTTCTCCTCTTCTTTTTCCTTTATGTATTTCTGGTTGGCCTCAAATTCAAATGCTGTATATGTATAGCTGAGGCTGACTGTAAACTTATGATCATCCTCACTCCACCTTCCAAGTGACATTTATCACCATACCTGGCTGTGTGGAACCTGAGTTTTGCAGATATTAGGCAAGCATACTACCAATTAAACTGCACCCCCTGCCCATTGATGGAATTTCAGTAACGTAGTTTCTCCAAATTCTGTTGTCATAAGAGTAATGTCTTTTAGCTCATAGCTTTTTCTTCTTTTTATTACTTTTTTCTTTTTTAATTACTAAATATGTATTATGTGTCTGTGTATATGTGTATGTGTAGGAGTGTTGGTGCCAGAGGAGGCAGAGGTGTCAAACCCTGGAGCATCATTCCGTGAGGTTCTGAACCACCTTCGGTGTGGGTGCTGGGAAGTGAACTTGGGTTCTCTTCAGGAACAGTACATGCTTTTAGCTGCTAAGCCATCTCTTCAACCCTTGGTTATTTTTTTCTTCCATGGAATTATATTTTGTTCCTCTGACCTGTTGGATTTTTCTTTTTTAAGATATAGAACATCTGGTATTTATTCTTTAATTTTGTTTTCCAGCCTCTCATTTGACAAAGCAAGACTTGATCTTAGAAAAGTATGGCTGGGTGGTGGTGGCACACACCTTTATCCAGCACTGGAGGGGCAGAGGCAGGTGCACTTCAAGAATAGCCTGATATACACAGAGAAACCCTGTCTCAAAATAAAACAACAAAAAGAAAGAAGCAAAAGTTTTGTGGAGTTGGACTATTAGTGGAGTGTTTGCCACGAAAGCTTGAGGATCGGAGCTTAGCTTTGTGTTCTGCTTTCCGTGGACACTCTTAACCCTTTTTTGTTATTTATATTTTCTTTCATTTTTAAATTAGCTCATTGCCAGAGCACTTCTATCACATCTTTAGATCTAAAATTTATTTACTCTTACTCTAAATTCTTTTCTGTATAGATTTTTACACTTGATTTTAGCCAAAAGGCCAAGAAGCTATGTATATAGATTTCTATTACTCAAATGTGGGTACATTTTCACAAAGTCTAGAAAATATCTAGATACTTAAATAAATCCCCCAGTTTAATAACTGCCTGGAATAGTTCTTGTTTCAAGTTAGGGATAAAACATTCAGGTAGACATCTCTTAAATTTGCTGCCTAGCATTTTTGGGATCAGAATATTGTGATATAATAAAGATTGAATGAGTTTGAACATTGACCCCAGGCAAAATCTGAATTAGTTTACTTGGAAGACTTTTACTTAAATAAAAATGTTATTATGATTTGAAAGAAAATGATGGGTGAGCTTCTGTCTCACAGAGAATAACCTTGGCATTCAGGAAGTGGAGGCAGGAGCAACAGTTCAGGGTCAGCCTCAGCCTCAGGTCAGATTGCATTGTGGAACACCCTGTCTCCAAAAACCAAGAAGAGTTGCCTTTTGTATAAAATCTAGGTTTGGCTGATGTCAGATCCAGGATAGTTACTTCTTTAGACTGTTTTGCACGAAATATATATGTAATAATAGCCTCTTTAGCAATGTTAAAAATATGTGAGACTTAGAACAGAATCAAGTCTCAGCCATCCATCTGGGTGTGTGTTTGTTGTTTTAAAACAGCCTCAGGTAGCCCAAGTTTGCTTGGAACTTGCTATGTAGCTAAAATTACCTTAAACTTCCTCAAGTATGCAAAGTTGGGGCATTGGTATATATATGCTTTTTAGACTGTGGTGTTGCTTTTAGTTTATGCATTAGCAAATTAGATTTGTTCTTGACTCACAGCAGTTACAGTGTATGCGTGTGTTGGTTGGGAGTACTATCTAGGCACTGAAGAACTGAAATAGAATGCTATCTAAATACTGGATGAAATGAAGAAATAAGATTCTTTTAGACCCCTTTTAAGTATAAGGGTTAAACACAGCCATGGTCTCACTTACAGTACTGTCCTAAAGCACGCCAGTCTTGGCTGGATGAAGAAAGCGATTCTGTTTTGAGGGTCAGTGTGAGGAAGCACAATTCAGATAAATGTTTTCTTCAGTGACCTATAAATGTGACATTATTATTGGCTTATCACTGTGACATCATTCCTGTTAGAGTTCCTTCCCTATTAGGCTAATGCATTAATACTTTTTATTCACCAGATAGAATGATCATAAAAAATTTCACAATAGTTTTTACAAGGCTGTTTCCTTTTTATCTTAAAATATGAAATATGTACATATATATCTTCTTTTACTCATTTTCATCAGGCCAGATCCTATTTTATTTAAAGCTAACCGTATTAAGTTTTGGAAACTAATTACCAATCAATCTATTTTCCTTGTAGTGTGTTTTACTGGCCTTCCCATAGCTTTATGTTACCAGTTTCAAAGCATTGATCTTATAGCCTCACACTATTAACTCATTTTTTTGTTTTGTTTTGTTTTGCAGGAGGTGTATCGAATTCCAAAGAAAAGTCAAACTGAAAAGGAGAGCACAGGTAGGTTGAAGAACACTTGTATAATAGCTTTGTAAGAATTGTTTACATAATTATGGAGACAACCTGAAGGACTTTAGTTTTCTTCCTTTTGAAATAAGTATACATAAAAAAAATGAAACACTGGATGTAATCATTTGGAAACTTGCACCTGTATTCTTCCTTAGTGGATTTTTCCAAAGGAGATGTTTCTTATACTGCCTATGTTGTGGCTTTGGTAACTTATCTTTCATTGAATTGTCCCTCTAGAATAGCGATTCTTGTTTGTTAATTTTCTTGCTCCTTCAGTGCTGGGGGTTGAACCTGGGACTCCTCACATGTTAGACAAATACTCCACCACTGAGCTTTTCTCCCTGGCCTTAAAGTAGGCATTCTTTTAAAAAAATTTTTTTTTAAGGTGTGTGTATATGAATGCTTTGCTTGTATCCATTTCTGTTTACAATACATGTGCCTGGTACCTGTGGGAGGCCAGAGAGGCTCTGGAGGCTCTGGAACTGGAGTTAGGGGTGGATGCAAGCAACTATATAGGTGCTAAGGACCGAACCCTGGTCCTCTCCAAGAGCAGCAAGTGTTCTTAACCAGCTTCTCTTACCCCCCCTTTTAAAACAATTATTCTTTTATCTTTATGGGTGTTTTGCCTGTGTGTATGTGTGCAGTATCTGTGTGTACCTGGAGCCCTCAGAGGCCAGAGAAGAGCACCGGATTCTCTAGAACTGGAGTTACACATGGTTCTGAGCTGTCATGTGGGTACTGGTAATCAACCCTAAGTCTTCTGCAAGAACAGCAAGTGTTGTTCACTAAAGAGCTATCTCTCCAACCCCAAACAGACATTTTTAAATCTATATTGCTAGAGGTGTATGGAGTAATATTTTCCTCTAGCTATTCATATGTAGAGGTAGGGGAGTGTGTGTGTGTGTGTGTGTGTGTGTGTGTGTGTGTGTGTGTGTGTGTGTGAGAGAGAGAGAGAGAGAGAGAGAGAGAGAGAGATTTTCTTTACCTAAGAAGGCTAAGAAATCTTACCAAAGCTGTGTGTGTTGGTGCATACCTTTAATCCCAGTGCTCAGGAGGCTGAAACAGGCAGATCTCTGAATTTAAGGCCCGACTGGTTACAGAGAGTTCCAGGACACCCAAGGCTATACAGAGAAACTCTTTTTCAAAAAAAAAAAAAGGAAAGGAAAAGAAATCTTCATCAGATTCTCAAGAAGTCGGTGGCTGCTGAAGCTCAGAATCTTCGTTAGAGAACAGATAGTATAAGTCCCATGGTAGTCTTAGTGTCCTGACTTTACTGCCTCACTGTGTTTCTAACAAACTTTAAGGAACTTAAGAATGGACTCAGTTGGTGGGGCTGTGGTTGGTTTTTTGAATCCCTTCTAACACCGAGCCAGTGTGTGTGTGTGTTAACATTTACCTTAATCTTCACAAGCATAGGTTCTGTTTCCTTAAATAAAGACCTGTTGTGATACCTTTCACTTCATTGTTCTCTCTTTTGCACATCTTTAAGTTCTAATGGTTTATTCTCTTCATAGCCAGACTTCCTACATGGGACTATAAAGAACTGTAAGATGATGGTTCTGGGCCGTTTTTTCTTGGTAGAACCACTAGCAACAATGTAAAGTTGTTAGAGGCTACCAGTCTAGGCAGTTAGCACTATAGGCAAACCTTAGATATTTCAGGGTCCCTCCCATGCTTTCTAAGTATCTAGTGTAGCTGTTGGGGGCTGCAAAGGGTGATCTTGGACTTTTTTCATAATCAACTTTTCATTTATTGCATGCGGAATTTTCTTGCTTAGTGTCAGAATAAGGAAATGTGAATTTGGTTTTTGTTTCTCAATGTTAAGCAACTAAAAACTAAAACCTTTAAAATTCAGAGTCAGGACTTAATGAGGGGAGAGTCCTTACATTTATCTTTTTTGGGTAGAAGTTTTGTTATATACTTAAAGTGTTATTTCCCTACTAAAATAAACTTTTTTAAAAAATAACTTACCTTTTTAGTAACTGAACGAGGAAGAGATGCTGCTGCCTTCAGAGATCAAACAGCTCCAAAGACTCCTAACAGGTCGAGAGAGAGAGACCCAGATAAGCAGTCTCAAAATAAAGAGAAAAGGAAACGACGGGGCTCTCTGTCACCACCCTCTTCTGCATATGAGCGGGGAACCAAAAGGCCAGATGATAGGTGAGTGACCAAGTGAGGTTTTCTTATTTGAGCAAATTCAAACAAGTCCCTGGACCCCAATAGTCCTTTAACACCCACATTTATGCTGTGTTATTCTCTCTCTCTCTCTCACTCACACACACACACACACACCATTTGCACACTAAATGGATTGGAGAGGAGAGGATAGTTTTTTTTTGTTTTTTGTTTTTTTTAAGGAGGAAGACTTGTAGGGAAAAGAAGGGTTTCAGAGGGAGAAGAGTGTCAGGAATGGGAGGGTGCACAACTAAAATTCATTATATGAGTATAAAACTTTCACAGAGTTTAAAAAAATGAGACTACCAAGACAGCTCAGTGGGTAAAGACACTCACTGTCATAGAAGACACCTAAGTATGCCACTTCCACATTTGTGAAAGAAGTACATAAATGAGAGAAAGGCTTATTTATTTTTTTTAAAACCAAAAAGTATCTAAATTGAGACTGGGCATGGCAGCATACAGCTATATAATCCCAGCATTTATATGACAGTAGCAGGAGGATTGTTCAAAGTTCAGAGTCAATCTGGTCCACGTAGCAAGCTCCAGGTAGCCAGGGTTATATAGTAATACTCCTGAGGTTTCAGAATATAAACAGACACACACAGCACTGGCTTTTGGAATTAGTATCTTCTAGGTGAGTAAGTATAAGATTTTACCAGTACATTTTAAGACAGATTTTTTTTTTAAATAATAGAGTTTTGTGGTTTATATTTAATCACATATCCTTTCCCCATTTGTTTATTCATCTGATTTAGACAGGGTCACACTAGGATGCCATAACCTAGAGCAGTCCTCCTGTCTTAGCCACCTGAGTCCCGAAGTGACACGTGTTAGCTACTATTCCTGGCTTTTTTATGTGTTGAGGATGAAGCTCAAGTGATTATTTCTGCTGAACAACATATTGGACAATTTTTGGACTCATGTCACATTTTCTTTTCCTCATTTTTCATTTATTTACAAAGAAATGGGTTTTATCCTGTTGTTTTTAAAATCTGTATTTGTGATTATGGAATGTGCCTCAACCTTAAGGAAGAATAGGAAGCTGGTGTCACTACTTGGCATTTAAGACAGAGAGTGGCCAAGTGTTGGATTTCCTGGGGCTTCTCTTGTGCTGTCAGATTCCTTTTTGTTTGTTTTATGGCACTCAGGATTGAGTGCAAGGCTTTGTGCATGGTAGACACACACACTCCACTGAGCTATATTTCCCAGCCCAGTTTATTTTAAAGATTTGTGTGTGTCCGCGCCTTCAGAGGTCTGAAGCATTGAATCTTCTTAGAACTGGAGTTACAGGCAGTTGTGAACTATCTGCTATGGGTGCTGGGAACTGAGCTGCTGAGGCATCTTTCCAGTGCCCTTGTTTTGTTTAGTTTGTTTGTGTAGTACTAGATGTAGAATTTAAGCAATCTCTGCATAACAACCCTCATATACTAATTTTGAGTGTGAATTTTAGGCAATGTCAAATTAGACTTGATGTGGTTAGTGGTTTCTTCATGAATGACTTACTGTTCTTATAAATGTTTTGATTATGTCTATGATTGGTAACCTTTTGTGGTAAAATTTTCTTTGTAGATATGATACACCAACTTCTAAAAAGAAAGTACGAATTAAAGACCGAAACAAACTTTCTACAGAGGAACGCAGGAAGTTATTTGAACAAGAGGTAGCTCAGAGGGAGGCTCAGAAGCAACAGCAACAGATGCAGAACTTGGGGATGACATCACCACTACCCTTTGACTCTCTGGGATATAATGCCTCTCATCACCCCTTTGCTGGGTATCCACCAGGTTATCCCATGCAAGCCTATGTGGATCCCAGCAACCCTAATGCTGGAAAGGTGCTTCTGCCCACACCTAGCATGGACCCTGTGTGCTCCCCTGCTCCTTATGATCATGCTCAGCCCTTGGTAGGACATTCTACAGAATCCCTTGCTGCTCCTCCATCAGTGCCAGTGGTACCACATGTGGCAGCTTCTGTGGAAGTTTCCAGTTCACAGTATGTAGCTCAGAGTGAAAGTGTGGTACACCAAGACTCCAATGTTCCTGTAATGCCAGTACAAGCTCCAGGCCCAGTCCAAGGACAGAATTACAATGTCTGGGATTCAAACCAACAGTCTGTCAGTGTACAACAGCAGTATTCTCCTGCACAATCTCAAGCAACCATATATTATCAAGGACAGACATGTTCAACTGTCTATGGTGTGACCTCTCCTTATTCACAGACAACTCCTCCAATTGTGCAGGTAATTAACGGTAGAACTTCTTTGCATTTTAGTTAATGCCATGCTAATTAGATATGGTATAAGAGAAATCCTGTTGTTGATAATTTATTCTACTTGAGATGATAATCTGGTATGAAGAAGTTCTGCCATTGGTTATTTTGTTTGTTTCTTGGTGCTAGTGATGAAATCTTGGGTCTTTTTGGATAAATTCATCAGGCATTCTCCCAGTGCATTATATCCCTAGACCTTGGATCTATTTTATCTATATCAGTTGTCACTATGTAAAATGTCTAACAACTTAAGACAATAGTATGTCAGTTTCCATGAGTAAGGAGATTAGAAGCACTTACCTTGATGGTTTGTGTCATGATCCATAGAACTAAGAGTCAAGCTATTTTCTAGAATCGTAGTCGTCTGGAGGCTAGATTAGGAATGGAGGATTTACTTTGCAGCATGTTTACAACTGAGGCTTCCCAGTAGGACTACCCATAATAGTTCCTATTACTTTGCTTTATTCTGTTCATCATACAGGGAGATGGGGAGACTGCCTAAGCGTGTGCATACCAGGTGGTAGTAATCACTGGAAAGCCGTCATGAAGGCTTTGCCACTGTGATCTATAAGAAAAATACACTTATTGAAGCCTTAATTTATTTTATATATTCTTTGGTTTGTTTGTTTGTTTGAGACAGGGTTTCTCTGTAAATAGCCTTGACTGTTCTGGAACTCACTCTGTAGACCAGGCTGCCTTCAAACTCAAGAGATCTGCCTCTGCCTCTCTCCTCAGCCTCTGCCTCTGCCTCTGCCTCTCAAGTTCTGGGATTAAGGTGTATGCTACCACTGCCAGGCTACTACTCCTGAGTAGTAGATAAGTGGATTCTCTCCCCTCTCTTTGAATTAGTTGATCAGAAGTGATTTAGGGGTTGGGTAATGAGACCTGTAGCATACTCTTAATGATACAATAATATGTGGTATGCAAAAAATAATTTTGCAGTAACTCTAAAATTTCTGCATGAGATTGCAAAGGTGGCTTAGTGGTTAAGAGCTCTTGCTGAGTCCCTAGAAGACCTGAGTTTGGTTCCCAGCACCCATGTCAGACAGCTCACAGATGCTTGTGACACCAGTTCTAATGTATCTGACACCAAATCTTTAGAACTTCTGCATGGTGAGCCTTAGTTAGATATCTTGTCAGGCAAATTTTGTTTTGTTTGTTTTTCGCGACAGGGTTTCTCTGTATAGCCTTGGCTGTCCTGGAACTCACTCAATAGACTAGGCTGGCCTCAAAATCAGAAATCCGCCTGCCTCTGCCTCCCAAGTGCAGGGATTAAAGGTGTGGGCCACCACTGCCCGACTAGGCAAATTTTTATTGATTTTATGATCATGGTATCACTAAGGGTCAAGAAACTTAGCTTCCAAAATACTAGGTCCTGCCTACTCCCATTGTATGCTTGTATGCTTGGCTTTTTTTTTTTTTTTAATTCTGAGTAATGTCAAAATCCTTTAACATGGCTTAATAGAGGAATATCATCTGATATAATAATCTAAAATGGATTATTTTAGTTGCTCTGGCAAAGAAAATAATGAAAGTTAAGGGCAAAGTAGACAAGATTGTTGAGTAATCTACCTAAGAGAATAGAGTTAGTTGTACATGATATCCATGTGAAAGACTATATAAAGACAAAGCTAGCAGATTTTAAAAATAAATTAGATTGGGAAGGCAAGCCAGATTTTTTTTCTTTTCTCTTTCCTTTCCTTTCCTTTTACTTTTCTTTTCCTTTCCTTTCCTTTCCTTTCCTTTCCTTTCCTTTCCTTTTTCCTTTTTCCTTTCCTTTTTCCTTTCCTTTCCTTTCCTTTCCTTTCCTTTCCTTTCCTTTCCTTTCCTTTCCTTTCCTTTCCTTTCCCTCCCTCCCTCCCTCCCTCCCTCCCTCCCTCTCTCTCTCTCTCTCTCTCTCTCTCTCTCTTTCTTTCTTTCTTTCTTTCCTTCTTTCTCTTTTTCTCTCTCTTCCTCCCTTTCTTTCTTTCTTTCTTTCTTTCTCTCCTTCTTTCTCTTTTTCTCTCTCTCTTCCTCCCTCCCTCCCTCCCTTCCTTCCTTCCTTCCTTCCTTCCTTCCTTCCTTCCTTCCTTCCTTTCTTTCTTCCTTCCTTCCTTCCTTTCTTTCTTTCTTTCTTTCTTTCTTTCTTTCTTTCTTTCTTTCTTTCTTTCTTTCTTTCTTTCCTTCCTTCCTTCCTTCCTTCCTTCCTTCCTTCCTTCCTTCCTTCTTTCTCTTTTTCTCTCTCTCTTCCTCCCTCCCTCTCTCCCTCCCTCCCTTCCTTCCTTCCTTCCTTCTCTGCAGTAGTTAGTGTTTAACTGGGCTACAAAAGATCCAGTTAACCAACTTAGTGCCTTTGGTTACTGTATAACTGAAGTCAAGACAGCCCGCATGTAAACTGTACCTGTAACATGGTAACTTGGGGCTTATATCTTCTTTTAAACATAGATAATATTTTGCTGCTGGTAACTTCTATTTTTATTGACTTTTGATTTTTATCTGGGTGTACATTAAGTTTTTTTTAAAAGTCTTTTTGATGGCATATTTCCTACTTTACTCTGGTTTGGGAATCTGAGCCCCCAGGCTTACCGGTTATTGTGACATTAGGAAGTACTTTGTGAAGAGGGGCATTCTCATTGAAAGTTCAGTCTCCTATTGTTAACCTATGATTATAAATATCAGGTTATATCCCAATATCACATTCTGTTCAAGGGAAGTTTAGATTCACATTTACACAGAGGCAGAGAATAGTAGTACATATGGGAAATAACCCAAGGACCATCGCCAGTGAAACACCAAGCCCCACCTTGGAACAATGTGAACTGGGAACACTTCCTTTGTTAGACTATGTACATTTTCTTCTTTGCTCCTATGTGGAGAATTTAAACTAATCATTTGGATCCTTGAGGCAGCTTTAAAAGCTTTGATACTAACTACATCTTTGTAGAAATTTTATTATACATTACCAAAAGCTTAAAAACAAGAATTGAATATTAATATTTGATTATCTTCTTATACCGTGAATCATTGCTGTTGCCCTTACTGTGTCAAAACAAGCTGTTAATTGTTACTAGTTGGTAACAAAGGACCTCACTAAAGTTGCATGTGGTATATGTACTTATAATTCAGGACTTATAAAAGACTGAGGCAAGTTTATGAGTTCAAAGCCAGACTGAGCTATAAAAAAGAAGTTGGAGAGTACTTCTCAGAAAAAAACCAGAATGGACAGAGGGGTATGTGAGAATGTGTGTGTGTGTGTTGGGGGGAGGGGCGGGGGCTGTATCCAGTCTGTCTGAATATTTAGATCCCAGGATCAGCACTTGTCACTCTAGTTTCCCTGAGAGTTAAACAATTAGTTTCTATGAATAAAGAAAGAGAAGGGTTTGTGTACCAAATGCATTGATGTGAGATTGAAGTAAATAAGTTATTTGGTGAGACACATCTTTAATCCCAGCACTCAGAAAGAAGGCAGAGGAAGGAGAATGTCTGTGAGTTCAAGGCCAGCCAGAGCTACATAATGAGACTCTTATCTCAAAATCCAAACAAACGAACAGAACACCAAAAAGTTTCATGTTTGAAACAAAAGTGCTGTATTTCTTTGAACTAAGACATACATATAAGAAGTGTCTTTTTAAAGCTTGTGTCATACTGGAAGCCAGTCAGTGTCTTACATAATGTGATCCTGGGAAATATAAGTTATGACTTTGTTTGTTTTGCCTTCTAGAGTTATGCCCAGCCAAGTCTTCAATATATCCAGGGACAGCAGATTTTCACAGCTCACCCACAAGGAGTGGTGGTACAGCCAACTGCAGCCGTGACTTCAATAGTTACACCAGGGCAACCTCAGTCCTTACAGCCAGTAAGAAATATTTCACTTGTTAACTCTCTCATTGGCAGTATATGACTTTACAAAAAAAATTTGTTTTAAACTTTTTTTAAAGACTTATTTATTTTATGTATATGAATATACTGTAGCTGTCTTCAGACATACCAGAAGATCCCTTTACAGATGGTTGTGAGCCACCATGTGGTTGCTGGGATTGAACTCAGGACCTCTGGAACAGCAGCCAGTGCTCTTTTTTTTTTTAATTTTTTTTTTCTTTTTTTTTTTTTTTGGTTTTTCGAGACAGGGTTTCTCTGTGTAGTCTTGGCTGTCCTGGAACTCACTTTGTAGACCAGGCTGGCCTCGAACTCAGAAATCCGCCTGCCTCTGCCTCCCAAGTGCTGGGATTAAAGGCGTGCGCCACCACCGCCCGGCTGCAGCCAGTGCTCTTAACCACACTGAGCCATCTCTCCAGTTCTACAAAAAAAAAAAAAGTTTTCCAGTATTTTTTGTTATTTATATGGCCACTCATTGTCATTGTGCCTGGCTACCATGAAGTGTCACACAATCTGTGAATACTGCCACCTGTATTGGTAGGATCGTTTTTGTTATTAACCATGGATAACCTTATATTTTTATATATTAACTTTTTGGGGGGTTGTTTATTTGTTTTTTCGAGACAGGGTTTCTCTGTATAGCCTTTGCTGTTCTGGAACTCACTCTGTAGACCAGGCTGGCCTCCAACTCAGAAATCCGCCTGCCTCTGCCTCCCAAGTGCTGGGATTAAAGGCGTGCGCCACCACTGCCTGGTTGTTATTAACTTTTGAAGTAATAATTGTTCTAGACACAATGATGGTATGTGTATATATATATTCCCAGTACTCAGGCAGGATGGGACAATCATGAGTTCAAGACCAGCCTGGAATATATAAATGAATTGAAGGACAGCCAAGATCCTGCCTTAAAAGAAATAATTTTGGGCCTAACGAGGTAACTTCGTAATGCCCTTGCTGTGCAGGCCTGGCAGCCCAGACTTCTGGTGGAAGGGGTGAACTGATTAACAAAGTTGTTACTCTAATATTCCCGCCCTGTGGTGGCATATATCTGCCTGTTCTCACACACATCTCACACAGTAAAGACATTCCAAAAATGCCCCCCCTCAGTATCTATTTTTATTTACTTAGTACCAAAATATATATAATGGTCTAGGTTGAGGATGTAGAATTTTGTAACATACCTCACTTTGTATGTTGTATAATATTATCCTGAAATGCATATAGAAGGATATGGTAAAATCTTGGCGAAATATTATGGTTTTCAATAAAATAGAATGCAATTGGAATGGGATCACATTGTATTAGAACACTTAACAGTTCTGGAGACGACTCGGAGCAGTCTGGCAGTTGATAACTTTAAAGAAACAGGAAAAGTAGTGAAGATAGTTAAAATGGTGTATGTGAAACAATGGAAAATAAGCTATAATGAGCCTATAAGGTAGTATTTGAAGGCTTGCTATAAGTTGGCCTCTCCAGTTATAAGCTGACATTCTAAATAAGGGAGAAGATGGTCACCATCTATCTGTCTGAGTCTTCAATCTGTTGCTATGAAGATACCATGACCAAAGGAAGGCAAATCTTTTGGAGTGGGGTGTTTGGATACAGGATTTCTCTGTGTAACCCTGGCTGTCCTGGAACTCAAAGCATAGATCCAATTGGCTTTAATCTCACAGAGATGTACCTGCCTTTGCCATCCAGAGTGCTGGGACTAAAGATGTGAGCCACCACTGCTCAGCCTGTTTTTGTTTTTGTTTGGCAAGGTAACTCTTATACATGAAAGCATTTAATTGGGGACTCTGTTTATTACACTTTAAGGCCACACCTAATCCTTCCTAACAGTGTCACTCCCTGGTGACTAAGCATTCAAATATATGAGCCATTCTTATTCAAACACACCACATTCCACTCTCTGACCCTTGTTGTCATATCACAGTACAAAAATGCATTTAGTCCAACTTCCAAAGTCCTATATTCTCAAAGTTCAAAATCTCTGAGACTCCAGGCAACATCTTAACTGAAATCCCCTATAAAAGCCAAAGGGAAAAGTAGATCACTTACTTAGAGCATACAGATGTACAGATATACATTCCCATTCCAAGACGAGGGAAAGGGGGCATAGTGCTGAGCCCAAACCTAAAAGTATCAGGCAGGTAGATGCCAAGTCCCCCATCACCATGTCTGATGTTGCACTCCTTAGGGCGTCCAGCTTTGCTTACTGCAGCTTCCTCTCTCTCCATGTTTCTTTTCATGGTGCTTTTGACCTCATTGAGCCTGAATTACCTCTATAAAGGCTCTCTGTCTCCCACTAAGGTCACATTAGCATCAGGGCTTCAACACATGAGTTTTGGGGAAATGCTTTAGTGATTGTTAGATTTTTGAAAGTGTAGCATTGCTGGAGAGATGACTCAGTGGTTAAAAGTGTAGTTAAGAAAAAAAATAATAGCTGAAATTTCATAACTTTATGACAAGTACAATAAAATGTTACCATCCTGCTTTCAGGTTTGTTTTGTATGTCCTTAACTTTTACCACATAGATTACAAGAAGGCATCAGATCCCCTGGAACTGGAAAGTTGTTAGCTACTATGTGGAACTGGGCATCAAACCCAGATTTTCTGCAAGAAAAACAAGTGCTCTTAGCCACTGAGCTCTATCTAATAGGAGTTTTATATGCCATTAGCATTGGCTTATTTTGTCATTGCTAGTTGGTTTGTTTGTATTGAAGCTGATAGATGTTGATCTAAATGATGAGTTGTTAATTTTTTTGTTGTTTTTTGTTTGTTGTTTTGGTTTTGGGGTTTTTTTTGTTTTTGTTTTTGTTTTTTTTGAGACAGGGTTTCTCTGTGTAGCCCTGGCTATCTTGGAACTCACTCTGTAGACCAGGCTGGCCTTGAACTCAGAAATCTGCCTGCCTCTGCCTCCAACTGGTGGGATTAAAGGCGTTCGCCACCACTGCCCAGCTGTTAAATATTTTTATAATATGATTCCCTCAGTCATGGCTTGGGGGGAGTCTTTAAGGATCTTCATATGTATTGTCTTGTTAACTATTTCCCATAATATGTATACCTTTCCTTCATCCTTTTTGAGGGAAATTAGATGTACACTTGTTTTATTAAGTAGGCATTTTGCCCTATTACATATTGAAAGAAATATCACTAATAAAAATGTATTTATATATTTTTTAGCCTGAAATGGTTGTAGCAAATAATCTACTGGATCTGCCACCCCCGTCCCCTCCAAAACCAAAAACGATTGTTTTACCTCCCAACTGGAAGACAGCCCGAGATCCTGAAGGGAAGATCTATTACTACCATGTAATCACAAGGTAAGAGGCTTCACTGGGTATCCCACATCTGATTTTACTTGGTCAGTTATGCTGCCAGCCTGAAGTTTTATATTTATTGGCTTCTCACTGACCTAAAGTTGGACTGCTGAATCCCTAGAATCCCATGTGGGTCAGGAAGTAGGGGTGGTGCCAGGTCACATGTGTTTGAGGAGTGTGTACAAGCAGAGCCACTCAAGGTGTGTCTGTGGTGGTGTTCCTTGGGAATCGCCCGCTGTGTGTTGTTTGCACTTGAGGCATGCTGGCTAGGCTGTCTTGGCAGTCATCAAGCTCCAGATACACATACTTATTTTTCGTTCCCACTGCTGGTGTTACAGGCATGTTACAGACCAGCTTTTTATGAGGTTTCTTGGGATTGAACTCAGGTTCTCTTGCTTATGCACTGAATACTTTGCCAACTGAGCCATCTCCTTGTGTGTGTGCCCTTGTTCCTTTTTGAGATGGATTCATGTGGCCCAGACTGACTTTGAATACCTGGTCCTCTCTCTGTCTCTCAAGGCTTGGGACTGGAAATATGCACTGCCATGCCCAGATTCAGTCACATCTGAAAGTGCATGCCAGACTTTAGACTTTGCCCTTTCAAAGGATGCTTTGATATATCTACCCCATTGCATTTATTTAGAGTGTGTATGTGTGCATGTGTACATATGAATGTATGTATGCCCTGTGTACTATGTCATGCATGGAGATGTCACAGGACATCTTGGAGGAGTTTATTTTTTAATTTTATTTTATGTGTATTGGTGTTTTGTCTGTATATCTGTATGAGGGTGTAGGATCTCCTGGAACTGGAGTTACAGACAGCTGTGAGTTGCCATGTGGTTGCTGGGAATTGAACCTGGAGCCTCTGGAAGAGCAGTCAGTGCTCTCAACCGCTGAGCCATTGCTACAGCCCTGCACCTGTTTTGTTTTGGTTGATTTGGTTTTTTTTTTTTAATGTGAGTTCCAAGGACTGAATTCAGGTAGTTAGGCTTGTTTGAAAAGTGATTTTATCCACCAAGCCATCCCTGCAGCTTCAGTTTCACCATTTTAACTATTGCCTTCATGATTCTCTCTGATAGCTGGCTTTGAACTCTTGGCTGTGAATACCTTACTAGAAGTCTAACTTTAAAAAAAAAAATTAAGCCAGGTGTGGTCGTATATGCCTTTCATCCCAGCACTTAGAAAGGAAGTAGAGAGGCAAGTTGTCTACGTAGAGAGTTTTAGGACAGCCAGGGCTCTATAGTGAGCCTCTGTCTTAAAATTTTTTTGTATTTTGCTTCAAGTACACAATAGGTATAGTAGTTACTGATTCCTTTTTCTGCTCCGTGTACTTTTTAAACCCAGGATATATCTAGTACACACTGAGCAATTTGAAAAGCAGACAAGATGTTTGTTTTTCTTAGTGTTGTCACTACCTAGCTAGCATTACAACATAATTGCCTTCAAAAGTTTGATGAGATTAAATAATGTTAAGAATATATTTCGGGCCGGGCGGTGGTGGCGCACGCCTTTAATCCCAGCACTTGGGAGGCAGAGGCAGGAGGATTTCTGAGTTCGAGGCCAGCCTGGTCTACAAAGTGAGTTCCAGGACAGCCAGGGCTACACAGAGAAACCCTGTCTCGAAAAACCAAAAAAAAAAAAAAAAAAGAATATATTTCGGGCTGAAGAGATGGCTCAGCCGTTAAGAGCACCGAGTTCAGTTCCCAGCAACTACTTGGTGGCTCACAACCATCTATAATGGGATCTCTGGTGACCTCTTCTGGTGTGTCTGAAGACAGCTACAGTGTACTCATACACATTTATTTAAAAAAGAATATATCTCTAGGCTAGAGCCATTGCTAAGGAGAAGCTATCAGAATATATCTCAATCTTAGAGTTCTGACTTACCTTGTCCTGTTGCATAGTAAGTTTTTTGAACTCTATGCCAGGGCTTTCTGGTTTTTTTACCCATGACAGCTTGGCTGTGTTTACCTTCTTCTAGACAGACTCAGTGGGATCCTCCTACTTGGGAAAGCCCTGGAGATGATGCCAGCCTTGAACATGAAGCTGAAATGGACCTGGGAACCCCAACGTATGATGAAAACCCCATGAAGGTGAGTGTAGCTTTCAGGTGTCCTCATCATTTGAGTATCTGTGTCCTTTCTTCATTCAGTGAGTTCTGGGTTTTTTCTCTTTCTTTGGAAAAATAAGTCAAAATTCAGAGCTGGAGAGATGGCTTAGCAGTTAAGAGCACTGGCTTTCTTACCAGAGAACCCAGGTTCAATTTCCAGTCCTACATGGCAGGTTACAACTGTCTATAACTCCAGTTTCAGGTGATCTGATACCTGAACACAGACATACATTCAGACAAAATACCAGTGCATATGAAACTTTAAAAAAAAAAGTTAGTTGTGCTGTATCAGAGGAGAGATTGAAGTCAAAGAGAAAGAAAGACCATTTTTAGACATTCAAGGACTCAGATGCACATTGACTTCGTATATACTTAAGGAATATATTTAGGAGAAAATGAGAGGCCCCCATGGCAATTATACTCCAATATTCCTTTATAACTTTTTAATATATTAATTAGCTCTTCTTGATAGTGAGCTGTATACGTGGTTTCTTTTTACTTGTACTTTTTCTATGCTTTGAAACATAAACTGTGTAGCCCAGGCCTGGTGATGTTGGTGTCCCAGTGTCGGGATTACAAGCGTGTGCCCACGCTCTGCTTGCTTTGACTCTTTAGCTCGAATACTTGGTGGACATTATAGTTTTGAGATTGGTTAGATCTGGAATGAATTTAAACTGGTTATGTTAAAACTCATCTAAGGGGTCACGGAGATGTCATAGTGGATAAAGTACTTGCTGCACAAGCCTGATGACCTAAGTTCAGGTCCCTCAGCACCCTACAGGGTGATGTGGAGATAGGCAATAGGAGAGCTGCCTGGAAGGCCCTGGGCGTGCCAGGCTAGAGCACACAGCGTCCTGGAAAGACATCATGAGACCCGCCTCAAGAAAAGAAAAACCTAAACCATTGCACAATGCTGTACGCCCATATTCAAACACACATCCTAAACACAAATAAATAATGAATGAATCTCACCAAAGGAGCCAAAAGTGGCGGTGGAGCACACCTGTCATTTATTAAGTGGGAGGAATAGCAAATTTGAGGCCAGCCTTAACTATACAGCAAGATCCTGTCTGAATGAAAACAGCGAATAAACAGCAAGTGCTGGTCAGGTGGCTCCCCAGGTTAGGGCGCTTACCTCCAAGGCTTTGGGTCTGTTAGATCCCAGGAACCCACGCTGGAAGGAGAGAACTAGCAATCAGTTGTCATCTCTGGCTTTCATGTGCATGCTGTGGCATGTATGCCCCCACACAAATCAAAAACTAATAAACAACAAAAGAGGTACCTCATGATTCTCAAAGAGAATAAAACTATTTAAGCTATAAGGCAGAAGATACTATGGAATTGCTAGAAAAAAGAAAAAAGGAAGAATTTTATTCTTCATTTCTTCCTCTAATTAGACAGTTACTGAGGTTAGAGGTAATTTAAATATAAAACAGAGTACTTGCTTGTTTATAAGGTATTTTCCTTATATAACAGTAAGACTAAGTTTATTTCCAAGGCTGAGTTACTTAAATCAGAAGTCATTCTGTGTGTTTTAAAACCTAAGGATTTTAGTTTTCTTTTTCTTAAGGACATAGAAGGAGTCACTTCAGTTGTTAAGGACGGGTAGACAAGGGGAGAAAGAAGAAAATGAGCGAAAATGGAAGGCACGTAGGAGTGGATGCATTCCTCTGATGTGTCGATAACTTTTCTAAGAAATGTTTATTTTTTTTTTTCGAGACAGGGTTTCTCTGTGTAGCCTTGGCTAGCCTGGAACTCACTCTGTAGACCAGGCTGGCCTCGAACTCAGAAATTCACCTGCCTCTGCCTCCCAAGTGCTGGGATTAAAGGCGTGCGCCACCACCGCCAGGCTTAGGAAATGTCTTAATTGCTGCACTGTGTTTGACAGGCAACTCATGTTGGTCACAGAGTGAGTTCTAGGACAGTCAGGGCTACACAGAGAAACCCCGTCTTTAAAAAAGCTTAAGTAACTAGTTCTGTTTTGGTATAGCAAAATTGAGCAGATCAAACAGAAAAAAATGAGATTCTACTATTCTCATATTCCTCTACCATGTATGCATACACAGTCCCAGATTTAGGGTTTCTCTGTCTTTTTGTGTTTCACTTTTGTATTGAATAATAAAAACTCCATTGTACGATTTTTTTTTTTTTTTTTTTTTAAAACCACTGTTTACCCAGTTACTGCTGAAGGACATGTCACTCTGCTTCCAGGTTCAGTTTCTTTGGGTAAACACCAAGGAACATAATTGCTGAATTACATGGCAGGAATATGTTTTTAGCTTTGTAGGACAGTTCCAGACTCTTATTTGAAGGGTATTATCACTGGATATAGAATTCTATTCTATTTTATCCTATCCTATTCATATAGAAGTTTTACCTGCCTGTATGTTTGTATACCACAAGGCCAAAAGAAGGCATCAGATCTCCCAGGAACTGGGATCACACATGATTGTGAGCTGCCATGAAGGTGCTGGGAATCAAACCCAGTTCCTCTGCTGGAACAGCCACTGCTCTAACCAATGAGCTGTTGCCCTAGTCCCTAGACACCTGGATATAGAATTCTAAGTTGATAATTGATACTTTTCCCTACTCTTTTTGGAGACAGGGTCTTTCTGTATAGTCCTGTTGTCTTGGTACTTGCTGTGTAGACCAGGCCGGCCTCTGACTCAGAGTTTTCACCTGCCTCTGCCTCCTGAGTGCTGGAATTTAAGACATGTGCCTGGCCTACTTTTCAGTTCTTAAAAATATTATTATTATTTGTTTTGTTTTGCTCAGACATGGTCTTGTTGTATAGCCTGATCCTTAACTTGATGTGGTCCTGCTGCCTTTGTTCCCTGAATTCTGTTAACAGGTGTGTGTCACCACACCCTGCTTATAATCGTTCTGATGAGAAAGATGCGTTTCTTTGTTCTTCCTTATGTAGTATTTCTTTTCTATTTGATTTTCAACAACTGTATTGCTATATACTTCAGCTTTCTTTGTGTTTAGCTTTCTTGTGATTGATTGTCCTATTGTGAACCTGTATTGATAATGCTCATCAAGCCTGCAAGTACCTAGCCATCATTTTTCTAGTCTGCTTTGGTGCCGCGCTGTGCTTTCTCTGCAAGTCTCACTTGTACACGTGTCGCTAGACTGCTGGATTTTTCACAGACCACTGAATCTCTCACTTTCTTTTTGTTTTCAGTTTACATAGTTCCTGTTGTCTTCTCTTTAAAGATTATTAATGCTGTTATTTATAATAAGCTAAATTCATCCACAGGGTTTTCAAGTTTCAAGTATACTTCTGTTATAAAAGTTTGCTTTTGTTTTGTTTATAACAGAGCTGTTCTAGAATCTAGTGTGTAGATCAGACTGGTCTTGAATCCACAGACATGTTGCCTGCTTGGGTGTTGAGATTAAAGATGTGTGGGACTACACGCAGCTGTCCTAGTCTCTGACCCATCGTTTGTACGTTTTCTTCTGTAAACTCTAGACCAAAGCTTTCTGGGCTCTGTTAACCACTTTGTTCAGACATGGTGGATGAAAAGGCAAGTGCTCTGTGATCTTTCAGCCATTCTTTCCCTGGAGCATAAGGGCAAAGGTTTGGGGTGGTCAGTCTTTGAATCCTTATCAGACTGTGATCTCTGAACAGGCCTTTGTCTAGCTAGACGGATTGGATAGCTAGAACCTATTTCAGTGTATATATCTCTCTTAGCATGTTACAGTTGTGTTCGTCTACCTAGCATATGTGTAGACAGGAGAAGGGCACTTAGAGGAATTTGTTGCATTCTCTTGGTGTCTTGATTTAGATTATAAGTTCTTCAGAGCCATACCTTGCATCATTGTAATAAGTTTTGGTCAATTCACATAGAGATTAAAATACGTAGAGATTAAAAGACAGCTGAAACTGGGTCTTCCTCATCTTAAAGTTCAGCTTAGCATGCTACTGTAATAGAAGTTAGTACCAGGTGCTTTGAGGTGTTCAGTCATCATCTCTTTAGAATATATAGCAGAGATGTCACAGGAATGTTGATTTTTTTTTCCTATACAGTTAAGGTCTGAGAATTTGAGACAGGTTTCGTAAAATCATAAAAATCAAAATTGCAAATAGTCAAAAATCTGGTAGAGTAAGAATTTGGGTATATATGAAATACTGAGGAAGACCAAAACATAGAAGAGTAGACTTGACTGTGGGTTCCTGATAGTTGCTCACTTAGTAAAAATCATGCCTTGGCTTCTGTTGTGATTGTGATCCCAAAATGGCAAACAAAAAGCACACACCTCAGGGAAGAATGTCAGGAATAAATTGCATGAGGTCTGCACATGTGATTTAACATACAGCAGGTATTTAGGAACTAGGACATATGTTTAATGCACAGGGCTCAAACAATCATACGTGTCTCTCTAGTGAAACAGGTTTGTTTGAAGTTGTGACAGACGAGAGTGCAGAGTGTTATCTTGGTCTAGCAGAGTCACAAAAAGGCATTTCATGTTGGATATGGTGCTATATGTCCCTTTAATTCCAACACTGAGGAGGCAGAGACAAGCTCTATGAGTTTGAGGCCAACCTGGTCTCATATCAAGTTCTAGACCAGCCAAGTCTATGTAATGACAAAACAAAACAAAAAAAAGCAAAACTACAGAAAAGATTAAGCAAACTAAGAAGATAAAGAAGCAAAAATGGCCCAGTGTTACCCAGTTTTAGTATAGGTGGAGATGATCCCATCATTCATTTGAGTATCAGGAATGGAAGAGAGAGCGACAGGAAATATGACAAACTCATTGTGGAATTTGAGCTTGTTTGTTCAGGGTATAAGCCGAGAAAACTCACTTCAGATATAGAAGCTTAAAAATGAAAGCTTTATTTTTTGAGGGCTCAGGGAGGCAGCTAGTTTGGCATCTGAACTATGTCCCTAAAAGGGAAATTGTACAAGATTCTTAAAACATGGGAACAGCTGGGCAGTGGTGGCGCATGCCTTTAATCCCAGCACTTGGGAGGCAGAGGCAGGAGGATTTCTAGTTTGATGCCAGCCTGGTCTACAGAGTGAGTTCCAGGACAGCCAAGGGTATACAGAAAAAACCCAGTTTCAAAACAAACAAAAAACATGGGAACATAAAGTGACCGGGGGGGGGGGTTGCTGGAGGGACCTGCAGTGTTATTCAGTTGTATTTTTGATATTATGGGTTAAGAGAGGGAGTGCCATTGGAGACTGGGCTGCATCCGGGGCGTCTGGCTTCAAGGTCCCTACTTAGTTAATAAACTCCTAGACATTAGGTCCAGAGCTCAGAGTGATAAAGTGACAGACAGGTCAGTGGCATGTAGTTAATTAGAGCATAACAAACTATTGATTATATATTTTATAGCTTACATACCTTTGTTAGGTAATATCAATTTCTATATTCTTTATTGGTTAACAGACAAAACATTTGGAGAGGTGGGATAGGTGTTGGCTCCTAGACCTGGGAGCATGAGCTCATTTGAACTTACCAGCAAATTGGAGAAGTGTTCTTAGGGCCTGGGACCTTGAGTTTATTTTCTCCCTGGAGTCTAAAAACAAAATGGTAGTACTTAGAACAAGTCTCTTTTGTTTGTTCCCAACAAGCTGTTTGAGCTTCCTGCAGGAATCAGAATGGGAATGTGTTTAACAACCCAAAGTGGAGCTTTGAGTTGTTCTGCGTTAAGCTTACTGTGTGGCTCTGGTACTCACAAAGAATGTAAGCTGCAACAAACTAGGGGAAGATGTAGAGTGGGCACAGAGCTCTGGAAAGTGCTGGGTGGTAGTAAAAGCTTTCGATGATTAGACTGAGCGCCTATTAGAGCTTCCTTCTCTGTTTCCCTCCAGTGTGTTCCCTACTCTTGACCATCTTGTACTCTCTTCCATCATCCATCATGTGGTGAGTGTTAAGTCAAATCTTCTTTGAGACCTCAGAACTGCACTATGTTGACTGCTTGCACAGTGAGAGAGCAGTGTACTTACTTCTGCCTCCTGGATTAAACGCTCATCTCAAGGTTCCATAGATGTCCCTCCTGTGTTACCAAAAAGAAGTTGCAGATGGTAGGATCTGCAGCCAAGAGGTTTTTCAGTTGTTGATCCTGTTTTGTTTTGTTTTAAAGTTGAAACAATTTGCAACATGGTTTCATACAGTATCACTAATGAAAAAGGAACTCAAAACTCACATTTGAAAGATTGTCAGAAATAAGAATGTCAGTCTTCCATAGAGGAAGTGGTTCAAGTTACTCATTTGGCATGGTCGCTTATCAGCTCTGGGCCTGCCTTGCACTTGTAGGTGTGGTATGTGGGTAGACAGCACTGGTTCCTTTAACTGTAGATCCAGTGGTTGTATGTTTTCCTCTGAAACACCATTGCTAGAATTGGGTTCCTTAGGGTCCCTTTTCTGCCATTCCCAGCCCCTGATTTTTTTTTTTTTAAAGAAGCAAAAGCAGCAGCTTTCTCTAGAAGCATCAGTGGGGTACTGTTTTGGTGTTTCTGAGAGTGGTAGCAATTGTGTGACAAGTTTCTGTGTGCTCAAGGACTTTCTTTCTTGGTAGTTGATTTAACTAAATTCATGAGAGAAAAGATAGTAGGTGAATACTATTCTCTCTTCTTTTCAGAGCCCATCTCTGTAACTTAAGCCCTCTGCCTCCTTAAAAGGCGCAGAAGCTTTTGACTTAATTGCATCTGTGTGTCTAATAAAGAACAGAGTTTGCTTGTGTCGTATCCTTCATTTTCTTTTGTGAGCACCAGGGCCACACAGTAGGCTGAAAGCCATCTAGCAGTGAATGCAGATGAACTCAAAGTCCTAGGAATGGGAAGGTGCTGAGACTTTATCTCTTGTCATTTGCAAACAAGATTTCCTGGGAAGTCAACTGTATTACAGATGAAGGCTGACAGCAGGTCAGCTTCTGAAAACAGGGAGGGCTGACTTTCTCCCAACCCCCCCCCTTTTTGTTTGTTTTGTTTTTGTTTTTCGAGACAGGGTTTCTCTGTGTAGCCCTGGGTGTCCTGGAACTCACTCTGTAGACCAGGCTGGCCTTGAATTTAAAAATCGGCCTGCCTCAAGTCATATGCCACCACTGCCCGGCCCAAGGCCTCTTTTCTGCTCATTTTGTTCGTGTATTCATCTGTCACTTACATAGGCTTCCACCAACATTATCCATTGACTTTATATCATATGACCCAAATACAGGAAAAGGCAAACTGCTTTTTTATGTATGAGTCTTCACCATAGTCTAGTGGTTTTCTCAAGACGTTAGTGAGGCTGCTTTCTGTACAGGTATGTGCTCTAACCTGTGTGAGTTAAGGGTCATTCAGTCCAGTCTGATGTCGTTTCTGGTGCTAAAGAATGTTTCGTAGGCAATAGGAGTCTATTGTTGGAGATGCTAAAATATCTAGTGGAACTGTTGGAGACTTGGGAGGATCCCAAATTTTTCCTGGCAGTATCAGGTGTTGTCTTTGGCTCTAGCTTTGCTTCTTTGCTTTCGTGGCTGAAGCAAGTGTTAGTGCCTGAACTGATCCCCGTGCCATACGGACACAGAATGGTTAGCTCATGAATTGTACTTGTCCCAATAGTTCTTAGCTGGGTGTCGTTTGATAGTCAAGTCTGGTATCCTTCCTTTGAGCACGTTCTCTCGGTCCCAGATGCTCAGCATCAGAAGCACAGTGTCCTGCGCTCAGCGCCCGTGCTGCTCTGTCACTGCCTTAAGGCTCTTCCAGTCTTGCCAAGTTGGATCTAGAAAAAAAAAAGTGACTATAGTGCATTGAATTTCTTTAGCTTTCTTTTTTTATTTTATGTGTGTGGGTGTTTTGCTTGCTTGTATGTCTGTGCCCACTTGTGTGCCTATGGCTTGTATAGGCCAGAAGAGGGTATCTGATGCTCTGGAACTGGGGTTAACAAATGTTTGTGGGCTGCTATGTGGGTGCTGGGAGTCAAACCTGGGTTCTTTGGAAGAGCAGTCCATATTCCTTTTTTTTTTTCCAAGACAGGGTTTCTCTGTGTAGCCCTTGCTGTCCTGGAACTCACTCTGTAGACCAGGCTGGCCTCGAACTCAGAAATCCGCCTGCTTCTGCCTCCCAAGTGCTGGGACTAAAGATGTGCGCCATCACTGCCCAGCAAGTCCATATTCTTAACTGTAGAGCCATCTTTCCAGTCTCTGTCTCTGTGTCTCTGTCTCTCTCTGTCTCTCTCTTCTCTTCTCTTCTCTTCTCTTCTCTTCTCTTCTCTTCTCTTCTCTTCTCTTCTCTTCTCTTCTCTTCTCTTCTCTTCTCTTCTCTTCTCTTCTCTCTCTCTTCTCTCTTCTCTTTTCCCCCAAAACCCCCTCCCCAGTCCCCTATGTAGACCAGATGACCTTGAACCTACTGATCCTCTTGTCTCTACCTCTCAAGTGCTGGAATTACAGGCATGCATCACCATGCCAAGTGTATGCAGTGCTGGGAACCAAACTGAGGGCTTCCTGCATGCTGGGCAGGTACTCTACCAACTGAGCTGCAAACCTGGGCCCGTATTAACTTAGCTTTCTGAAAATACATTCTATTTTTAGAGCAGTGGTTTTCAACGTTCCTAATGCTGCAACCCTTTAAATACAGTCCCTCATGTTGTGGTGACCCCCAACCATAAAATTATTTTCGTTGCTACTTCATAACTGTCATTTTGTTGCTGTTCAGAGTCGTAATGTTCTGTATGACTCATCTGTGTTAGTTGACTCTTGTGAAAAGGTTTGTTAGGCAGCTCTCGGGACAAAACCCTCAAACTGAGAACCAACCGATGGTTTAGAGGGAGCAGGACCCTCACCCACCCCGCTTCTCCCATAGAATCAGGGTTCTAGTGATGTCACATTTGAAGGCATTTTGTGTATTCCTTGTATTTTTACTCATTTCTGAGATCTATAAGAGGAAATCTGGGGATATGCTTGCTTCTTGCCTTAAACATAATTTGTCTTAAAAGATGGTTTCACTCTGTCATCCTGGTTGTACTCACCCTGTAGCCTAGGCCGGCCTTGAAGTTACTTGGAGCTATCCTCTTGCCTCAGCTTCTCAGGTGTTGGTAGTACATGTGTAAGCCACCATGCTCATATAGTCAGGTAATTCTGGGTCTCTGGCTAGTGATATATGCACACTACAGGGGAGGCTGTGACCAGTCGCAGGGCAAGCTCTGTGGTGCACTTGCAAGCCCAGTCAATGCTTAAGGACCTGAGGCAGAAGGAACAGCAAGTGTGTGAACCCGTCCGAAAGAAACAATGATTCCAAATCAAAATAGAAAATAGTTTCACTTTTTCCCTAGGGAAAAAAAGGGGGGGTCCTATTTAATCCCTCAGCCCCACCTCTCATATAGCCTACAGGAGCTGAGTAGAGAAATGGCAAATATATATGTAAAGCCTTTCTAACTAGTCAGCTCTGGGCAGTCCAAAAGCCACTTTCTGAAGCGAGTGTAAGTAGAAGAACTTGCAGAGCTTCCTCAAAACAGAGTTTTTGTAGTGTGTGTGGACATAGGCGAGACAGAACTACAGCTTGGAGCTTGGTTATCAAAAACTGCATTATTCTAAACCCCTAGTGAAAATGTGAACAGGCTTGGAGAAAAGGCTTCCTGGTGAAGAGCACATAACTGTCTGCAGTGGACCTGGTCAGTTTCCAGAAGCACACTGAGTGGGTCACATCCACATTAGACTCCAAGGGAGTCTAATGCCTCTGGCCTCCGTGGGTGCCCACACACACACACACACACACATACACACACATATGCATAATTAAAGATAATAAAAATAGGGTCTAGAGCCAAGAAGTGGTGATAGACACACACCTTTAATCCCAGCACTCAGGAGGCAGAGGTAAATGGATCCCTGTGAATTTTAGGCCAGCCTGCCTGGTCTACACACACACCCAGTTCTAGGACAGCCAAGGCTACATAGAGAAACCCTGTCTCAAAAAAAAAAAACAGCAACAAAAAAATACGGTTTAGACTGATGGCTGAGTGGTTGAGAACAGCTGTAGGCTCTAAGCTGAGCAGATAGAATTCTAGGTATAACTCTAGTTCCAAGAGAGACCAGGCATGTATGTGCCACCCATATACATATACTCGGATGTATAGAAATAAA
Source organism: Tokudaia tokunoshimensis (assembly GCA_036184795.1). Lineage (NCBI taxonomy): Eukaryota > Metazoa > Chordata > Mammalia > Rodentia > Muridae > Tokudaia > Tokudaia tokunoshimensis. The sequence goes on from BTHU01000008.1 coordinate 111,410,274, forward strand.
TCTTTTTTTATTTGAAACACTATAGCACCAGCTGATATTCCTAGAGCCATGAAAATTTGTGTTCATAATTATTTATTTTCCATGGGAAGGGCATTCTACTTGTGTGCATGTGGCTTGTATGCTGGGGCTGATAGCTCGTGCCCTCTTGGTCTTGCCTGGATAGAGGAATTTGGTATTCTCTCCTGGCATTGCTAGGAAGGTATATTTCTGAATTTATCGTCTACTCATCTGTTTCCTGACATGAATGGCACTCAGGCCAAGTCCACTGCCAGTGTCGTAGTCGTACATAACTTCTTAGTTTTTTGTTTATTTGGAGCTCTTTTGAGACAGAGTCTCTTGTTCCTTGTGTTGAGACTGTCGTATGTAGTCTAGGAAGCTCCACTTTGGAAGGAAAAGTGGGAGTACCAAGGATCTTCAGAATGGAGCCCTTAACTTTGTTCTGGAAAGCTAATATGTCAGAGCCTAGAAAGGTTAAATTACTTTAGTGTAGATACTGCACATCCTGCAGAGAGTGCACACCTATAAAACAACTCGAAATGAATAGCTACATGAAAGATCAAAGATGGAGCTTTGACTTACATGGAGGATTGGACTTAGGCTTATAAGGAGGCCAGAGTCAGGTGGTCGATTTTGAAACTATTAGCCAAGGCGCCTCCCGACCTTGTCCTTTGTTTGGTCAGGTTAGCCCTACCAGGGGAAAGACATGTGAGTTCTGTAACAGTAGGGCATCACCAAACTGACACCTCATGTCATCACTATTGTGTTTCTCTTTCTAGACGTCAAAAAAGCCCAAGACTGCAGAAGCAGACACCTCCAGTGAGCTGGCAAAGAAAAGCAAAGAAGTTTTCAGAAAAGAGGTAAGGCTTGGAAGATGTGGACAGCACAGACCTCTGGCTTGGTGTGAGCTCTTTGTGTCTTGCCTAAGTATGTGCATCTGTCTTGTCTAAAGATGGTTTAGCTTGTATCTCTTGGCCCAAAGTGCTGCTTTACCTGTCAAGAATTCATAACTGTCTCCTGGCCTGAGAGAAATCCATCTGCCAACATATTTGCTGTTTCACTGTGGGCCTTCTATAGCATCTCAGACAACAGAAAGCTATATACAGTATTAGGCTTATTGCTGTATCAAGTGCTTCCATATTTGTATGATTTGACTATGTAGTTGTTTATGATGACATATTGGTATGTCCCTTTACAACTAGTAAGCACTCTGGTATCTGTTACAACAGCTCTTGAGATGAACAAGACTGAGATTGTTGCACTTAGAGAAACTTTTAAGATCAGAACTCTTAAGTTTAATCTCAGGTCCTCTGATCAAACCATAGTTCTCTTCCTATGCTGTCTCCTGATAGCTGCTAGCTCCACCCTCTCAGTGTCTGTCTCCCTCCGTCAGGACTTTAAAAGTTGGGAGAGGGGTGCCATGACACGTGTGTGGAGGTCATGGGACTCAGACTCAGACCATTAGGCTCAGTGATGCCTTTGTCCACTAAGCCATCGCACCAGCCCCAGATTCTAAACTCTAGACTTCAGTCATCGAGAGGGTTCATAACAGTCCTGTGAAGAACCGCAGCTGTGTGAAAAGTGGGCCATGACAAGGTGGAGACCAGTGCTTAGAATATCATGAAAGGCTCTAGAATCTAGGTTAGGGACTGGTCAGGTGAAGCACGAGAATAAACAGAAGCAAGAAAGTGTCACCTCTTTCCGAAGTCCTAGTCTTAAGCACTGGTCACATGAGGGGTGTGGAGTCTAAGGCTGGACAGTACTGTGCCCTTTCATGTAGTGCTCTGTGTTGAGGTTTAGGAAACCACTGATTTGAAGCTGAGAACAGTCAGTCTTGACTAAGGAAAATGTGGAGGCCAGGCAATCACAGAACATCCTTTGAGTAAGTGGTTCATCCAGCCAGCTGTGGCAGTTGAACAAACAAAGGCAGTTCAAAAGGCTTATGTAGACATAACAGGGTCACTGATTTTTAGAGATGGAGAGGCCCTGCCCTGTTGGGGGCACTTCCTTGAAGCAGCTGTCAGTGCTGTCTTCTTCCTTCTGTCTTCCTTCCTTTTCCTCTGTGACCTTATACCATACTTGCTTGGTCTTGACCCTGACACCTAAAAGAGTTACTGGGTAGGACAAACCTTACAGATGTGGCCCAGAGGGGGCATTGGAGATGGCAGGTTGAGGAGTCCTGCCCTAGCTGGTCCTTCTGGCTGTACCCACGTGTCCGTGTGCTCTGGTGGTTATGGTCTGTCTAATACTTACAGGCTTGTAGTAACCTTTAAGGGCAAAATGCCTACCTGGAGATTCTAGGATTGCAAAGCCTTCTGGTAACTCAAAAATAGCTGCTCCTGGGCTGGAGAGATGGCTCAGCGGATAGGAGCACTGACTGCTCTTCCGAAGGTCCTGAGTTCAAATCCCAGCAACCACATGGTGGCTCACAACCATCCGTAATGAGATCTGATGCCCTCTTCTGGTGTGTCTGAAGACAGCTACAGTGTACTTATAAATAAATAAATAAATCTTTAAAAAAAAAAATAGCTGCTCCTGCCCTACCTTGACTCTGGGGTCTGGAGAACCTAGCCACTAACTTCATAGGAATGCACAATGCTAGACAAGCACTCTACCAACTGAGCTGTAGCCCCGGCCACGAAAATCTCTTCTTATGATGGAGAAGCCCTTGTGGCCTAATTACTTATTATAGATTTCAGCCTGTAACACAATGACCTTGGCAACATTTGAATATGTGAAACTGGAGGCTACTGCCAGAACCTTGTTGCTGGTGCCTGCAGCTGCCTCTCTCCATGAGGTCTGGCTGGTCTGGCTGAGGAGGCTCTTTTCCTTTCAGGGCTGGGCCGGAATCACTCTATTGCATCTCACTGACTTCCTAGCATTATTGGCCTAGACCAGCAGCTGAGGGAGGAAGTGGGGACGGCTGGCTATGCTTTTTGCTGCCTTTTCTAATGATCCCATCCGCATAGTTGAGCAGCATGTCTCCTACCTTCTGTCTGCAGATGTCTCAGTTCATTGTCCAGTGCCTGAATCCTTACCGGAAACCTGACTGCAAGGTGGGCAGGATCACCACCACTGAAGATTTCAAGCACCTTGCTCGAAAGGTACTTCCCATACTTCTGGTCTGTTGGTGTTCTTAGCAAGGTATATACCTTCAAAGATACTCTCCCATCAGGAAGTATGGTTTACGTGCCAAGTGCCAAGGCTTGGGGCCCAGGAGTGTGAGGCAAGGTTCAGAGGTAGGAAAGGAGATATCTAAGAGACTGGTTTCTCCTGTGTCCTGCACCAGCTTGCCCCAATCCACCCTTTGATTTAATTCCAAGCCTGTCCTCCCTGTCAAATCATTGTCCCTTCTTCTGATGGTATCTGCGGTCTCCCCTTCTGTGCCCTGAACAGCTGACTCACGGAGTTATGAATAAGGAGCTGAAGTACTGTAAGAACCCCGAGGATCTAGAGTGCAATGAGAATGTGAAACACAAAACCAAGGAGTACATCAAGAAGTACATGCAGAAGTTCGGGGCTGTTTACAAACCTAAAGAGGACACTGAACTAGAGTGACGTCAGGCCAGAGTGGAGGATGAGCAGAAAGGATGAACTGCGTGGCTTCTGCCCTGCCCCACGGCCAGGGCTGTGCTACTGATGTAATGACCCACCATCCTGAGCAGGTCAAACTTGGAGGTGTCAGCTGTAAGCTGCAGGAGTGAGCTCTGTCTACAAGTGACCCCTAGTTGTGAGCTGTTGGTGTAACGTGTAACAGTTACAGGCCATCAGAGGCAGTAGCCTAGGGAAGACCTTGGCCACACAACCCCATTCTCAAATCTGGGTCTCCCCCTTGGCGGTGCTGTCAGCGCACAGACCCATGCGCACCCTCCCCCAAGATCCTTTACCCTGACGATATGTATTATATTTTAATGTATATGTGAATATATTGAAAATAATTTGTTTGTTTTTCCTGGTTTTTGTTCCATTTTTGTTTGCTGTTAGCATCTATGTGCCGGAATCATGGAAAGACTTTGTAAGGATAGTATAAATTCTCCTGCAAGGTTTAATTTGTTATCATGTAAATATTCCAAAGCAGGCTGCCTTGTGGTTTTGGTCAGCCTTGTGCTATGTTGATAAGATTGATTTACTGCTTAAGATCACTTTACTTTATCCAATTTTTACTGAACTTTTTATGTAAAAAATAAAATCAATTAAAGAACTTGACTGTGTGTTCCCTCAATCAAGTTTATTTGTGTTGATGTCACAAACAAGGATGTAGTGGCCCTGGTGTGTGGAGGCCAAGACTGCATATCTACTGCATTTTATTATTATAAGTTTTGTGCTTGAGGCTGAGCTCAGTTGAGACAATTTATAGTCATTCCAGACTAGAGGATGTCTGTCCTGAGACCTCATTGCCATGGGCTTGTTTTAATTTGGTTAGTGGGTCAATCAAGAGAAAAGCCAAATGTCTTCTCTCTTGGCTGGAAAATGAATGTTATAGGACCATTTTGCCTTTAGACTTTACTTCTCCCATCCCACAGGAGTGTTCATTCGGTGTGTGGGTCCTGGCTTCTCGCTTTGTTACTTAACACAAGGCCTGGACAAGAGGGAAAGCAGCCAAGGGCAGCTGTGGAAGGAGTGTGGGCCCCGGCATAGGGGACGGTGTGTGCATTCTAGATGCGGGCTCAGCAGTGACCTCTTTAATGTTGAGTTTTCAACAGAGACGTTCACACTAGACTGGGGCCCATCTATTCCTCAGGAATGTGATTCTGTTTTGCAAAACAAGGCTAGGGTTCAGGCCTGACAGAAATTAGAGCACCTTCTGCCTGTACTAAGGATTTCAGAGATTAGGGTATATATCCTTACAACTCTTACAGAAATTGGCACTGTGAGTGAGACTTAAGACCAAGCAAGCTGGGCTGGAGAGATGGCTCAGGGGTTAAGAACACTTGACTGCCTGCTCTTCTAGAGGTCCTGAGTTCAATTCCCAGCAACCACATGGTGGCTCACAACCATCTGTAATGGGATCCGATGCCCTCTTCTGGTGTGTCTGAAGACAGCTACAGTGTACTCATATACATAAATAAATAAATCTTTACAAAAAAAGACCAAGTAAGCTTTACTCATTTACAATCCTAGAAATTCTTACTTTATGGTCATGCATGCTGTGTACCAAGTCTTCCCTCACTACCTCTGGAGGCTTGGCTACAAGTATGTGGATGATCAAGTACCTGAAATGAAATGGCGTAGTTCATACCTGTAGCCCACCTGCACGTATCTTGGGTATCTCTGGATTACTTCCAGCCTAATACCATGCAGTGCTATACAAAGCTACTTGATAGCCAATACACGAATGTGAACCGTAGGCAGGCACTATGGACTAATATCTAGCCTTCTTCACTTAGTAACTTTAAAGCACATTGTTGTATTAAGTGGCCCATAGTTCACTCAACCCTTGACAATTTCTGGCAGTGTCTGTTACAGTGAGTGTTTGTGTTTTTCCAAAGGAAATTGAGGCAGCCTCCCATCAGAGTGGTGACATAGGTGTCAAGTTTTAGAAGACATTTTTGAGATGTCTTATTCTTTTTGTTGTTCCCCGCCACACGTTTTCATCTTCCCTCCATACTCCCTCATGTTCAAATAACCTAAGTAGGGGTAGAGTGTGCCAGTCTGTTCATGGAAAACTTTTATGATCATTACTGACTCAGTCCTTAACGGCCCGGCAGCTGACTGCTGAAGTGTGGGGTGTGATCTCGCCAGCGTGCGGGTCTGAGTCCTCTCTGGTTTTTCTCCTCATCTGTGGGGATTAGCCTGAGGGTCTTCTTAGGATGAAGGTACATCCCTCCTCCCCTGTGCTTTTTTTTTTTTTTGGAGATGTTCTCACTCTGTAGCTCAGGCTGGCATCAAACCCATGATGACCTTACCTCAGCCTCCTGAGCGCTGGGACTACAAGTGTGAGCTACTGTGGCTGGCTGTCATTTATTTTAACCAAGATGTTATTACACAGCTCTGGTAAGCTCTTTCTGAGGAGCAACAGTAGAAGCAGCTTACAGTAAGCCTCCTACAGAGCAGCGAATCCAGGGGCATCTCAGTGCAGTGAGGGAGTAGGCTCTACCTCGGCCTCCACTTCACCATGACCAGACCCTAGATGAACCTAAAGTCCTTCCATCCACTGCACTGGTCCTTCCTAGAGGACAGAGTAACCCAGCTACCTGTGCCCACTTCAAGATGGGTGTGTGCGTGGAAGTACAGGGTTTGGCTCAACGCCCCGTCCAGAACAGCCTGCTTGGCCTCTTGTGTTCAAAGCACATGTTCAGCTGCAGAAGCCTGTGTGGAATTCCACTGGGTGCTGGGTGGCAGTCTGCTCTTCTTATTTTTTGGTAGCTCTGGAGATTGAACCCAGGACCTTGAGTGTGCTAGACAAGTCCTCTGCCAGCAAGCTATGTGCCCAGCCAGAGACCCTGTGTTGAAATGTCATCTTTTTCTTGTCTAAAGATGACCTGATGTCTTCAACAACTAGCTCACCACAATTACCTTGCATCTTGCCTGTCACAGCACAAGTCAGTCACACAGAGGGTCCTTTGATGCACCATGGGAACCCTAGGGGTAGAGGACTTACTAAATGTGCCTCCACTAAGCAAAGGAGACTGGAGTTTAGGAGGAGACATGACTTCTTAACGTAATGCAAACAGTGAAGGGCAGGAGGGTGAACTCCAGCCTGGTCTTCCACAGCCCATGTACAGAAGCACCCTGCCCCCTTCCCATATCCCCAAGTCCTTATCTCGGTCTCTTTCTCAGCTACTCAACTGTCTTAGGTCCAAGGAGCCAAGCAGGCTAGAACAAAACTCCAAAGGTGCCTTTAATATGGGATTCTTAAAAGGAAATAGAAAAAATAGCCGGAGCACATAAAGAGTCAGAATGAAAATCTGTGGGCAAAGCCTGCCCCACTCTCTTACCCGTCCCCCCATGTCCCTCGCTCCCGGCTTGGAGAGGATGGGGAAGGAACAGGAAGTGGCTGGATCTCTTCTGCTCGGCCACAGCAGCAGGCTGAAGCCAGAAAAGCACTGGGAAGCCCATGAAGGACATGAGGCCCTGAGGACGCCCAGAGCCAGGGCAGGCAGCCCTGGTAGGTGGCGTTCACACCACTGAGCAGCCCTGGGCTGGTGAGCTCAAAACCTGGGCCACATCCTCTCGGCCTATGGCAGCCAGAGCATCCTCTAGCACTCTGAGGGTAGCTCTACTGCCTTCCTGGGCAGCCCAGTCCCTTAGCAGGGTATAGGCTGGCACCTGGTCACAGGCCATGGTTTCCACAGCCTCGGCCTGGTAGCCCAGGCGGCCTGCCAGCCCCTGCCAGCCCTTGGCTGGTTCACCCAACATCAAGAGCCGCTGGACTTCCTCCTGCTGCTGCTGCGGAATATGCAGGTACAGTCGGCAGCCAAGGTCTGGATGTGGCCCTGGGGTGGGAGAGAGGAGTGTTAGTGGGTGTGTCGGGGTGGGGGAGGGGTAGCACTAGTTCAATACAAAGGCCTACAGACTAAGGAAACGCGCTCACCCTGGCTGGGAATACAGGGCTCCAGACCGGGAGGAGAGTCCACGAAGACATTGCCGTCACCACGCTTCTGGTCCCTGTCAGGGTCTCCGAGCTCTACAGTCCGAGCTTTAGCCAACTGTTGCCTTTGCTTATGTGAGCGCCAGCTGTAGGGGGCACAGGGTACTAAGACAAGAAACTGCCTCAGAGTCCAGGCACGGAGGGGATGCCACAGGGCAGTACCCAGACCACCTACCATTTGAAGGCCACATAGGCAAGTAGACCAAGGACCACAGTAGCTAGGAGAGCACAGTAGACAGGAATGATGTTGCTTGAGGCTCCTGGAGGCTCAGGGGGAAATAGGGAGGAGGAATTGGGGGCTAGGGCTCCCCCAGCTCCTACCCACATTCCTTCCCTGTCTCCGTCCTGCCCCTTCAGGGCGGTATCTGTGAAGACAGACAGCAGTCACGATAGGAAGCCACGGCAGCCTCACCTAGATAGACCATCTTGGCAGAACATCCCAAAGGCAATAGTTTACCATCAGTTAAGGACTCAGCATGCAGAGCTGGCTAGCCCTGGAGTGACAAGAATGGCTCAACAGACAGACACATGCCACCAAGTATAACAACCTGAGTTTGATTCCCCCAGGATCCACATGCTAGGAAGGAAAAGTCTCTGACCCACACATGCTTGCTAAGTGGTCAATGGTGCTTGTCTCCACCTCCGGACCAGAGTTCTGTTCCCAGCACCACACTGAATGGATCACAACCACCCGTATCTCAGTCTCCAGGGGGTTTGGTGCCCCCCCTTACAGCCTCTGTGGGCACTCTCACACACATACGTGCACATATGTGCACATAAATGGCCGTTTGCTGGCCATCGAGAACAGTCACTCCCAGATGTGCCTTGCCATCTTCCAGAAGCATCCAAACGTCTTCTCCTCCTAAACGCATGGCAGGGTCTCCTTTAGAAGCCTTCCTCGACCTCTCTCCTCTCATCCTGGTTGCACTGCCTCTGCTTACCACGGCACTAGATTGGTCGGCAACCGGGGTAGAATGTGAGAGCACACTGATGTGGGCTGGTGTCACAGGATCGTAAAAATAAAACCGAACTGGAAGTAAATACTGGTGCTCTCTTCTGCCTTAAGTCCAGGGACCAGTCCTTGTACCTAGTGTAGACAAGGTTCAGGGGGCAGGGAGTAAAGAGCCTGTGAATGGACTTGTACATGACCCACTCTGCCTGCTACCTGGGATCGGCGTCAAGGAATGCCTACCTGAGTAGACCACACCTTTGCTGACGTTATGAAGCATGGCACCGCCAGGCGCTGCTTGCTGGGCTGTTTCTTGGTGAAGGGGAGTCGTGCACAGACCTGAGTCGATGGTGCTTGGAGCCTGCTTCTCTGAGTCCAGAAGGAACTCTGCAGGAACATTGAGGAATCCTCAGAACTGCTGTCAGGAGTCCCTGGGGGTAGCTTGTCCCAACTATTAGCTCACTCCATCCTGATTCACACCAGGGCTGGAACAGTTTCTCTCTCTGTGGCAAACAGGTGGTGGTAATAGCTGGGCCCTGTTAGCCAAAGCTGGTGGCATGGGTACAGCCCAGGATAGAAATCACCCTAGCCATCTCAAAGACCCCAAATACCTGAGCTGAGTCTGGGGATGTTAAAAGGAGGGTAAAGATACAATGTACTGTGACCCTATCTTGGGCTGAAACATCCCGAGGGACTAGAGGTCACACACATCTGCCAAAACCCAGCATCCTGAGGTTCCCAAGGCCTCTTACACTGCCTCTGCTCCCTCGGTTTCCTCCAGGGTCAGTGGCCAGCCTTTTCCTGGTCAGGGATTGAGTGAGGTGCTACCTTTACGGGCTCAGCAAGCTCATAGACCATATACATCTCAGAGGGCCTGAAATGGAAGAACAGGGCCAACTCAGTCCAAGGACCCATCTGAACTCTAGAGTACTGAATCGGCTGAGACCACTCCTTGTGGTCCACTGAGGAGAGGCTCCAGATCTGAAAGGAGGAGAGATCCGGCTTGAATAAGTAAGAGACTAAAAGAGGCCCTTCAAGTCCCCAATGGCTACTGCTGCATAGCCAAAGGATCTACCCCAAGGTGTGTCTGTGGTAGGGCTATCAGTAGTTCGGGTGCCGTAGTCAGGGTAGTCAGGTAAGCCTCTGATGTGGGTAGCCCCTTTATGGACTATATCTTTGTGTCGCCACATTGGAAGTTGGGGGCTCTGGGATCCTAGTTGGTGGGTGGGCCTGTAAACCAGTAGCAGCAGGCAGGCCTTGGAATCTGCCCCACCCATCCTGAGCCGCTGGAGTGGAACGTCTTCAGGGCTCCCCACCCATCTCCAAGCCCAAAATGGGAAGAAACAATTCAACAGCCCCTGCAGGCCCATACACACCCCAACACAGACGCTGGTACCCGCAGGATCAGAGCACTAAAGGTGGGAGACAGAGAAAGTTCTGGCCCCTTCCACCTAGCACGAGCCCGGCTACTCATTCCCTCCTGACCTTCTGCGGCCACCCCTCCAAGGGTGCCAGGATCCACTCAGCTAGGAAGACGACGGGAGTCCCTGGAGAGGGCAGGTTCCGGTCTGCCCAAGAAAGAGTGAGCCAAAGCAAGGGACGGGCCAATGTGTGTGAGGGGGGGAGGCTGAAGAGGGGAGCAGGACAATGAAGAGGCGGGGCTGAGCTCGAGGGCGCGGTCCCGCCCCCGCCCCACGCCGGAGCACGCAGAAGCACTCGGAGTGCACAGAAGCAGACGGCAGCCTGGTTGGCAGAGCGGCCCGATGGCATGCAAACGCCATGGGATGGACCGTGAGGGCAGAGAACCTGGAGCCAAGAGACGGCTGGCAAAGCCAGAGGAGGCTCTGCTGGTTACACGGAGGCCGGCCTGGGCAGGAAGAAGCATGCCGGGCAAGACCGGGTGACAGAGGCCAAGATTGGTGGCCACAGAAGGCCAAGGACGGCGGGCACATGTGTACTCAAGAAACCGAGAGATTACAAAACTAGGCCAAGTTTATTGCTGAGAATGGGCAGCGATAGTCACCTTTGGGGATTAAGGCCACGGGTGGTCTTTGTGCTTCACTTGGACGTGGGGTGTGAAAGTAGGGATCCCCTCCCACCCCAGATTGTGCAAAATATGCAGCTGCGGCCTCAGAGGCCGAGGCTAGGTCTCCCCTCAGCCGGCGAGGGGCGGGACTTCCTGGTGATGCCATCTACCAATCCCTGAGCTGGAGGGTGGGCCCCGCCCACCCCCTGGTGCAGTAGTCTCCTGGGCCGAGCGGCAGGCTCGGGCCAGGTCTCAAGTCTGAACACCCAGACGCTAGGTTCAGCGAGCCTCGCCAGGATTGTACTCAGTCTCCCCAGAGGACACCTGGGAGATTCGCCGCGAGGAGCGCCACAGCTTCCGCGCGAACTGGCTGCTGCGTACCTAGGGAGTAGGGATGCGATGCGATAGGTGAGCCCTGGCAGCCGCAGCCCGCAGCCGCAGCCGCAGCCGCAGCCCGCAGCCCGCCCGCCCGTCCAGGCTGCCCTCTTCCTCACCTCAGAAGGCTGCCCAGCACCCACAACGATCAATTTGCCATCTTCCAGGCCCACCAGAACATGACTGCACTCCTTGGTCACAGACACACTGTGGACTGGCACTTTCATGGGCAGGGGAGGCACAGCAGGCCGCAATCTGGAGCAGGGATGTAGGTGTACACCAAGTCACGACTGCAAGGAGGCCAGCTAACAGATGCCTTTTCACGCATCCACTCTGTCCTCGTTCTAAGTCCCTGGTTTATAGGACTCCCACAACTGTGGCTAAGGGAGGTCCAGGGCAAGAATCCCCATGAGTGACACATCTAGAAAAACATGCTAGCGGGGTAGTATACACTCTACCCTGTGCCGACCACTCCCACCTAGAGGGGCCAGGAACTAAGGGCGGGGCTCACTTGTTCAAGTGGAGGATGTGCAGAGAGCACTGAGCCGTGCCCAGCAGGACAAAGTCTTCTGCCACAGTCATGGCTGTAGGCTGCTCCGTCAGGGTCACTGAAGCCCGCAACCTCCCATTCACTGAATACAGGTGCAAGGAGTAGGTGACCTGGAAGAATCGGGACATCAGCAACCGCCTCACCCTTCCAGCTGCACCAGTGTCTGTCGGGCACCCAGTCCCCATACCTGGGCCCCAGGACGTTCACAAGCAGAGCTCTGTACAACAATCTGGCCTTCAGATCCCAGTGCTAAGTGCGATACAGGTCCAGGCAGTGTGGCACCTGGAGGCCTTAATGCTGCCACAAGCTGGCCCCGGCGTACAGTGTGTATGATCACGGTTCCGTCCTACAGAAAGGCAGATTAGGGTGCTGAGCAGAGAACCGGAGGCTCTGGAGACACTCCGCCTCCCCAGGGCATGTGCACACACACCTCAGATCCAGACACTGCCATGTCAAGTTCAGTGCTGATGGTCACACAGCTCACCGCAGTCTCATGTCCGTATAAGACCTGTACAGGCTTTGGCGCCAGCCCGACTGACAGACCACTCTGTGGGAAGCCAGGGCTAGCTTAAGACTCAGGCAAGTGAAGAGTTTATGCAAGCCAGAGTGTTGGGGGGTACTGGAGCCCCAGACTTGCTCACAGTAGTAAGGGGAAGGGAGTGACAGGGGCAGTTCTGAAGGCTCCCTGAGGGGCAGATGGACTTCTAGTCTGGGAGACAGGGACCTCCCAGGTCTGCCCACCACACACACCTGCTGCAGAAGACGCCACACCAAGCACGTGGTATCCCTGGAGCCGGAGATGAGGTAGATGCCGCAGGTGTCCAGTGCAAGGCAGGTCACTACATCTGCACAGGAAGGGGAGGCCACGCAGAGTTGTTACCCCCTCCCAAGCCCGACTCGGAGCCCACTCCACATCTGCCTCTCATTCTCCCAGGTGCCAGGGCTGCTCATACCAAGGTGTCGGCTCAGCTGGTTCAACAGCCTGCCACGGGGTAGTGAAGTCACTCGTAGGCTGCCATCCCAGTGGCCACCACTGAAGAGCAGCTTTCCATCCGGAGCTACTGCTAGTGCTTGTCCACTCACGCCACGGCCTGGGACCCATGGCCCGCTCAGTAGTTTCTGCACCCTAAACCAAGGGGAAGACAGTGGGTGAGGCCGGGCCACGGGGAGAGAGCTAGGCTAGCAGGGATCTTAGCCAGGCCTCTCCCCCGCAGCTGGCCTGCATTCTGTTTAAATGGGGAGGTGGTTCAGGGCGTAGGACATTCATAGCACACCCCAACCTGCAGTCCTGTCTTACTTGGGGCTCCCTATGGTGGGATCTTTGCTGAAGCTGAAGTAGTTATTGATGTTCCGGTCATAGGGCAGCCAGCTATGGGTCCCCAGCAGTCCACTGGCACTCACAGTCACCTGTGGGTAAGAAGATGCTATGGTAGCCTAGGGCAGAGGCAGGGGGATTACGCTAAGGGGAACCTGCCCGGTGTACTTACCAACATGTCTGAGGAGCTCTGGGTGATAAAGGAGTGTGACTGTCGGTGGGGAACCAGAGCTAACACCACAGGAACACCCTCACTGACAACCTGCAGAGAAATGGGGAAGGCTGACTGAGGGCAGCAGAAGCCCCGAGTGGACAGCCTTCCCAGTAGGTACCCCCTTTGACCCTTGACCCCAGGGACACAGTAGGTATCAGAGAGGTGAGTCTGAGAGGCAGGCATGACAGCAGCGGGCACGTAGGAGGGCATCACAGAGAGAGGGAGAGGCTAGGGCAGACAGAGAAGACCCCAGGGCCAAGCTTGGGCTCATCATTACTCCTTGGCCTCGGCCCAGGGACAGCAGGAAAGGGGAGCGTGTGTGAAGATGTAGGAAGGGGTCCAAGGCCAGACGCTCCATCCTGACTGCACTCTGGAAGCTCACCCTGGCCCTCCTCCTACCCGTCTGTCCCCAAGATGTCTTTAAGTCAGTCAGTACTCCGTCTGCCCGCAGATGGGTAGGGACGTGCGGCTAAACCCACCTTACACAAGAAGCCAAGTTCCTGCCCACTTCCCACCTCAGCGAAAAAGGCCTTGAGCTGGTCAAGGTTCTGGAAGATGCTAGGTGAGTTAGTGTCCAGCCGGGCGAGGCGAACGGCTGCTTCCTCAGCCGAGAGCCGGGGTGGATGTGGCTCCTGTAGACAAGGGCTAGTCAGCACCATGGCGCAAGTGCCCTTCACCACTGTATTCCAAACAGTTCTGACCTTCAGCAGTTGGCAAGGAGTCTGCCCAAAATTGCTGATGATGCCTTCCAGAGCCTTCCGTTCCCGTTCATCTGCCACGTGGTCCAGGTCAACCGCCCCTGAGAGGAAGGGCAGGGGTTAAAACTCCTTCCTTGTCCTTTCTTTGCATTGCCACCCTGTGCCCTGGCCCCATCTCCTGTGTGGCACGCCGCCCACCTTCATAAGTGCAGTAGTAGAAGACATTGAGGGCCTCCTCGGCTGCTGGACCCCGCTGCTTATAGCCAAAGATGAGGTCGATCCATTCATGCAGGTGGGTGGACACATACTCGGACTCCTGAGGAGGAAGTGGCAATCAATCCAGGGACTGAACCCCACCGCGACTCTCGACCCCGGCTGCCTGTGCGTGCGCGGTCACCTCCTCACCAGAGCCTGGCGGTGCTTCTGGATGAAATCCTCAGGGCAGCTGGCCCACGGGGGCAGCACCACATCACCCACCTTCTCGTTGGTCAACTGGAGGCAGCCCAGGTCAAAGCCTAGCAGAGGAGAAGGTTAGCAGTGTGCCTGCGTATTCTCCACCATCCCTGGACACCCGTCTGTGCACTCTTGCCCCAGCCCCGCCGGAGCCTCGAATGCTACCGTTCTGGTTCTCCAGGAAGTCGGGAAAGTAGAAAAACTCTGGGATGAGCTCCTTCACGTCGGCCGGGCTCTCCAGCCGTGCCTGCCAAGCCGCTGCCACCGAGTGGAATTGCCGGTCAGAGCAATCAAAGCTGGTGGAGACACAGCCAGGGTCAGACGATGGAATCAGAGCGGCCAGGAGGACGGCGCCCCTCCGCACCCTTCCATCACCCCTGGGCGCACCGGCCGCTCTGTAGCTGGACATGCAGGGAGGTGAAGGGCTCCACGCGGATGAGGTAGTGCATCACGCCGGCTGCGTTGGAATAGTGCGTGCCGTAGTGGAACCTGTCGATTGTGCCTGCCGGGTCCTCGAAGCTCTCGTATCTGAAGCCACAGGCGACACAAGTGAGCAGAAGACCTACACCCATCCGTCCCCAGCCCACGGAGCCCTGCCCTGCCCACATGCTCACTTCTCCCTCACGAGTTGGGCATGTTTGGGGTTCACCACGCCAATGGGTTTGGACAGGTCCCGGAAGACGGCTGGATTGCTGAGGTCCAAGACTGGGGAGACGTAGTCCTGCAAGACCCAGGGGAACTGGCCGCCCACCCAGGAAAGGAGCTGTATGAAGACTCTGAGGGCCTGCCCACCCTGCCCTGCCCTCAACACTCCAGGAGATGGGTAGAGCCTGCTCACAGTACTACTTGGAAGGGCTCCGAGAGCACAGGAGGTCTCTGATGACAGACACTCCTTCCAGGGAGACCACAGGGCCCAGCAGGAAGCAAAGAGGGCAGGGGAGCGAGGCAGTTGTCAGGGAGAGGAGGCCACATCTTAGTCCCAGGAAAACTATTCAGGGACTGTGCTTAGACCCGTTAGCCGGCACTGACAGTGGGGCTGGAGGTGAGGGCTGGGGAGAGGCATACAGAGTGGAGCCCTCACCACAGGGTACTGAGACAGGTCATTATAGGTGCGCCCTGCAATTGTGTTGAGTTGCATCAGGTACTCGAAGTTGGATATCTCTCGCTGTACCCATTTCTGGACGGCACAATAACAGCAGAGGGTGAGCACTGAAGTTGTTCAGAACCCCCCAGTTTACAAAGCCTCCACCTCATACCCCACACAAACAGAATCTAGGATTCCTACCTGGGTAAGTCCCGAGGCACGAAGCATCTCCTGTGGGGAGCGGCTGCTCAGGTAGCCTTGGGCGGGCGGCCTGAGGCGCAGGAGCCAAGAATACACCTGGTTGCGGACCTGGGTGTGGGATGGGATCGGATAGAGCTGGGGCCTGGGGGCCTGGCAGGGAGATGAAGCGGAGGACCCGGCCACCTTGTGTGGGAAGTTGAGGAAGTAGTTGGACTGATCAATGAAGAAGAGCTCGAGCGCCGACCGCCGCAGGTTGAACCGCCGCAGGTGGACCTCACGCAGCTGCGCCAAGGGGCGCCGGAAGTCATGGCCGATGCCTACCGAGAGTAGGTATGAGGAGTCGCTGGCTACAGCCCAGCCTGGACTTTTGGCCATTCTCTGTCACCCCCTCCAACAGCTCCATCGGAACACACCTTCCTCCGTTTCCACTCGTTCCGTGCTGCCGTCATAGAAATACACGTGCTGCGTGGTGACCTCTAAGAGTCCCGGGACCACAGCCACCACGGTGACGAGCTGGCACTCGGCTGACAGCACAAGCTTCTCGCGCTGCTCATCCAACTCGGCCGCCTCCAGCCTGAGGGCAACATTTACTTCAGCTAGGGATGCAGGATTCCTTCTTGACAAGCTCTAAGGGCCAGGAAGCCATGAGGTCACATGCTCACAGCTCCCTGATGGACAGGAGCAGCCCAGGGTCCAGTGCTCACTGGCCCCATGCCCTAGACGAACTTAAAAGTCCTTCTGGCTGCTTGTCGGGTCACCCCTCCCTCTGCCCTGCTTCTCCTCACACACTCCTGCCGTACTCCAGGTCCCCACATTGTCCTGGTTTCTCGGAGCCTTACTCATGGGTGCCTAGCTACTAAAGAGCACCCACCCCTTTAAGTCCCAGCCTTGGGGTTGGAGAGTCCCTTCAGGGTATTCAAATTGGCCAGCAAAAAACACAGACTCAGGTTCAGCCCCACAGAAGGCATCCATCCCTTGACAGCCCCACCCCACCCCCACTCACAGGGTCTCCAGCACAGCCAGTTCCTCCTCCCCTAACTGGTCCTCAAGCAGCTCCTCTGGAGGGGCACTGATTTTGGCCTCTTTGGACACTGCCAGAGGCAGTGAGGCCTCCTCAGTGGGTGTCATGGGAGTTTCCCCTGCAGGAGGCCAACGGGACTTAATTAGATAGAGCAAGGCAAGATGGGAAGTGCCAGCTGGGTGAACCAAGCACCACACACTTACCGAGATTGTCACGTAGGGCACTAGCTTCCAGGTGAGGGTCAAAATGATGATTGGGTACCAGTTTCAGTCGCATACGTGAGTATGTCTCCGCACTAGACAGCTTCCAGTGGGGGGTTAGAGGGACCCTGCAGACACGTCACCAGGAATTGTCATGGGCCAGCAAAACGTTACAGAGCCCCCACTTTAAGACTGCTGGGTTTTTGGGTTTTGTTTGTTTGTTTGTTTTTCTGGTGTTTTGAGATAGGGTTTCCTCTGTGTAGCCTTGGATGTCCTAGAACTTGCTCTGTAGACTAGGCTGGACTCAGAGATCAGCCTGCTTCTGCCTAAGTGCTGGGAACGAAAGGTGTGCACCACCACAGCCCAGCTAAGATCATTGTTTTATTCATTTTGCTTTACTTCAAAACCCTGAGCAGAGAGCTGAAGGCACTCGGGTTAGGGTTCCTTTTCTACCAAGCCCAGCCTACCTTAGTGCCCAGGCCCCACAGGGGCCAGAAAGCTGGCGCCACAGCGCCCCCCAGTGGAGCAGGGCGGTCGAGTGCTGCGCTGCCTGCTGCTTCAGTACCGACGCATAGCGCAGACCCTCCAGGCGAGCCCTGCGCTGGGCGGGTTCTAGGACCTGCTCCTGTGGCGGGAGGAAGAGGTCAGTCCCACCGGCTGCTGTTTCTCCAGTCCATACTCTGCCCTACTAGCCGTCTCCAGCCATATAGGTGAGGCAGTGCACAGTCCCCCGGTCTGGGCTGCACACCTGGAAGGCCCGGCGACTCTGGATTCGGTCCCGCTGCTGCCGCTGCCCACTGCTCATGAGTGTGTCGTAGCAGGCATTCCAGAAGCCTGACATGAGGTCATGGCTCTTAGCATATGTGTCCATTTCAAACTTGGACATAGTCGGCTGAACCTGGAGGATTGACAGGGAGAGACCAGAGCTCGAGGTGTGCCCTAGCTCCCGTTCCTCTTCCCCCATCCCCACCTCCTTCAGGCACCTGCTTGTCGATGAAGTGGCGCCATTCGGGTGTGGCGCAAAAAGCCTGGAAGTCCTCAAAGAAGGTGGGGCTTCCGTTGGTGGGTGGTAAGGAGGGCAGCCCCCACTGCAGTCCCAGAGGCCCATAAGCACGGTCCAGCAGCGTGCGGACCAGCGGCACCAACCAGGAGCAGCGCTCGGAGGCTGCCGCAGCCGCAGCCGCATGCTCGGTCTCGGAGGAAGAGGCGCTCAGCGCCCGGCTGAGCGCGGCCTCCAGCTTGGAGAGCACGTAGCACGCCTCCTCCCGGCGCGTTGGCACTGCGGTCTGCAGCAGTGTGTGCAGCTTCACATAGGCCTGGGCATGCAGCTGTGGGCGCAAGGCAGTGAGCTGGGACCCATCGCTAGACCTCCCTCCCTCCGCCGCCCGCCCTCTGCATGCTCACCTGGGGGTCTTCCAATAGGATGTATCCAAGCACAAGGCGCAGGCCGATCTGGGCCATCTCCCGGAGATCTGCTGTGCTATTGGCCAGATGCGGCCAGGCGCCCAGGCGATCAAGCAGGTTGCACACACCTTCAAAGAGCTGCCACACAGAACATATTTCCAGCATGTTGCCATACAAGGCCAGGGATACACGGGGAGAAAACAAGGTAAAGTTTGTGCTGGAGGCTGAGCAAGGTTTGAGTCAAGGTCACTGCCCTCACTGTAAGGTACACCCAGCCCAACTCCATCGCTGTCATCCACCTAACGCTTGGTCTGCCTAGACAGGCTTATAGATACCAATGCTGATGTATCCAAGACTGCCCCGTGTGCCCTCCCATCTCCTAGACTAGGCACCCTCAGGTTATAAGGACAGAGTGTGTGTGGCTCCCACCCCTCCGAATAGCCGCACCTTCTCGCTCCACAGCTCCTGGTTACCGTGGCCCTCAGCGCACAGGAAATCCTGCAGTAAACGGAGCAGCCACAGTGCCTGCTGGGAAAGGTTGGCCAGGCCTCCTGGGGGAGCCTCCTTGATGTCGGTCAGGGCTGACTCTAACATCATCTCTAGGAGGCTGGCCGAGAGAGGGACTCAGTACCTACCTCGTAGTTTCCCGGCTCCCAGAGACCCATCACCTCCTGAAGCATCCCTCTTACCTGCGCTTAATGCAGTCTGGTGGTCGCACAAGTGTGGCTGAGGCCCCCAGCTGGGTAAGCACGGAGAAGACCTGGCCACGCTCCCGCCAGGCGACCTCGTCGCTGCCCTCCACGCCCCGCCACGTCACTGAGAACAGCACGTTGGTGAGTAAGTTGCATAGCTCCTCTTCAGGGGTTTGCTGTGGGGACAGGAAGATGGTGTGGGCTGTTGCTGCTGCGGAGGGAGGGAGGAGATCCCTGCTCAGCATCCCTTGTCTACCCACTAGCAGGAATGAGGAGAGACAGCATTCGGCACCAGCCAGCCTGGCACCAAGGCCTGAGGGCTTCAGCCACTGTCTGAACTCTGGGGGAAAACCTGGGGTTCTGTTGGACTTCGGAGAGGAGATGTTCACCAAGGCCTTACCCTAAGTCTTCAAGGCTGCCTAGGTTTTCTCAGAGAGAAGCGGGGCCGGAGAGATGGCTCAGCAGTTAAGAGCACTGCTTGTTCCTCTAGAGAAGACAGGCTGTGCGTAGGCCCTCTAAGGTCTGGGCCCTATGTGGTAGCTGCTCTCCTCCCCTGTGCTTAACACAACTGCCTGAGAGTATCTGCCCTGATATCAGACCGCATCTTAGGGAGGGCCACACTACCAACTCTATATTCCTGAGGTGTCCTCTCAGACACAGTGCAATGTCAGAAGGAGGCCACCTCACCTGGGGGTTGCTCGTGTTAGAGGTATCATCCCCACTGATGGTGGGCTCTACCAGGCTGCCATCCTCTAGCACGTTGGATAGACTGGAGCTGTGGCGGCCTTGGGCAGCAGGGAAGGGCCTCGGTCCATCCAGTGGGGAGGGCGTGCCAGGCTGGCTGGCTGGTGTAATAGTCCCATTGCTGCTGCCGCCACCAGCGGTATTGCCTGAGCCAACGCTGGCCCGTTCCAACCCCAGGTCAAAGGGTGTACTGAACGGGGAGAGGGCATGGTAAAAGGTATCCGGGTCGGGGCAAGGGGACTCTGAAGGCAGGAAGACGTCAGAGGATTCAGCAGGCAACTCAGTGGGTGGTGGAGATAGGGCCGGCTCTGAGTTGGTCGGCAGCTCTGGGAGAAAGCGTGGGGGACCACTGTCTGTGGCAGCCTCGAGGACATACAGCCGGGTCAGCACATCCTGCCAACCAGCTTGTCGGGCCAGCAGCCGAACTATGTCTGGCTGTCCGTAGATGAGGTGAAAGAGCTGCCAAACCAGGGTACAGCAAATAAGAAGTCATCTGACTGCTTCCCCAGGCCCTCACCCCAAGGTCTTAACAGCGGGGACCTACAAAGGTGCCCCATCCCAGACAGGCAAAAGGAGCCCCAGGGAGCAGGCCATCCTTAATCTCCCCACACTTTCTCTCTTACCTGACGACAGATGTCTAGGCGGACGCTGAGGCTGGCCTGGAGGGATAGCTGTATAACAGCCAACAAGTCTGAGAGATTCAGGCAGTCTGGGGGTACAACCTGGGGGGCTGACACAGTAGAGGGGACTACTTCAGTCCTGTCCCCATGTGAACGCTCCCTCTTTCCACCAACCCTATCCCGACAGATGATGCTGCCCCCTCTGCAGCATTTGCTCTGTGTGTGTGTGTGTGTGTGTGTGTGTGTGGTGTGTTTTCTGTGTTCGGAATGCCTTGTGCATGCCAGGCAATCGTTCTACCACTGATCTCCTCCATCTGATCTGCCTCTTGGTCCCAAGCAGGTCATACCTGTCCCTACAAACAGCTTATAGAGGCCCTGGCAGAGCTGGGGAGAGGCGCTCCCTTCTGACAAGCTGGCAACAAGACCCTGGAGACCACAATCGTGCAGTCGGAGCCTCTGGCGGCTCCGCTCAGGTAACCGCTCATTCTGCTGCAGTCTTCGTAAGATCTGTGTGAAGGAGACCAAAGGGCTGTCATCACAGAGGAGTTAACACAGGAGAGGCCACTGCGCAGATGTGTGGCTCCAGAAGAGGCCTGTGAAAGTGACTTTAAAGTTTCCTTAGGGGGCTGGAGAGATGGCTCAGCGGTTAAGAGCACTGACTGCTCTTTTTAAGGTCCTGAGTTCAAGTACCAATAACCACATGGTGGCTCCCAACCATCCGTAATGAGATCTGACGCCCTCTTCTGGTGTCTGAAGACAGCTACAGTGTACATATAATAAATAAATAAATCTTAAAAAAAAAAAGGTCCGGATGGGGCTGGGTGTACCTTGCAGACCCTGTCGGTCAAAAGGGGCGTTGACTTTGGCCGCACTAGCAGTGTGAACAGCACCTCAAGGTTCCCTAGCTCCAAGAGGAAGATGGCCAAGGGCTCCTGCACTGAAGAACCCTGAAGCAGGGCCAGCAACAGGTCCAGCGTGCCCACCACCTGAGGATAGACAGAATGTCACCTTAGGATGGGCTCCCCAGCTGGCCCATACACCTCTCACACAAGCCTCACCCTCCCAACCTCCAGCCTACCTGGCCATCGTCACTGGTGACTGCCAAAAAGCTCAATACAATCTGCATGTCTTCCACCGAGAAGTTCCGAACCAGGAACTCACGTACCAGACCCAAAAGGGAAGTCTGTACGGTTCGCAGGTCGTCTGCCGCAAGGGGGTGCTCCCGCTGCGGGCTGGCAGGTCCGACGAGCACAGCCAGTGGGTGCGAGGGAAAACAGGCAGGTAAGCTGGGGCAGCACGTCCTCCGGTCCCCATCCCGGTCTCTGCTGTGCCAGAACTCCAACATCCACCTGGTCCCACCAGCCTAACCTGTAGTGTGTGCGCATCGCATCGAGGATGAACTGAACTCCATACTTCTTCCGAAGTTTCTGTCTGTGCTCACGGACTATGCTGGACATGTACTGGATGTGACCTGAGTGGACACCAGCAGAAGGCTTCTGCACACCCTCCAGGACAGAGCTCTACCCTCTATGTCCTCTCGGCTCATAGAGCAAGGCTGTGGCTTCTTGCCCTGTACCCAGGCCCCTCACCTACCCAGGCGCACAGCGAAGTCACTGAGGGTCCAGAGGTGAAAGCTGAGGAGTACATGCTGGTAGAGCAGATAGAGGAGGGGCCCGCCGCCATCAGCAGCCACCTGCTCCATCAGCAGCTGGGCAGACATGAGCACGTTCATATCCATGGCCCAACTGGGGACCTGAGGGACATGGAGCTGGCTGAGATGTCAGGTTGTCTGCCTGCCGTCCCAGCCACTCAGCCGCCAGTATTCCCAGCAGCAGGCATGAATAATCATCCTTGCTCGCAGCCTTTCAGAGCCGTTGCCATCTCTGAAATACAACCTCTAGGACAGGCTACGGCTCAACCCCTTCTGCCACAGCCACCCGAACCACCTTCCTGCCCACATCCTCACAACCACACCTGCCCGCTCAGGCCCCACTGCCCAGAAGGTCCTGCCCTGCCTCTCCACCCGCTCACCAGGCCTCACCTTGCGCAGGAGGGCCCCTATGATGGCAGGCCCCTGGCATTGCAACAGGCTTTCCTGATTCACGGTGTGGCCCTGCAGGAAGTTCCGGAGCATCAGGAGAAAGGCAGCCACTGCATTCCTCTCCATCCGTTCCTCTGCCAGCCACCAGAAAGAGGGCAGAGGTTGGTCAAGGGTGTGCCAGAAGCCACTACCTCAAGCACAATCCCCACCACCACACCAAGACTTTCTCCCCTGAATCCAAGAGTGAAGGACACTCACCTGAAGACCTGCCCAGGGGGAGAAGCAGGCCCTGAGTGTTACGGCCTGAGGTCAGTTCAGGTCCCACAAGGTCATGCGTCTCACATGGACCTGCCTCGGCCTCCTGGGGCTGCACAGCGACTCGATCCAATAAGGGCAGCAGGGCACCCATGCCCCCTACACAGTTCACCACATCCTGGGAGGAGGGGCCAGTGATGAGGTGACAGTTCCCACCTGGACTCAAAATATGGTCTCCCCATATTTTGAACTGGTCTCCCAAACTGTGCCAGGGCCCAGCACTGCTCTCAACTCACCCTGTTACACTTACACACACATACACACGTACCTTCACATCCCACGTCTCCACCCTATGTCCTGTCAGGCGGCCATCCAGACCATGGCCAGGGGACAGGTCCAGACAGATATTGTTCTTACAGGCCTGGATCAAATGGAGAAGGGAGTGACAGATTGAAAGTGGGAGCCAGAGGGCAGAGCCAGAAGGCACTGACTGCTCCCTAATCCCTAAATACCTGCGGTGAATAATGGAGGAGCAACTTGGCACCAAGCTCCTGGAGCTCACCCTCAGGCTTGAAGGGTGCTGGCTCATTGGGTCCTGGAGAGAAAAGGCCGAACCTTTAGACCTTAGGTCTTCTGGCCAAACCCTCTCCATAGCTTGCCTCCTCTCCTGCCTGCCCAGAGGTTCCCAGGGTTGCCATCTTCCCTGGGTACCCCTGAGCACTTTGCAAATCTGATGCCCTGGAACTGGGACAATGGGGTAGAGACAGGGGGATGACAGACATCAGGTGCTACATACCTAGGACACACAGGATCTGTAGAGAAGATGCTTGCAGGGCTTCATGGAAGATGGCCACAGCTCCCAGCTCGCCCTCCAGAGATGTGGGGCTTCCCCACCGAGTGTCCTGCGTGCCTGCAAGGGTGGAGCTGATGCTGCCCTCCTGCAGAGGGGCCCCCAACCCAGGCCCCCAGCCCAGGCCTGTGGAGGCTGGGACTGACTGGGAGCGGGTGAGGGAGGGGTGAGTGTGAGGCAGGGCAGTGGAGACTGATGACATGGGGGGCCCCGTGGTGGTCGTCGTCGTGCGGTGCCCAGCGGAACCAATACAGCAGGAGGAGAAAGGCTGCAGGGTCAGGATCAGGAGACTGGTCAGTCCTAGCAAAGCCTGTGACCCCACCTATGTCCAACTCGTGATGATTCCCCAAACTATGTACTTTAGAGCGGTACAGGCTGAAGACACCCAGGGTTCCAGGTCACACTGGTCCAAGCCCCTCCAACTGACCCACAACCTCCTAAATCCTGCCTGGCATACCTCACTGAGGGAGGGGAAGCGAAAAGGTGCTGTCTTGACCAGATGACCATCTTTGAAAACATTGACCAGATTCTGACTGAAGGGTCGGCGCCCGGGCACGTGCACAATGGCCACGCAGTGCTAGAAGAGAAGCTTCGACGGCTCAGGCCATATTTGTCTCTCGGTGCTCTCACCCCACACCGGGCCACGTGAGAAGGACAGGAACTCACCCAGGCGGAATCAGCGAAGGACACTTCGGGCAAGCTCATGGTCATGTACTCCTTCCGGGTGCACACGGCTACCACCAGGGTGCCAGCTGCCGTAAAGAAGGCCTCGAACCCTGAGCCACTGCTGGTGAAGAAGCTGGGGGCGAGCGAGCCGGTTATGCCTGCTCCTCCCCGCTCACCCAGGCGGGGGTCCCGAGCCCTTAGCGGTTACCAACCTGTACAGTTGTTTCCGCTGGAGGGGCCGGCTGGGGGCCGAGGTAGGAGCTGCCTCTGGGGATTGCAGACACAGCCAGGCATGGAAGGTAAAGCCGGGTCCTGGCCATCGCTGCACAGGCGGCACCATGATGCCAGCCATGCTGGGTGTGAGGTCAAAGTAGCGCAGGGCTCGTGCAGGACCCCGGCGCCGGGCCATGCCTGACAGTGCCCGGATGACGGCACCTGCATGCCGAGCCTTCTGAGGTTCCGTTCCACAGGACTCTGAGTCCAGCCCGGGTGGGGGGCGCAGCAGGTGCCGCAGCTCCAAGGGCCTCAGTGACACGCGACCCAGAGCTTGCAGCAAGGCTAACAGCTGCTCCTGGCAGCGGGCTCCCAGGGCCGTGCCTGTGTTAAGTGTCTCTAACAGGCAGCCCACCAGGCCTGCTTGCACACAGGTGGTGCGGCTGGCAGGGCAGCTGTCACAGAGCCACCAGAGGCGTTGTGCCAGAAAGAGGCGCAGCTCGGCTGTGGGCAATGCTGGTAGCCACTGCATCAGCACCAGCACTGGCTGTTCATTGCGGATTGGTGGAGGCGGGTGCATGCTGTGGTCACCCTCCACAGCCTGTAGGTGGAAAGAACGTGGCAGTCCCCGGTCAACTGTGGTCCCTTGCCAGCTATGACACTTTCTGTTGTGCTCAGTATGAGAAAGCAACACATGCCACCCCATCTTGGTGCCTTGCCAAAGGTGGACTATCAGCATCACTAAACCAAGTAATCAACCCTACTAATTTCCAGGCTTTGGCTTGTAGCCTACTACGGCCAAGCTGACAACTGTATGTTCCTGGGATAGCCCTTGAGGCCTATAGTATAGAGGCCTCATCTCAGGGCACTGACAGGCATGGCTAAGCCACAGCTGATACTGCACTGGCCACGGTTAACAGTCCTCCAGGGTAGGGAACTGGCTCAGGCAAGCTAGCTGCCTTTGGGACCCAGGCCCCAAGCCCGGTCCTCACCATGTTGAGTAGTTCCTGCAGCAGCCGGTGGGTGGGGGGCCCGTGGCTCTGCAGGACCTCCTGCAGGTGCTGGTAGCCAATGCGTTCCTTGAACACCTCCTGAAAAGGAGCATGGAAGAAAGCAAAGCGGTGGGTTCTGTGGGCAACTCGCACCCATAGGATCCCTTCCCTTGCGGAACGCCTTCACTAGCTCTGCCTTAGATCACAGTACAGAAAAAGCAAGGACAACACAGAGGGTGGAGTGGCCTGTATTCATCTCGGAAGGCTACCACAAGTGTCCTTTTCCTATGTGGCCCTGACCCAGGACGCCCGACTCCCAGGACACACTGATGACCACCCCCACCAAGCGTGTGGAGCCATGCCCTAGCGGCAACGGTAGTCCCACACTCTCCAGGGAACAAGAGTGACAGGCCAGGTTTGGAAACATGAAGAGCACGACCCCCACCTCTGACTCCTCCTATCACAGAAAGTGAAGCACGCTCACCTTGGCCGAAGGGGAGCCGCTCATGATGCAGGTCAGCACTCTGACCACGTGGACTGCAATGGCATCTGTGTCCTGGTCGAGCACCTTGGGGTAGAAGGGAAGTCAGGAGAAGCAGCTGCCAGGGCATCCGGCTCGCAGGGCTTAACAGTAAAAGGGGTGCGGGGCCAGGCACACTACGGTCTAGGGCATCTGCTGGATCAGCAAGCCCTGTGAGCAGCAGGCCCTCTCCTTGCCACACAAGCTGTTGCCTGAACTGGATGGAGTGCTCTCCTATCTCACGTTCCTGTGATAGCCCTCCAGTGCAGAGGTCTCGTCTCAGGGCACTGACAGGCACGGCTAAGCCACAGCTGACACTGCACTGGCCACGGTTAACAGTCCTCCAGGACTGTTATCATGAAGACAAGACCAGGGCAGAATTGGGTAAGACTGCCAGGCAAAGAGGCTGGGCCTCTGGCACAGACCAATGGTGCATACTGCCTCTGCACCCCCCTCCTGTTCTCTGGTGGGTTTCCTGGTACTAATCCCCACAACCCCACCCAAGCCAGACACACACGTGCAAGCAAGCCATCGAGTGTCCCATCACCCATGATGATTGACAGGAATTCAGGGGTATGGGGGCCATCAATCACAGGGCATTAGAGCCAGAAGAACCTTCGAGATCTCTAAATCCTACCCTGTCCCCGTCCCCTAAACCAGTGAGGACACTGTGTCTCAGCTTAGCCGAGGCTAAGAGTCAGAGGCAGGCTGCTCACTCCCGTGACCTGTTCTGAGGGTGAGGGCTGAGAGCTTGCTAGCCAGTGCTAAGCCACGGCTCAGCCCTTCGGGCCCTTTGCTCCCAGCTCTACCAAGTCCCCAGGAAATGTGACTTCAGACAACCTTCCCTTTTCCTGGCCTGTAAAGTCAAGGGTCAGGGGAGTCACCTAGTGCTACCTGATTTGGAACTGAATGGACAGATCAGCTTGGTAGAAAGTCACCACAGACAATAAATATGTGAGCTGCCTGGTGAAGACAAGGCCAGAGCAGAGGCTCCGGCGGGCTGGGGTCCCGGGTAAAGCCTGTAGAGCCCTTTACCACAGGTGCTGGACCAGGGCACAGATGCTACTGCAGTCCACACCCTGACACACACTGACACCCTGCAGTTTCTAAGCCCCTAGGGATGGTGAGGCTCGTGACTTTTTTTTTTTTTTGGTTTTTTCGATGCAGGGTTTCTCTGTGTAGCCCTGGCTGTCCTGGAACTCACTTTGTAGACCAGGCTGGCCTCGAACGCTCGTGACATATTTTAAGAAGCCAGATCTGTTTAGTATAGGAATCAGGAGTCACAGAAGAAATGGCCCCTCAGGGACACCTGCCTTAGTAGGTGACGACAACCAAACCTCTTAGTGTCTGAACTTCTGTGTCTCTTTCTGAGAAGTAGGGGATGGGGTAGGTGGTAAAGAGTTTCGAAGGTTCCTTCCAGCCACACCCAACACCCGATTCTAACACCAGGTAAGCAAAAGACCACTTCCTGTCGCGTCTCTAGGACAGGACCTCGAAAGGTGGGGTAAGAGGGTATGGGAGTGTCACCCTCACTGTCAGGTACACAGCCTCGACATATCTATCTACTTATTCACCATTCTAGAATACAGGAAATGGTCAGATAAGGAGCCCAGGGGTGGGTGGCCAAGGGAGGTGCTGCCTGAGCTGCTCAGCCCCAGGTGGTACCTTCTGGACATCGGGCTCAGTCAGTAACCAGGTAGCCAGGTCACTGTCCCCCTCAGGGGGCGCCCGGGCCTGCAGGTACAGCTGTGTGGAGGAGCAAAGTAGAGGAGAAGGAGATGAGGAGAAGAGGTTAGAACAGGACCAGGGGAGCTGCCGGGGTTCTGCACCAGTGGGAAACAGTCCTAGTCAAAGTTCTCGCAGGATAGGGTCAAAACCCGAAGGGACAGACCTTGCCCAGGCTCCAGGCCCTCCCACTGAACACAGGCTGCAGCCATGTTTGCTCAGTAGCAACCTGGGATTTCTATGTGGTTCTCCCTGGGTTCCAGGCCTCCCAGCCTCCAGGTGAGACCCCACCCACCTTGCTGTTCTGGATGAGGCGAATCAGATGTTCAAAGCAATTGTTGCTAAGGAAGGTGGCTTGTAGCACTGGCCGGTCCTCACATGCCAGCATCATGGGGATAGCATCTGTACAGGGGTCAAAGTCAGACTCCTAAACACTCTACCTCCCCTCCTGCCCAGCCCTGCCTTTCCACCATCACATGGGCATTCCCAAGGGCCCGGGAGCCCATACCTACCAAGCATGCTGACCCGCAGGGTGACGAGGGCCTCTTCAGGGCTTGAACTTGGACTAGTTGGCCAGTCAGCGTTAAGAATGTGGAAGTAGCCCTCCAGCAGGGTGCGGAGTTCTGGTCCTCGGGGTGGCGCTCGGCTAGCATGCAGGACGTGCACCGCACCTACCAGTGCCCTCAGAGCCAGAGGCACCCGGTGGGGGTCCTGAGCTGGGCCACGGCCCCAGCCCCGCACCACGCCTAGCAGCCCCTGCACAGAGCCGGCACTCACAGCCATCTGCCCATTCTCCTATGGGTGAGGAAAAGTGGCCGTAGACTCACCCAGAAGCAAGGTGCTGAGAGGCTGGCCCCGGCCGGCAGGCTCACGCCCCGACATACCTTTCCTCCTGCAAGGACGGCACCAAAGAGGTGGACGAGCCGCAACAGCAGCGTGGGAGGCAAGCGCTCTGCGTCCTGCAGGTTCTCTGGGTAGTAGGCAGGGCAGGACAATGTCACCAAGGTTGTAGGACTGTGGTCCAAAGGACTGCACAAGGGTTGGGATAACCCAGCATGGGGACGAGGGGTAGCAGCTGAGCCAAACAAAGTCCCGACCTTAGGGACGAGACCACACCCTGCTTTGGGTCCAAAATGTCATGGCTGTATGCTAGAGGGATCGGGGGCTACAGTGGTGCTTGGGGGACATATGGTCCAGTCCTAAGAGCCTAGGCAGCTTCCAGATCCTTATGTCCAAAAGGGAGGGCATCCCAGAGTGACACACAGCCACTGTGTTTCCCCACAGAGACCCAAGGTTTAGCTTCTCAGATGCAAATCTGTTCCTTTTGCCACTGTCAACAGTGGGAGCTTCTAGTGCTCTGATCTGGGGACCAGGCTACCACTGGGGAGTAGCAGGGGCTTTCGCAGCTTCCCTCACATGTGGCCCTGCCCAGCTAAGCTGGAAAGGTACTGGGCAATGAACGGAAACCTAGAGGGCAGAAGGGTCCAGGCCTGAGTCACATAGGGTGAAGCAGGAGGGATCGGACAGGGATGGGGACAGGCGTGGGGAGGGATGAACATCAATCCTGAGGATGTCAGGCTGCCACTGGAGGGTCCTACGAATGGGTGAAAACAAATCTACATGGTCCTAAGGGTGCCTAGGCTGTAGGAAATGGAGGCAGGGTTCCAGTCACCCCACCCCCACCCCCAGTTCTCCTCTCCTGGGGTCATGTCTTGCTAAATGATCCAAAAGGATCCACCTTCCCTCAACCCTGCTTGTCTCTGTCAAGCCACTTCCTGCTCAAGTGCTGGCCACTGTCTCTCCCATGAGGGAGAGGGAGGGCTCAGGAGAGGAGACGAATGCACAAGTTAATGAATAAAGCCAGAGAGAAGAAATGGTCAGAAGGGCTTCTGGACTTCACTCCTCCAGGACTAAGGAAGCAGGCGGATAGCTGGTGCACACAGGGGCTGGAGGACGGACAGAGCTGGGTGGAGGCGACAGGGGCAGAGAGACCGAACAGGGAGCAGTGCCGGGAAGAGTCAGGATCGAAGGAAGACGGGAAATTGAGGGGACAGGTCAACACCCCACCTGAGAGAAAGTCCTCACCCCACCCTAGGAAAAAAAAATGGCTTTGCCTAGGCCTGCCTTTTCTCTCTTCTCTGCTCCTAAACTTCTACTTGGCTGTTAGAGGTTCCGGTGTCTTAGGCCAGACCACCAAGGAGTTCCTGTCTGGTGAACGGGATTAAGCAACTAGGTTTGCGGGCAGGACCAGGTGGGGCCTAACCTTGGAAGAAGGCTCCGAATTCACAGGGCAAAGCGGCTGGAGGGAACTTGTATTTGCTCTTCTCCTTGGAGCTGATGACTTCCCTGGGGGTGGGGGTGGGGAGAGTTGGGGTGAAGCCTGGCACTGGGATCCATCGGCTGAGCTCTCACGGCTTCATGGTCAGGTCACTGGTCATTCTCCTCCAGCCTGCGCACAGGCTAGTTCCATAAGGCTTTAGACCAATGATCCCATCCCTGGCCTCCCCCTGGTCTCCTGCGGGTCACCCTGTCTGAGGTCTGTGTCTCACCCACTGTGCTGGCGCCGCCAGGTCTGGTAGGGGTCAAAGAGCCCTTCACAAAGGAGCAGAGCGTGCAGGGCCACGGTCTCTAGCTGGGTCCCATGGCCCTCCTGGGACGACGGGGATCCTTTTAGCTGCGGTGCGGGAGAGAGAGAACAGACGGAGGGTCAGTCAGCCATGCCTGCAGTAGCTGTCTCTGCCATCTCCAGGCAGGCCCCTCACCTCAGCCATCAGTCCAGTGAGCAATGCCAGCACCCGGGGCACCAGAACCTGGTCCCAACCAGCCTCTACATTCTCTAGGTTCCTGAGGTTGGGATGAAGAACAGCAGAAGTCACGCTAACGTTCCAGTGTCCCTCACTCCTGGGAGCCCACCCTCAGAGGCTGCCAGGGAGAAACCACCTGCAGAGAACGATGAAGAGCTTCAGCACCAGCAGAGCTTGGTTCAGATTGTCGCGGTCTAGCTGCCCCGCTAGCGTATGCAGAGCATCCAGGGGTAGCAGCGGCACTTCCGCACCTGCCTCCTCCGGCCTGTAGGAGGAGAGAGGCTGAGTGCCGCGGGCGGGCAGTCCTACCTGCCTGGCCCTGGCCGCTGTGCAGGTTGGG
Organism: Tokudaia tokunoshimensis; assembly: GCA_036184795.1. Taxonomy (NCBI): domain Eukaryota; kingdom Metazoa; phylum Chordata; class Mammalia; order Rodentia; family Muridae; genus Tokudaia; species Tokudaia tokunoshimensis. The sequence continues at coordinate 111,440,814 of BTHU01000008.1, forward strand.
CCTTACCTTCGAGGTTCCAGGGAGGATAACGAGATGGTCTTCTCGAAGACACCCACGAAGGCCTTCAGCCATTGCTGCAGGTAGCCAAGGTCCTTCTGTTGACAAAAAAAAAAAAAAAAAAAAAGAGTTCAAGGGAATGAGAGGGTAGAGAACCCCACCGAAGAGAGGAGAGGAAGGTGTCCACAGGTGGCGCTCTCGAGGATAGATGGAGTAGGTGGAGTGATGGGGACGGAGAGAGAGAGGAGGACAGGTCAAGCAGGGCGCAGGACAGGAGCGTGGAAGGTCAGCACCTGAGGGCTGTGGTGTGGACAGGTCACCTCCAAGACCTTCAGTCTTTGTTCCCACCTTTTTAATGATTGGGACCACAGAGACCTGACCCAGGCAGAGGAGGAGCTTAAGAGGGGCGTGGCTATAAGTCCTGCTGCTGAGCTCCCATTCGCAGCTACCTGCTATCTACCCAGAGCCTTGGCCTGTGTCCTGTCCTGCCACCTTCGCCTAGCCCTGCAGCCACCACCTTCTGAAAACTTTCTGGCGCCATGGGTCCCATGATGCACACACACTGTTGGACGGCAGGCACCCGACACTACAGCCTCCTTGCACAGCAGCCCACCCTTGCCCTGGAACCTCCACCCACCCTTGCTGTTTACCTGGACCCCAGGCCCCAGAGTTGGTTCCATGGACAAGTGGGATGGGTAGTGGCTGAGCCCGTGTATGGGTGCCGCCAAGGAAACTATGGTGTGAACAACAGAAAAAAAAAAGTTTCCTCCGCCCTTGCTGGGGCAGGAAGCGCAGAGTCACGGTGGGGGAGGGCAGCCGCTTCCTCCCAGCAGACCGCAGGGATGTGGAGGGGCCCTGGGGCACCCTGGGCTGCTAAGATGCTGTGGGCAGGGCCTATGGCATATGTAGTGGGGTCACGTTGCCCTGGGTGCCATCTTTATTGTTAGGGTGCCAGGTACCCTTCACTCAAAGTACCCACACTTCCTGACCTAGCTAACTATCTCAAGCCTAGGGAAAATACCCGTATCTTGGTTCCTTCCCAGGAGCTGGCTGCCCACCTGGCTTCCACGGTCTTCTACTCAGTGGTACAGCTAGCCATTTGCCCATATTGGCCCTAAGTTAATGCCATTTCCAGGACATGAGGTGGGACCTGGCTGGTTCCCTGGTCCCTCCCCACATCTGGAGCCCAAGCAGCTGACCCCAGAGAGCAATCACCTTTCCTAGGTTAGCGAGAAGCCCAGAACTACACTGGAGAAGAGAAACGGCTGTCAGTGCTCACAGGGCCTGAGACTGCTCCTAGGGGCAGGGACCTCACACCCAAGGAACTCCAGAACTTTATAGAGCAGCGCTTCTCAACCTTCCTAATGCTGGAGCCCTTTAAAACAGTTCCTTATGGTGTGGTGCCCCCCTCCAGCATAAAACTATTTTCTTTACCACTTCATTACTGTAACTTTGTTACTGTTATGAATCGTAATATAAATAAATATCTGTGTTTTCAGAAGCTCTGAGGCAATCCTGTGAAAGGCCGAGAGCCACTGGTTTGGGGGATGGCTGGCTTGTTCATGTTGCCCGTGGCTTCCATGTAGCATGCCCTGACCTGGACAGATGCCAGCAGAGTTGGGGCATGCTCCCCAAAACCTAGTGCGAGCAGTTATCCACTGTGTCTGGATGTCTTCTTTGCCCATTTTCTCTATTATTTATAGCATGCATGTGTGTGTGTGTGTGTGTGTGTGTGTGTGTGTGTAGAACAGACCTGTATGTCTGTATGACTCTATCACTCTCCACCCTATTTTTTTGAGACAAGGTCTCTCAAGCCCCCCAGGATCTGCCTGTTTCTGTCCCAAACACTAGGGTCACGAGCATGTGAAGCCAGGCTCCACTTTCCATGCGTTCTCAGGAGCCTGACTCAGGTTCTCTGCTTGTGAAGCAAATACCAAGTCATCTCCCCTGGCCTGGTTTTTGTTGTTGTTGGGTTTCACTTGTTTGTTTACCTTTTCAAGCCCTCCTAGAAATCTCCTTCCCCAGGGGACCAAGGTGCCCAGATTCTGAGAAGCCATATTACCTGGACGGTTACCCTAAAGGCTCCTGTGTTGAAGGCAATGCAAAAGTAAGGGTTTTGTTTGTTTGTTTGGCTTGCTTTTTGACACAGGGTTTCTCTGTGTAGACCCGGCTGTCCTGAACATGCTCTGTAGACCAGGCTGGCCTCGAACTCAGAGATCCATCTGTTTCTGCCTCCCAAATCCAAGCGCTGGGATTAAAAGCAGGTGCACACCAACACCTGCTTTAGTGGGGTTTTAGGGAAGTAATTTGATCAGGAGGGCTTTAATGATCAATGAATTATCCACTGATAGGTTTGTAATCTAGGCTACTGGGAGGGGGAGGAAGTGCCGTGGGACATACCAGAAGGGTATGAAGAAGTTGTGTCTTGTCCCTGAGCACTTACAGCTGGCCTGTGTGTATTCTCCCCGTCCTCCTTTGTGTCTGACTTAAGGTAAAGCAGCTTTCCTCTGCCTTGCCCTTCGGTCATGATACGCATGTCACAGGTACACATATGAGCAACAGAGCCAGACAACCATGGATGGAAAACTCCCAAATCATGAACCAAAATCAACCTTTCCTTCTCTTAGGTGACCCTCTCAGACACTATCAGAGAGATGGAGACCAAATACATCGGGGCTTCTAGAGCATTTCTGCTAAGCCCGTTATGGGAAGTGGAAAGCCTCAGAGAACACTCAGCACCTGGGCTCCAGCTACACCTTCTGGGCTAAAGGAGTCAGATCTCTGTTTTAGGCCAGGGAAGCTGGCTATCTGACCCTGACTTCTGCCTCAGTGGCCTCATAGACCCTTTCTGCTTTTAAAAATGTCCTAACACTGGGCCGGGAAGATGGCTCAGTCAGAATGTTTGCATGTAAGCATAGAGACCTGAACTTAGATCCCAGCACCACACAAAGAATCAGGATTGGCAGTGCGTGTTCTAGTCTCAGCTAAGGGGAGGGAGAGGCCGGCAGGTCGGTGGAGCTTGAAGACCAGTCAGTCAAGTTTACGGGCTTTAGGTGTAATGAGGGATCCCGTCTCAGAAAATTAGGTAGAGTGAGGACGTCAACCTCTGATCCATGTACACATGCAACACACACCTGAATGCATGCATGTACATACGCATGCACACACACACACACACACACACACACACACACACACACACACACAGTATCCCAATACTGTCTTCCATCTTGTATCCCTAACTAACCCTAGCTAAACCATTTTCTTTGACCCAAAATATGGGGAACCTAAATCCCCAATCAGACCCTTTCTCACTTCTAGAATAAAGGCCCATCTGCTGTGCCTGGCCCTCTTGGCCCCTGATATATCTGAGGCCTAGTTTCTGACTCCTGATGCCCTCTGGCCCAGACTTCTATACCCCACTCTACTACCTCAGTGACTAGGCTTGGAGTACTTAAGCAGGAATTTCCCAACTTCCTCATGGTGAGTCCAACTTCCAATTTTCATTTATATATATATAATGTATTTATTTTATGTTCATTGGTGTTTTGCCTGCGTGTATGCATGTCTGTGTGAGGGGTCAGATCCAGGATCTGTGTTCTTCAGAATCTGGGCACCTTGGTCTTCCGGTTGATGGGAAAGGAGACTGCCAGGAAGTCTTAGAAAGGGAAACAACCAACCACATAAAGACATGTGGGCGTTGGGAATTGAACCTGGGTCCTCTGGAAGAGCAGCCAGTGCTCTTAAACATTGAGCCATCTCTCCAGCTCCCAGGACTCCCTTGGCCTGACTAGTCTTGTAAAGTCTCTAAATTAGGCTGAGTAGGGTTCAGGGCTGGGCCAATCAAGGCAGGCATGAAGGAGTCTCAAAAGCACAGAAGTGATAGGAGTAGCTGCCTGTCCACGTCTTCTGGGCCTCACTCTTTCTCCCTAGGAGGCCTTGGCTAGCTCTGACCTGAACACCATTTCTTGAAGCTATAGAGCTAAATATCAGAGTCTCTACAGAAGCGGGGGTCAGAAGGCAGGGCAGGGCAGTGAACAGGAGCAAGACGGTTGGTTGTGCTGCTGTGACAGGGTCCAGAGCCTAGAAGTTGTGGCGGTGGGGCTTGAGATCTGAATTGCTATCTCAGAATCTCTGCCTTATTGGCTCCTTCCAGACCTTTCCAGCTCTGAAGGAGTCTCTAAGGACAGAGGAGGAACAACCGCACAGGCCACGCCCACCCTTCAGCCCAGGAGGAAGTACTTGGGTCTTGCCACAGGGGAGAAAGTAGAGGTCACTGTCTCTACAAGGATGGATGCTGATCATCATCCCAGCCTGTCCCCAACCTGTCTCCAACTGGCCCCACATACACTCTAAGAATATTGGGAGGAAGAGCCCTCAAGGGTTAGTGAGGCATAAATAGTTCCTGCTTGGGCATGGAACTGCCATTCTCGTAGAACTCAGAGGTTACTCTGGTGGGCCGAGGGCAAGTCTATGTGGCACTGGTTGGGAGAAAGCTTTCTACCTGAGGGACAGGAGCCACTAAGCTGCCTGAAGTTATGTGAACGAGCTCATGCCCAGTACAGAAAGACTCATCGGACATCGCCATCACCTCGGAATCAATCAGTCACCACTCTGGTGCAAGTCAATGATTTCCTCTGACATTTGAGGCTCTGTGTATGTGCTGCCCCTCATCTCCAGTCCAAGGGTGTGACTTGCTGTTCCCATCCCACAGGGCTGCACACACTTTTATTTTCCATGTTTCCTCTTCAGAAATGCTCTTAGGAACAGAACCTTTTAAGACACAACCCATTGCTGTATAGGTAGGGATTATTAATTACTAATGGAAAATTGGTGGCTGAGGGTATAAGGTTTGGAACTTAGGCCCTATTTAAACACTGGGTAGCTTGTTACCTAACATAAAACTCTCTAAGTCTTGGCTATCTCTTTATAGGGAGGCTGGCGGAGTCTTACTATGTAGACCAAACTGACTTCCAAATCACAGAGAGATCCGCCTGCCCCTGCCTCACGAGTACAAGGCTTAAATGCTTGTACCACCAGGCCCAGCTTGGTGGTACCCATATCACCTACCAAAGAGTGGGATGAATGGGAGCTGCAAACCAGGGGCTCTGGTCAGACCAAACTCCTGGCCTTCTAGGACAACACTCCCATCCCTGTCTATGAGTGAAAGCAAGAGGCAGCCCTTGGCTCGGTGCAGAGCTGAGACCTCCAGGGCAATCCCACCTCGCTGCCTCAGGAAGGGAAGGTAGAATGTATTCCCCAGGGAAGAGTTCCGCTCGGTTGGGAGAGCAGTCACAGCTCAGTACAGATGATCCCTCTCAGTCAGGGGTGCTTCCACCTCCAGGTATGGACAGGAAGAACTAGAGTTGGATAGGTCTCAACAACATAGCTTCTCAAGCCTAAAATCTCTCCAGAAGGAGAGAGGGCAACGTCAGGCCAAAGGTGGCTTCTAGCTGTACTGTAGGAACTGTAGGCCTTGGGAGGAAGCTGGGAGGTGGTAACATGCCCACGGAGCAGAAACTGCTGAGCCTGGGTGTCCCGGCCAGAGTCTGGGTATCCCGGCCAGCCTCTGGCCCTCACCTGAAGGACAAGGAAGACCTAAAGCTCCCATAACATTTCAGTCCTTAGCTGGTTTCCTTGTCCTATCACTATGGAAACAGAGTTTCCTGCCATGGTCTCCATAGTAACTGACCCTGTTTCCATGGGGATCATACACTTTCCCCATCACCTCCTCAGTTGTCATAACAACCCCAAGGATACCAGCCTTCTCCCCCAACCCCAGGCTCTATGCTAATTTTCCTATCATTAAAGTTCCCTCCTCCTTCAATTGCCTTAGCAACAAAAGCAGGAAGAAAGAAATTCTGGTTGCCCCTCAGGTGTGAAAGGGACCAAGAGCTGGGTACTTTTGCCCATTTAAGAAAGAAAATAAGACCCACACAGTGGTGGCGTACACCTTTAATCCCAGCACTTGGGAGTTGGATCTCTTAATTCAAGGCCAACTTGGTCTACTGTGAGTTCTAGGACAGCCAGGGCCATACAGAGAAACCTGTCTCAAGAAACAAACCAACCAAACCAACAGCAAAAAGTAAATGAGAGATGTAGGAATCTGACTGGCCGGTAAAGCAGCCCCGCACAAGGGTGAGTCACGATTCCCCAGGCACCATAAAGCCAGGGCGTGCGGCCATAATCTCAGCTCTGAGAGGGCAGGGGCAGGATACCACTGCAGGCAGAACCCTTGAGCTCACTGGCCAGTGGAGGTTAACCAATACAGTGGAGGTTAACCAATACAGTGGAGGTTAACCAATACAGTGGAGGTTAACCAATACAGTGGAGGTTAACCAATACAGTGGAGGTTAACCAATACAGTGGAGGTTAACCAATACAGTGGAGGTTAACCAATACAGTGGAGGTTAACCAATACAGTGGAGGTTAACCAATACAGTGGAGGTTAACCAATACAGTGGAGGTTAACCAATACAGTGGAGGTTAACCAATACAGTGGAGGTTAACCAATACAGTGGAGGTTAACCAATACAGTGGAGGTTAACCAATACAGTGGAGGTTAACCAATACAGTGGAGGTTAACCAATACAGTGGAGGTTAACCAATACAGTGGAGGTTAACCAATACAGTGGAGGTTAACCAATACAGTGGAGGTTAACCAATACAGTGGAGGTTAACCAATACAGTGGAGGTTAACCAATACAGTGGAGGTTAACCAATACAGTGGAGGTTAACCAATACAGTGGAGGTTAACCAATACAGTGGAGGTTAACCAATACAGTGGAGGTTAACCAATACAGTGGAGGTTAACCAATACAGTGGAGGTTAACCAATACAGTGGAGGTTAACCAATACAGTGGAGGTTAACCAATACAGTGGAGGTTAACCAATACAGTGGAGGTTAACCAATACAGTGGAGGTTAACCAATACAGTGGAGGTTAACCAATACAGTGGAGGTTAACCAATACAGTGGAGGTTAACCAATACAGTGGAGGTTAACCAATACAGTGGAGGTTAACCAATACAGTGGAGGTTAACCAATACAGTGGAGGTTTGGTGAGATGGCTTAGCAGGTAAGGGCACTGTCACCAAGGCTGACAACCTGAGTTCAATTCTTGGGACTGTCGTGGTACTCAGAAGGCAAAGATAGGCGGATCTCTGAGTTCAAGTCCAACCTGGCCTACATAATCAGTTCTAGACCATCAAGGGCTACATAGTGAAGCCCTGTCTAACTAGACAAGTAGTAAGACCGAGGGACTAGAGGTGGCCCAGTGGTTAGTGGCGTTGTATGCTCTTCCTGAAGCCTGGGTTCTACTAGCAGCACCCACATGGTGACTCAAAACTGACTGTAATTCCACTTCCAGGACATCTAATGCTTTCTTTTGGCCTCTGTGGGCACCAGGCACCAGCCATTGTACATGATGCATAGACATATATGCAGGCAAAACACCAATATACATGAAAGACATCTGATGTCTTTCTTCCGTCTCTATATGTACACACTTATTCATATATGCATGCATACACACACACACACACACACACACACACTCACACAGGGCCTAGAGGAGCAGAGAGGCCTGGTAAGTTTCCATGAGACAGGAGAGCTCACAGGTCAAGGATAAAAGAAAAGAGAGAAAGGTGAGCAAAACTAAAGAGCTCCTACTCTGACCTAACCTCTGAGTCCTTCATCACTGGCATACTTGGAGAATTCAGCTCAGGTGCCCTGCCCTGCCAGGCTCTTTGTGATCCTCAGCTCCCCCATCAGTGTGAGAGAGTGTGTGTGTGTGTGCGCGTGAGTGTGCGTGTATGTGTGAGTGTGCGTGAGTGTGCGTGTATGTGTGAGTGTGTGTGCGTGAGTGCATGTGCCCTGCTCCAGCTTGCAGAGGGCTGCTCGTTTACATGTTATTTTGCATTAGCCTTCACTTGCTTCCCAAGTGCCAGCATGCCAGGTGCTGTTCCAGGCTCCTGGCCCTTTTGTGCTTCTCCTGTTTCTTCCTTGAGGACACTCTGGTAGGTGTGCTCTACCCATTCACCAAGGCAGCTCTGCCCTGCTCCCTACTTCGGACAACTTGCTGCTGCTTCTCCTCCTCCTCCTCTTTCAGAAAGGGCTCACTTTGTAGATCAGGCTGTTCTGGAACTCACAAGAGATCTGACTGCTTCTGCCTTCAAGTGGTGGGATTAAAGGTGATGGGGGTGGGTCAGAATGAGAGAGAGAAGGGGGGAGAGGGAAGGAGAGACAGAGAGAAGCGGGGGAGAGAGAGGAAGGAAGGGGGAGAGGGAAGGAGAGAGAAAGATGTGCCCCGTTCGCTGAAAGCTTGCTTCTTGTATTTCCTATCGCTATGTGCTCATTCCCGTTGTTTCCGGCCTCCAGCCCTCAAACTCCCAGCTCTGCCTGCTCTGGGATAACTTCCCTGATTGCTCACTACCCTGGTCATCTTCTCATCCAGTCATTCAGCTAACACCCAGGGAAGGGAACACTTACCAAATGCTAGCTTCTGGGAAGCAAGGGCAGGGAAGGTTAAGAAAGCTCCAAGAGGAACAACAGGTGGTGTCCCAGGCAGAGGGCCACCTGAGGCTTCCTGACCACAAGTCCAAGGCTTGGGTGGCTAAAGGAACTCTCCTGATGACCTTGCCTTGGTTTCCCCAAGAGGACCCCGAGGCACTCCAACTGAGTAATCTCCAGGGGCACTCTGACACTGTCCACTCCCTCTATCTCCCGTCAGAGTCCACCAAGAGGGCAGGACCCATGTGAGGAGGGAAGGCAGGTCTAAATCTGGGGTCTTTTAGGGGGAAAGAAGAACAGGAATTAGGGTGCTTCCCCTCTGTCCTCACTCAGACCCACAACTGGGGAAACAGGTTTGCCAGCAGATGGTGGCTCCTGCCACTGAAGGGAGGGGCCACCTGTGCTGCTGACTGGTTGGCTGTGGACTGACAAAAAGGGTCTCTTCTTTCTTCTTGAGACAAGTCTCAAAAGACTGTAGCCCAGATTGGCCTCAGACTTTTGGCAATCCTCCTGCCTCAACCTCTCTCATGCTGAGATTACAGGCATGTGCCATCATGCTGGGGCTCTAAGGGTCTCACAACCCCTGTCAGATCCACCCTTGCCTTACACACCCCATGACACACACAATGGGTACCCAGAAGCACTATCTCCCCTTGGGAGCCCAGCACCAAGAAGTGGGACGGAGTTTGTGGAGCAGGCAGGAAGGCTGCTCTGGGAGGCTGCCTGGCTTCCTCTCCCCAGGCAGCCTGGCCCCACCCAACTCCTGAGTTTGCTCTCACATCCTGGATTTACTTGTTGGCTTGGTCCCAGGCTACCCCCTGCCAGTCTAGGCTTCCACAACTGCAACCAGCCAGCTTGTGCCCCATACCTAAGCCTTCTGGGAGGCGGCGGGAGTACAGCAGACAGAAGCGGCCAACAGCTCAAAATCAAACAGTCCAGCAGCTATAAAAGGGTACAGTCCTGGGAGGCTGGACCAGAACACCTCCAGCAGCCCACCATCCAGCCTGAAAACCCAGCGGTGACATCTCTGCAGATTCGTCACCTGGTTTAAATTCTCTTCACATGGTCATCTCCCTTGAAGATGGAGAGATAAAGGCTGAATGGAGGGGAGGCAGGCTTTTCTGACCTACACCAGCCATAGTGACTCCCTCTCTACAAAGTCCAGGTGGCCTGAGGGTAAAACTGTGTTGATTTTACAGACAGGAAGCAGAGGCTTAAAGGTGTGACGAGTTGACTGGGTTACCCTAAGTGGGGCTCTACTATATGCCCCAGCCCAAGAAGGTCTATGAAGCTGTGGCCCTTCAGACGCATGTTCCTAAGAGACAAACCGTCAGCCAGCCTCTTCAGAGGGCCAGGGTAGAGCATGAACCCTCCCCATATCCCTGCTCTCCCAGTGACAAGCTGTTCGAGGACACACAATGGACCATTGTGTCCAGGGCACACCTGAGCTAGGCACCTAGTGCCAAGCAGGTGCAAGGAGGGGGGTGTGACCCCAGGATCACTCCCCATTTCCAGTGCAAAAGGGAAAGTAGGACTTGTAGAGTTTGAGTCACAGGCATCACAGCCCCTCCATTCCCCTTCTGACACCAGCCGAGGCAGCCTGAAACGAGGGTCCCTTTCAGACATCCCTCCTAGCCCCACCACTGTCCCTGCCCCATTGCAGAATGGAGGTAAGCTAAGGTTGCCTCGAGTACAGTAAGGGCTCATCACTAAGTACTTCTCTGAAGGAGTCTGAGGTGACTAATGTCTGATGTACTTGTCAGGAGTGGCACCTGCCGGATCCCCCAGCCTACATGACATTCTAGTCACCACGACAACCTATCGCGAATGCGCCCCTCAGGCGAAGCAACGAACATGCAATCTGAGTCCCTCTCTTTCCAGGTCTCAGTTTACCCAGTTGTGAAAAGGGTGAGAACTGAGTGACTGGCCAGGGCAACTGAGGCTGCGCGGTCTCGCTGGGGACTTGCAATACAGCGCTCACCCGCGAACACTGTCCCCTGGCACAAATGCCCGAGGCAGCCCGGCAGCCAGGGGCACGCACGTGTGCGCGGGGCTGAAGTCCCGCGCGCGCGCGCCTATCTGCGACCCCGGGGGAGCCGGACGCAGGTGCAGCAGACACTGCGCGCGCGGATCTGGGGACCCCGCGGACCAGGGGCGGGACGGGCTCACCTGCGCGTAGTAGAGCAGCCACAACTCGTAGAGCCGCTCCGAGGCGGCCATGGCCTGACCGGGCTCTGGCCCTGCTGCGCGCCACCTGTCGCCGCCTCCTCCGCGCCGCCCGCCGGTTGCCCCGGGCCAGGCCCATGGGCGGGAGGGCGTCACTCCGGGGCGGAGCGGCGCTACACTGCTGGGGGAAGTCCGCGGCTCCCGACCCTGTCGCACTTAGCCACCAAAGTCTGCACGCCCCTCCTCCTCCTGGCCGGCCACCGCCTGGCTTCCGACACTTGGTAGTCTGTGGCAGCGGCCACCGCCCCGCCTCTCCAAGGACTGTGCAAAGGGCGGGGAGTCAGGCTGGAGGAGGAGCCTGGGGTCAGGGCGGCCCGGGAGGTCGCGCGGAGCCCCGCCTCTCGCAGGCGGGGTCCATTCAGAGCCACCGGTAGGATCTTTTCCAGCCTCCCCGGCGAGGGGCGGGTAAAGGCTTCCTAAATTGTTCACCCGAGAACAGAACCTATCCGATTTGGAATTATCGCTATTCCATGAAGGGACTGTGGTTCGCGTGGAGATGACTAGGGTCCTTCAACAATACTAATAATAACCTCGTTCATGACGACCACTTGTGGCACTAACTACGTGCAAGGTTCGTGTTCTAAGAGCTTTATGGCAGACAAGTGCCACCTTTTAGTTCTTGTTGAGCTGGATGGGAAGAATCACCAGTCGACAGCAGGACAAACCTACCTGCAGAGGAGCGGCGTCCTTCCATTGGCAGATCCTTACCAAGTTTAGGGTACCTACAGCCCACTCCCTCTAGGAATCCTTCCCTGGTGCTCCACTGGTGGGAACCCCTCCTCCCAGGGCTCGGCACTTGCTTGTCATTTTTTGTTCCTTTGGTCTGAAGGAGGTGCCTGTGCCTTTTTTAATGAATGAAGAAACGGAGGCCCAGACAAGCCGGATGAGAATTGCAGGGACAGCAGGAACAAGGGATCTAGGGCTGGCTGAATCATTTCTGGGCCACTGTCACCAACACCCTGTCTGTCCTTTCTTTGTGCCGGGACCGTGAAGTGCGGGAGCCCCTGGTGTTGGATGGGAACCAGGTTCTTTGTTAGGGGTAGGGGAAAGTTTGCTAGGTCCAGACAGCTCCTATTGGTCCTAGGGTTTGATCAGTATCAAGTGCCCTATGAATCTTAGTCTGAGCTTACATTTCCTAAGCACAGATACCGTCTATGCCAGGGGCTGGCAGTCACCCTCTCTCCTACTGTATGGGAAAATCGTAGACAGAACCAGGTTAACCCAGGATGACAGTGAGGTTAGGGAACGGTGGCATTTGAAGGGAGCTGTTAGGGAAGATCATTCTCATAACAGCAGCTCCAGACAGGAAGCCACCTTGCTAATGGGCTAGTCATCTCCTGGGAAGGGGAGTAGGGGAAGAAAGGAAGCGAATGCATCCGTGACCATCTGTTGCAGTCAAACTCCTCCTTTTTTTCCCTTTTGTTTTGTGAGACAAGATTTCTTCGTGTAGTCCTGATTATCCTGGAACTCGCTCTGTAGACCAGGCTGGGCGTGAACTCAGAGACCCATCCACCTGCATCTGCCTCCTAAGTGCTGGATTAAAGGCGTGTGCCACCACTGCCCTGTGCCCATCAAACTCTTTCTATACTGGGAGGAAAGAGTAGTTTCGTGGCGCTTATTTGGCTCTGGTTGCTGGATGCTCTTATGCAGGGAAGGTAGCCTGACTCTGGTTATGCTGCAGCTCCAGAAAGGGATGAGCGATCATTCTTTAGTTCAAAGGAAAAGGCCATGCAGCCAGGCCTCGAACTCAGCAGGTCTGGAGTCAAGAGAGTGGATAGAGAGGCTTAAGAGCAACAACTCATCAGGAGAGTGCGAGCTGCCACTGGCTGCTGTCTGTAGAGAAGGGACCTCAGAATGAGATGGGAATGAGAGTGGCCTAGGAAGGTTTCAAGGTTATCCCAGACTGAACCCGACCCCATAATTTTGATGCCTCAGCCTCTGAAGTGCCGGAATTACAAACGTGCACCACCTCACCCGGCTCAGGGAATGTTTCTCAAGGCATTCGCTCTTGAAGAATAGGCACAAGTGAATAAGGATGGCTAAGTATTCCAAGAGGGCAATTAGGAAGTGGTGGTTAGGCAAAACCAGAGCAATCGACTCACTCTATTCTCTTCCTCTCAGGTCTGATTCTACTTGCTTTCTCATAAGTAAGTGTCGAACAAATCGAACCTTAACGCCTTTCCCCCCCAAATCCAGCCGGTTCACTCGCTGTACAGGTTGCTCCAGATCGAGGGGCGTAGCCTTCTGTATCAACTCAGCATTGATTGGTTCTTAGGGCTTCCGGCTCTTCGTCGTCTCCCTTGGATTGGCTATAAGACATTCTTCTACTCACTGAGCCTGCGCGAGGCAGGAGCGAAAAGGAGGGGGGGGTCCTCCAAAAAGATGGCGGCTGCTCCTGCTGGTGTGGGCCGCCTCGAGGAAGAGGCGCTGCGGCGGAAAGAACGGCTGAAGGCCCTCCGGGAGAAAACCGGGCGCAAGGTGAGAAACGTGGAGTGAGAGCTGCGGGCATGGCGGCCAGTGCTCTGGGTCAGTGGGAAGGCAGAGGACTATTAGGAAACCACTATAGCCAAAGTGCGCGTGCGCGGGAGAGTAGCGCACGCGCAATGGGACGGCGCAGAAATCTGCTGCCGAGATAGGCTCGTTTCTTAAGACCAGGGGCGGAGCTCGCGCGTGCGCTTTAGGAAGCGGGCGACAGCCCAGATACTTCGTGCTTGGTAGTTGTTGCAAGGCTGGCTTGGGGTTCGGTGGGTTTGTTTGTTTTTGGTTTTTTGTTTTTATGTTTTTGATTGGTCCCATTGGCCGGGCCTTCAGATACCTGCCACCAGGGCTCCCTTGAGTAGGAAGCTAGTGACTTTTCCGTGGACTTGCTACCGGAGTCTATCCAGCAAAAGTTCAAAAGATGTCTGGGACTGCAGGGAAAGAAGTCGGCCTTTTCTTTCCCATCTTAGCTTACTAGTCCTCTTAGTTACCAGATTCGGAAGCACTTTTCCTTCCTTTCGTTAGCCACCGAGATATGGTCTGGATTCATCTCTAACTTGCTGGTTTTTCCAAAGAAATGAAATTCACTACTTATGTGCAGATTTTGGCTGTGTCGCTCGACACGGTGAGACCTAGGACCCAGAAATTGTTTCATGTTCCTAAGCCTGTTTGTTTTTGTTTTTGTGTTTTCACTTCTCTAGTAGAGGTTTAAATAACACATTCACTTTTGTCGGTTATTTTGACATATAGGGAAAATCAGTACTTAAGGCTTGTTCCACCATGCCTGACCTGCAGTAAGTTTTGAAATTAGTCTAAATCGTGTAATCTACTTCCCTCTCGAGATCATTTTTTTTTTTTTGGCTATTGAAGTTCCTTTGAGATTGCGTGAGAAGCTGGAAAATGTTGGCTCTGTTGTTACGTAGGCAGAAAAAAACAAAAAACCGGTGTCCCTCATTCAACAAAATAAAACAGATTTGCCAGAGGTGGGGTAAATCAAAGACTCCACTTCCGACTTAATAAAACAACAACAACAAAACAACAACAAGGATTGGTCAGTCTCTATTGGCTTTCGTTTTCCTTTCTGAATAGCTACCTGCTATACCTTGTAGTATACTGTGTAAAAGTGAAAGGGAAGTAGTGAGACTGACAGCCGGCCAAGCCTTCTGCTCCTGTTGGCAGCTTGTGAGACCCATCAGATAATTACCCTCCTGCAGCCGGCAGACCCAGGGAGGCTCCGGCTTGACTTTTACCCTTATCCCTCCCTCTGTGTTACTCTTGAGGCAGGTTCTATTCTGGAGCCCAAAGCTTGTGGTGGGTGATTGGTTGTTTTGGGTAGGCTGACAGCCAACAAGCCCTGTAGATCTCCTGCCTCTGCCTCCCCAGTGCTGGGATTAAGGCTTGTTCCACCACACCCAGCCTGCAGTAAGTTTTGAAATTAGTCTAAATGGTGTAACTTAGTTCCTTCTCAAGATTGTTTTGGCTATTGAGGTTCCCTTAAGATTCCATATGATGCTAGGGGTGGTGGTCCGTGGTTGTTGTCCCAGCACTTGAAAGGCTCAGGCAGGAGGATTGCTGTAAGTTTAAGGCCAGTCTTGGAGGCACATTGAAAGGAACCCTGTCTGAAAAGAACAAAACAAAAAAGATTCCATAAGAATTTTGGAATGAGTTTCCCTGTTGGTGTAAAGAGCATTGTTGAGATTTTGTAGGGATTGCCTTGAATCTAAGTCATTTGGGATAATGTCATCATTTTAAATATGTTAAATTCACTAGCCCTTGAGAATGACATGCCTTTCCATTTCAGTTGTTTTCAGTTTCTTCAGCTGTGATGTTGTCTTGTGTAGGTTTTTTGTTTTGTTTTGTCTTTGTTTTTGAGATAGGATTTCTTGTAACCTATCATACCCACCAAGCAACAGAAGACCTTGAATTTCTAATCTTGCCTCCAACCTCCTAATACTGGGATTATCAACATGACCCCCCAAGCTGGGTTTTATAGTGTATATATTTGTATATAAAGCTGGGGACCTTTTAAACGAGTGCTGGAATTTCACTGAAATAGTCTGGTTTATCGTTCCTTTGGCCAGGAGGAGGGTGTGTTGGCGGATTTGTTTACTACTTTATTGGGCTCTTACACTCTTACCTCCCTCCCAACCCTTATCCCACCCTTATCCCTTCCATTCCCTCAACACGAGGTAGGAGAGAGAGAAGGTTAGAGGGGAAGGGGCTGTAGACATGTTTCAGCCAACAAAGTAGACTACTTCCTGCTGATTACAGGCATTGAGTTCCTTGGGGCTGTCTTTGCTGTCAGGATATCTCCAACTTCTCGTATCTTTGCTCATGACCAGTTGGCAAACCACAGCAGCAGGAACCCAGAGCAGCGCTAGCCCTCTCAGGGCTCGCTCACTTTACCATCTCCAGAGTCCGCAGAATTAAACTATCTGCAACTGGCAAAAAACCGATGCCCCCTGCTAGAGCAGGAGGCAAATCACAATCACCTGCTGGGAAGCAACCTCATCCCACACCTGGGATTAAAACAAAAACATATTCACATAACTGGAGTTTGAAAGAAGCCAAACTTCTCACTACAAGCATGTACTGTTCCTGTGGATTTGAGTGTGCAGGTGTGTCTGGACCGGTGTACATATGGAGGCAGATGTCAGCATTAGGTGTCTTTCTTGACTCCATTCCACCTTACTCTTGTATGTGTGCGTATATGTGTGTGTGTATAGTGTAAATGTGTGCACACATGTGCATGTGTGTGATGCTTGTAGAAGCCAGAGGTTGGCATCAGATGTGAAACAGGGTCTTAACTGACTTTATGCTCAGATAATGGGTGAGCCGGCCAGCAAGCTACAAGGAGTCCCTGGCTCTGCAACCTCTCTGCACTAGGGCTGCAGATGTGTACAACCGTGGATACAGAAGTTCTGAGATCTGAACTCAGGTTCTCATGCTGGCAGAGCATGCACTTGACCGACGGAGCCATTTCCCCAGCCCTCCCTATTATCTCTGAAATAGCCTCTTCTCACTGAATCTAGAATTGGTCACTGGTTAGGCTGGTGGGCCAGTGAGCTTACAGGGATTCTTTCGACTTCTGCCTCCCTCACTGTTGAGGCTACAGATGTATGTCACCTGACTTTTAAATGGCTTCATGGGTGCTAGGCGTCTCATAACTCAGGTCTCATCCTTGCATGGCAGCCACTTTACTGAGTGACCTGTATTCCTGGTCCTACTTTTTTTGTTTTGTTTTGTTTTAAAAAACTCTTGTGCTGAGATGAAGCCAGGGCTTTAGAGCGCTAACCAAGAGCTCTGTCCCTGGGCTGATCCGTATTCGTGTGCTTACTAGGGGTGAAGCTATTCTGGTGTTTGTTTGTTTTTTGTTTCTTCATGAGTCGGTTTACTTTGCGTTTTTCTGTGAATTTGTACATTTCATCTAGACCAGTTCTCTGAAACACTGATTTCGATTTAATTGGGCTAACTTTTCACAGTTCTGGTTTCAGAAAGCTTTGGGCTTGTTTCTAGAAAGTTTGCATAATGGCTTCTGCGTTAGACTGTCGAGCTCACTATTGGTCCTTAGAGTTTTCTCTCATTCTCTTTAAGAAGTAGGGACTGGAAAGACAGCCCAGCAGTTAAGAACACTGTCTGCTTGTACAAACGACCCAGGTTCGGTTCTCAGCACCCACAGTGGCGCCTCACAACTGTCTGTCACTCCAGTTCAAGAGGATCCAGTGCCCTCTTCTGGCCCTGCATGCATGTGGTACATGTACCTGCAGGCAGGCAACACTCGTGTATAAAATAAGACGTGAGTAAATCTAAGAATGACGCAGAAGTAACCGCACAGCTTCCATCTTGACTCGGGGTTCGCTTTTTCCTGATTTCTTTCCCTCTCCACGGACGGTGTTGGAGGAGGTGGAGGGTGTTGGTGTTTTGAGAGAGGATGTGTATGTCCTTGGCTGGCCTGGAACTCATACAGATCTGCCTGCCTCTGCCAACCAAGTGCTGAGATTAAAAGGTGTGTGACAACAGGCACTGCCCTTTCTATAGGCTCTTAATTTTGTCCCCACCCCCGGGTCTTTTCCTCATTAGAAAAGGAAAGTTTGGATTTTTTTTTCTTGATTTTTTTTTTTTTTTTTTTAGTTTGTGTGACAAAATGTTTGGTTGTATTCCAAACCGGTTGATCATTGGAGCGGCAATCCATTCCTTCAGCAGGAATATATACTGAGCACACTGTGTGCAGCCTTCAGGCACTGGAGTGGAGCAGTGGGGAAAGCAGCCTCTTCCAGTCAGTCACCTTCTGTTTTTCTGGAGAGACAAATGCCAAGCACACTATGGCTAGCATTAGGTGGAGATGGTTCTGTAGAGGAAATGGAGGAGAGGGAGCTGGAGTTCCTGGAGTCCCTGTTTTTGTTTGGAGCTCTGTTTCATTTATTACCGAAAGCAACAGCACTTTCAGGGTTAACTGGGTGACTGTGTCCCCAGACCAGCTTATCTTCTCTGCTCTTGATGACAGCCGATAAGTCAGCGAAGGAAGGAAGGTTTTACTGTTAATTTATGGGTGGCAGCTCAAACCGGTAAAGGTTATAGCTTATTTGCCCAGGATCACATGACTAAGACCAACGGAGCTGTAGAGGAAGGAGAGACCCCGAGAAAGATAGATGATAGCTCTTTTTTGTTTGGTTGGTTTTGTTTTGTTGTTTGCTTTTCAAGACGGTTTTCCTGTGTAGCCCTGGCTGTCCTGGAACTCGCTCTGTAGACCAGGCTGGCCTGGATCACAGAGATCCACCTGCCTCTGCCCCCGAATGCTGGGATTAAAGGCGTGCTCTACCATTGCCTGGCTCTTTTACACTCGGACTTTTTACCTTTATTATTTGTGGTACTGATGATCAAATTTAGATCCTCAAGCCAGTTAAACATTCACCACAGCGCTCTCATGCTGAGACAGGGGCTTGTTAAACTGGCTTTGGACTCATTCTGAAATCCTCAGAGGTTTTTGCCTTTTGAGTTTGTAATCCTCCTGCCTCAGCCTCCTCAATAGCTGGGATTACAGGCCTGTGCCACTACAGCTGCTGCTGCTGCTGCTGCTCCTCCTCCTCTTCCTCCTCCTCCTCCTCACGTGATTTGAGGTGGTTGCTGAGGTGAGAGGTCTGTGAGAGTGGCTTTGGAAAGGCCTTCCTGTATAGTCTCCTGTCTGGTGCTGGGCATGGAGCTCAGTGCTCATGCGGTCCGCCATATCCTCCACTGGGCCACATTCCAGCCACTGTCTGCTTTCTGATACATTCGGGTATTATGAATTTCCTGATTTTTAACAAGAATTGGGTTGGAGGGATGGCTGAGTTGGCAAAGTGTGTGAGGACCAGAGTTCAGATCCCAGAAAACCTTCTGAAGTCCAGGCGCTGCTGGTACCCTGGTGCTTCTACAGTGAGGGGAGAACAGGAGAGGCCTCAGAAGGTCATGGGCCTGCAGCCTGGTGTGCACGGTACTGAACTGCTTCTAACCTCCACACGTCCACTGTGACACACTGTAACACACGTGTACACACCACACCACAAAAGAAATCTCTGAAAACATCAGCTTCTGCTGACTCTCCTCTGCCTCCAGCTCACTGGAGGAGTGCTGGATTGTAGACACGCACTTCCACATCTGGCTTTTTAACTTGGGTTCTAAGGATCAAACTCAAATCATTAGGTTTGCATGGCAAGTGTTTGTACCCACTGACCCAGCTCCCCAGCTCCTAGACTTTAAAAGACTTCTCAGTGATGTGAAAGTGATACGTGCTTATATCACTTGAAATATTTATATATTTCAGATTTTGAATTTATGTCATTTCCCAAATTACCTGTGTGTGATAGGATCTTCCTTTCATGGTGCTAGGTACTACAAGACAAGGCTTGTCCTGGCCAGGCTTCTGCTGTTAGACAACTGTAGTAGCTTTGTGTTTTCACAGCAACCACCACACTGCAGCCACTAAGGCCAGCCAGCCTGTGGCTCACCACTCTCCAGCCAAAGGGAAAGGATAGGTTAAGTAAGGAGGTCTCACTCCTGTGGCTTGCACATAGCAGATTGCTCTCAGGTCCACAGCAGTGAGGCATGCAGAAAACAACTGGCTAGAAAAGCCACGCAAAGTGTGCCTTCTACTGGAGGGGTGAAGAGGTCCATCACCCCAGGCCTGGAGAAAAAGATGCTATCAGAAGTCCAGTGAGCTGATCTACAAACTCTCAGCATCTGGTGTAAGAAATCATTCAGGACTTCAAAACCGATTTGAACTTCCTGCGTGTAACTATTGGTGTTTCACAGATAAAATGGAGGAGGTAAGGGCTGTCTGACTGAGCCTCGTTGAAGATACTAGCCTCTGCTGTCTGTGTCAGGCCTATAACTGTTATGCCAGAAGTTACCCAGCTCCCATATAGGAGGGGAATCCACAGTAGGGGACTGAAGAGAAGGCTCGGTAGTTAGGAGCCCCTGTTGCTCTTGCAGAGGACCTGGGTTTGTTTTCCAGCATCCACAGGGTGGCTAACAGCCATCTATAACTGGAAGTCCAAGCAAGGGCTTGAGTACCCTCCTTCTTACCTGAGGGCACTGGACAAGTGTGGTGTATACACCTGCACTCAGGCTAACCACTCAAATACATTAAATTAAATTAAAATAAACACATTTTGGAAAAAGAAAAGAATAAAGATGGTGATGCTCCGCCACGGCTTCTCTCTTCCTCTCTGTCACATTTCGTGTGTGTGTGTGTGTGTGTGTGTGTGTGTGTGTGTGTCAGACTATGTAAAGCACAAACATTGCCGCTTAACTTGTTTTCAGTTATACGGCTTATGCAGGGTTGTGTAATCCTCATGACTGTTTTCAAAGCCTTTATCAACTTCTGCAGAAGCTCTACACCTATTAGGCAATAACTCACCATCTCCTTCACTGCAGTTCCAGGTTGCTTTCCCTGAATTTCCTTGCTCCAGATACTTCATGTAAATGGTATATGTCCTGTTGCTTTTGTCCTGCTTTGCTTAGCGCGCTCTCTCTCTCTCTCTCTCTCTCGCTCTCTCACTCTCTCTCTCTCTCTCTCTCTCGCTCTCGCTCTCTCTTCTCTTCTTAATTATTATTATGATGGGGTTAAGGAGGTCAGAGAACAACTCTGTGGAATCAGTTCTCTTCCCCCACCTTTGTGTGGGATCCAGGAATCAAACTGTGGTCCCTGGGCTTGCATGGCGAGAGCTAATCTAACCCATATTGCAAACCTAGTAGGCACAAGTTTTCAGTGTTCATTAATATTACACCGAGCTTGGCCCAGGGAATGGCACTATTAGGAGGTGTGGCCTTGTTGGAGTAGGTGTGTCACTGTAGGCATGGGCTTTAAGACCCTCGTCCTAACTGCCTGGAAGCCAGTGTTCTGCTAGCTATCTTTGGAAAAAGAAATGGAACTCTTGGCTCTTCCAGCTCCGTCTACCTGGATGCTGCCATGCTCCTGCCTTGATGATAATAGACTGAACCTCTGAACCTGTAAGCCGGCCCTTATTAAACAAATGTTATTCTCATAAGCCTGGGTTTTTTGTTTGTTTTGTTTGTTTTTGTTTTTGATTGCTTATTTTTATTTTTGAGGTTAGAGAACAGCTTGGAATGTGGGTCCCAGAAACCTCAGACTCGGTGGGAAATAACTGTATTTCTGAACCCTCTCACTTCTTGTCTGAAGTTCTTAAGTGACATTTTCCCACCTTGTTCTGTGTGTGGTGTGTGTCTGTCACTGAGCTACACTCTCAGGCCTGGTGTGACTTTTTTTTTTTTTTTTTTTTTTAGCTAGGATGAACGCCTGGGGAAAAGTGTTACAGAATTAATATGCCTTTCCAGTGAGAAATCACTCTGACTACTTAGAGATTAATAAAGGAAAACCTTAACCTTTGTAATAATAGCATTTGACTGGTTCTGGCTAACTTACAAAAATAGAGGCCCTAGTCTCCAACAAAAATGTTATTTATATATTGGCCTTAGGCTTATACATTCCACATTCACGGTCATCCCTAAATCTCTTGCAGTTTTTAATAAGCCTGTTTAGTGCTACTCTGTCTTGAATTACACTGGAGGCCGTGCTCTTTAGCTAAATTCTACTTTATATAACATAGTATCTCCTAAGCAAGTTTAGTAGATCATTAGTAACATCAGTTTATTAAACCCAGCTTCTCCTATGTCTGAAGGAGTGACTAATTACTTTGAGTTGGTTTTCCAGTCCACAATGGCTTCTTGTACCACAGGGTAAGTGGGGAGACTGGGAGGAAGTATGGATTGTCTGCTGTCTACCGATAAGACCCCAGGAGGCCCCTCCCTAGGGCGGAAGTGCACCACATTGTTAATTTCAACCCTTTGATATGGCAGTAGCCACTATGGGACTGAGTGCTTTTCTTCTCCAGGGCACCTGCCAGTAGAGAGCCCTTTGACCTTTACAGCTGTCCTTGATGGCCCCAGCAGTTGGTGGCAGGTCCTCCAGTGGGTTTCTCCTATTGCCCCCCCCCCAACTATAAGCTCATAAGTTAATGGCATTGAGTTAGAAGCAGTCCTTAGATTGTGGGAAGTGAAGACAGACAAGATTTGGAATCATGTTTCTGTGTATTAGGTACACAGGTCTGTGGGAGACACACAGCTTTCTACATTTACAAAACACTCACTGGTGAGCCAGCCTGCTGTGACAGGTTTGTGAGGGTCACAGCACATGAGGCTCAGGTGCTGGCTGGCCAGGGTCCTGGACGGGAAGTGAGGGCACCTGGAATCTGGGGCCTGCGAGTCCTGTGGGGAGGTGGGTGCCATTGAGGTCACATACTACCTAAAGCAGTGTCATATGGTCAGCCGCCCTGTGGACAGCAGGAACGTCAAGCACGATGTACTGCACGCGGGGCTTGGCATCGGGAAAGTCAAGTTGGGTCTGAAGCAACTTCATAGAAAGAAACTTGAGTTGAGCCGTGGAGTGGGAGGTGAGCCGTGGTCGTGGGGAGCTGGAAAGGAGTCCTCCAGGGGAGCAGTTCAGAGGTGGGACATTCGGGGGCACAGAGGTGACAGTAGAGACACTTTAGAGGGTCTGATAACAAGTGCTTTGCAGTGATTGAGGCAGGGACACATTTTGCTCCTGAAAGTGCTGGGTGATTGGTGACCTAATCCTGCTGGAACCAGGATCCATGATTTCCAGTTGGGAGAGCTGCTATCCTGGGCTACTTTCCTCTGTGGTAGGGGAGAGCTGCTATCCTGGGCTACTTTCCTCTGTGGTAGGGGAGAGCTGCTATCCTGGGCTACTTTCCTCTGTGGTAGGGGAGAGCTGCTATCCTGGGCTACTTTCCTCTGTTGTAGGGGAGAGCTGCTATCCTGGGCTACTTTCCTCTGTTGTAGGGGAGAGCTGCTATCCTGGGCTACTTTTCCTCTGTTGTAAGTGAACCTTTTTTCTTCATCTCTTCTCTTCTTTGTTTTTTTCCTTTTTTCTTCTGCTTTGGCATTTTTTTCAGAAGCTTTCAGTCTAAATAGGTAGGGCTGTATGGATGGATCTCTGTGGCTCCCCTTTAGTGCTGTCCTGTAGGGTGGTATGAGGCCTTTGTCCTCTTTTGACCCCTTTCTTCTTTAGCATCCGAATGTGGTCACTGTAAAAATGATTAACTTGGCACAGACACCCATGGCTGTTGGCTTTCCAGAGTGTCAGAACCTGCTGTCTTTGCTTCTATAACTTGGAGCGAGATCAATGATGTTCCACCTACCTGTAAGGGTTGGATATGACCTTGGAACCAAGAGCTGATGGACAGCTTGTAGGCTCATCAATAGCTCCTAGACTAGCAGCTGTAGAGACTAGAGCCGGGCCGTGCAGTAGAACTTTATGTAGTGATGATTATCTGTAGTCTCCACTTCCCTGACGCATAGTTACAAGTTCCACGTAGCTTTTAGCCCTTGACATGTGGCTAGTGTGAAATTCAGTTTTAGTTAATTTACTCTTAAATAGCCACCTGTGACTCCTGGGTACCTTTTCAAACAGCATGTCACTGAGGCTCAGTGCGTAAGAACCACATTTCTACCTTGAATTCCCTTTACTAGGATTTGAGGGAGGATAATAAGTAGAAGCCCAGAGACCCCACTCTCAACCCCCCACCCCTGGCGGCAGGAGACTTGAACTGAAGTGTCCATCTTCGTGGCCAGAGCCTCCAGCAGATAAATCTCATGCCTCCTGTGTTAGATCCTGAGAGCGGAGCGCTATGGCTGTGAAGACAAACAGCACAGAGAGAGGGGACAGTGCCAGGGTAGAGAGCACCTTCTGACCTGTGGGGAGCAAGGTGGGACCCTGGCCGGTGTGTCGGGATGTGAGGGACAGCAGTCGAGAGGAGAGGGCGTACAGAAGGGCACGTGCCGTGTGCAGAGTCACACTGTTCCACGTCCTGCCTGCCTGCAAGCTGTCTCTGCCCCCATCCCACACTGCCACCTCCTCCTGCCCAACAGCCTGGTTGCAGTGACAGTCCAACCCAGGAGCTTGTCCTGCCTGTTGATGACCTCTTGCATACTGGCAGTCATAACATTTGCATAGCCATTTAAGGTAACATCGCACCTTGTTTTTAGTTCACTCCTGTTTACCAGACCAAGAAATCTAAGGCTTAAGGAACTTGTCACAGGGATGCTTTGAGTTACTGCTCTTCCTGTATTGCACTTTAGAACCTGGTCTCATTTCTTCCATTCCTCACCTCCAATGCTTAGAGATCTGCAGTCCCCATGAAGGAGCCTCCTGCCCTTGCGATCAGAGACTGTTGTCAGACTGCCTGGTGTAGCACAGGCCTAGCAGAGATAGCATGAATATCAGTGCCAGGCATGTCTGGCTTAAACCTCAGCTCTGTTCATCCTAGCTCTGAGATTTGAGCCAATCTTTAAAGCTCTGCCCACCCTCCACCCCCTTATCTGTAGAATTGAGATGTGGCTCCTGCCCTCATAGGTAGCTGTGTGATAAGAGACAACGAAAGCTACAAGTGTCTGGCACAAGGCCTCTCAGAAACACCGATATGTATTTTTTTTCCCTATCCTCTTGAAAGGAGGGGGGCCCAGGTAGTCCTCTAGCTCTCTTTGCTAGGTGCTGGTTGGTGGAGCTGGCCTTGCTGTGGTGGAGACAAAGAGGTCATTCTCCATACTTTGAATGTACTCATCTTAGTCCTAGTTCCTTGAAGGTAGAGTTCATTTTAAGAGCCACATGTTAAATAGGAAGAAAGTAAAGGGCTGGAGACATGGCTCAGTGGTTAAGAATAGGTTCAGTTCTGCTCCTGCAGAAGGCCACAGTTCCATTCTTAAAACCCAATCGGTGCTTCACAACTGCCTGTAACTCTGGTTCCAGGGCATCTTGTAGCTTCTTCTGGCCTCCATGGGTATTGAACACACATGTACATATGCCTCCCAACACACACACAATTTAAAAATAAGCTTTGTTTAAAGAAAGAGGAAGGGAAAGGAAAGGAAAACAGCATGGTGATTTCTTATCTTTGTTCTTGTTAAGTCTGTCCTTTTCTGTGAGGTTCTCAGACCTGAGATCAAGGAGACAGAACCGTGTGGGTATCAGGCTTGGGGATCCATCAGCACCTCTTGGGCCAGCACTGGTAGTTTGGATGAGTCACCTTCCAAGGGTGTGCATGCATGAAAGCAAAGCACTGGATGAGTTGGGTCAGGATCCCCCGGGAGACGCTTTGAAGCTCTTTCCTGGTCCTTCTTCCAGCCCCCTGTTGCGGTCCGGCACATACCCTGGCCCCTGCCGAGTGTGTTCCCCAGGTGGCCCCTGGACTCCAGTAGCTCCCTGGCATTCTGTTACTGCGAGCGAGATAGCTTCTTTCTCTGGAACAGTAGCTGCCGTCCTCCCAGCAGCCGTAACAGCTGCACGCTAGACATTGCATTACACTGCAAACTGGACAGACTCCCCACCTCTGGGGTTTCAGTGAGTGGTTTATACAGTTGGCAGGGAAGGTGATAATATCAGACTCGGGGCAACTGGCCTTATTGTGAGATTGCATACTGCTTCTAGGCCAAATTTAGGGATCCTCTGCCTCTGAGGTAGGGGTGGGTGTGGACCAAGGGGGGAACCTCTCAGGATAAGCAAGAATTAACTTGGCTTCTCTGAACAGTCCCTGAAAGGCTGGGGTTGTAGTTTAGTTGGTAGAGCACTTGTCTAGCACAAAGTCCTGAATGCAGTTCGAAGCTCCACATAAACGAGGTGTGGTAGCCCACTCCTTAATCCCAGCACTGGGAAGATAGAGGCAGGAGGGCCAGATAGAGGGATGGTGTGTCCACGGGTGCCACAGAGTCAGGTGAGGACTGGCAGTGGATTTTGGCAGGACATGATGGTCGGGGAGCTTGGTCCTTGGGTATTTTCAGAGAGTATATGGGGAAAGAAGTGCCCAGGCTCTTGAGGTTCAGTTATAGCACAGAGGTCAGAGCCCCACTAAGAAGCACGTGTCCTTTCCACTTTGTGGAACCCTTGCTGGCCGCAGCCTCTAAGAGCCACTGGTCCTCTCGGGACAGGTAGGACCATACTGAGGTGACTGGGCTTGCTTGGTGCGGTGATAGCAGTAGCCACATGTTCATCTCTATCTGGCTTTTCATTCATCGTTACATGTGAGCTGTTAGCTTAGTTCATTTATTCATTTCGGGGCCTGGGCAGGGAGACAGGTCGTGTTTATAGTTCTAGCTCACCTTGAACTCACCGTTCAAGGAGGTGGCTGGTCCTCCTGCCTGAGCCACCATGTCTGTGTAGTGAGCTCATGCCCCTCGGAATCTCCAGTTGGAGCCATGATGGGTAGTGCTGTTTCCAGATTTTCAGGTGTCAGCCTGGCCTCACGTGAGATCATCCTGCCTCGGCCTCCCCTGTGTTGGGCTTGTGGGCATGCACTACCATGCCCACTTTATTCCTAGCCTTGTGCACTAGTGTGCTGGCAAACATGAACACATGGTTCTATATGAAGGGGTGTAACTATAAGTCACAAAATATAGGATGAATCCTGCCAGACAGCTCAAAGTGACAGCACACACTCCATCAGCAGTGTGAGACCTGAGGTAATAGGTCTCTTTCACGGTAGCTGTAAGGGAGGAAGTAAAGTGAGATCCTTTTTCCTTTTGTGATTAAATGATAAAGTATCTCTACATATGTTTGTGTGGTGGGCCTGGTGAGTCTTTTCTGTCCAGCCAACCTCTTTCTCCAGACAAGGTCTTACTGCATTGCGCTGGCTGGCTTAACGCTCACTGTGTAGACTTTGCTGGCTTTGAACTTGAGGGATGCCCTGGCTCTGCCCTCCGAGTGCGTATAGGTGTGCACTGCTACATTGGCTTGCCCCTCCCCCTTTCACCTGACAACTTTCCCTATTGATTCTAGAAATGAGGGCCAAGGTGTTTCTGTGGGTTTGGGCCCAGGATCTCTGGCATACTGGGCAGCTAAGGGCTCTGCCACTGGGCACCGTCTCCAGCTGATGTCTAGGAACTCTTTTTTTTTTAAGATTGAATTTTATTATTTTTTTAATTATGTATAGTGTATAGGTGTGTGTATGTGAGTGCAGTGCCTGCAGAGGCCAGAGATGTTGGTTACCCGGAGTCACAGGCAGTTATGAGCTGTTGTGGGTGCTAGGAACCAAACTTGGGTTCTCTGGAAGATCAGCAAGTGCTCTTAATCACTGAGCTGTCTCCCCAGGCCTTGATTTCTAGGAATTCTTTTGAGTCCTCTGTTTTATATGTTCATATGGCTATGTATATATGTAGTATGTATATATGTAGTATGTATGTATGTATATATGTTTTTTTGTTTGTTTGTTTGTTTGTTTTGAGGCAAGGTCTTACTGTGTAGCCCTGCAACTCAATATATAGACCAGCCTGGCTTTAAACTCACAAGAGATCACCCTGCCTCTGCCTCCCAAATTCTGGAATTAAAAGCCTATATAACCACACTGGACTAAATAGGCTTTTTTTCCCCTTTGAAATAAAATCTCATGCAATCCAGGTTTCCTCCTCTGAGTTCTAAAGATAACCTTGAATTTCTAATCCTCTTGCCTCTGCCTCCTGAGTTCTGGAACAGTTCATACTTGTGGCCTTGCTTTGGGTGCTGGGCGAGCACTAACCAGCCAAGCTGCACCTGTGGCCCCTATTCCTCAGGTTTTAATGGCATAGGTGTGTTTCCGTGTAGCCTGAGGCCTCTGATTAGACTAGCCTAGCTGGCCAGTTAGTGCCAGTGATCTGACCATCTGCCTGACACAGATCCTGGCGCGGTTGGTCACCACTAGGGGCAGGAGAATCAGGAGTCTGCAGTTCGTCATCCTCAGCCACACAGCTAAGTCCAAGCTAGCCAGGGTTACATGAAATCTTGTCTCTAAAAACAGAAATGCATTTCATGTAGTTAACTTATTATTTCCATGTAGCATCTTGGGCTTCTGATGGATACCTCTCCACAACAAACAGCTGGGACTATCCCATGTTCCCAACTCATTTTTAATTCAAGTATGCATGAAAATACAGCAGTATATACTCCAGCCTCCCCCCCCGCCTCCATGCAGTGCATCTTGTACCCCACACTTCCCCAGCCCAGCAACTGTATACCCCAACTCCCTACATAATGCTCTCACTCAGCACCTCCCCCCACCATACTCATACCCTGTCTACCCCAGATATCCCCAGAGTTACCCCTACCCCACACCTACACATCCAAATACATCTCTAGCATACACAAATCTCCATGGATACCACCTCCATACTCCTCCCTAAGTAACTGAGAGGGCCTGGCCTGGTGGTCAGCTCAAGGTGTCTGTTTTGTGAGACTCTTCCCGGCTTCAGAGCCTCACCTTTGGTCCTGGAAGCCTCACCTTTGGTCCTGGCGCCCTGGCCTCTATTGGTTTTGTTTGGGGAGGAAGCAACAGCTTGTGCTCTTGAAAGAATTCCGAGAAGAAAAACAATTGTCTGAGTGCCAGAGCCCCTGGGGAGTGAGATCTACACTCAGCTGTTCTGATCCTGGGCTCAGAAGAGCTATTGTGTAGAGAGAGACAACGCCAGGGATTGGAG
The DNA here is from genome assembly GCA_036184795.1 of Tokudaia tokunoshimensis. NCBI lineage: Eukaryota > Metazoa > Chordata > Mammalia > Rodentia > Muridae > Tokudaia > Tokudaia tokunoshimensis. Next base: position 111,469,040 of record BTHU01000008.1, read on the forward strand.
CGGAGCACGCTTGTCCTTCAGACATGTCCAGCCCTCAGAGTTTTAGGGCAGCGCAGTGGATGGGTCCCCACACCTAGCCAAACTTTCCTGTCCACAGGAAGTGAGGGTGAGCCTGTACTGAGGTCACTCCTGTAGGACTCGCTGCCATTGGGCGTGGGGGATGTCGCCATGTTTACTGTTGAGTGCTGCTGTGTACTGACTGCACCAGGGCATCCCGGTCAGGAAGGCTCACCCTTACCTCAAGCAGGGGCAGGCTGAACCCACACACTTAACCAGTACACTACCCAGGGCTGCATAGTGGTGCAGAGGTTGTCAGCATCCTGGAGGGAGGGTGGCGCTTACATGCAACAGCTACAGGGAGGTGGAAGCTTCTGGACCAGCACGGGAGCATGTACTCCACATGTACCCCACCTTTTCTCATCAGTTGGCTTACAAGCCTTGTCCTGTTTTGGGGTCTCTGTCCTAGGCTGCGTACTCACAGGCCCTGGCCAGGGAACTAGAAGATACTTGGATTGAATGGAAGGCCTGGAAGAGAAAGGACTTTAGGTTGAGGAGGGTCAAGAGCTGAGCAGGTGGAGTGGGCGTCTCCCACCTCTGTGTCCCTTGCCTGCTGTGACTAACTTTCCCTGGCTTGCACTTGGGTTCGCCGTATGTACAGCAGAGTCTGCAGATCTGCCCTTGTCTCCAGGAAAAGGGCAGGTCTTTTCCCTCTGACACTGAAGGGATGGGGCTATATGCTGGGGATACTCTTGGGGGTTTACTTTTAAAGATAGGTCATGTGCGCGTGTGCATGGCAGTGGACAGACTGCAGGATTCAGTTCTCTCTCCCTGTCATATGGGATTAAACACAGGCTTGGCATAAGCACCGTTGCCCGCTGGCCTTTTTTTGGTGTGGTGGAGACTGGTTGGTGTGCAGGTTGGCCACAAACCTTGAACTCCTGATCCTCCTGCCTGCTGAGATTACAGATGTGTGCCACCGAACCTGGCCTCAAATGGAGAGGCCTCTTAGGTGACCTGGGGACAAGTATAGGAGGGTGCCACAATGAAGACAAAAGCAAGAGTGTGGACCTGCTGTCTCCATCCCTGGGGCTGGTACCTGTTGCTTTGATGCCTGTGTGTCCGGCCACAGTGCAGGGCAGTCAGATCACAGACACGCCCTCATGTCTCCTTCCTTCAGAGTTTGCTGTTGCTTTGCAGTGAAGAAATTGCACCTCTGAACAACCAAACACTCCCCCAGGATCCCACAGTAGACGGTTAGAGCTGCGTCACGTCCTCTTGTGGCCTGGCCTGGCTTGGCTTTCTTACCCTCTCAGCTGAACACATGGATTAGGTAAGGATTACAGACCTCCTTAAGTAGTCCCCCACAAATAAATGTGCCAGTTCTGACTTGTGGTTCAATGACTTTAATTAGGATTTTATCACTTGTAGATCACACCAAAGAGAAGACAGCTGTCTTCCTGTCTCAGACTGTGACACTGAGAAGCAGCTGATCAGACCAGAGTTTAAAATAGCTTATAGTCTCCTAAGAGAGAGTTCCAGAGCAACCTCCTCCTTACCTGGGAATTGATGTGAGTCTTGCTTTTCAAACTCTGGGTTCTGAGAGTGTTGTCACTGCAGTCTCTGTTCCCACTTGTCACCGGGTCGAATTGGCTGACCTGGCAAACTACTTGGGTGTCCGCTTCCTTCTGGAGCACAGCCTTCCCAACAGAGTCAACTATGCTTTGGCGAAGGGTATGTAGGCAGCCATGCCTGTCCCCCCTCCCCTAATCTCCAGACAAGCTCAGAAACTCAGATGCCTGGTGTTGTCGCCTGTTTGCACATGGTTCCGTGTTAGCACAGAGGGAATGGAGCAGTGACACACAGGTTGGGTATCAGTCTTAGCTTATATCTCGACTGGCCTTTGTGGTAGTCAAACTTGGAGAGCATGCTGGGAACACAGGACACTGCACTGTCCCCCATTTGGGAAGTTGGCTCTAGACACAGAACCGTGCCCTTCCCATGTCCCTATGAAAACAAGATGCCTTTTCCCTATGCACTTTGTTAGGTCATAGCTGTCAATGCCATGTGCAACCAAGCACTTCACTCCAAGCAACAGGGATCGATGCTGGCTGACTTTAAATGAAAATCAAGTACTGTATATATACATATATATATGTATATATATATATATATGTATATGTACATATATATATATATGTACATATATATATATGTTTAGAGATTTATTTTTTACTGACCATGGTGGCACTTGCCTTTTAACCCTGCACTCAGGAGACAGGCAGGCAGGGCTCTGTGAGTTTAAGATTAATCTGCCTACAGAGTGAGTTCTAAGCTAACTAGGGCTACACAGTGAGACCTTATCTTTAAAAGGGAAGATGGGGTCACTGTGTAGTCTTGGCTAGTCTGGGACTCACTAGTAGGCTGGCCTTGAACCTGAAGTCACAGTGATCTGCCTGCCTCTGCTTCAGTTTTATTTTTCAGTTATGTGTATTCCCATGTTGCTGTGTGTGGGTCTATGCATGTGCGTGCAGTTGCCCTCCAAAGCCAAAAAGAGGCATCAGTTCCCCCAGAGCTGGAATTACAGGCTGATATGGTGCTGAGAACCAAATTCAGGTCCTTTGGAAGCAGTGTGAACTCTAACCACTGAACCATCTTTCCAGCTCCAGCAGTATCTAAAATGCAAGCTGCCATGGATGTCTGTAATCCCGGTACCTTTGGCAGCCCAGGTTAGCCTCCAGCTCTTATCACTAAGGATGACCTTGACTTCCTGGTCCTCCTTGCCTCTGTCTTTCAAGTGTATTACAGACACTTGGCCGCCAGTTCCACCTCACTGGTTGTTGGACTCAATCTTGATTCCCTTTTGTTGTTGCCACCAGAAATGTGTTCAAGCCTCTCTCTGCAGGGCGTCATTCCCAGCTCTTAGTCCTGTGTGCTGTATAGGACCAGTAGTAGCCAGTGACACTCTCCTACTGCAGAGTCTGCAAGGAAAGTGGGTGTGGCCACGTTAGGCTCCAAACGTGCAGTGGGCCACTCCCTGCTGTAAGTGACCGCGAGGTAGATGGAAGTGAGACCTCAAGTCTAACCTGGTTTCTGCACTTCTCTTTCTGCATTCTTTATCTGAACCTACTGTAGCTTTAGACATTACATCACTTGTGTGGTTTCTCAGTTTCTTCTTGTCCTGTGTGCTCTGTGTCCAGAGCCCACTGGTGACCACAGTGCCCCTTAGACAGTTGGCCACTTCCTCTTCTGGCTCATCTTCTTGACGAGGTCTGACTGGGTCAGGTCCTGAGAGTAGGCGGGCCATTAAGCCTGCTGGCTCCTAGGTCTTGCCGGGAAGCTGATAATTTGGTAGGTGCTGTTTATCACAGGTCCTCCTTGCTGCTGAGTCCAGTTCCTCTTGAGCTAGATAATATTTGAGGCCTTTGCAGTGCCACAAGTCAGTGGTTATATTTTCACTTGGTCTAAGAATGGGCCATGGTTGTAATTCCCTTGTTGCTGTACGAAAGAGATCCAAGCTGTGGCCATTTGAGATTTTGAAAGTGTGATACAGTCGGGAAACATCAGTAAACAGGTTGACCCAGCTTTTATTTGCTGTGAGTTATGAGTTAACGAGCAGGCGCCTTAGCCATCCTGAACCAGGTTGTTTGGATGGAATGATACCGGATCCCAGGTATGAACAGGGTCTAGAGAGCCTCGTGTGTCCGCAAGTGAACACACTTGCGCTTGCTACCTGTGTGACCTCAACAGTGACCTTTGTCCTTTCCTTCCTGGCTCTTGTTAAATGCTCTACATAAATACCATTCTTTTCATGGCTGTCTTTCCTCTTCAGCTGACCTCTGCATCCTGTCCAGCATGGCCTTCCCACTGCACCTGTGTCTTTGGAAGATGCCCTGTTCCCCAGGATTCAGTCTCTTCATACCTGTTCCTTCCTGTGATCCTAGCAGTCCTCGCCATGGCCACTGGCTCCAGGTGGCTGCGGGCTTCATCCTCTCTGGTTCCCACTGTACCAGGCCCCTGTGGCATTGATGCCATGTAGTAATGATACACTTACTGTCTCCTCAACTGCCCCCGGCTCCCTGAGGGCAGCAAGTTCACCTCAGTTCCTGTCACCTTTGCTAGATGACAAGGCTCAGGCACATGGGTTTGGGAGTTGGCTAGGCTGAGATTTTCCTTCAAGAAAAGCAGACTTGCCTTTTGGATAAATCCAATGGTTATTTATTTGTTTAATTCTTTCTTTTTTTTTTTTTTTTTTTTTTGGTTTTTCGAGACAGGGTTTCTCTGTATAGCCCTGGCCTGGAACTCGCTCTGTAGACCAGGCTGGCCTCGAACTCAGAAATCCGCCTGCCTCTGCCTCCCAAGTGCTAGGATTAAAGGCGTGCGCCACCACCGCCCGGCATTTAAAAGCCTGCCAGCCAAAGTGATTGGGCAAACATAGCGTTTCATGGCCTTGCCCTTCCCTTCCCTTCCCCATTCCTTCCTCCTTGCTGAACTGTTAGATCACATTCCTAAAGCTAGCCACTAAATCTGTTTCCTTATTTGGCCACTTTCTCCCCTGAAGCTGACCACCAAGGTCCAGCTATTAAAGTACTGAAGCCCAGCAATCAAAGCCCCATCTCGCTGCCCTAATTAACCTAACTCAGGCTTTCCGTTTATAAAGCACTCTTTGCCTGTGGGCCATGTGTCCTCCTTCTCCAGAGGCAGTCCTTTGTCCTCTGGAACAATACTCCATTCTCCTTCTCCCTCATCCTCTATCTCCTGTCTTTGTCTCTTATCCCTGCCCTTTGTCTCTCTAGGGCAAATAAATCTCCTTTGTGCTGAGAACTTGGTCTTGGTGTGTCCTGTTCCAGCTCTAATCCTTTTGGTGATATTAAGCAGTTTGAACTCCACAGGGGCTCATGAAGTCAGACAATGGCAGCAGTCTCACACAGGTGTGGGCTACTGGAGCTTTGTCAGTGGTCCATAGAGAATAAAGGGGGGATTTTAGTTGGTATTAGACTTGGAGGAAGCTGGACACCGCCAAGAGCCCTGTGTCATAGCTATGGTGTTGGCCGGTTGGGGTGGCACCGCTCATGTGTGAGGTTAGAGGTCAACCTATTTTAAGAAAATCAGTTCTCTTCCCCCGCCCCCCCCCCCAGCAGTGATAGCATATACCTTTAATCCCAGCACTTGGGGTTGGTTTGGTGCTCCTATGCATTCAAATGCAAATACTGGGCCCCAAGATCTGGTTGCCCCTAACAAGGAGATCATCAGGTGCACCAAATGATGCTATGTAAGCCTTGCCCTCAAGTTATCCCGGATTGGTTAATAAAGATGCCTACATCATGAGTGGGCAGAAGAGAGGGGGCGGAGCAAGGGTTCCCAGGCTTGGAGTCTCAGGCAGGGACCTCAGGAGAGGAAGGAGTAAGAAGGAGGTGGCCACAGGGCAGGTGGATCTTGAGCACGTGACCACGAGGGCTGGCCTGATGGAGTAGGAGTGGCCCAGGTCAACATGGCAAGTGATGTCTCAGGGATCACCACAGGCAAGTAGACAAAGTGGCATAGAAGGTTGATATCTGCCCAGCTCTAGCGCTTTAAGGTTTATTATAAACCTAAAGGTCTCTGTGTCTTTTATCTGGGAACAATGATAGTGTGAAGTGGAGTAGAAACCCCTAGTAGATATTAAAGACAACAGGGGGTGTAGCACCCTCCAAAATAATAAAAACCACTACAGGTAGATCTCTGTGTTCAAGACCAGTCTGATCTACAAAGTGAGCTCTAGAGCAGCCAGAGCTACACAGAGAAACCCTGTCTTGAAAAACTCAGTTCTCTCCTCCTAGGGATCTAGGGATTGAACTCGGGTCAGGAGATTTGTGCGGCTAGTTCCTTTTACCTCCTGAGTTCCTCATGCCCTGTTTCTTGTTTGTTCGTTTGTTTCTCTTGTTTTGTCTTGAGACAGGGTTTCTTGTAGCTGAGAATGACCTTGAACTCTTAAAGCCACTGCCCTGCCTCCCTGTCTGAGATTTCAGGCATATACCACTCAGGCCTGGTCTATGTGGTACTTGGTATCAAACTTAAGGCTTCTTCCTTGCTAGAAGCACTCTGCCAGCTGATTTACATCCTGCTTAAGCAAACAACAACAACACCTCCAGTTTGTTCTTTAGGGGAGGACTTGTGCCACCACTTGACGCATGTGGAGGTGAAGGGGCAACTCATGCGCATGCGCTGCAGCTTTGCTGCATGTTTCCTTCTGTGCACCTGCTGAAAACTTGATCGAACCCAGGTCATGGGTGCTGTTGACGTTGATGCCTGTGTTGCCCGACAAGAGTGGAAGCTGTTGGCAGCTGTCAAGGAACTTTTGGGAGGATCCAGAAATGGTACAAATAAGCAGAACTGGCTTGGATGTGTGTGGGAGGTGTAGGGTGTCTTCTGCAGAGCCATGAGGTTTCTGGGTTCTTGCTCATTATTTGTATAAGATCCCAGAATGGTGAGAACTGGGGAGACGGACCTCCCTCCTGGCTCAGCCTCTGCATCCCAGGATGGAATGGAGGAAGGGGAAGCCATGTGCTCTTCCAGCCTGGCCTAGCAGTCACCTAATGCCATCAGGAACAGAGATTCTGGGTGGCTGCACCAGGCCCACAACTGATGATCAGTTGACCCTTCCCTGACTGTCTACCGTGAAGTCCTGGAAGAGGTCCCAGGCACCTTCCTATAGTGACAGTTTTGGAATTTCGGTTTCTTTAAAAAAACACACACACAGAACTATTATAAGAATACGTTTTTGTTTTAATCCAGTTGTGGGATGTGGGCTGCTTCAGACTGTCCCCAGCAGCTGACTATGATTTGCCTCGTGTTCTAGCAGAAGCATGATTTTGCCAGCAGCAAAGTTTCTAAGATTGTGTGATGGTACAAATTCTGGGGAGTTTTCAGAGGGTACATAAATGCTAGGGCCTTGAGAGGTAAGACGAGTCGTTGGCTGTTGGTCGCGGTTTGTTAAGTAGTCCTGCACAAAGAAGAGACAAGAAATTAGATATCCTGATGACGAAGATTGAACTAACCCCAAGGAAATCGACACCCCAGTCATCAGGAAGTAGTCTAACAATAACGTCGCCCCCTTTCCTTTCTGTCCTTGTTTCTCTTCTATCTAGTGTCAGGGGTTGAAATGGTTGGAAAAAGGTGGAGAAGGGCGGAAGAGAGAAGAACCCACAAAGTAGCCACAGACAGCCACACCTTCCACAGGAAGCCGGCACACAAGTACTGGGCCCTGCAGCCTCCCCGGGGCCCTGTGATCAGCTTACTAGCGCCTAGGCTGAGAGTGGGTGAGGAAGTGTTGGCAGTCAGGAGCTCTGCTTTGCAGCTGAGGCAGCTCTTCCCCTCCAAGAAAAGAGGGATGTGAGACCAGGTGGGAAGGAGGGGGGTGGCCTCACCGTTTAGCATCGGTTAGCGTCTTAGCTGAAAATACTCTGTGAATAGTGAGCTCTGCATGATGGAGGTGTCTCTGCTAATTTAGGGAGCCAGCCCCCGTGTGTCTGTTGTGTCTGCTGCTGTGTATAGTCAGGTTACAGAGGGACGCTGGTGTGGTGCAGGCCTCCGCCAACCCCGTCTGTGCCCTGCAATGCCGGGGTAGGGCGTGTCCTAAGACACTGACTCGGCTTTTGAGGTCTGTTCTCCAGTCAGGGTTGGAAATAGTTTAGGATTAGCATTAGAAACAAGACAGTGAGTCCCTTGCATCTGGATTTGCTGGTTGCTTTTGTTTGTTGCTAAATTTTTGACAACAGAAGTAAAATGGAAAGATATTACACAGTTAGGCTGGGCAGCTCCACCCCATCAGGTCTTAGCCCTTTTTAAGTGTGGCGTTGCCATGGTAACAACCTTGCCTCTGTAGTTAGTGTGAGACTCAGCTGTGCCCTCACAGCCTCCAGTCTGTTTCCCTGAACATCTGGCCCTCTAACTGTGCCCAGCAGACTGAACTATGTCACAGTTCCAATTATCCCTTGTGACAAGCGCTGTTCTGAATACCTCTGCCTGGAGTTTCGGGTCCAGAAATGGTTGTGTTTGGGGCTTATATCACTCTAGGATAGCATCAGAAGTCCACTCAACCCTGTGATGTGTCGTAAAAGTACTTTAGAGTCTAATAGGCCAGGCATGCTCGATATCTGTGAGTTCAAGGCCATCATGGTCCGTATCGAGAGCTCCAGGTCAGTCAGAGAGAGACAGACACACAGAGACAGAGACATAAAGACACAAAAGAGATACAGAGGCAGACTGACTGAGACTAGCTGTGTGCCATGTCAGGGCAAGAATTGGGCCAGAGCAAGGAGTAGGCATTCAGAGAGGAGCAGCCTGAAGGCCACCCCTCCCCGTGCCCCATGGGGCTTCTGGCAACCCCAGGCCATGTGACTCTGGATGAGTTACTTAATTATACTGTGCCTCTGATTTTCTCATCCGCAAAAACAGGAAGGAATGCTGACCTTATAAAATGTCTGCAGTGGTTAATTGGATAAAATTGATTATGTTCAGTAATGTCAGTATTATTCAGTTTAAGTGAGTTGTCTATATGACCTATCACTCACGAGTAGGAAAAGCAGGTCAGAAGTGAATGTTTGCACCCAGCTCTCTCTCGGAAGAGCTCACCTCCAAGTCATTGGGTCCTTAGTGTGACTGATGCTTTCTTGTTTTATTGACCCTACTTAAGTTTTATCTCCCCTGTTCTCTCCAAAAGTGGGCAAGATTGATCTGGGATGTGGCTCAGTTGGTAGAGTCTGTTGTGGTTCCAGTAATTCAGTTGGCTGTCAGCTCTCTTGGGTTTTATTGAACGAAAGTGCAGGGTGGGTGGTGGTGAGGGAACAGCCGACTCCCTAGGAAAAATGCCGCAAGAGTCAGGTATGAGCCTGGCCCGTCCCTGTTGGGCAGCAGGATTTGGACCTTGCCAGGATACCAGTAAGCATTTCCACAGTAGGTAGGCATCATGGAGCAGAAGGCTTGCACTAGACAGTGGACCTGATTCCCTTACTTAAGCCACAAGTGTCCCTGCTGAAGTACCACCAGGGCCACCTGTCCCAAAAAGGGTCCTGTAGTTTGCTTACAACCCCAATATGGGTGAGGATTAATATCAGGATTTGCCTGTCTCCTGCTCAGTCCAAGCCTGTGATGTAGGCTTCCTGTAGGCCTCAGGGCTTCCTATAGGGAGAAGCCAGGCGGGAGTTCAGAGCTTCTCAGTTCTGGGCCGCCCAGGTGAAATGGTCTGGTCTGGCTCTCTCTAAAGGAGAAGGGGACTGTGGTTTCTGCTGTGCCCTCTGCCTAACCTTCCAGTTGCTTACTTCCTGCTGCCGCTGGTGAGGTGAAGCCCTGGGCACTGGGAGGGATGTGTGCTCACCCATCTGTACCAGTCGTTCCCTGTTGTGCCCTCCCTCTGCCCCGCCCCCTCCCAATCATTCCTGAAGGGACAGGACAAGGGAGGTGTACTTTGGAGACTCTCCCCAGCCACCTAGAGGGCCACTGCCTCTTGTCATGCTCTTGGTACCATCCCTGCCTTGTTCTGGGTCCGTGTGCCGGTGCCCACTTCCAACTCTGCCGTCTAAGAATCCAAAAGCGTTCTGGACTTTTCTCCAGAAAGCTGTACCCTCTCAAGTGTGTGTGTGCGTGTGCGTGTGCGTGTGTGTGTGCGTGTGTGTGTGACGCGCGCGCGCACATTTGTAGGCCCTGGAATCTGACCAGGTACCCGGGTAAGGATCCCGGTCGCACTTGAATTCTCAGTATGTGCTAGTGCTTTTTCTCCTTGACTCCTAGCTTGCAATGCATGCAGTTCCTAGCACCAGGGATCTGGCCCATATCCGTGGACTTATAAAGGAAGTATGCGGGAGGAGTTCCCTGCCGCCTCCCTTGCACTTGTGGCAGGATGCCCAGTTGCACTTCTGGAAAGAACAAGGGCTGACTTGGTCTGAGGCCAGCTCCCCGTGTTCCTCCACCACACATAGGCTATCAGTGACCCCAGGGTCAAAGCTGTGTGACGCCAGCAGGAGCGGCATTAGCCCGGCATGCTGCTGCCTTGGTCTCAGTGGACAGTGGGGCTGGTCCTGCCTCTCTTCTGCAACCAGGAGCCCTCTTTCCTATTGCTGAGGATATTTTGAGCAGCACAGACCCCTCACAGCCTCTGCACGCACTTCCAGCCTCACTCTGGTGTGCGTGAAAGCTGCCACACCCTTTCTCTGTCCCCACACCCCACAGCGCTGCCACCTCCTTTGTCCAAGGCACCTTCTCCCCGCCCCCCATGTCACTACCGCAGTCTCAGCCCCGCTGCCTCCGCCCAGTCTCTCTGCAGCCTGTCCTGCCTCACTTCAGACCTAGTTCCAGCTCTTTTCCTGGGCCTTATCTCTGGCTTCCTCATGGCTCTGCCAGCCGCCAGCCAGGCACTTCGTTCTTTCTCTCTCTCTCTCTGTCCACAGGCCTCTACAGACTAGCTGTACCCACAGGGGAGCTGTGGCTCCTGCTATGACCTACCTCTGGTCTGGTGGTCCCCAGCCTACCATGTCACACTCTGTGAGCTCTTTGTGAGGGACCAGAAGACCCATGTCTATGCCTGGTGCCCTCATGGGGTCCAGAAGAAGGTGTCTGATCCCCTAGAAGTGGAGTTTTGAATAGTTTTGAGCTACCCTGTAGGTGATGGGAATTGAACTGAAGTCTTCTTGAAGGACAGCCAGTGCTCTTCCCTGCTGAGCCATCTCCCCATCCCTTCCAAGGCACCATCTAACATGCCCTAACGTCCTCTCAAGCCCTTGATGAAGCAGGCGTTAGGACATACAGAGCTCTTCCTGTTCGGAGGCTTGCTGAGAGCATCAGAGACGACCCATGGGAATACAAGCCCCCCTGTGGCCCCTGGAGATGCCGGCTGTCAGGACTGCAGCCCTGCGCCCAGTCTACAGTGCTCTCCTCCTTGCCCCTCTGGGAGCTACCTGCCCACCCAAGCTGCAGGTTTCTCCCTCATCATTTCTGCCTTGTAATACTTTGATGATGTCACCATGACTGTCCTTGTTTTCAGGGATGAGGAAACCAAGGCCAGACTTGCCTAAGGCCACACAGTCAGTGCAGCCTGACTTCCCACTGGGTTGTCAGCTAGAGCACACACGCTCTATGAGTAGCAGGTGTCAGGCCTGAGGGTATAGACAGGTAAGGCAGGTGCCTTCCCGAGAACGTACAGGCTGCTGTCAGAGTGGACCCTCAGACAGGAGCCCCTGGCAGCAGCTCGGGTTTGCATTTGGAGACCCAGAAAGGGAAGACAACAAACAGCTCAGTGGGATCCATCTGCCTAGAGGTCAGAGCCGGCTCTTGTGATGCCCCTGCTGTCTCCCCCGGCCTCTGGGCAGTAAGCAGCCTGCAGTTTCTGGTCCCAAGCATGGTGCTGTTCAGTCCAGCGCTTATCATTCCATCTTCAGGGTGAGTCAGACACCAGTGGCTGCCCTACCCTACTAAGTGCCCTTATAACACAGCTCCCAGGGGCCACCGCACCCAACAGGAAGTACCTCCACCCTATCATGAGATGGCCCTGGCTCTAAGGACAGGCAACAGGGTGCTGTTGTGGGAGCTACCAGGTTTGCCCCAACACTGCCAGCTTCTTCCTGCCCCTGCCTTGGGCACTGCATGGCGTCTGTCACTTTTTTTTCTTACCTCGAGTTAGAACCGCAGAGGCTTTCACTGACCTCTTAGGAGACTACAAGGTGGGAGGGTGGGGGGTTGGGGGTTGTTTGCATGGGAAGGGAAGGAATTTGAGGCCCCTTTTTTTCTAATGTCTTTCAAAGTTTATTTATCTTGGGGTGGGGTGGGGTGGGAGTTGGTATGTGCATGCTACCATGTGTATGTGGAGGTCAGAGGGCAACTTGCAGGAGCTTTTTCCTTCCACCAAACCTTATACTCAGGACATCAGACTTGTCCGTAAGCACCTTAACCCGCTAAGCCATTTTCCTGGCTCAAGGCCTTGCTTTTCTTGATTGATACACAGAGGGCCGGTTCCTGTGGAACTGTGGGCTGTCTGTCTCTGCATTGAGAAGTGGTCTGTACTGTGAGCTCTTACTGGTTCTCCAGCTGCCTCAGGAATAGATTAAGACATCCCATCAGCAGCTGGCATGCCCCACTCCTAACCATACCTGTATCCCTTAACTCCCTCCTGGAAGGAAGAGCCCCAGGCTTCAAAAAGCTGAGTTCGTGGGACATCGCAGGATGACAGATGACCTTGTTCCTTGGCCACTCAATTTAGATCCTTCATCTTTGGGGCACCTGGCCCTGGGCACACTGCCTTTAACCTTAACCACCCTTCAAACTCATACCCACAAGTAGCAGCAGGCTAGGGCAAGTCCAGGCTGGGAGCCGAGAGATCTCGCCGGACTCTGTTCTCTTCCCACAGTGCTGTCAGCGTAGGCAGAACTAGAGGAAGACTTGTCACCCCTTCCTGACCTCCTTAGGCCCCAGCAGGGCCAGCCACGTGGGTCTGCCCTACATGCCGTGCCAGGTTTTGTCAAGCAGTCACTGCTCCCAGGAATGTTCTCTTTAACCACTTGGTACCCTGCCCCATGTGACATCAAGAATTGAGTTGAAGGGTTGCCTCCCTCTCTGATTGCCAGTTCCCCCGATATGCAAAACCCAGCAAAGCCTCCTCACCAGGTCTGTTCCTTTGAGTACACTGGGGATCCTCGAAGTGTAGCCTTTTTTTCATCATTCATGAGCTCAAGACAGAGGGAGCAAACACAATGAACTGGGGGTGCAGAGATGCCCTCTGTCTTAATAACCTGGGGGAAGGGACAGCAAGGGAAAGTGTATGTCTTAATCTATTCCCTCCTTTCCTCTCTTCGTGTGTCTGGTTGAGGACTGAACCCCAAGTAGTGTCTCTGCATTCAGACAGCCATGTGGGCAGGGCACCAGTGCTCAGCTAGTGAAGGCGCCTTCCAGGAGAGGCACTGAGGAGCAAGGCCACGTTAAAGTCAATATGAGGAGCTCAGGTAGAGGCATCCCCAAAGCTCAATAAAGCTCTAGCTAACAAAGAGAAAGGAAGCCAGAGAGAGGTAGCAACCGCCTCAACGCTTGAGCTACAACAAATCACGACCCTGTTGTCTCCCTCCCCCACCCCACACCCCTGAGACAGAGACAGGGATAGGTAAAATATAGTTACTAACATCTGTGACATCACCATACGTCTCAGAGATGCTAAAGGGGTAGGGGATATTATAGACTATTTTATGCCAGCAAATTAAGTAATTTAGGTGAAATATGTGGTTGGTTTTGTTTCTTTTTTTTTTGTTTGTTTGTTTTTCGAGGCAGGGTTTCTCTGTGTAGCCTTGGCTGTCCTGGAACTCACTCTGTAGACCAGGCTGGCCTCGAACTCAGAAATCCACCTGCCTCTGCCTCCCAAGTGCTGGGATTAAAGGCGTGCGCCACCACCGCCCGGTTGGTTTTGTTTCTTGACTCATGGAGAAATGAGCAGCGGGGACAGGGATCATTCAGTGAAGCTGCACAGCACTGAGACCTCAGTCGATCCACAGCACCCGCGGACCCGGGCCAGCAACATGGCTCCGTGGGGGAAGTCAATTGTGCCACCAGCCTGATTATTTACTTGAATTCGATCCCTGGGACCCGGATGGTTAAAGGAAAGAAGAGAGTCCCTAAAGGTTTCTTCTGCATATGTGTGCACCCAATAAATAAATGTAATTAGTACTGATAAATAAAACTAGAAAGCCGGGCATGCTCTTGTGTGCCTCTAATCTTGGTGCTGAGGAAGAGTCGGCTGCTTGAGCTCACTGGCTGGCTAGCCTAGCATATTTGGCAGTCCCAGGTGTTTGAGAGATGTGCTTCAATAAAACAAGACTGACGGAGGCTGCCAGGATGAACCAGCAGTTAGGAGCACTAACTGTTTTCTCTCAGAGGACGGGGGCTTGATTCCTTGCACACACGGGCTGGTTCCCATTTCCTGGAGATCCGAAGTCCTCTTCTGACTTCTGCAGGCTCATGCACACACATGGTGTACATACGTGCACTCGGGAACATACATGTACACATTAAATACATACATACATACATACATACATACATACATACATACATACATACACACATACATACTAAAGCCAAACTAGAGCCCCAAGGTGCACGACCTCTGAGGAGTGATACCCAAGGTTGACCTGTAGCTTTCACATAACATCTATATAAGTTCACGTGCACTCAGACATCTATAGCAAATACACAAAAAAGCTGTTTTTAAAATTGAACATCCTAATAGCCTAGTGTATCTTTATACACTAATTTAACACGTGTTAAGCAATGATGGTAGGAAAGTATTTAAAATGTGGGTGGTTTTTGGTAATTAAGTTTTTCTAAGAGCAGAAACATTTAATAAAAATGCTTCAGTTCATAACCTAGGGTAGTCTTGAATCCAAGGCTGGATGCTTCAGACATCATTGGCTTGATTTAGGGGTCTTATCTGTAGTATGTCTGGATGTGAGACCCCTGGGCCACCTCTCTTGTTGGGTATTCACTGGTGCCTTGGGCTAGCTATGGCTGGATCTGCACGTGTAGCCACATCTGAACTATGTGGGGAGACAGGAAAGGAGGCTGAGGTCAGAGTCAGTCTGAGAAACAGTACTACTCTCTCATAGGCTGCTTCTAATCTTGGCAAGAACTCCAGGGAAGGCAGGCCTGGAGGACCATGCTCCAGATCTGCTGCCGCCGTTTACAGGCTGTGACGCTGGGCATCTGTTTACAGGCTGTGACTCTGGGCATCTCTTCTCATTTTTCCTTTCTCTGATTTCTGAGTTATCTGCCCCACCCCTGTGTTGGGGGCACTCCTGTGATTCCTCTAGTTCTGAGCTCGTAAGTTCGTGAGTTCATCTCTCAGACTGGGGTGACCTATGCTGGAGTGGGGCTGGGGTGCAGGATTCTCAGCATCCCTAGAAGGGGAGTTGACTGGGGTGGGGCAGCAATGCCTGTGACCTAAGTTGGCCGTTGGCCCAAAGCAGTTCTCGTCTCAGGCATGCTTGCTGTCCCTCCTGAGAGGCACCATGTCCCCACCTGTGTGCCCTGTGCACTGCTTACCCGCTCCTGCCACCCGTGGTCGCCCATTCCCTGCCTGTGGTCTCTGCCCTACTCAGCTTCCCAAATGGGGGAACTGGCTGGCTGTAGACCACGCTGTACCTACCAGACAGATGGCTAGGAGGTCCGGAAATGTCACTTGAATACCTCGGTGTTTTCTCCCTTGTTAATGAGTAACTTGGCCCTTGCCAGAGCACTTGAGTGTTTCTGGGGCTTTTGGAGATGGCAGTGGCAGCCTGGCCCTGGCTGAGTTTAACCTTGGTTAGGAAGGGCAGAGTGCGGGCCAAGTACTCCTCCTGGTGGATCCTTCTTACACAGATCCTGCCCTCTCCTGTCAGCTGCACAGAGCCCTTCCAGAAAGAAGCTTCCCGGAGGGGTGGGATTGAGCACCCTGCTCTACCACCTCTAACCCAGGGAGCAATTTACCAGCCTCTCCCCTGAGGCAAGCACTTCTGGGATCTGCTGTTCGTATGGGGCTATTAGAATAGCTGCATGCTTTTAATCCAAACACTCAGGTGACTGAGGCAGGTGGATTTCGATGAGTTTGAGGCCAGCCTGGTCTATATAGTTGGCTCTAGGCCAGCCAAACCTGCATAATGGGACCTTGTCTCAAAAACAAAAAAGAAAGAAGCCTGGTAGCTTTGTGGGCACGCCTTTAGTCGGGAGGGAGGCCATGTCAGCTCAACTCTTGAGGCCCCTTTCTACCTGTGAGCCACTCAAGCCTGAACCTCTGCCTACTCTTTAGACCACACACTACCTTTGCTCAGGTTGGCCCCTGGGAAGCCTTTCCCAATCCTGTCTGTGTGTCCTAGGGAACCCAGATTCCCCCCTCCTCACCCCAGGAAAGCCACGTTGTCTCCTTTCACCCCTGCTGCCTCGTGAGACCGAGCTGCCTTGGGCTGGGGCTGGGGTCTTGATGTGTTCTATTACGGAAGGCTTTCAGTGAGCCAGGCCCCGTAGGCCATATGGCCAAGGAATGGCAGTGTCTGTCATTGCCCTGGGTCTGCAAGGTGAGCACTGGTAGCTGTCACCCCAGAGGGAAGCAGCTGTTAGTGCTGTGCAGGTCGTGTAGGAAAGGAATCACAGGCAGCTGCCTAAGATCCAGTGTCAGCCCCAGCAGCATGTCGGCCGTCACAACAGGCTGCAAGCGGAAACTTGCGGGCATCTTCTCAGAACTCCACTCCGGCAAGAGCCCATCGCCAGGACAGAGTGAGTGGGATGTCTTCTAGAGGGCTAGCCCTGGCGTGTGAGCTTCAATGCTAGGCCTTGGTTCAAGCCTTGGGCCTGTGCCGTGGCTCCGTACATTTGGTCCTGCCCATGTGTGTACATACCTGTGGTCAGTGTGTCTAGCCACAGTGATGCTTGGAAGCAGAGGACCCAGGAGCACTTTTTTGTGCAGTAGGCAGAAGTGGCCCTGGTGGTGTCCTTAAGTTACAGTCCTCAGGGCACTTGGACCACAAGCATACTGTATCTGAACTGAAATAAACATGCCTTATGTAAACTGGGGTTGGGGAGGCAGATTTAGGGGCTGGCAAGATGACTCGGTGGGTCAAGGTCCTTGTCACCAAGCCTGTCAAGCTGAGTTCAGTCCCTGGAGCCCCCCATGGTAGAGGAAGAGCTTCTGAAATTTGTCCTAACCTATCCAGACTCCTGGAAGTTGTCCTCTGACCTCCACATGCACTGTGGCATACTTGTACACATGTACACACACACACACACACACACACAGAAGAAAGAACCAGATTTAGAAGAAACTTTCCCGTAGACTGTTACAGGGCTTCTTTCGCCTCCGTGCCCCCCCCCCCCTTAGTACACCACAGACCTGGGCAGTGAGTCTCGTTCCAAGCCTGGTCCTGGTTAGGTTACTTCTGAAGGGATCCACGTGGGTCTTTCTGGAGAAGTCTCTAGGCTGGAAAGAATGCCAAGAGGCCTAGTTGTTAGTGACCATCTTTTCCCCCCGTCCCTAGAGCCCAGCACATGATCCATGAAGGAGGCTGGTGGCCATCCAGCCCTGGCCGGCCCCGTTCCTGCTGTCGAAGCTCTTCTCGCTCTTCCTGCTTGCTTCATGCCTGGGACGGGGCTGGGATCATGGAGGGCTTTGTTGTTATTGTTGCTGTTGCTGTTGTTCAGTTTAACTTTGTCTCACTGTGTAGACTGTCCTGGAACTCACTGTGTAGACCCAAACGGCCTAGAACTCACAGCGATGTGCCTGCTTCTGCCTCCCAAGTGCTGGGAGGGCTGTAGAGTTTTAAGGAAGAGCGCAGGGAAGAGCCAGGCTGCTACATGGCACCCATCAGATGCCTGGCCCTGATGGTCTTCGTTGGCTTCCCAGGTGATCTGAACTGCAGGAGAGTTTATCTGAGCAGTGGTTTTCTTTCTTTCTTTGCAGGACAGGGAAGATGGGGAACCACAGACCAAGCAGCTCAGAGAAGAGGAGGAAGTTGGGAAGCACAGGTAGAGCCTGGGTGTGTGTGTGTGGGGGGGGTGCTCTTGCCGTGACACACTGCCCTGGGTGTGTGTGTGTGGGGGGGTGCTCTTGCCGTGACACACTGCCCTGGGTGTGTGTGTGGGGGGGGTGCTCTTGCCGTGACACACTGCCCTGGGTGTGTGTCTGTGGGGGGGTGCTCTTGCCGTGACACCCTGCCCTGGGTGTGTGTGTGGGGGGGTGCTCTTGCCGTGACACACTGCCCTGGGTGTGTCTGTGGGGGGGGCTGCTCTTGCCGTGACACACTGCCCTGGGTGTGTGTGTGTGTGGGGTGCTCTTGCCGTGACACACTGCCCTGGGTGTGTGTGTAGGGGGCTGCTCTTGCCGTGACACACTGCCCTGGGTGTGTGTGTGGGGGGGTGCTCTTGCCGTGACACACTGCCCTGGGTGTGTCTGTGGGGGGGGCTGCTCTTGCTGTGACACACTGCCCTGGGTGTGTGTGTGGGGGGGTGCTCTTGCCGTGACACACTGCCCTGGGTGTGTGTGGGGGGGCTGCTCTTGCCGTGACACCCAGCCCTGGGTGTGTGTGTGGGGGGGGGTGCTCTTGCCATGACACACTGCCCTGGGTGTGTGTGTGGGGGGGGTGCTCTTGCCGTGACACACTGCCCTGGGTGTGTGTGTGGGGGGGTGCTCTTGCCGTGACACACTGCCCTGGGTGTGTGTGTGGGGGGGTGCTCTTGCTGTGACACACTGCCCTGGGTGTGTGTGTGGGGGGCTCTTGCCGTGACACACTGCCCTGGGTGTGTGTGTGGGGGGTGCTCTTGCCGTGACACACTGCCCTGGGTGTGTGTGTGGGGGGGTGCTCTTGCCGTGACACACTGCCCTGGGTGTGTCTGTGGGGGGGGGCTGCTCTTGCCATGACACACTGCCCTGGGTGTGTGTGTGGGGGGGTGCTCTTGCCGTGACACACTGCCCTGGGTGTGTGTGTGTGGGGGGGTGCTCTTGCCGTGACACACTGCCCTGGGTGTGTCTGTGGGGGGGGGGTGCTCTTGCCGTGACACACTGCCCTGGGTGTGTCTGTGGGGGGGCTGCTCTTGCCGTGACACACTGCCCTGGGTGTGTGTGTGGGGGGGGGTGCTCTTGCCGTGACACACTGCCCTGGGTGTGTGTGTGGGGGGGTGCTCTTGCTGTGACACACTGCCCTGGGTGTGTGTGTGTGGGGGGGGTGCTCTTGCCGTGACACACTGCCCTGGGTGTGTGTGTGGGGGGGTGCTCTTGCTGTGACACACTGCCCTGGGTGTGTGTGTGGGGGGGGTGCTCTTGCCGTGACACATTGCCCTGGGTGTGTGTGTGGGGGGGTGCTCTTGCCGTGACACACTGCCCTGGGTGTGTGTGTGGGGGGGGCTCTTGCCGTGACACACTGCCCTGGGTGTGTGTGGGGGGTGCTCTTGCCGTGACACCCTGCCCTGGGTGTGTGTGTGGGGGGGGGCTCTTGCCGTGACACACTGCCCTGGGTGTGTGTGGGGTGCGCTTGCTGTGACACCCTGCCCTGGGTGTGTGTGGAGTGCTCTTGCCGTGACACCCTGCCCTGGGTGTGTGTGTGGGGGGCTCCTCTTGCCGTGACACACTGCCCTGGGTGTGTGTGTGTGGGGGGTGCTCTTGCCGTGACACACTGCCCTGGGTGTGTGTCTGTGGGGGGGGTGCTCTTGCCGTGACACACTGCCCTGCGTGTGTGGGGGGGAGGTGCTCTTGCCGTGACACACTGCCCTGGGTGTGTGTGTTGGGGGGGTGCTCTTGCCGTGACACACTGCCCTGGGTGTGTGGGGGGGGTGCTCTTGCCGTGACACACTGCCCTGGGTGTGTGTGTGGGGGGGGGTGCTCTTGCCGTGACACACTGCCCTGGGTGTGTGTGGGGGGGGGGTGCTCTTGCCGTGACACACTGCCCTGGGTGTGTGTGTGTGGGGGGGTGCTCTTGCCGTGACACACTGCCCTGGGTGTCTGTGGGGGGGTGCTCTTGCCGTGACACACTGCCCTGGGTGTGTGTGTGGGGGGGGTGCTCTTGCCGTGACACACTGCCCTGAGTGTGTGTGTGGGGGGGTGCTCTTGCCGTGACACACTGCCCCGCTCTCCCCACTGACACCTTCCAGTGCTGTTCAGGGCTGGCCATTGCTCACACGGCTGCCATGTTCAGACCTGAGAAGATCAACCCTCTCACTAGTTAGGGCTGTCCCTATAGTCCTTCCCTGCTTACAATCTTGCTCAGGGTTTCTCAACCTTCCCAGTGCTGCAACCATTTAATATAATTCCTCACGTCGTGGCGACCCCCAACCATAAAATTATTTTCATTGCTATTTCATAATTAATGTTGCTGCTGTTGCAAATGTAGTCTAAATATCTGCGTTTTCCCATGGTCTTAGGCGACCTCTGTGACCACCCCAGGTCGGGAACCAGTGGTCCAGCTGATAGCTTGGGTCACATTCTAACCGTGTATTACATCTTTCAGTCTTGCCATGCACCTTTTGTGTATTCTACGTCCCTGCAAAAGCAGGTCCCGCTTCACCTGTGTGCAAAGCTCTGATCATCTGCTCACACCTGCCTTCTCAGCCTGCACCCGTTCGTTCGTTCATTCGTTCATTCATTCATTCATTCATTCATTCTTCACCTATTGGACAGCTTCCCTCATGCACAGATACTGCTGCTTGGAATCTATACTTCTTATAGAAGGTAGGATGGCCCTGTGGGCAGGCAGAGCTCCCCAGAGGAGCCTGGCTGTCATACCTGAGCAGGCCTTCCTATTGCCACAGCCCTAATCAGCTTCATGACTCGAAGAACAGGCCCCCATCTAGCTTGTTCATCTCCAGCATCAGTTAGGATGCTTTACATCATCCTGTTGGCAGCCCTTCGAGGTCCTTGCCATATCTCTTGGGTTCAGAGTATGTCAACAACTCTCTATTGAGAGGCTCTGCACTGGGCTCTGTGGTTTGGGGAGCCACTAGCACATGGGGGTTTCTTGTCACATGCCCCCAGACCTGTATGATTTGGGGGTAGGTACCTACATGGTCTCCCACATTATATATATATATGAGTACACTGTAGCTGTCTTCAGACACCCCAGAAGAGGGCATCAGATCTCATTACAGATGGTTGTGAGCCACCATGTGGTTGCTGGGAATTGAACTCAGGACCTCTGGAAGAGCAGCCAGTGCTCTCAACCACTGAGCCATCTCTCCAGCCCCACTCCCTCATTCTTAGTCATTACTTAGAAGCCAGAGCATTTCCTTCTGGCTTGTTCATGGGTTCTGAGTTCATAGGTTCTAGCTGGAGCCTTGAGTCTCATTTCTAGGCTGTCTCTGATAGACTAGATGGTCTCTTCTCATCTTCTTCCTTGCTTAGAAAGAAGGGTCACTGGTTAGCAATAGGTGGGTCAGTAAGAGACTTGGCTGTTGGACCCCCATGTGGCCGAATCTCAGAGATAGTGTTGCAGCAAAGAGAAAGTTCAGGGTCGAGACTCAATTTTAGAAATGATACATGCATGTTTCCCAGTCCCTACCAACTTGACAGTGTATCTACTGTGTACTGTGTAGGACACTGCTGCAAATACCTTGGAGACAGCAGTAGGTAGTGTGGCATTCCCTAAAGGGACACAGGCTGTTTACAAGAGGAGTCGTGATAAGCTACTAGGAAGAAACTGTATGAGCACATAGGGAGAGATGACTGCAGTTAACACTGGTGAAGAGGCACAGACTTACCTTCAGCTCACCAATCGGAAATAAAAGAACACCTGCTTCCTCTGATGAGGAGCTTAGGATATTTCCCGGCCGTGCTGGGCTCTGAGCAGCAGGAAGACACTCGGCGGCCCTCCCTCCTGATGGTTACCCACAGACAGAGCTTGAACCTGCCTAACTAGCTCTTAGAGAACACACGTGCTAACTTCACAACTAGGACAGTAGCTGGGAAACAGCATGGGAGTAGAAATGAGCACATGTGACCAATGAGAGGGAGGAGCAGGAGCTGGGCTCACTTGGCAGATTAGATAGTGCTGGAAGGAAGCCAAGTGGCCTCCTTTCACAGACCGAGCTGTCCAACCAGAATCATGGCCAGGCCAGGGCGTGCAGCTGAGCAGCACTGGGGCCAGCACCCTGGGGTACTGCCCTGCTCCCCAGCCAGGCTGGTTCTCGTGGCTTGCCCAGGGTGGCCATCCCGTCGTCCATAAGACTTTGTCTAGAATTCCTTCGGCTGTTCTAATCGTTTTATTCCTTATCAACTTTATAGGCATGCTGGATGTAGTGGCTCACCTGGCATCCCAGCACTAGCAAGGCTGAGGCAGGAGGATTGTTGCGAGTTTGAGACTACCCTGAGTTTGAGACTGTCTCCAAACTCTCCTCTGCCCTTACTCCCTCTAACAACCGTCTTGTTGATGTCTACTGAAGAGAAAGAGAGCCTGCTGGCATTTTGATTAGAATTTCATTGAGTCCATGGATAAGAAACACTTTTTATTTCTCTCCAAGGGTAAATCTTGTCCCGTTCCCCACAGACAAACCTGTGACAGGAAGTGAGGAGCCCCACTGGTATCAAATTTGTGTTTGTTGAGAGGAAAGACACCTCTGGCCCCCAGAGGTCAGCTATCTTTGCTTCCCACAGGCAAGTCCTTTCTGCTGAGTACCTGGGGGCTCTGCCCTGTAGAGGGTCTGTTGGGTTGGGGCCGAGAAGCAGGATGAACAGAGGTAGCTTCATACCATGTCTGACCCGGGAGTGTACCATGCTAAGTGCCTGACCAAGCAAGTCGCAAACAGCTTCCCTGCAGCTTTGGGTCCTGGTCTTTGTTGGGTGTGATGCTAGGGCTCAAACCCATGGCTCTGCACACACACGTCGAACTATGCTCCTTGCCCCTGCATCCCGGTTCCTAGATCCAACAGACCTGGAGTGAGTGTCTCATACTGTGAAAGACACTAGGCCACTGGCGTCCCTTCTCAGGGGATGGAAAGGTTGTTCTCCAGCTCCGTGTGTGTGACCCTCTTGAAGACAGTGGCCCCACCCTGCCGAGACCCAGCCCCAGGCCAGGAGCCAAAACCCCTTAGTCTGGCAGACGCTAGGCTTCTCTCATCTCCAGATCGGGTCCCAGGGTCCTTGTACCAAGGCATGTCACAGTTTAAACACATGTTACCCCATTTTCTTGGCGACCACAAGGCCATGCCCAATTTCCAGCTACAGGTGTCCCTGTCACCAGCCAGTGGGAGGCTCTGGCTCCCTTCCCTCACCAAAGCTACAGCATGGGAATATAACACACAACTCCCCTTTGCAGACTCGTAATTCTCAGGAGCAGACTGGGATTGGAAGAACAAGTTAGGAAAGGGCTGGCTTAAGACCAGCTGTGAGTCTGACTGCCTTTGTGACCTGCAGTGGGCATGTCCCTTCTGTGTAGGAGCTGTGAGTCTGACTGCCTTTGTGACCTGCAGTGGGCATGTCCCTTCTGTGTAGGAGCTGTGAGTCTGACTGCCTTTGTGACCTGCAGTGGGCATGTCCCTACTGAGTAGGAAGAGTGGGAGCATTACTGGGGCCTTCCCTTTTTGTGTGGGAAAAAGTCGTATCTCCTGTGTCATGCTCTTCCGCGTTTTCAAATTCCTTTTCTGAAATCTTCTGGCCAGTCTGGACTGGGTGTGGTGTATAGGTGGGGTAACCACAGTCAGGCAGGTGGAGTCACTTGGCTAAAATCTCCCAGCTGAAAGGGAGTAGAGCTGACTGGGCCCCTCCCTGCCTCCCATCTGATGTGTAGGGTGGGACGGTGAGCTCATGCAGTCTCCCGTGTCACCAGTGAGAAACTGAAGCTGTCCCTGCCCTCTCCCTGCTCCCCAGGTCCGACAGAGTCCTGCCCCACCCTCTCAGCCGTCAGTGCTATTCCACAGGGGACAGAATCCTGGCCTCTATCCCACATCCTCTTGGTTCAGGTCAAGGGTGGGCTAAAAGATGCAGCAACCCTGTCAGAATCAGTCAGGCCGCCTGCTGGGGTGAACACTTCCACCTGCCGTGTTCTGTGGAGTTATGGTTGGGCCCAGGGTGAGGAGCATTGGACTCTGCAGGCCTCTCCCTGTATCCCTGTTACCTGAACGGCACCAATGACAGCAAAGAACAAGTCTGTCCAAGTCCAGCCTGGGAACCAACCAGTGTGTTGGACTGACTTATGTAAGGATGTAGGAGAGATTACAGGAGCCTGGGCAACCCCAAAACAGTCACATCACTGACTAGGCCCACCCCAGCCTGGGCAGGGCTCAGGAGGGAGTGTCAGGGATCTCAGGTGAGAGAATGATGGCTCTCTCCCACACTCACTCTATGAGGAACCATTAGCAGGTACCATCGGAAGAGTCATCACACTGCTCTGGTTACGGCAGTAATGGCTGTCAGCAGAGGACAGCACATCTGCTTCAGGTAGCCTTTGTGCCGGTTCTTATCTGGGAGCCCTCTGGGGCACAGCTCAGCTGATATAAACCTCTCTTCTTAAATTTAAATATGTGTACACACACTTGCTACACACACACACACACACACACACACACACACATACACACACACACACACACACACACACACACACACACACACACACTTTGTTTTGGTATTTTTGAGACAGAGTCTCACTGTGCAGCCCTGGCTGGTCCTTGCTGTATAATCCTAGTGATGTCAGATTCTAAGAGTCCTCTTGTGTGAGATTATAGGTGTGTGCCACCACATCTAGATTTAAATTTAAATTGCTGTTTAAGTATATATACAGCTTCTTTTTTTTTCCACTTGTAGGAAGTTTAGAAAGTACAGATTAATGAGCAGTTTAGCAAGTCTGTGGATAAAAAGGGCTGAGGATGTGGCCCAGCAAGACCTCCACAGCCACGCCATAGATCTGTCCCAGCACAGGGCCGATTAACAAACTCATGCAGAACCTTTTGTTTGATAAATGTTTTTATGTGACCTATCTTCATTATGGATAGATAGAAATAGTCCCCTATGACACCTTAATACTCTTAAGTACTGATTGATTTGTTAGCCCTTGATTTTGACATATTTCTATTTCAGAGAGAGAGAATGAGAATATTTGTGTGTGTGTGTGCGCGTACAGTGTGTATTTGTGTGTGTGTGTATGTGTGTGTACAGTGTGTGTACAGTGTGCATTCATGTGTGTGTGTGTGTGCATGTGTGTGTGTGTGTGTGTGTGTGTGTATTCATGTGTGCGTGTCTGGGGATGGAGCCCTTCCTACTAGGTGAGCAGTCTCCACTGAACTAGATCTCTAGCCCTGTTTTTAATTCTTTTTTCTTTTTTAAGATTTATTTTTATTTTATGTGTATGAACTTTTTGCCTGCAGGTATGTATGTGTATGTATACTGCATGCATGTATGTATATGTGCATTAGTGCAGTATCCAAGGCCAGAAGAGCATCAGATTTTCATAGCACTTGTGAGCTACTATGCAGGTGCTGGGACCCAAACTAGGTTCCTCTGCCAGAGCAGCCTGTGCGCTCAGCCCTGACCCATCTCCTGCCCTCCCTGGAATTCTTTAAACACCCGGGTTTTCAGGTGGAAGGGGTAGAGAACTCAGCTAGCTAGTCTGTGAGGGTATGAGGGTGGGTCTGTACCGCAGACTCTCTGGGCAGAGCCTGGTGGAGCCGGTGGCCGGCCTGCAGCGACTGCTAGCTGTTGATAGACTGGCCCTGGGTGCAGCAGTACACGCCTGTAACCCTAGTACTCTGGAGGCTAAGGCTGAAGATTGGGAGATTTCGAGGCCTGCAGTTAGGGACACCCACCCCTCTGAAGTCTGGGAGACAGCTGTAAGGCTCTCCCCTCTGCCTTGGAGTGACGACACCACTGAGCTGTTGTGAAGGTTCCTTGGCTGTCAAGCAGCCACTTAATGTCCCGAAGGAACGCATTTAGCACCAGTGACAGAAGCATCCCTTCCTCGCCTGTCTGCAGTGCCTGTGTTCTGGACTCACCTTGAACATCACCTACTCTGATATTTTGGGGTCAGGCACTGTGATCACTCCATTCTGAGATGGTCTCCTTCCTCGGAAGGGCACTTTTAACCCAGGTCTGGATCTGGGGTGGAAGTCTGCCTCCCAGCACTTACTCCGTTCCACTTACCACTGTGTGGTGCTGTTGCCCACAGTGATCTCCCTAGTGTGGGATTGCTGGGCCAAGGGTTTGACTGCTTTCACGGGTCTTGAGAGAAGCCATGGTCACCCTCTAGAGCACTAAGATCTCTTGCCTCTCTCTTCATTTTTGTGTTATTTATTTATGTAGAGATGTGTGTGAGGAGGGTCTTGGAGCTCTGGTGTCTCTGCACTTTGGACATTAAAAATGAGAGCCTTGGGGCTGGAGAGGTGGCTCAGCTGGTAAGAGCACTGATGCTTGCTCTTCCGGAGGACCTGAGTTCTGTTCCCAGCACTAAGGGGTGACTCACAGCCACCAGTCACTTCTGCTCTGCGTTACCCAGCACCCTCTCCTGGCTCCTGAAGATACCCTCACACGTATGGCATACATTCACACATGCACATAACTTAAAAACAATTTTTTTTTAAATGAAAGCTTTCTGTGGTCACAGTTGCTGCTCCCTCTGGGCACTGCTGACTTCTGGGATCCTGCAGACTCATCCTAGATTTGAGCTTACCTGGAGTCTATTACTGTGAGCAGAGAGATAGCCTGTCTTTTACTGGCCTCTGAGTGGAACTGGATGATCAGAGGGGACCAGGGTGGCCTACTGAGGCAAACTGTGGCCTTGTAAGCTATCCATGAGGATTGGCCCACCCTGTCTTGCTGTCTCTACAAGGGTTCACGGCAGTAGGATGAAGGAGAAGAATCCTCAGGACCTGTAGGAGAGAAGACAGGCCCGTGTCCAAGTGTAGGCGGACGGCATGACCTGTGAGGCAGACAACGGTAGAGACACCTCCACGAGGAGTTAGGTCCTGGGTACTTGTTTGCCAATAATAAGATGGAACCAGATAGGTAATCTCAGATGCCTTTCTCTTCTGAGTTGACGCCCACAGAGTACATTGACTTTCTCCAGTCACCTCTGTGGCACATAGGAAGATGTGAGCGTGTGATGTCCCCTGAATCTCCAGGCTAGCCCACACCTAGAAACCCTGCAGCTGGCCTGGAGGTAGATCTTGCTGTGGTCACCAACCCTGCTGCAGCACCATTCAGGTCTAGATACCCCCGGGGGCGCGGAGATAAGGGAACTAGACACAAATGCGCCCATTTTAGAAACGGACTCAACAGGATGTCAGCCTGGACATTGCCCTGTGACTTGGCCATAAAGACTCATAGTTGTCACTTAGAAGTAGCTGTTGTGACCCAACCACGTTCCTAGCCTCTGTTCCTGGGGACACAGTAGCTTCTTAGCTTCCTTCCTGTTGTTGTCTTCTTGTCATTAAGAGCCTTAGACACCCACGAACAACGGTAATGTTCTTCCCCGAGCACCCCATGAGTGTCTTTCCTCACCTGGAGGCATCGCGGGCTGCGGGCTGAGCTGTAGGGCAGAGCTAAAGCCACGTGCGTAGCATGTGGCTGCCTCTGAAAGGCAGGGGACACATGCATGCCAAAGAGGAACTCAAGAGGAGGTGGTCAGAGTCTCCCTGTGGGGTAGAGACATTCGGGGAGGGAGCTGTAGGGATCTAGACAGTGTTGTTAAGTAAGCAGGTTGTGGGACCTGAACCTTGTGAAGAAGTTTAGACTTAGGGAAAGATCTAGAGGCCCTGGACCAGAAGAGTGGAGACACTGAAGGTGGCCTTTGTGTTGGCCTCCTGCAGAGAAATAGCAAGGCTTAACTCAGACACTGGCTGCCAAAGCTGAGGGGCCTTGTGGGAAGTCCAGTGCATGTGACCAGAGGTCACTGTCCTAGAGGTCTTGTGCTCACTGGTCCCTTTCCATGCACTTGAGGCCTGCTCTCTGATCTCCTTGGCTCCAGGAGCTTGGGTGCTGCCGCTGGCCTTCCCTGCTACAGCCGTCCCACCTGTGCCCCAGCCGCCTGCCTCTTCCTCCTGTTTCCCCTGGTCCATTACTGGTTGTAGATAGTGACCAGATATTGATTAGACTTTCCGGAAATTACAGAATACCAAGGAAAGCTTTTTAAACAATCCCACTTGATGTAAGCACTGCCAACGTTGTGTTCCTGTGCGTTTCCCGTCCCTCATCAAATCTTCTTTGCAGACGTTATTTTCAGAGGTTGTGTAATGCCCTACTGCATAACTGCAGTGACTTTATACATTTACTGATGTGAGAGATTTGTGTGTCTCAGTATTTGAGAGATCTTAAAGAGATGCCAGGAAATTAAAGAGATACCTTCCCCCGCTCCTGGTTTTTAAGCTGCAGTCTGCCCCGACGCCTGACTTCTTAGCTCTTTCCAGCCTTCCCGCAGGGTTATTTCTATCACCGCTGACCGGCACGCCACCATCCCTTACTTTGCTCTTCATTCTAAAAAGGCCACAGAGTGTCCTCACTGCTACTTTGGCCATGTAACGTTCTCTTGGTACAGTATGAGGAGCTGAGGATGCCCTGAATAACATGGGCACGGCATGCCAAGGACCAACGCCTCAGACACAGGAGTGGCAAAGCTCTCCTCTAGCCCAAATGAGACTGAGCGCAGGCAGGTGTGCACAAACTCCGACTGTAGCCTCCACCTCAGGCTGTCTGTACAGGGCTCTCGCTTGTTCTGTCACCTTCAAGCAGAGGCTGGCTCTCCTCTGTCCTGGCTCTCCCACTCCTTTGCCTTCTGGTACTTGAAAGCTTGGATTTTGGGGGTCACCCCACACTTCCGGCGAGCCCTTGCCCTGGCATTGTGAAGATTGTGAAGGGCCCTTGGAGCTGAAGCCGTCTTCTCCTTTTGCTATGCCAGCTTCAGTCCTTGTCAGCCTCACACCCAGTCTGGAGCAGAAAGGGCTGCGGCAGCCAGTAAGATAAGTGTCTGCTGCTGGCCCAGTGTCCAAAACTCACTGGTAACTGATAGCAAGCTGTGGGGACCAGACAAACTGGAAAGGCACACAGTAGAAAGGAAAGACACCCATTGGCTGAGTCTCAGCTTCTAGGAAAGTGTTCTGGTGACCCTGCTACCCTATGGGCAACACACAGACCAGTTTCTGATTGTCCATTAACCGCCATGAGGGCTACCGAGGGGCCTTGTTTGTCCTGACAGGTGCTCTCAGGGCCAACGAGCGTCGTGGAGAAGTGACGTCTCATCTAGAGGACTCTGCTGTAGTCAGTTCAGATGACTTCAGCCTTTCACACCCCAAACCTCAGGAGAGATACTGACGGCAGCATAGTCCTGCCCATGTCAGAAAAGCAGTAAAACAAAGATTTGGGTCTGGGCCATACTGTTAGAAGTCCAGGCTTTAGACCCCTCTTCCCCAGCAGCTATCCTATTCTAAGGGGCGCGGGTGCAGACCAGAACCAGCATTTGGCTCCCACCATCCCCAGAAAAAACGGCTAGCTGCTGTGTGAGTCCAGGCCGCATCAACATTTCCTGGCCCACTAAGAGGGTGGTGGGTGATGGCTGGCCTCTTTTAGTCCTGCCATACCCAGCCTACAGAGGGAAGGAAGGAAGGCAGGCCCAGGAGGCATGCTGGGTGAGGGAAGGCAGGCCCAGGAGGCATGCTGGGTGAGGGAAGGAAGGCAGGCCCAGGAGGCATGCTGGGTGAGGGAAGGAAGGCAGGCCCAGGAGGCATGCTGGGTGAGGGAAGGAAGGCAGGCCCAGGAGGCATGCTGGGTGAGGGAAGGAAGGCAGGCCCAGGAGGCATGCTGGGTGAGGGAAGGAAGGCAGGCCCAGGAGGCATGCTGGGTGAGGGAAGGAAGGCAGGCCCAGGAGGCATGCTGGGTGAGGGAAGGCAGGCCCAGGAGGCATGCTGGGTGAGGGAAGGCAGGCAGGCCCAGGAGGCATGCTGGGTGAGGGAAGGCAGGCCCAGGAGGCATGCTGGGTGAGGGAAGGAAGGCAGGCCCAGGAGGCATGCTGGGTGAGGGAAGGCAGGCAGGCCCAGGAGGCATGCTGGGTGAGGGAAGGCAGGCCCAGGAGGCATGCTGGGTGAGGGAAGGCAGGCAGGCCCAGGAGGCATGCTGGGTGAGGGAAGGCAGGCAGGCCCAGGAGGCATGCTGGGTGAGGGAAGGCAGGCCCAGGAGGCATGCTGGGTGAGGGAAGGCAGGCCCAGGAGGCATGCTGGGTGAGGGAAGGCAGGCAGGCCCAGGAGGCATGCTGGGTGAGGGAAGGCAGGCCCAGGAGGCTTGCTGGGTGAGGGAAGGCAGGCCCAGGAGGCATGCTGGGTGAGGGAAGGCAGGCAGGCCCAGGAGGCATGCTGGGTGAGGGAAGGCAGGCCCAGGAGGCATGCTGGGTGAGGGAAGGAAGGCAGGCCCAGGAGGCATGCTGGGTGAGGGAAGGCAGGCCCAGGAGGCATGCTGGGTGAGGGAAGGCAGGCCCAGGAGGCATGCTAGGCTGCTCCTGAGAACCTGGTACTTTACCTTTTGTCCTTTTCCTTTTACTTCAGTCTGGATCTTTTAGATTTTTTTTTAAGTGACCATTCCATTTCCTTTTTTCTGTTACCTTGTTAATATGTTCTCTTTCCCCTCTCTTTTAGCATCTTTCATAGGGAAGACAAAATACATTCTTAACAAACGTCCTAAAAAGTAGTTTATCGAAAAGCAGTAGTAGCCAGCCTTTAGTCCCAGCACTGGGGAGGCAGAGGCAGGTGGATCTCTGTGAGTTCAAGGCCATCCTGGTCTACAGAGTGAATTCTAGGACAGACAGTGCTACACAGAGAAACCCTGTCTTGAAAAACCAAAGCAAACAAAACAGGTAGTAGCAGTAGTTTACATGCCCTGCACCATAGGCCCAGGGCATGCGGATAGCAGGTGCCATCTGTCACTCTTTCTGCCCTTTGTATCATCTTACTGTGTGGTATTTTTACTTGTTTGTCTGAGATAAGAGCTCACTTTGTAGCCCAGGCTAGCCTTGAGCCCCCCTCCAGCCTCTTCTGCCCACACCCCAGCGTTACAGGTGAGCAGGACCACACCTGCTTTATGTTTTATTTTTGTTTTGGTTTTCTTTGCAGGGGTAGGGGTGTTTGGTTTGGTTTAGTTAAGAAATGGGTCTCACTGGATAGCTGAGACTGCCTAGAACGCAGTGCGCCTGCCTCAGTCTGCCCCTGCCTGCACCTCGCTCCACGGCCTGTCTTCCATCAGTCAGTGGAGGCCTTAGCTGTCATTTCAGCTTCTTCATTGAAGACTGGATGTCTTTAATTTGCTTCTTTGTTGGTTTTTAGTAATTTGGTAATGATTTGTCCACACACACTTTTCTTTGAAGTTCATGGTTTTTCTTGTTTGTGACGGCATTTCAGGTATCCCAGCCTGGCTTCAAACCCATTATGTAACTCACCTTGAACTTCCGATCATCCTGCCTCTACCTCCTGAGCCCTAGGACCCTGCACAGACGCACCGCCATGCTTGGTTCTGCGTATCAGGGATTAGATCCAGCGTTTCCTTCAGGCTAGGCAAGCACTCACCCCTCGGAGCTGCAACCCCAGCCCGGAGTTCATCGGCTTCTTTAATCTATGGTTTGACAATCTTTTCCTCTGTGTGTAGGCATCACGTAAGAGCAGTGCCCAAGGAGGTCAGAAGAGCAATCAGATTCCCACGAGCTGGAGTCACGGATGGTTGTGAGCTCCCGCTCACTACTGCAAACTGAACTTGAGTCTTCTACCAGAGCGGCATCCCCTTAGCCACTGAGCCAACTCTCCATCCGTTTCATTAAATTCCGTGTGATTCTGTGAACATTCAGTCATTGCTGGGCGTGGTGGCGCAGGCATGTATTCCCACCAGCACCTGAGAAGCAGAAGCAGAAAAATATCCAGTTGGAAGTCAACCGGTGGTACAAGTTGTCCTCTGACCTCTGCGGTACATGTGCACACACCCACGAACAAGATAGATAGATAGATAGATAGATAGATAGATAGATAGATAGATAGATAGATAGACAGACAGACAGACAGACAGACAGACAGACAGACATACATAGATGATAGAGATTGATAGAGATAGATGAGCGAGAAAGAGAGAGGTGGGGGAGGGAGGGGGAGAGAGAGAGAGAGAGAGAGAACCAAACCCTGCAGAAATAGAAAACAGAGTGAAAAATTACTTCTTTTGTTTGTTTGTTTGTTTTATTTTGGAGAAACATTCTTACTGGGAGGCTGAGGCTACCCTCAATTTGCAATTCTCCTGCCTTAGCTTCTCAATAATTGCTTACCACCACACCTAGCTATAAAGTCTATTTCTGATAATTCTAGTACACCCTTGGTTTTCAGTGAGCCGTGGATGTTATGTTGGAGCCCATCTGAAGTTCTGGGTTGCTTTTTTCTCCGTAGAGCGCTTATTGCCTCTCTCACCAGCAGCTGGCCTAGGGGTTCCCTGATCCTTCCCTGTAGGAATGATAGAGCGCCCACTTACATCGCACCCCCTGCTGAGGGGTGATCCACCTGCCCTGGTGTTGCATAGGTTATTTCTATCTCTGGCAGAGTGGCCTACTGCAGTTTCACCCCGTTTTTAAGATGGCGTCACAGAGGGTAGCCCGGAGCTTTGCCAGGGCCTGCGCCTCCTCGGCTCTGCCACGTTGTTCTGTTTCCAGCCAGTGGGGTTGCAGGGAGCTCAGCTTTTCAGACGCCATTAGCAAGAGACAGGTGTTCAGGGGGGCCTTGTTCTTCACTTCTTATTTCTGTGTGCGGCCTCTGCTATCCTGTCGGCAGGCTTGGCTCTCCAAGGCCGGCCAGTGGGTGTTTGAGGAAAGGGAATTAAATCTTGGACCTGCTTAGAAAAACCCCAAACACAACCCAGCTCCCCTTCCCCTGAGACCCCTGCCCTTTGGCAGTGGGCCAGGGACACAGGGATTCAGGCTTCGGGGCCCCTTCATGCTGGTGGCCATCTGAGGACCAGGGCAGCAGATGAAGCTTGCTGCTACGTAGTCCCCTCTTATTACCAATGGACTCTGGATCTGGTTGTGGGTTGGGATTTTTTTTTTTTAACTCTCCTCACTAATCCCTGCCATTTTCTTCCCACACCCAGTTTCTGTTCCTCTTTTCTCCCCACCCTGTGGTGAACTAAGCCATGGCAGCGGATAGGCTCCACTTCTCGCCGCGCGCCCAGTGCCCTGCTGCTCACCCCAGGCTTGAGCAGGCATAGGGAATAGGGGCAGGGCACCCCTAGATGTGTAGGATGGGCCGTGTGGGGACCACACTCCATGGGTTTAACCCAGCCCCAGGGACCTTGGCAGGAGGGAGGAGGTGGTATGTGAGCGGGGGGCACATCCACAGACATCGTGCACCTCACTGTGGAATGGCTCGCCCTCTCAGGGACTGTGGAAGCCACCAACACTCTAACCTAGCCTAGGCAGAGCGCTCACGATTGGAAAGCTGACCTGAAAACTAGGACTTTCTGAGGGGCCAGAGTTCAAGACAGAGTAGGGAAAACAGTGTTTCTCCTGTGCCTCTCTGGCCTAGGGTCTGTCCACTGTCCACACCTACCTTAATTAAGCCCAGCGGCACCTCAGGAACTCTGACCTTGCTGCCCTGTGGGGTAGCCAGGGTTCCCTCTTCCTGTGGACAGTCCTCTCTGTATTTGATTTGGATCTGAGGAGTTGCTGAGCTGGGAGGGAGACTGCCTGCAGACGGTGGGACCAAAGGCCTGGGCCTGGCCTCTGACTCCACACCCTCAGGTCTGAGGTCAAAAGACCTGCCAGGGTGTGAGCTTCGTGGGTCTCACCAGCTTGTGAGCCTTGTCCCCACGGCCAATGTGGGCCACTCCTGTCAGCTATGAAACGCATCAGCCTCTTGTGTCTCCTGTGTTTTGGTCGAGTTCCCTATTGCCTCAGACCCAGAAGCCACCTCCTGGAATCTTTTGTACATTGTACAAAGGCTGTTCGGCTGGGTCTGGAGAGCTGGTATGGAGGGCTTTCTCTTTGAGGAGTGACTCAGCCCAGGAGCTCTCGCTCAGCCTTGCTCTCGGATGTGGAATCTCTGCTGTGTGACCTCATGAAAATGGCATACCCTCGGTTCCCATAGCTGCTGAATGGAGACAGCCCAGTAGATACTAGTAAATGACCTCAGTCACCCTGGCCCAGCTTCTGAGGAACATGTGTGTGTGTGTGTGTGTGTGTGTGTGTGTGTGTGTGTGTGTGTGTGTGATGCTTAAGTTCTGTGCCTCCCTTCCCTTCCCTCGGCCATCTCCAGACAGACAGGAGGAAACCTGCGTATGGGAAGTGCCCATGGCATCCCGCTCCTGCACTAAGGTGTGTCCGTGCTCTGCTCCCACAGGGGACTCAGGCTTCGGAACTATGTCCCAGAGGATGAAGACCTGAAGAGGAGGCAGGTCCCCCAGGCCAAACCAGTTGCAGGTACATGGATCCCCCCCCCCCCCCCCCCCCCCCCCCCCCCCCCCGCTTCCAGTCATCCTCAAAGAAGGGCTACCAAGCCAGAGACAGCCTCGGGGCATTCACCTTCTCAGGAACCATAAAAGGACCAAGAGGGCAGGAAGGAGGCCTTGTACTTGCCATCCTGGAGGGGGCCACAGGCCCTCAGTGCATGAGGAGTAGAAGTGACCTGAGGTCCTTGGGCGACAAGGCAAGGCATTGTGGGTCCTGTGCCCTTGGGAGAGGGGCAGAGAGACCCCAGAAAGGCTGGCCAGAGAGAACCCTGCCCAGGCCTCCCCATTGCCTCCACTAAGGGTGAGAGAGGGAGCCTCCGGGGCCAGGAGCAGAATCATCCTTTGTTCTGAAGAATCTGCTTTGTTTGGTTTTAAGGCAGGGTCTCACTGTGGAGCTCACTGTGCAGACCAGACTGGCCCTGAGCTCACAGAGATTCCCCCTGCCTCTGCCTCCCAAGTGTTAGGATTAATGGCATGTGCCACCATGCCTATCCAAGAATCTTAGGTTTTAATTTTTGATACCAACTTTTCTTTGTACAAGTATTGAATGGATACCTCATCAAAAATTCAGAAGTTGCCCAATTGTTTCTTGCTAGTCCTCTCCCTACCCCATGGAACACTGGCATGGTCGGGTGAGGACATCCCACAGGGGGTGGGAGAGGGATGAGAAATTGGCCCTTGACCTCTACCAGGAGGCCCTGGGACTTAAGTATGGCAGAAGAAAGGAAGGTCGGAGGGACACATCTCTTGTGACAGGTCTGAAGTCCATCGCATTATTAGTGTTATAGGCATCTGTCCGCAGAAGGGAACACTCAGAGACCTAGGGTCATGGTGGAGGCAGGAGGTGCCTGTCGTAAGTCCGAGGTAGGATGGAAGGGAAGATAAGGCACCCAGACTCCAGCCATGCCAGACCTGGAGGAAATTGCTAGGGCCTTCACTTTCGATGTCACACTCCTGGTGTACACAGGCACCTCCCATTTCACATCTGGAAGCCTGAGGCCTGGGCCTGTCCACTCCAGCTATAGCCTGCTCTGACCCTTTCTGTGCCCTGGGGTCTGCCTTCAACCTAGGACACCAGACTTGTCCTCCAGAGTTGCTGCTGAGCAGGGTCCCTCCTCCTCCTCCTCCCTGGGGCCCCTTAGGCTGTTCACTCTGCAGTGGCAGCTCCTACCCAGCAGGCCTGTGTTCTCTCGCCCTCTAGTGGAGGAGAAGGTGAAGGAGCAGCTGGAGGCTGCCAAGCCGGAGCCTGTCATTGAGGAAGTGGTGAGGACCTGGAGCCCCTCCCTGCCTGTGCTGCTTCCTTCTCTAGCTGTCTCTGTTCCCACCCTACTTCCCTCCTTGCCTACCTGCAGTTTTCTGCCCCTGTGCCCTGTCTCTCCACTCCCCCAAGGCCGGGCCTTGGCCCTGATGAGTTGTCTCCTCCCTCCCTAGGACCTGGCCAACCTGGCACCCCGGAAACCTGATTGGTGAGTGTTGTCCGTGCAGGCTGGTGCAAGCTGTTTGGGGGCTGATAGTGTTTGGTGCATGTCACAGGCCTCGGCTGGGAGGACAGCCAAGGGACAGGTAGGGACAAGTACTGCAGCCATAGCTGTGCCCAAGAGTCAGGGATAAGGGCTAAGTAAGGCATGAGTAATGGCTGAAGATAAAGTGCTAAGGAGCGGCCATCCTTTCAAGCCTCTTCTGTGCGGGTGAAGAGTCACCTGCTCTGAGGTCCCATCTGAGCAGTGCGTCCCTTTGTGCTCAGGATACCACAGTGAAGAGAGCAGATGGACACGCAGGTAGGGCTTATGTCTCTGTCCTAACGGTGAAGTTGGGAACCCTGGAAGCCCCTCTGACTGAGCTGAGAGAATGGGTGAGGGATGGTGCTGTCGGCCGTAGGCATAGCTCTCAGTGCCTTGTGCCAGAGGTCAGAGCTGTTTTCCTTGTGCCTGTGGATCTGCGGGGTTGCAGACCTACCACAGTGCTTTAATTTGATGAAACAAGCCTGAGGTGTGTGCTGTAGGAACTTCAGAACCAGAGAACTCAGGCTGATTTTAGGAATTCTGGAAGCCCCAGGAGTGGAGGTGGGAGGCTGTGGCAAGAGGTGGAATCGGGCTGACAGTTGGCTGTGGCAAGTTCCTCTCTGGTGCCGACTTAGGGGACATAACAGGAAGGTCCCAAGAGACCAGGCACCATTGTGTCTCGGACCTGTACCTTGGCTGGGTCTGTGGTACACATCTCCTTATCTCAGTGGAGTTGGAAAGGATGATGGATCTTAGAGTCCAGAAGAGCAGAGCAGATAGCATCCTGGTCTCCCCAGAGCACCGTCTCAGGCAGCTGAGGATATAAATATCAGTGCTCTGCAGAAAGATCCCAGGGCCACACCACGAAAGCCCTTAGCTTTTCAATCTCCTCTCTTTCCTGTTCCAGGGATCTCAAGAGAGATGTCGCCAAGAAGCTAGAGAAGCTAGAAAAGCGGACCCAGCGAGCCATCGCAGAGCTGATCCGTAAGCGTGGTCTGGCCGGCGGGGTCCCGCCCTCAGGACGGTGGCTTAAGCACAGCCTTTTACCACTCGTTTGCTCTCCAACCAGGTGAAAGGCTAAAAGGCCAGGAGGACAGCCTGGCCTCTGCAGTGGACGCCACCACCGGACAGGAGGCTTGCGACTCTGACTGAGGTGTTCTCCATGTCCTATCTGTTCAGCACACACACACACACACACACACACACACACACACACACACATCCTGTGGGAAGATAGTCTCAGGAAGGGATGGAGTTAGGCTGGCCAGCACTTCTGGGTCTTGAGAACTGAGCCAACCCACTGAGTCTCAGCTTCTGTTGGGTGTGAACAGTTCATCTCCCAAGGGTGCCCACCACCCGGCGTGGCTCAAAGCTGAGATCTGTACATATGTATGTAAACTGAGCTTTTTTCAACTTCTGGAAATAAACTTCAATTAAGAAGAGGCTTGTCGTCGCTAGTGTTCTAGGTGCTCTGGGTTTGGACTCGTAGAATGCAGAGGTTATGCTCAGTGTTCTTACCCCAGGTTAGGCCAGCCTAGCTGAGCCTGTAGGGGTGGGCAGGGCCAAAGGTCGACCTTCCATTCCAAGTCTCTAGAGACTCAGCAGTGGTCATCTCAGAACCCGTAGGCCACAGATGCAGAGATGGGAGTGTCCTCTTAAGACCCCTCCCAGGGACTTGGTTGGAATGAAGGAGAGACTCCTACATGGTCCTCTGGCCCCCTCCTGGTGTGAGAGTAAGGAGGGCGAGCTCTGGCGAACTTCACAGAACCGTCCATCACAGGTTAGAGGCTACCACACTGCTTCCCTCAATTCTGCCCTGCTACCAGCAACGCATCTCTTTCCTCTGCCAGTCAGAGCTATGTGTCCCTGACAGGAGATCAGGCTGTGATGTGCTGGGGTTTAGCTGTGATCTTGGAGCCTGGGCCTATGACATCCTGGCTGAGCTGTGAGCCTCTGAGCTAATTCCCCAAATGACAGCCTGGCGACATTGATCTATCTAGGCACAGCATCTGGGGCTAACCCTCCAGGAAGATTACACCTGCGGTTTTCCCAGGGGCCAGCCCCAGTGGATCTTCTCTTTTCTTGTTCTTGAGGCAGCAGAGGGGGAAGGGGAAGAACATCGGTGAGGGGAAGGCTTGGTCTTATGAGATATTTAGTATTGCTGTATAAAAATAAAACATTTAACTATCTAGGTTACTCTGCTACTGTAGCTGACCTGCCTGAGTCCCTTTGAGGCCAGAAACTGCAGTCTCTGGCATTTAGCACCTTATCCTAAAACAGCAGATTGGGCTGGAGAAATGGCTCAGCAGTTAAGAGCACTGATTGCTCTTCCAGAGGTCCTGAGTTCAATTCCCAGCAACCACATGGTGACTCACAACCATCTGTAATGGGATCGGATGCCCTCTTCTGGTGTGTCTGAAGACAGTGACATTGTACTCACATACATGAAATAAGTAAATCATAAAAAACAAAAGCACAAAACACAGCAGGAGATAAGTAAAGGACTAGTAAAGCTAGAGCCTCCTCCCTGTTGTCCAGACGCCTCTGCTTGTCAGGCTCGGGAAAAGTATGGAGCAGTAAACATATATTGAACCAGGAGAAGAGCATCACGCTAGCCAGAGGAAAAACCTTTACAGAAGCAAATAAGCATAAACACATAAATTCATATACAGATTCACGTATGCACATTTATACATTTCCATTCAAACCAGTTGGGCCCAGCTTAAACCCAAGTCTGCAAGCAAAAAGCTTTGTTCTCTTTTATAAGACTAAGCCTGCCTTGCTATTAAGAAAAGACCTGTTCTGTCCCATGGTAAGGAGAACCCCCCTGCTCTCTCTGCAGCTTCTCCTTTTTTCTCTTCCCCTTAGCATTCTGCACACTGCTCTCTTCGTATTTTAAGTTACTAAGTTATTCCACTCTGCATTCTCCTTCTAATCTTGCTCTCTCTTCCTGCTCTGATGTCACAGTAATGCCCTTACTCTCAATACCATTACTCCCAGTGTTATGCCTTTACTTCTAAGTTGTTCTTGAGTTCAGTGCTGTCTTAAAATTTCTCCTCAGTTCAGTTCTGACTCCTCTCTTTGTCCTCAGCACTTACACATCTTTCAGAATGCATAATCATATGGTAAAAGGTTCACCACAAGTTTACACATAAATTCAAATCTTAAATAACTTTACAACAGAGAATGTTTACATGCATATCCATTAGGAGTAATTATCTGGCTTAACATTTATCACATGTCACAACTTCACAGGTTCATGGAGAGTTAAAAACAATAAGTTATTAGTGAAGTTTTGTATAGACAAACCCAGTCAATATTTTATCTTCTGTCCTCGCGCCTATAATAAATTGTAGTTCCCTTTTATGATCTTTGGTTAATGGTTTTACAACCTCTTAGAATGTGCTCTAAGTTGCAGAATGCCTGCTTACTATCTCAGAAGCAGTTAACACTAAAGACTGGCAGCGTTCTCAATGCAGTTTTGATTATCAGAGAGAACCTAATAGTAGTTCTACCATAAAAGCTTGATAAATACAGATAAAATTTTAGGAATTCTTATAGGATCATCATTAAGAAATCATCTATTTGGGACTGGAGAGATGTCTCAGCGGTTAAGATCACTGACTGCTCTTCCAGAGGTCCTGAGTTCAATTCCCAGCAACCACATGGTGACTCACAACCATCCGTAATGGGATTTGATACCCTCTTCTGGGGTGTCTGAAGACAGCTACGGTGTACTCATATAAATAAAATAAATTTTAAAAAATCATCTATTCATTGTTCTGCAGAGATCTGTTAAAAAATGTGGGCTAATACCTAGTGATTGTTATATATTTATATATACATATGTATATATGTATGCACACATATACATACACATATGTATGTGTATATATTATATGCACACATATGCATATACACACATACACATATGTATGTGTATATATTATATATAATACATATATAAAACAGGAAAAGCATATTAATAGCAGGAATCTTTACTAAAATGATTTTCTCCTGGACTTTGCCTACCGGAGCTCCGTCGTAGATTTTAATCTAAGGCAGAACCATCTCAGGAATGTTACCTGCTAGTCTTTAGCTCCTCCTAAGTTGGCTCATGCACTGTGTGGGGGGCTCCTTCCATACAGTGGCCTGCTTTGGCGGACAGTGCCGAGGACTTAGATCATGCAGTAAAGTGCGTGACAGTAAATAAAATCTTTCAGATGAAAGTTTCGGATCTGTGTGTGGATGCAGATAACCTGTAATCCCAGCAGTCGAGGGAGGCAGGAGGATCAGGAGTTCAGACCATCCTCCGCTATACAATGAGCTTGAGACCAGCCTGGGCTACAGAACCTTGTCTCAAAAAGTAGATGGTGGTTGTTGGGGTAGGGGCAGGCAAAAGAAGGGAGATGGGAGAGGAGATGTAGGGAAGGGAATGTTAAGAGACAGCTGTCAGAAGGTCTGCTTAGCTCAGAGCAAGGCCCGAAGTAGTAAGTGCCCCACAAGGCACTGAGTAGTCAGACAGGCTGGGGCTCCAGTCCCCTCAAAAGACAGAGACTAACTTAGCCAGAGCTTTCAGAAGTGCAGCTAGGAATGAAGGATACAAGATTCCCCATGCTATCTGGGTTCTCAGTGGCAACAGAAAGCTGATTGCTGGAGTTAGACTCCTGGTGACTGGGAGCCCCTGCAGCCCCAACTTTGGGACCAGACTACTGCTGAGAAATCTAGCAAAGGTAGCAGCTAATCTCAACCTACGATCTTTGGGGACTTAACAGAGAAACTGCCATGACGATATGCATTCAGACAAGAATCACAAAAACAAGCCGGGCAATGTGTCAACTCTTAATTCCAGCACTCAGAAGCCAGAGGCAGACAGATCTCAGTGAGTTCAAAGCCAGCTTGGTCTACAGAGCTAGTTCCAGGACAGCCAGGGCTACATAGAGAAATCCCTTCATGGAAAAAAAAAAAGAATCATAAAAGTGAAAAAGTTGGGCTGGAGCGATGGCTCAGCGGTTAAGAGCACTGACTGCTCTTCCAAAGGTCCTGAGTTCAAATCCCAGCAACCACATGGTGGCTCACAACCATCTGTAATGGGATCTGATGCCTTCTTCTGGTGTGTCTGAAGACAGCTACAATGTACTTAGATATAATAATAAATAAATCTTTATAAAAATGAAAAATTCTAGAGCTTTGCCAGGCATGTTTGGACATCCTTGTAATCCCAGTGCTTGGGAGTCTGAGGAAGGAGTTCAAAGACTGCCTGGGCTACACAATGAGGCCTCATCTTAGGGGGAAAAAAGTCTGGGATGTGTACCTAGTTGTTTGCTCAGTGTGCGCAAAACCCTGGATTCAGTCCCTGCCAACACATGAGGTAGATGGGAGCAGACGGTGGATGCAAGAGGATCAGTTCGGGGTCATCCCTAACTACATAGTGAGTACAAGGCTAACCTGGACTATGTGAGACGGTGTCTCACAACAGGGAGGAGGGAGACACAGGGAGGTGCTCAGAGGGTAAAGGTACTGGCCACCCAGCCTGATGACCCAAGTTCCCTTCCCAGAAGTCATACTGTGGAGTTGGTTCTCCTACTCATTGTCCTGATACCTGAGCTTGCAAGGGCATGGGGTTGGGGGGCACATCCACACAAATGGATCTCATTAAAAAACTTAAGGTCCAGTGCCCAGAGAGTAGCCAATAACCTAGCAGTGGGTACACTGGACTTCGTTAATTTCATGTGTTTTGCCTGAGTGTGTGTTTGTAACCATATCTCTGCCTAGTGCCCATGGAGGCCAGAAGAGGGCATCAGATCCCCTGGAATTGTAGTCCAGATGGTTGTCAGCAAAGCAAAGTAGGGTACATAGCTAAGGAAGCTGAGCCGATAGCTCTAAAATGAGTGTCTGTCTTATTCTCAGAGAAAAGGAGGTGCTATCCCTCTTTACACAGCAAGAATTAGATGTAAGAGCTGATTAGAAACCCTGAAAATCAGCTCAAAGTGGTGTTACACTCCTGTAATCCGAGATCGCTCACACTGAAGCAGGAAGTTGAGGCCAGCCTGTGCTATAGGGAAATTCTCTCAAAAGAGAACAGCCTAACCCCAGATTGAAAATTAGGGACTCGCAGATCTCTGGTGAGCACAGGATTGTCAAAAAGCGGCAGAGACAGCTGGAATAACCTCAGTGCGATGGAGACTCAGACCTGTGTTCTCAGCTGCACCGATGTGCTGTGGAGATCAGGAAGGTTTGCACAGGGTGGTGGCAGACTCCGAGATCACTTTGGAAAGTTGTGTGTGTTTACTCTGACCCTTAGTGTCCTGGTGAACTGTTACACGTGCACAGCAGACGTCAGGCCAGGGATTTCATAGGATCACCATAGCTCATGTGCACACATACTTAAAGCCATTAGGGATGTGAGTCTCTGTGTGTGTGTGTTCCACCAATTCCCTGCTTTACCTTTTCATGGTGGCACCTCCATTCCCCTCCAGTCCCAGCCGCCACACTCTCTCTCACTTCTAACTGGAAGGGTGTAAAGAGGCTAGGGGGATAAGGGTGCTTTAAGCCAGGCACGTCGCCCATTACTGAAAGGAAGGCAGCCGGCAATGCTTGCCCAGAGATGTTCGAGAGAGAAATGGCAAATAAACTGGTATCTTTTGGAAAGATCAGTAATGTTGACTACAGAGAAAGACTGACGGAAGACATAAGAACTAGGAATGAGATGAGAGTGTCATAATCCACAAAGACATCCAAATACAAAGGTACATTACAGGTTTAAGTGTGAGCAAGGACTGGTGAGACGGCTCAGGGGGTAAAAGTCCTTACTGCACAGCCCGGATGTCCTGTGTTGGAGTCCCAGAACCCATGCAGAGGTGGAAGAACTGGGTCCACAGAGTTGTCCTCTGACATCTATGAGCACATGCACACACACATTCTCTCTCTCTCTCTCTCTCTCTCTCTCTCTCTCTCTCTCTCTCTCTCTCTCTCTCTGTCACACACACACACACACACACACACACACACACACACACACACACACACGACCACTTTTCCAGAGTCCCCCACCACCTCTAGAAGCTCCTCAGCCAAGAGAGCAAGGCTAAGACTATAGTCCCCTCTGTTCTCATATGGCCACTGGGTGGCAGCAGGAGACACCAGACTGGTAGGCTAAAGCATCATTCAGCACTGCCTGCTCTCTCCACAACCACCAACATCGCCTGATACCCCACCACATGAAGCACTCCTCCCTTTCCCATGGACCCGTGTCCCTTGTTAAGTAGGCCTTCAGAGGTGATCCAGAGTGGGATTCAGGTAATCTGAACCCAGGACAAGGGTGTGACCATGTCCTGGGGAGAGCAGGTCCCAGCAGGTCCCAGGGAGCCATCTGGGTAGAGTCTTCAAGTGTCCTACCCTA
The DNA here is from genome assembly GCA_036184795.1 of Tokudaia tokunoshimensis. Lineage (NCBI taxonomy): Eukaryota > Metazoa > Chordata > Mammalia > Rodentia > Muridae > Tokudaia > Tokudaia tokunoshimensis. The sequence goes on from BTHU01000008.1 coordinate 111,511,845, forward strand.
AGCACAAATTCAGTCCTGCCAGACTCACCAGTCTTGTTCCTCTTTGAGCTTGGGGAGTGAACTGCATGGTGTGTGTGTGTGTGTGTGTGTGTGTGAGAGAGAGAGAGAGAGAGAGAGAGAGAGAGAGACAGAGACAGAGAGAGACAGAGACAGACAGACAGACAGACGCCTGGAGATGTGGACCTCCTGCAAGCCTGACACAGGCCGAGGTGGCATCCCCTCTCTCACCTTACACTGAACATACTGTTCATCCGGTGGGGTAGTGAGCTTGCCCACCAAAAGTCTCTGAGTTGGCAGGACTATGCAATCCACAGAGCGGGAATATGTGCTGGATCCCAGGCTATTTTGTCCTAGACTCAGATCTGGCCTTGGGCTCCTGCAGCTGTGGATCAGGCAGAGTATCCGAGCTGAGTTTCCTAGCCAGCCTGCCTCTTCCGTATGTATTTCTGGTTTTCTTTAAATGTTCCCATTACTCAGGCCTCCAGTGGGCACTGAGACAGAAATAAATCCCACAAGGCAACCCAGCCAGAGGCCGGGAATCCGATTCTCCCTCAAAGGCCGGAAGAGGCCCCTGTGCAGAGCATGCCAGACCACAGTGGCCCACACACTCCACATGGCTATGAATATGCCCCCTTCATGCACACACACACATGTACATGCACATAGCCTTACATATATTCCCCACACACGCTGGCTTCATACACATGCATACACAAGCATTGGTGCGCATGCAAGCGTTCAGATGTGCCTCAGACACAGAAGTACACACATGTAGGTTTATGGTGTGCACGTATGCACTCTCACTCACACACTCCCCAAATGGCCGACATCTAGCGGTGACCACACACTCTGGGTCCCAAACCCAGCCATCCACAAGGTAATGGTGGCCAAGAGGAGCAAGGCGAAGGAGGCTGAAGGAGGCTGGCCCTGTGCAGCCCAGGAGGAGAGTGGCCTCATGGGAATCCTGCTCTAAGGCTTCCAGGGCTTCTGAATTTTTAAGAGAAGCTGGAAAGCTGAATTTTTATGTGAAATATCCTGATTTTTTTTTTAAATGTTGGCTCAAGATGTTGAAAATACTGAGAGAGCCAAACCAAACATGCCTAAGAGCCAAATTCCACCCACAGGCGGCATTCGCAGACCACGGGTACACACACAAACACACACACTCACACACACACACAGATCACACGTACACAGACACATACAAACAAAAATAGACACTGACACACAGTCTCTCAGATGCACTAAAAGACAGATATGTGCAAAGACATACAGACACGTACAAACATGATATAAATATATACTGGCACACATACAGACAGACACAGGTTTACATGCCAACAGAGCCACAAGCAAACACAAATACAAATAAATATACAAGTTCACACATACACAGAAATCCATGCACAATGCACCTTTCTGCCTTAGTGACGTAGGTGATCTTCCTGGGGCACGTAGTATATAGCAGCATGGTCTTTGGAGATAAGAACCCCTGTGTGGACCATACCAACATTACCCTTTGATCCACAGATGCCACAGAGTCTGGGTCAAGTTGACCTGGATGGACAAGTGCTTCACATGACTAGTAGAGGTATTCTGGCAAAGGGCCTCCTGTGTCCAGCCATTACAAGGAGTGGTGAAGGAACCAAGAGCCCAACTTCTCATGTCCCAGAACCCATCCTCCCAGCCTCGCCTTAAATGTCTCCCTGCCTGAATGACTGTGATGTTTTAGTGGGAGAAGCTAGCTATAGGTGATTTACCCTTGAGTCCTTGAGGATTACCTATCTGCGCAAGGCAGGAAGACAAAAGCCCAGTCCAGGAAGCGGAAACCTGGGGATATTCGTGAGAGGGAAGCGGGCTGAGTCCACACAGATCAAGAAGTCTGAGTGGAGCCTGACCTCTGAGAAGCTGTGGCTCAGAAAGGGTAGCAGCTTGCCAAGGGTAACACAGCATATATATATACATATATATATACATATATGTGTGTGTGTATATGTATACATACATACATATATATATATATATATATATATATATACATACACACACACACACACGAGCAGAGGCCCAGGCCCTCCACGGTTCCTTTCTGTTCTGCCTCTCCTGGCCAGTGGGACCAGGCCCGCCAAGCCACGGTTTACTTCAGTTTGCTGTGGTAGCCTTAGGCTGGGGTCACTCTGTGGTTGGCCAAGAAGGCATCAAGGACAAGGAAAGAGCTGGACCTGGAAATTGCTCTGGAAGTTTCACATCCCTAGTCCCAGAGCCAGTGACTTCTCAGGACCCTGGGGCAAGGCTGTGTCTCTTCCTTAGGACTGTTCTCTCAGAGCCTTGGGACACAGTGATATCCCTCCTGAACCTCAGTGCCCTCCTCCTGGTCTGCCCTCTGTCACCTCCCTGGGGTGAGGACTGGAGAGTGTGGCCTATCATGGCCTGCCCACTGCAGCCTGCAGGCCAGATGTCCTTCCTATATGGTCTTGAGCAGGGCTTGCAGGCTGAGGGTGGGCAGCAATGGAATCTGAAGTCCCATGATTCCATTCTGAGCTGGCAGCTGGAGGCGTAAGCCCCCACCAGAGGCCAGGACTATGTGTCTTCCCTCAGGGTGGATGTTACTTCTAAGGGTCTCTAGAGAACCCCTTTAGGTGCTCTCATTGCTGGTTCTGAGGAGAGAGGCCCAGACAGGGGCAGAGCCTCTTGGCATCCTCAGGGTGGGTTAAGAGCTGAACATGGCCACTTCACAGACCAGCTGTAGAATCCTGCGGATCCTGTGAGGTGCCTAGATAGTGGACTACGGAAGCAATGGATGGGGTCTCCTCCTTGTCTACTCACTGGCTAGCCTGGGTCTGTTTATGTGTTCCCTGTGGCTTGGCTGGGCTGTGGGGCCTTGCAGGGAAAAGTGACCACCTGGCTCCGGTGGCTGTTCAAGGCAAACAGGGCCCTGACCATCTGCCAGGGCTTCTGAGGGCTCCCACTTCTGCCAACACCTGGACAGCCCAGGCGGGACTGGGGGCGCGTACTACCGGTCCAGTCAGGGAACTGCTCCGGGATGATGGTCTTGGGCTGATGCGCTGGGGCTGGACCTGTCTGACATCCAGCCAGGGGAAAGTGATAACCAGCCTAAAGAGCAGGGTATGACTGTTCCTGCCCTGGGTGCCATCACCCCAAGGAGGAGGCTGATCTCTGCTGAAGAGGTGTCCGACTGAATAGAAGAGGCCTGGTCTGACATGGGTCCATCGCGCAGGAGGGAATCTTAGGGCATTTGACACCTTTAAAGGAAAAGGACAGGCCTATTGGGGGGGGATCCAAAGGGAAGATGGTAACTGAGGGGGTGGGGACAGAAGCTGGCCTGGGGGTGCCATTTGATATTTTCAGATCACGGCCATCTGACTTTCAGAACAGTCTGGGGTTGTCGGTGCAGAGTTAAGTAGCCATGAGGGCCCAGCAGTCCTAGAACGCCGAGCTGACAGGTCAGTCAGACCCTGTACAGAGGCAGCACACAGTCCAGGAAGAGCAATGGGGTTTGTCCTCAGCAGGACTCCTTTCCCAGCCACAGACACTGCCTCATTCAGGGTCTTCCCTGACAATAGTGTGGTGTCACTGTCTTCTGACCTGCTCCCCGCCCCCCCCCCGACCCTCATGCGGCTCCCTCTGGCCTCTGCATGGAAGTAGGGACTCTATAAATTTTTCCTCTATAATGTTCGTGGGCTCCAACTCAGCCTGGCTCAGTAGCTATGAGAAGACTTTGGATGGCCTTTTGTCCTGCTGGCCATCAAGGTTGCTGGACGGGACTGGCCTAGGAGTGCTTGGTGTATGCCTGTATCACCCAGTGCCTGAGTTAGATGGCTTCGGCCTAGGGTGGAGGAGGACTGGAGCAAAAGCAAGGTGGTTTGAACTGAGAAAGGGAGGACTTGACAGAAGCACCAGATGGTACAAAAGCTGAGAGGCTCAGTGAGTCAAGCAGCCCAGGTATAGGCATGTGGCCCGAGTGTCAAGCCGTCTGAGGGCCCATGAATGGTTTAAGTCAGGACTAGGAAGGTCCAGAGGATGAGGATGGGGGTAGGGAGTGTCAGGTAGGGATACTGAGCAGAGGCACTGTCTTTGCAACCTCAGCTAGAGGAATCCCGCTTCCATTTTGGAGCTGTGGATATGCATGGAGACCACCCGTGTGACCGTCAATGGGAAAGGTTCACCTGGTGGCAGGGTCTCAGCCTTGAGAGTGAATCAAGGACCTGAGGTATCCACTATCAGCCTTGGCTGCAGTGACTCGGGGCTAGCAGGTAGAAGAGTTATTCTAGGGAAGCTTGACTCCAGGTGTATCCATGACAACAGGGAAGGTGGGCTGCTCCCTCATAGGTCAACCTGGCTGCTGTAACTCCTGCAAACATGACCCTCTCTGGGAAATGTTTGATTTCGTTTTGTAAGACATGGTCTCATGTACCCTAGGCTACCTCCCCACTTATCTATGTAGCCAAAGCTGTCCTTGAATTTCTGATCCTCCTGGCTCCCTCTCCAGAGACCTGGGATTGTAGATGTTAGCCTTGTTTATAAGGTGCTGGGAATAGAACCTAGAGCTTCTTGTGTCCTAGGCCAAGTACTCTACTAACTGAGCTAGTTCAGAAGCCCTTTACTGGGCCTGAAGGGCAGAGTCCACCTTCTGTTGGACAGTGCTGAATCCCCAAATCCCAGACCCTTCCGACATGAGAGCCAGGGTCCTTCTCCCAACCACGTGCACTCCCAAACCCTCTCATGGTTCCTGGACCCAGGCTTCCTTGAGTGCGACACAGGAAGCCACACACAGCTCCCTTCTTTCTTTCTTTCTTTTTTTTTTTTTCCTTTTTTTCTTTTGTTTATCTTCCTGGTCCAGTCCCGAATAGACAACCAGCCAAACACTGGCTCCTTGGTCCATCTGTCCATTTGCCCACGCCAGCAGTCCACCCCTTGGTGCCCAGTCACATGACCGTTTCCCATTCTTCCTGCAACAATGGAGGCGGCCGTGCAGACTCAGAGGCCTCCTCATCCAGGCCCGAGCAGGAGCCATTAAGGAATCCATCATCCTTGGGGACCGCCATAGTAACTGGTATGGCCTCATTCTCGACGGCTGGAGCCCCTGGCTTGGCATGGCCAGGCAGCTGGGAGTGGCCATTGGTGGTGGCAGGGAGCAGTCGGGGGCTGAGGGGAAGGCTGAGTCCTGCACGGGGGCCCACATTGGTCACACTGGTGTGTGACACCATCGGGCCATAGCTGTAGCTGCTACTCCCACTCCGTGCTTTACGCTTGAAGTCCAACGCCAGTGTCCAGCGGCTCCAAGACTTCCTTATCTCGGCTTGTACCTTGGGGAGATAGATGGGTGGCAGTCAGACGCCCTTAACCCTCTGCCATGCTTCCCCGCTGCCATCCCCGCATTAAATGGTAGGAGACGACTGGAGAAGCCCAATCCCCAGAATACAGAAACGGACACAGCCAGAATCCAAAAGCTCAAATGGCCCAAAGATGGCTGAGCCTTCAGACTGAGTTCTAATAAAATTCCTCTCTGGGACTGAGGGACACTTTGCTATGCAGCACGTGGAAGAGCCCACACGTCCCATACATTCTGCGCCCGAGTCATCTTTGAGGCTTTCTCTGAACCTTCACAATGTAGTCAGGAAGGTTCTCGAGGAGCAAAGAAAGAATAGGGGCAGGGGAGAGAATGGAGGGACAGGGCTTGAGGAACCCCTGCCTGCTCCTACCACCTCACCCCTGCCTTCTACCACCTCACCCCTGCCTTCTACCACCTCACCCCTGCCTGCTCCTACCACCTCACCCCTGCCTTCTACCACCTCATCCCTGCCTGCTCCTATCACCTCACCCCTGCCTTCTACCACCTCACCCCTGCCTTCTACCACTTCACCCCTGCCTCCTACCACCTCAGCCCTGCCTTCTCCTACCACCTCACCCCTGCCTCCTACCACCTCACCCCTGCCTTCTCCTACCACCTCACCCCTGCCTTCTACCACCTCACCCCTGCCTTCTACCACATCACCCCTGTCTGCTCCTACCACATCACCCCTGCCTGCTCCTACCAGATCACCCTTGCTTACCTCACCATTGCAGAAACAGTATATGATGGCAACAAAAAATCCCTGTAAAGAGAGGCACACACGGTCAGGACCACGTCTCACCCCCAGCCCGTCCCCCAGGACCTCAGGCAGGCTACACACCTGGAAGGAGTTGAAGAGCATCTCATAGTGCATCTGGATCTGCCACAATGTCCCTGAGACCTCGGTGTACGGCAAGGCCATGAAGACGGTGTAGTGGACACCGAAGAGCGGCACGAGCACCAACGTGGACCTGAGCAGCTTCCTGGCCACCGGGGCAGGCAGGTTAGGCCACGTTCCTTGCCGCACAACACAGCGCTTCCTCCTCCCACCCCAACCCAGGCCCAAGCTGCAGAAGTGATGGAGGAGCCAGAGGCTCTGGCAACTGTGGCTTCGCAACCAAGCTCAGCCAACGATGGCTCCTGCCAGAAGTCAAAGTGTTCCTTGGGCTTCCTGGAAGGTGTCCTCTAGTAGACAAATGCAGTCGCTGTGTCCCTGGGCCCTTGGCACCTGCTGGCATGCACGCCTTCTCCCGAGACCTAACTCTTGGATATCTTATTGGAGCCAACTTCTAGCCACCTGCTGTCCCTTTGATTCCCCCAGTGCGGCCGTCTGAGGGCGGCTGGGGTTGCAGCACACTAGCAGGCCTTCGCTCTAGCGTAAGCTTGATACCAGGCGGCAGAGCGAGACTCAGCCCTGCTGTGTGGACCAGAGCCAGAGGCTCCTCTCACAAGCTCAACCATGGGACCTTGTCTTCACTTGGGTGCATGGTGCTCGCACCCTGAATTCCACACAAATCCCAAGAGCCAGAACTCACCGGTACTGCTGCCTGGTGTCACAGCGGCCCGCGTTGGTCTCCCGAAGCTTGGTGGCAAGCACCCGGATGATGTTGATGAAGAGGATGAAGTTGAGCTGCGGGAGGGAGCCTGTATTGGAGACTATATCCTGGTAGCATGGCGCAAGAATTCTTGGACCCATGGACATGCCTCAGGCCCTACTCTGTCACTGTGTCTCTAGGTGGCTCCTAGGGCCCTTAGCTTCCCCACCTAGACTGCAGTAGGAATCATGTGGTCTTCAAGTCTTTGGGTTTCTGGTCCTTGGGATCCAGGGAAGCCACCAGATGTTCTTGTTAAGGGCTCGTCACCGAGGCTCATAACCACACCTCCCCCAACCCCTGCTCACCACAACAGATGCCAGGATGGGCACCTGGATGATCCACTTCTTGTGCCCGGAGCTCAGGTCCCAGCACCTAAGGGACAGTGAAGCATTAGCCACTCACTGTCTGCTTCCTTCTCAGCCAGCCCACCTGCCCCAGAGTCATCCTGCTCTGACACGAGCTGTTCCGGACACAGGACAAGAGAGTTGCATGTGTCCAGGCCTGAGGCACTCATGAGCCTCTCTGGAAGTCACCTCCTGTGACTCTGAGGTTGACCCTGTGACTCTGGCTGAAGGCTGATCAGGAATTCCTGAGGCTGGGGCTGCTGGTGCACGGATTCTCCTCCAAGATTCACAGAAGAGGGAATCAAAGCATTTCCAGCTGTGTCAAGGTCCCTGCCCCCCACCCCCACCCATATACTTCTTTGCCGCTTGACCTACCCAGTATTGGCCAAGGTTGCTCTGACACCGACCCACACAGCCACGAAGACAGCCGGCAGACCTGTGTGCAGAGGGGACACAGTGAGGGGTGTGCACTCTGCCCCAAACCCCATGACTTTCCTTAGCTTACTGCCCTCAACCCTCACCCTAGCCTCAGCTGTTTAATGCCAACCCAACAGCCTAAGGGGCCAGCCCTCGGGACTCAATGCAGTTCTCTGCCCCATTTAGGTTCCTTGCTTCCTGTGAGCACCTGTGCACACCTGCTGGGCGTATGCAAAAAATAACATGGTATTGATGGCTTATCCCTGTTCATCCTACTCTGGGCTTAAAGCAGTCATGGGGAGAGCGCCGGTGACTAGCAATCTTTCTGTTCTGAAACTCCCTCTCCAAGCCTGAATCAAAAGGTCCTAGCTTTCATGGATGAGGGTGGATAAAATAAAGGTTATCTTCCAGGGTGAAGGGAGCCTGATTCCCTCCCTCCCCCAGCCTCATTCCCAGCCTGGTGGATCCTTGGAGGGAAAAGGTGTCACCTGGGTTTGTGGTAAGGGTGTGACATTCCCAGATCATAAGGTTCTGTGTGCTCCCTAATCCACATGTTTCCAGCCCACCCAGATGCCTTCTAGCCCAGCAGCTTGTGTTAGTTCCTGGAATCGGGCCCAGATCTGCCCAGCTTTGGGACTTGCCATGGTCAGGTCAGGGGTAGGGTATGTGCCAAGGGCCAAGGAGGCTGTGGAGATGAGGGCTCTCTAGATGCTGAGCCCAGGAGCCTCGAGCCACTGGCCTACCCCTCCGCCATCTGGCAGCTTTCCCCAGGGCCCGGCCAAACTCTGGAGCTGCCGGCAGTGAGGAACAATTATCAGTAACTGGATCCAAGGGCCCAGGGGGGATGGTAGGACCGCAGCATCCCGGGAAGCCGCTGCAGAGAGGCCGAAGCTAAATGGGGCTGAGCTGCTGGACCTCACCTCCTGGTAACAGATGTGAGCCCCTCCCTCAGGGCTCTGGGTAGAAGTAGGCTCCAGACTACAACCCCAAGCCCAGGCTAACTGATGACTGAAGATCCCACTCTGATCCCAAGTTTAACCTCATCTCGTAACAGGAATTATCGCCCTAAGAGAGCTGAACCACCAGGTCAAGCCAATAGCACCGAGTGAACCCTGCCCATAGTCAAGCTGAGTCCCTTAAACCTGGACGCTAAGTCACAGCAGGATGGGCAGGCCCCCAGCCTGCTGCAACACAAGAGGGACAGGACATGCCCTGTGAGAGCGGACCTTACTCAGGTCAGCTTTCACCCTACCCACCACACGGGTCTCCCCGTACCCCAGCCCTGTGAGAGCAGACCTTACTCAGGTCAGCTTTCACCCTACCCACCACACGGGTCTCCCCCGTACCCCAGCCAAAGATGGTGAAGCCCCACAGGTACTTCTTCTCTGAGAAGAAGGCCATGAAGATGAGGCTGTGCAAATACAGCCCCTCCACCAGAATCCAGTAGTAGTTGGTAGCCAGGAAGTAGAGGAAGAAGGTCACGGCCACACGGCAGCCAGCCTAAGAGACCAACCACAGTTAGTTCCAAAAGGTAGAACCTGCATCTTAGAGGCAAGGTTTGGTCTGCAATAGGGGGAGAAGGAAGTTCCCTCTAGGCTGCTGGTTTGGGACCTGGTGTGGGGGTGGGGTGTTAGCAGCAGGTGGCAAGGCGATCGGGAGGAGGGGTGGGGCGCTCCAGCATGGAGGGAAGGGGGTCACTGGGAGTCGTTAGCAGTAAAGCGGGGTGGGGAATAGGGGGTGAACTGAGCCGCGTGAGGGTCCCTGTGAGGTGGGTTTGCTGGTCTGAAGCTGGAGGAGGTAGTAAGAGACAGGCAGGGGAAGGGACGGGCAGCAGGTGCGAGGGGCATGGTGGGAGGCAGAGGGGACACTCACGTAGCCAACGGCGGCAGCGGCGGGCGGAGGCGGCACCTGCGCGATGATGTGCAACTCTTCCTCTGTGAGGCGCTCGGCCTCATCCAGCGTGAAGCCAGAGTAGAGCACAGCGTCCTTCACGAAGATGCTCGCGGCGCGCAGCATAAACGACAGGAACATGTGCATGTGGATGTAGTTGCGCGTGCAGTGCAGCCGCCTGCGGGCGTGCGACATCACCGTGGGTGAGGGCACGGGGGACGCAGCGGTGGGCAGGAAGCTGGGCTGTGCGCCGTAAGTGGGGACATCACGCAGGGGGGATGGATGCAGTGAAGGGGGAGAAAGGAGGCTCGCACCCTGTACCCCTCCGGCCCCACCCTAGACCACGCTCCACCCCTCGCCGGCTTTGCCCCGCCCTCGCCCCACTCCTCGCCCCGCCCACCTAAAATAGGCTAGGATGAGCACAGCCACGGTGAGGGAGGCAAGAGACATGGAGTATCCCACGGTGTAGATCATGCCTAGGCGGTCAAATACCTCCTGCGCAGGTGAGAAACAGAAAACTGGGACTCAAGGCGGGCACCATGCGCAAAGTGAGGGACAAAATAAGTTTGCTGGAGAAGTAAAGGCTAGGAGAGTCGGCTAGGTTGAGGTTCACTAACGGGGCAGGTGTGGTCTTAAGGGTCAAGCTTGGAGGGAGGAGGTGCGCACCCGCTCCCGAGTCTCATTGGTCATGAACTTGAGGCACTCGCTGTAGTTGGCCCACGTCCGGTTGTGCCCTGGAACCACCTCCCAGCTGCCATTGCGGTCACAGCGTCTGTAGGCATGGCCTGTCAGACCATGGACATAGGACAGTCAGGACAGGCAAAAGGAGACCTGGAGCCACTGAGGCTCTGAACTCCATTTTATGGCGTCCTTGGTTCCCCACCCATTTGGCTAGCCTCACCTTTGTGATTGAAGTCATAAATGTAATCGGGACAAGGTACGGCCACCACTTCACCTGGTGCTCCTAGTGGCCAGCAGACGATGTTGTCCCACTCTGGCAGACAGGGACGCCCTGTGCCCAGAGGAAACAGAGAGTCAGACCCATAGTTACGGCCCAGGGACATGAGCACACTTGTGGTTTGATTCCCACAGGGACAGTGTGCCCTGTGACTGGAAACATCAGGCTGAGGGCATTCTAGAAAGAGGACGTTGGGCCTTTACTTGCCCTTACTCCCTAAACCCGATGGCTTCAGAGACTTTGCTGCAGTCCCTGGGATGGAAGAACTTAACACGAGTCCCATTTTCCAGGTGCCTGGTCCGAAAAAGAGCAATGGATGCCACGCTAAAGCTACACAACACAGGCCTCAGCCTCAAGGGCTCAGCCAGGCCTGCTCTCTGAAGAAAAAAAGACATTGTTTCACCTTGTAGACAAACCACGCAGGGATCCACCTGTCCCCAGTTTGAAGAAAAGCCGTTTTCTCAGATTGTCCCTTAGCTTGAAGGCTCCCTAATGTGACCCTTCCCTAGAGACCACAGAAGGAAGTCTGGTTCTCCGAGCCAGCTGAGCTTTTAACGCGCTGCTAACCTGACCTCACACAGGTGTCGCCCGCTCCCTGCATTTCCATTTCCTCTTGGGAAGCTGACGGATATCAGCCTAGACGTCGTCTATCCAGGCCTGCCCAGAAGACTCATGACTGACCACTCAGTAGGTATACCATCCTCTAAATCCAAGTGCTAATGTTGAGTCTCAAAGGACAGTGACACGTCTCACTTTGGAGCCCTGACAGCCATGCTAAGTGACCTCAGAGGGTCCCCAGCCTCTAGCTCATCCATCCACATTCCATCCCAGCTTACAGCCCCTCTACCCCCACAGCAGGGCTTTGACCACAGGACGCTAACCTCCCTGGAAGGCAGCCTTGAGGGCTGGATCCGCCCAGCCCGGTGAAAGGCTCTCTGTCCTGGGCGCCATATTCCCAGCCCCACCCGGCCAGGCCCACAATTCCCTCTGGTCCCTGGGGAGCCACAGGGTGACCACAGGCTCCCAGATGTGGCCCATCTGGAATCTGCTGCCCACCCTGCTGGCTCTAACTGGCCTTGTGGCCACAGCTCGGGCGCTGTGTTTGTCTCTCCTCACCTCCCCGAGGCAACCCTGTTTCTCTCCTCTCCTCTCCTTGTCCCACTGCCTGCCTCCACCCCTCTGAGGCGGTCCCCTCCTCTCCTGCCGTGTCATCTGTGGCTCTTCCTACTCTGTGTCTTTTTGTACTTTTGACATAACAGACTTTTGGGTTGAGTATATTGTTCCCTCTGTCTCTCAGAACTCTGTCCTCTCTTTACTTCAGTGGATCATGGGTTTCCGGTCACTCTGAATCCTCTTTTGGGGAGTATCAGTGAGCCTTTTCTGCACATTTCCTTGTACCCCGAGGCTGCCCAACTCACCTGACCCCCCTCCCCCCACCCCCTTGTAATGCCTCTAAGAGGGTTAGGCTGTCTCCTGACCTGCTTTTCTGGGAAGGGAGGTGCGGTCTCTGACTTCCCGTAGGAACTCACATTGGTGGAGACAGGTGGATCTGAGCCAGGCCAAGTGACTGCCTAAGGAGGGGTAGGGGGTAAGGTGGACAGACATACCTCGGCGCCTGCTGCCGGCGGGCACGTCCTTGTTCTCTTTAGACTCAGGGTAGAACTTTCCTGAGGCCTTCTCTTTCCTGGGCTTCCCTGACGTAGATGCTGGTGTCCACCCCTTGTCTGACTCCATTATGTTGGCTGGAGAAATCAGGATGGTTCTAGCCATCAGTTGTGCTATAACCACAGCCCTGGTTACTGCCCACCCCCTTGCTGGCTCCCCGTTTTTACAATGAGTCGACCCTACCAAGGATGCTGACACGCAGGCTGCTGGAAGATCAGAAAGGACAAGCAAGTGACTCAGAAACCGTAACGTATTTGCCAGGTCAGCAGAGTGCATGACAGGGGGTGAATGACTTATGAGTTGGGGTCAGCCTGAAGGTGGCAGGCCGGGAGGCCAGGAGGCAGAACCTCGAAGGAGGGAACAGCCCACCAGAGGGCGCAGGCCTAAAATCGGAAGAGGTGGGTGGAGGGGTAGAGGTGAAACCAAGTGGGGCTAGCCTGTTGTGGGGGTGAGGAGGCTGGTGACACAGCCAGGAGTAGAGAGTGCATTGTGTTAGGAGTGGATACACGAGCCTACCTTCTCCATCCTCTGCCCTAGGACACTCAGGGGCTTGCAGCTTCTACAGGAGTCCTTGAAGACACCGCCTGAGCTGGGGCCTGACATTTCTTGAAAAGACATTGGAGGCCTCTGTCCTTAGCCAGAAAGTCCTTCTCACTATCTGACTTGTGTGACTTCAGCTGTAGCCAAAGTCAGGGTACCTCAGGTACCCTTCTACATTGGGGTCCATGGGAAGCTGAGTCCAGGCAATCTGGCCTAGGGTGACAAAGACTGACAGCATTTTCCTGCCTCTACCCTCAGGGAGGGGTTCTATGACTAATGGAGAAGGAGCCGGAGATGTATCCAAACCGTGGTCTCCACAACTAGGAAGAGGGACCCTTTTAGGATCACACGAGGGGGCTCATCTGTCCCTACCCTTGGTGTGACTGGGAGCCACAGGTGGGTCAGGATAGGTGGAGCTCGGTATGCAGAGGGAGCCTTTCCGAGTGTGAACAAAGTCCTCAAGCTTCGTAAGAATCTGTCACCATTTGCTTGTGTCCTGGGTATGCACCACTGCGGGGGGGGGGGGGCAGTAACCCGAGAGCCAGCTCCAGGGAGAAAGCTGCTTTGGAGGGATAGTTAGCAGGGTCTAGCATCCTCTGCTGAGGAGATCAGCCAGACCTCAGAAGCCTGGATGGATGCCAGTGTAGTCCATACCTGCTTCCAGGAGGGAGACTCAAGGAAGGGGGTTAGAGAGGAGACCCCTGAGATGGGGGAATGAGAACTGTGAGATTAGATGGGAGATGCCTTCCTTCCCCATGGCAAAGGTCCCTTAGAGATGCTGCGTTTGACCTCCCTCTGTAGGTCAAACACCCTCTGTTCAGGCTATAGGCTGAGTCATGCACACCCAGCCCCAGCCCCTATCCCGCCGATCCCATTTAGTTCTAGGGACTCTACTTCTATGCAAGAGCTCGTTCCAGAGACCTTCTCATCTTTCCAGGCAATGCTTGGCCATCTTTTCTTTAAGGAAGCTGGCCCAGCCCGTCCTGTTAGGGACTGGCATCCTCCTCAGAGCTTCTGGTTTACCTCACCCCATCTAAATCCACTGGGACCCTGTGCCAGTGCCTGCCTTCTCCATCTGCAAAGGGAGACCCACATATCTCTTAGCAATGTTTCCACCGGTTCTTCTCTCTCTCCCTCCTCCCTTTCCCCCACATGGCCACGTCTGGGTCTGAGGGCTCCGGTGGGCAGACAACACTTTCCTGAGTCCAGGAAAGTGAGGATCACCTGAGCATGCCGACTTCACCCTTGCCGGATCCATCTTTTAGGCCTTTCCTCTGGCCGGGTCTCCCTTTACTGAGCCCACCCTTTATTAACACCTCCAACCCCTTCACAGGCTGACCTCAGGCCCACCTCCTTTCCCCACCCCCACCTGCTGTGTGTAGAACTTCCTTGAGCAGCTTGTCACATTGCGCCTGGGCACGGTGCAGCAGGAAAATCTGTTCCTCTTTGGTAAAGACATCGTCCGCGTCCACCTGCCAAGCCAAAGGTCAGACTGTAGGCAGCACTTCCAGGTGAGGTGGCTGGTCCCAAACCTCCCCAGGGATTTTCCCCCTTTTCCAAAGGTGAACCCTTTAGAGAGAATGTGAGAAGTCTGGCCCATGGGGAGCATCTGCTGTCCAGAGATTCCCTTTTAAAGTTCTGAAGCCATGGTAACTCAATGGCTAGGACCTGCCCGTTGCAGGGAGGAGAAAAGAATGGGGGCTGTCTGGTCTGTCTGTCCACCAGTAACCCGGCACCCACTGACATTCTTTGTCTAGTCCACCCCCTTGGGGCACATGAGAACGGCGGAATGTCCCAGGATGGAGCCTCACAGGATCCTGGCTACCTGCTGGGGATCCGGGCAGGATCCGGAGTGTTGAGCTCTGAGGAGACAAATCCAGCCTGGATCCCTTCAAGTTTCAAGGCCCCCAGGGACCATGACAACCACCATTTTCCATGCTGACCCAGCAGTCAGCCGGTGCTTTTCCCAGCGAAGGGTCAGAGTCTCACCCTTCCTACTGAGAACCTCAAAGACAGAGAATGGGGGAACCAGTGGGCCGGGCTGCACCCCCACACGCAGCTACATGCAATCCTAGGAGTCTTTCATCCCACTGGAAATTCATCCTAGCAGATGGGGCGGAGGACATGTGTAATCCGGCACAGGCCTCTGCTCCTGCTGACCTCTCTGCAGGAATGTCCTCTTTCCACTCTGCACACCCACGGGGACCCAGCAACATCATTTTACCCCGGAAAAGAGAACAGTGCAAGGGGTCAGGGAGAGTCTCTTGCTGAGACTGCGGGAGAAGATCTGAGTCTCCCCTGACTTGGAAGCTGGGACCAGCGTCTTGCCTGGGAAGAGTCCGGGGTGTGATACTCTGGGACAGCCCAGGGCAGTCAGAGCCATGTGCCTCAGACCTCATGGCCCCTGAGACTCCCCTAGAAAGCCTACTTCTTCCTTATACTTTAAGAACAGCCTGATCACCCTGAGCAGGCAGCTCGGCAAGCCCACGCCTGGCCTTCTGGGCGGGTCCCTTAAATAAGGGTGGAGCTACGAGAGGCAGTGGACTTGGAGGCCTGGAAGGAAGGAGGCGGGTCAGGGTAGGGGCGGGCCGGCGGGAGGGGGCGGGCGGCCCGGGTCAGGGAGCCCGGCTGCTGGGAGAAGTTAATTGACCGCGTCTCTTGGCGGCAGCTGCTCCGGGCTTTCAGGCCAAGGAGTCTCCAATTGGCTCCGCAGAGCTTTGCTGGTTTTACTTAGCGGAGGCGCGCTAGCGTCTTTGCGCGTGCGTGTGACAGGCTGCGCACACGCTGTCTGGCCAGTGTGTGAACTTCTGTGGGTCCCGTTCCTGTTAAGTCCTCACGAAGGAACTGCCTAACACGTAAATTTGGGCCCTGGAGCCCGATGTGTTTGTGAAAAACGCATGTGTACGTGTTTGTGGGCAAAGGACTTTGTGAGGGCTTCTGGGAGTGTTACAGAACTTCTCTAACATGCAGGTCTGCGTCTGCTGATTCCTGAGCCTGGATCTGAAATGGGCCCCTGGGACTCAGCTGGCCTCCATGCCTAGGGGGTCCCAGGAAGGCTGAAGAGGATTCCCCTGTGCCGCAGGCTCCACAGCTCTAACCTCCCACTGATCAGACCACACCTACGACAGAGCTGGCTGGGGCGGGCTGACAAGGATCAGAGAGAACAAACAGGCTTGTAGCATCCAGAGACCTCCAAAGCCACCCTGAAGCTCTCCTAACGCCTCTGACACAGGAGATCCAGCTACTCAAGGGTCTGATTCTTACACACCTCACTCTGATTACAGAATCTTCTCCCTATCATTCAGACAGTACCATTCCCACCAGGAACACTGCTGTTACCATCAATACAGCCACCAGCCACCGCTACCACCATCATCACTGCCATAATTGGACCTCCACCATTACCATCACCATTACTATGAGCAACATCACAGCATCCCCAGAATGGCTACTACCACCATCTGCCTACAGGCACCATCACAGGCAACATCAGCACCATTACCAATATTACCACTTACTTCATAACCACCACCCATACCGCTGTCCAGTCATTTCCCTACCATAGCCATTCTTCTATGGTCCCTTCCTTCTGCCCAATGCCACCCCTCCCAAGATATGGAATTCACCACAGTTTTGTCCCAGTTTAAGGAGTGGGCTTAAGGGACTGACCAAAGTTCCCATCTCTGAAGACTTGCTGATGCATTAGCTTCCTAATGGCCAGGCTAGCCACTGAAGTGACCAGGGAGTTTAACTGGCGGCCTAGATTAGAGGTAAGCAGTCACGGATTGAAAACTTCCCAGCTAACACCCCGAGACTGACTAACAAAGCCACTCAGAGGCCTGGGATGGGATGGCTACTTAACCTTCCACCTGTCTCCTTTTCCAGAGTCTCTTCTCCTGGACAGGGAAGGCCATACGCTTCTAGAATCCTCCTCCATAAGCCTTCATCATCCCCAAGGGCAATGGCCTTGCCTCTGAACTCCCTGGGTGTTGAGATCTTTTTTTTTTTTTTTTTTGGTTTGGTTTTCTAAGACAGGGTTTCTCTGTGTAGCCCTGGCTGTCCTGGAACTCACTCCGTAGACCAGGCTGGCCTTGAACTCAGAAATCCACCTGCCTCTGCCTCCCAAGTCCTGGGATTAAAGGCGTGCGCCACCACTGCCCAGCTAAGATCTACTTCTTTGTCACCCCACTCAAGACAGAGCTGCCATGCCGGATGTGGCTCAGAGTGAGGGAACGCTTCTCCAACAGGGAGAGGCAGCCATCCACCCGGGGCTTCCGCCCTGCCAGTCCCAGAACACAATTCCTCATCTGGAATGCTCAGACACCCTAACTTTCTCTCAGCCGCATGCTAGGGGTCCTCCACTAACACTAGTGCCAAATCCCACCTCTGGTGACAGCAAGGCCGTCGTGGATTTAAATGAACTACTACATCAAAAGTCTGGGCAGGGCAGGCAGAGGAAGGCTGGCTGCTGTTACAGCTGCTGTGAGCAATAGGACTCACTCACCACTCCCATCCCCCGCCCCCAGCCTTGCCTCCAGGGGTCCACAGCAAGGGGCTGATGGGCTGTGGGACCCTAGAGAGAACTGAGGGCCAGGAACAGAAGCAGCGCTGGGTGAGGTGTGCTTGGATAGCCCCCTGACCTCACACTACCATTCAAGGTCACTGCCAGACCCCCCCCCCAAGATTACCAGTCCTCTATCCTGGTCTTAGAGGGTTGACTGGGGGGGGGGGGAGATGCTGACAACTCTGACCAGACAGACATCATCACTGTCTGCTGCCCCCTACCCCCTCCCCAGCCTAGGCACCTCCTTCCCCTATAAGAGAGCTGTCTTCTTGGCAAAGCTCCAGAGTATGAAGGAATCAGGCCGTCATCTTCTTAGGTCCAGAATCTGTCTATCTTGAGTCTCAGGGGCAAGACTGAGGAACTAGGGATCGGGGGTCATGGCCAGGTGTCACCTAGTCACACTCACCCAGGAGAGTATGACACCTGCCCTGGCAGCAGCTGTCCTGAATTCTGTCTTCCCCTTTATGGATGTAGCTGACAGTCCCTCTGATTCACCTATCACAGTACTCCCTCCAACAGTGCAGCATCGAGTCTCCCTCCTACAGACACAACACATCTAGAGTGTGTGAACGTGAACTGACATAACTTTAACTCTGCGCTTGTAGGGCGGCCTGCGACACGCCGAGACGGGGTTGTGAGGCTTCAGATAATCTACAGACAGATGGGGCTGAAATCGGCAGGCTCCTTACAAACCCAAGGCCGCTGAGCCAGTTGTGGAGTGTGTGCTGTCAACGAGACTGTCCCGAGTTCAGAAGCTCAGGCGAGGAGACCCCAATAAGAATAGTGAAGTAGGAGGTAGCAGGGTGCGGATGAAGGCAGTATACTGGTGTGTCAAGGCTGGTGACTGATGACCGTAAAGAACATACCATCACCCAAAAGACGGCCACTCCTCTTAGCTTCCTCTCCTCCCTGCCAGATTCCACACGTTTACGTCTGTGATCTCAGTCATGTCAAAATCTACCCCTTCAGACAGACTGGAGGAAATGGAGGGTCCCTTTTTCAGGTCTGACACTTGTGCCTCTGTGCAAGGGGCTTCTATTGCATAATATTGTGACCCCTCTTGGGTCACATTAGTCACCCCTTGCCAGGGTCAGCCTGGTCCCTTCTTAAGGGTCAGGTTGCTTCCCTTCCTTGCCTGCCACTGGAGAAGGCAGACATATCTGGTGTTCACCCCGGGCGCTCCTGTCCCACAAGACCCTCTGTGTCTGCTGACACTCTTGTCAACCTCACTTCTACGACAAACCCATTTTACAAAAGGGAGACTGAGGCCTAGGTAATAGTTGGAAGAGAGCCAGGTGTGGAGCTAAGGTGTACTTTACACCAAAGCAACAGTCCTGGAGCAAAGAAAACACGCAACTACGTGAATGCTGAGGCCCCAGCCATCACATCATGTCTCCAGCACCCTGGATTGTAACCCTTGCTGCATCAAGCAAGCATCCACAAAGGGGGTTGGTACAGTGGTGATGTGACCATGGAGGCAGTAGCGGCATTCATGTCGGAATGAGGCTGACCCCTCTAGCTGGGAAGAGCACAATTGGGCCTTGGTGTTAAGCAAAGACGTGAACGCCTCCGGCAAAGTAAAAAGGAAATATTTGGCTCTCAGGAGATCCTCCTGTGACCTTCTGGCCTTCCTGCACCCTTTCTCCAGGTTCTACTACGGGGACCCACGCTGGTACCTCTCGATGATCCATGCCAGCTGGCTGGGGACTGTTCTCATGTCCCTTGCTGCCCTCTGTCCATCTGGCTGGCCACAGCAGGCTGGGACGGGCTCTTCGTCCTGCCCCAGCACCACTGACAAGTGCTGACTTTTCCTCCCCCTTGCCAGGCCTTCCTGAACAGGCTGCCTGTGTCTGGGGCTGGGAGGGGTTGGGGGGGAGGCACTGTGACGCCTCTCATCCCAGCCAGCCAGCCAGCCAGCCAGCCAGCGTGGCCGCCTTTGGGGCAGGCGGTGGGATGGAGCCTGGGATGGCAGAGTTGGCTGCTAGGACAGGGTGGATCTTCACAGGCAGCCTCTACCTGAGCTAGCCCAGAAGGATGGGATGGCTAACCTAACGCTAGCCTGGACAGCACAATGGCAACTCATAGCGCTCGCTCGGCATGGGCACAAGGCTGCCCAGGAGCTGGGGACCTACGGAGCTTGGGGATCTCCAATGTCTCCAAACCTGAGCAAACTCTGCCCTCTCCTAGTAACCTTAAAGACATTTTCAAGGTTCTGCAAAACCCCACCGTACCTTTTATTTTTCCTGGGGCTCTCTGAAATAGCTGCCTTCCTGATGTGGTAGCCGGACCAGGGAGTGTCCCCAAGAAGGCCCACAACAGGAATCTGGGGGAGGATGCTTGACGCCTCATTAAAACATTCCGAAGAAAACCCAAGTTCCCAGGAGGGCCCGAGCCCCCCTCCACTCCTCTATACTCACGCAGTTCTGGGAGGTGGGGGTGGGGGTGGGGGTGGGGGAAGAGGATGTGTTTAAGGCAGGTGATATAAAAAGCTTTGACAGATCGATACACACAAGATAAATAACCTACAGAAAGATGGGTAATGGCTCTGAGCAAGCTCTCTGGGCAGATGGAGAATAAACAAGTATCAGGTCTGAAAATCATTGGCAGAGGATAAATTAAAATGACCGGAGACACCGGTTTTTCACCTATCAAAATGCTAAAGGGCCCTCATCACATCCTGTGAAACAGCCCAGCAGGGAGAGGGCCCTGTGGTCAGTCCTGGTGAGTATAAACCAGCACAGCTTTTAGAGGGCAATTTGGCTATGCCTATTAAAATAAAAAATGTGCATGCTCTCAGACCCAGCAAAGACAAATTCTAGAAATATCCTACCAGGAAACAGTCACGTGGTGAACCAGAGGGCATTTCAAGGAGCTTCTCTGCTACCATCTGGAACTTCTCTCACATGCATATACTTCTGTGTGTGCACACACACATGCACACAGAGAGAAAGAGACAGAGAATGAGAAAACTACTGAGAAAAGGTCCGAATGTGTATTCGAATGCTCATCGATGCTTCGCGAAGTCCATACTTTGGAATACTATACAGGGTTAAAAAGAACTCAGAGAGATGGCTCTCTGTTTAAAAGCACTAGCTGTTCTTCCAGAGGACCCAGGTTCAATTCCCTACACCTGTATGGTGGCTCATAACTGCCTGTAATTCCAGTTCCAGGGGGATCTGACGCCCTCTTCTGGCACCCTCAGATACTGCATGCATATGATGCACAGACAGGCAGGCAGAACAGAAAACATACAGTAGATTAACAACAACAACAACAAAAGGATCTGGAGGTTGGAGAGATGGCTCTGTGGTTAAGAGCACATACTATTCTTATAAGAGGACCCAAGTTCTGTTCCCAGCATCCACTTCAGGTAGCTTAAAACAGCCTGTAACCCCAGCTCCAAGGGACCTCAAACACTGCATGCATGCACAGAACCTGCTCAAAACCCCACGAGAATATACAAACACTTATAAAAGCATAATATATATTCTAAAAGATTTATATTCACAAACATGAAGATACAGCTTCAGGTAAACCGGTGCACGCATGTGTCACATATCTCCATGAGGAAGCTCAACATACTTATTTAAAAACAAAGGAAACAGCGAGACACGTGCGACAGTCTCTTTGCTATGCATACAAAGAGGTGCCATGTAAAGCATGGGGAAAGAGACGAGGACCCTCCCCAATCTGTCAAAATGTCTTTCTCTACAAAGGGGCTGGGTATTTGACAGTGCCCACAGATGATTTCTGTTTAATCTATATCATCTGAACTCTTTTTTTTTTTTGGTTTTTCGAGACAGGGTTTCTCTGTGTAGCCCTGGCTGTCCTGGAACTCACTCTGTAGACCCGGCTGACCTCGAACTCAGAAATCCGCCTGCCTCTGCCTCCCAAGTGCTGGGATTAAAGGCGTGCGCCACCCCTGCCCAACTCATTTGAACTCTTGAGCCTGGAGACGGCTCAGTGGGCACGGATGCTCCTTGCTTCTCATTCCTGAGAAGCAGAGTTCAGATTCCCAAACCCACACAAAGAGGAACCTGAGAGCCCTCAGACCTTCAGAGTGCCCCACCCCCACACCACACACCTACACTCATACACACGCACACATACACATACATGTACAGAGATTAAAATAATACGGAAACAATTATAAAAATGTGCTCAGGTATTAGCAACAGAGGTTTCATTTGTAAAGAGGAAAACTCGAGGTGACACACTCGAGGTGTAAAGAGGAAAACTCGAGGTGACACACAGGGACCTCTTAGCCAGGATTTGTTCTCACCTCACCTAGAAGAGTCCCCTGTAGAAATCGGAGGTCCTGGGTTCAAGTGGTTCAGATCTCATCTCTGCGAGTCTTACAAGGTGAGCCTCGAGGTCATTTGCCCATAAAACGGCTAGGGGAATGGGGGTGGATTGAGAAAACATATACGGCAGGTTCTAGCTCAAGACTCTACGGAAAGCCACTGTTCTTTCTTATTTTTAAAATCAAACCCCTTTGGGCTGCCAAGATGACTTCTCAGGTAAAGTACTCTCCATCTGAATTCAATACCTGAAACCTACATGGTAGAAGGAAATAACTTACTCTCGCAAACACACGTAGGCACACACACAACTAATAAATGTTAAAAAAAAAAAATGCAGGAAACGTTGCGTCCACAGCCAGCCTAAGAGACCAAGCTTTCTCTGGGGAGCCCCATCTGAGGGTCCTAGCTCAGACCCGGCTCCCTGCTGAGTGTCAGCTCCTTTGGCTACTGCCTCTTCACTTTTATGTGAGCAGAGGGTTCTCTAGGGCATCCTTAGGGTAAGGAATCTCGGAGGACGAGACCATCTGTTTGCCTGCTCATAAGCCGAGGGCCTATCCCCTCCTCTAAACTTCACTCCTTCTGTGCTCCTCTCCAGGCTACTCCTCTTTGTGAGGACAGAGGGACGGAGTGAGTCCAGCTGTGGTCAGTGTTCTCCCCGTAGCATGCTCTTTGGTCTCCCAACCAAGGTCATGGGAGAAATGAGCCTGGACTTGGACCTGGCTGAGCATGTCGCCTAGAAGTCTGGTGGTGGCTGAGGTGGATGGTTTTGTCTGTACCTGTCCACATCTGGACAGGGCAGGAGCCCCTGGGCTTGGGAAAGAGATCCAGCAGGTTGCCAGTTGTTTGCTGACTCCAGTTGAGCCCAGGGATCCCACAGGTTGGTGGGTGAGTAAGTTGACCAAATCCCTGTTCCTTGGACTATACCCCCACCCCCATTCCTTGGACTATATACCCCTTAGGTCTGAAGCAGGAGATGGTCCAATGTCAGGGTAAAGCCACACGAGTATCTGTCTTTCTGTCATTAGCTTAGGACCCTTCTAAACCAAGAAGTTCTCTGCATATACGTCAACTTCCCTAAAGAGAACTGTGGGGCCCTAGGGGCTCCATTCCACCACACTGAAGGTGCAGGGCTTGACACTTGGTTATCATAAGAGACAATGGCCATAGAGATTGCGGACTTGGATGAGATAGAGAAAACAAAATAGGGAAAGTACCTTTCTCAGAGAGGGTTGTGGGTAAGACTTAACTAGCTAATCTTATAACAATGGACTGACAATAGAAAACTCAGAGGCCTCTGTTGAATACCAATGAGCAAACAATAGACCTGTGTGCACACCCATAGGGTGCACACTTACATACACACACATGCATACACAGCTGTGCTTCTCTCAGAGTCATGTGCGGATTTACAGCTTCAAGCGCATGTGAACTCGAGTACACACGACCCTACAGATTGACTCAAGTGTCCATAAAGCCTTGTGCCAATAAACATTCAAGCACATACTCGGGATACAGTACCCATCAGCTACACGCACGTATATGTGTACACCCAGGGAAGTTCAGCAAATAACTCTCTTCCCCGAGTCAGGAGACCTCCTGAACAGCGAGCTCAGGCCCTCCGAACTTGTTTCCCTGTGGACAAGTTCCCTTCTGGGGCAGTCTCTGGCTTTGGTTGTCCTTTGCTGGACTAGAATGGAGGGTGTGGGCACAGGAGGAGAACATCAAACTGAAAGGGTGTCAGGCAAGTGTTTCTCTCACGCTCTCTGTTCATAGATGGGCCCCAGAGCTCCTGTGTCCTCAACTCGAGACTGAAGTGTGAAGGAAGCTACTTGCTCTGTCTCTCTAGACCTTGGTCAGGGTTGGGGTACAGGGCAGGCAACAAGACCTTAAAGCCGGGGAAAAAAGCTGATTCAGGAATAGGTTGAACACTTGGGATGAGACTACTAAGGGAACGAGAGAACTGGCTCCCAGACCCTAGCCCAAGCTGAGGTCACCTTCCAGCACCCCACTTGTCTGCTGTTCTGAGTCTCTCCAATGGGGGTTCAGAGCTCTCATCCTAACCCCTTTGTCTGTCTGGCCCTCTCTACTACCCCGTCTCTCGGTATTCCCTCTCAGACCACGCACAGTGCCCCCCAAAGATCAGCACACTCATAAGAATGTCCCACAGGACACATATCTTCTGCAAGGTGTACCATGAGATAGATCAGTGTCTTTCGGGGGACCTCCGTACCACACCCACCTCTCTGGGCAAACGGACTTCCACTTTGGGTAAAGCACTCCCATTCGTGCACACATCTGTGCATCTGTAGGTTCCTGAGACTTGGAGAGGACTCTAAATCCTACCCTCGGTCTAAGTGATTTCTGACTTCTTGCACACAGCTTTGAGCACCGGGTGCCAACAAAACTTGCGAAAACGGAGCCCCCCCCACCCCCAACGCAGTCTCCGAGACTCCACACCCAGAGCCCGCTGAATCGCGCTGTTACCACTGAAAAAGATACATACGACCCGAGCCATACGCTCACAGAAGCATGGTGTAGGGGAACTCCAACTACAGGTTTCCAGACCCAGGACCCCAAAGCCAAGTCTTCAGAAGTGGGGAAGCTTCAGGCATCTGGTACCTACGGTAAGACACCCCAAAGAGAGCAGGCACCAGGGTTCCTGGTTCATGGCGGGGGGTGGGGGTGGGCGGGGGGCGGAGGTCCCATCCCAAAGTTTAAACTATTAGGAGAACCCAAGAATTTGCGCCTACACTCGTCCCAGGAACCCCAGAGCAATTCCAGGAGTCCTGTGTTGGAGTGTGGACCGAGAGAGACTTACCAGCGCATATGCGGAGCTGAGCACTGGGCAGCAGAGTAGGAGCGCCAGGCTGGGTGCGATCCGGGCGGCCCCCATCGCCACCGCCTAGGGCCGCGTCCCTCGGGGCAGCCGCCGCCGGCCCTGGTGATGGTTGGAGGGTGCAGAGCTGCGTCAGGCCGGGCCGCCCCGCCCACGCCCCGGCCTAAGGGACCCCGGCGTCCGGGCGGCCCGAGGCCCCGGAGCCTGACGCGGGGCCCATTCGCCGAGGGCGAGCGAGAGAACGAACCGGCGCGATGGAGAGAGGGAGGGCGGAGGGAGGGAGGCAGCCTGAGGCCGGGCGGGCGGCGGGCGGGCGCCGAGCGCTGCTGAGCGGCTTGTCTGCCTCGGAGCGGAGAAATCACATCCATATGGCTGGGCCCCCCGCCCCCGGCCCGCCCCCCGCTCCCCTCCCGCGCCGCCTTTTCTTTCTTTCTTTCTCTCTGTCTTTCCCCCCCCCCCCCTTTGGGGGAACTGGGAACCGTGGATTCGCTCCACGCCCAGTGGGGGAGGGGCGGGGGAGGGGTCGGGGTCGCGGTCTGCGGGGGGCGACCAGGCTGTTATTTTTAGCTCCGCGGCAGTGGGCAACAGGGGAGTCGGGCGGGGCGGGGCAGGGGGCGCGTTTTGAGTTGCGCGGGGCGTGCAACTAGGGGATGCCATCCTGACTTTTGCAACGACACGGAGCCCTTCGGCGTTCCTGCCGCCAGCTCCCGGCTCTCCCGCGGCATCGTGGCCTGGCGCCCCGGCTCAGTCTGGACCCCCGTGCCCTTGGTGGCCACCCCCGTGCACCCCCTTTCCCATCCTCCGAACACGCGCCGCGTGCGCCTGAGCGGCACGGGCGCTTCTGCTGCCCCGACGCTGAGGCTCTGTCTGCTCGTCTGTCGGTCCTTAGCTACCGTCCACCCCCCACCCTCCCCGCACTCCCCGGCTTTGGCCTCTGCTATTCCAGCGGCCCCAAGCTCGGTTTCGGTCACTCCCTCGCTCCCCCCTCCCCTCTCTACGAAAACATTTGCAAGTTTCCAAAAAAGCCACCGAACTGAGCGGCGGCAGCGGGGCTGGCGACTCCACAGGGCTCCGAGGAGGCGCCGCAGACTGACACGGAGACGGAGCAGCCCGGCCCGCCCTGGCCGGGCCCCGAGTCCCTCCTGCCCCACTCCGGCCTCCCGCGCGCCCGATCGCCCCCACCCCCAGAATCCCACAAGCCCCGACTTACTCCGAGCTCGCCGCCGCGGCCCCCGCCTTGCCATGAATGTCGGGGCCCCCCCGACAGCCTCCCCAAGCCAGCGCCCCGTCCGCAGCCCCGGGGGGACTTCATGGAGCTCTCGGGATCCCCCCCTGGCCTGCCTGGCCTCCAGAGCCCCCCGCCCGGCCGCTGCTCCGAGCCGCCGCCCGCCTCGCGCGTCCCTCGCCTCGGCGTCTGCCGCTCCCCTCCCCCCGCGGCCCGGAGCCTCTTCCCTCCACCTCCCCCCCTCCCGCGCCCTCCGCGGGCCTCCTCCGCCCCTGCCTCCGCCACTGCCTCCCAGGCGGGTGTGTGGAGGACAGAGCCGAGCCCGCTGCCCCCCACCCCGGGACATCTCTTCCAGTGACCCTGCCCCGGGTCTTTGAGCCAAAGGATGAGTGTCGCCGGGAAGCAGTCTGGGGAGCTCTGACATCGGGACCTGAGAACCGTGGCTGGGACGCTGTCCTACTTTGGCTTTATTCTTTCCTTTGGAAAAGCACAGACCACCCACCACCCGCGATCTTCCGGCCCTGGCTGACGAGCGGGCGGCTACACGAGAGGAGTCACTGGGGAGGCCGCCTAGTATTTCCCGCGCCTCGGGCCGCGGCGCAGTCCGTGCACCCGTGGGGTTCCTGTTCTGGAGATGTGGGGACCCTGGGGAAGCTGCTCCGCCTCTAGCTAGAGCCAGGCTACGCAGCCAACGCCCTCGAGTCCTGCCCCGCCCTAGACTGGTCCTTCATCCTCTGTCTCACTCCTAGTCCCGGGGTCTAGCAGACTCCCGTGGTGCTCCTCCTGCCTTGGTCTGGACTTTCGCTGGACTCCCTGTTTAGAGGGGTTCCTTTTCCATTCCGGGTATTTAAGATGTCTCGATCTATTCAGCTGCTTGCCAGGCATCTCCTGTTCTTCGATCTGCCCCAATTCGGGCGATTCGAGGCTACAAGTCACGGGTTCAGCTAGGACACCCAGTCTTGTACTTCACCTCCCTCCATCACGTTATCCCCCCCCCTAATGCTGGTGGCTATCCTGGGACCCTTCACTTGGGGAAAGTGAGAGAGATGGGAACTAGTAACAGGAATGGAGTTTATGTACTCCACACTGTACACCAGAGTTCTAGACTTTGGACTTCCAAGCCTACCATCTCCCCGCGTACCATGTGGGGAGCATCAGACAGCAGAGAAAGTCGGAAGTGCTTAAACCGAGGGCTAACAGAATGCCTGCTGCAGGAAGCCATTTTAAGCGTGGCGACCTGAAAATACCACCAGGTTAAACGGCATTCTTGCTTGCTTACTTACCGATTGTGTGACCTGCCCACTAGGACTCTCTGGATATCTTGGTCTCTGTCTCCTCATCTGCAAAATTGGGAAGATGTCCTGCTGAATCAAAGGATCCTCGAGGGCTTGTGCAAACCCAGGGGTTCTCCACAACACTCTATGCCAATGAGTTCAGCGCCCTTAATCTCCTGCTCTCCACCTCAAGGATGATCCCACACCTCAGTGGCAATGGGTCCTCAGGTCCACATTGTCTTCCTCAAACATTTCTTCTGCCACACCTCTCTTCTGTGCCCACTGCTCTAGAGGTCCTTGCCCTGGTATCCAAAGACTGCCACCTACTTCCTTCAGAGTGACTGTCCCAAGACAGTCCAGTCGGTTAGACTTCCACACCTCTATCTGGTTTTTCTGTTTCCTTGTGAGGGTCACACTTTGGTCACACTGAGGACACTCCTCTTTACTTGTGTCCTCCGCTACCTCTTTCCTTTGTAGTGCCTCATGTGAATTTCCGGTATGTCTTACATAGTCCACGTGCTCTTTGAGAAAAGGAAGACATCTGTCTCTCCCCCCCCCCCCCGTAACCCTCCCCTGCTCCCTGAATACCGCCCCCCCAATGTACTCCAGCATGGAAAACCCAGAGTGCTAAACTCTGATGGTTTGTCTCTGTTATATGTGTTTCTAAGTGACCCAAATTTCATGTGATGGCAACCACCACCCTTTCCCTTGGTGATGAGAAAAGAACTCAATCAAGACTGAGAGAAATCTAAGAGCTGGCCAGGCAGAGTTCTCAGTTCTGACAATAGAAAGCTTTTGACTTGAAAACAAAGTAAGATCTTTGCACTTGGGCTGGGCTTTTGTGGCACACACCTTTTATCCAGACACCTGGGAGGGAGATCTTCTCTTAAAAAGCAAAACAAAACAAAACAACCAAAGAAAGAAAAGATTTGTCCTTGGGTGGCCCAGGGTGGACTGTGCAATCAATTACTAGAGCATCGTGGGGTCTCTGGGTCCCTTAGGGGAATTTCCCTAGCTGTAACTCCAGAGTTCCCTAACAGACTTTCCACACTGCCATCACCTAACTCACCCCCAGGCCTCTGGTTAAATTGCCACCATGGGGAGAGGGATAAGATCACACATTAACTAGTAGGCATTAGGGTTACCCTTTGACTGGCAGGCCCTACGGAGGGTCAGTGGGTCTGTGTTTTTCTCTTTGATCCCCAGCCTGGGTTTAGCAGGAGGAGATAAGGTGGCCATTGGAACTCAGAGCCAGAGCTGTGACTGGACTCTAGCTCCACCTCCACTGCTGTGGCAGCCACCACTGCCATCACTCTGAGGAGGGCTCTAGCCAAGGTACACAGACCCTGGGACCACTTTGGTCATCAGACTTGGATAGTTCTTCTAGCTCTGTAGTCTGACCTTACTCTCTCAGAAAGCTCCTTGTCACCCGTCTGGAGACTCTGTGGAACCATTAGCCCACATCAGCTTCCAAGAAGCCCCACCCCCACCCCCTTCCCCAGTACTTCATCCTCAACTTAGCCCCAAAGTCACTTGCAAGCTAAGAATAGCTCTAGTCCCAAACTGCTCTGCCCCCACAATGAACCTGACCCTAGGCTAAGCCTTTATCCCAGTCTGAGTTACAACCGGTGGCTGAACCTTGACCTCAGGCTGAGACTCCTCCCAGGTTTCAAACCCCAGACATTTCTCTAGTTACAGGTCCCTCTGGAAACTTTTTGAGTAGAGAGGCCAGTACAGGATAGGGTGGCCAGGCCGTAAGTGAAGCAAGGTGCCATTTTTACAGCCATTTCGGCTGCTCATAAACACTCCCCTACCCAGCTGAGTCACTGAAGGCTCCCATAGCAGCTGTCTGGGCAGCCCCCCTCCTCTTGCAGCAGGGTCTGGCTTTCTCACCTCCAGGAAGGTGAAAGGAGGGAGGATGGGGGCCCAGGAGGCTTCATTTCAGTCAGGACACACTCCAAAGGCATCTGGAAGTATAGACTTCCTCTGGCTGATGTCATGGTCACAGGTGCCTTACTGTCATGACACCAGGTCCACAGACATGGGGCCTTGAGGGCAAGCCTTGTCTGCCCCAGAGCACAGCACAGACACAAAAAGGCTTACTGCAGGGCCAACTCGACCTTGTTTCTTTCTCCCAGCTGGACTTGGGCCTCCCAGTCAGGCTCCTTGAGTCCCACTTACCTGGAATCCACAGGCCTTTCCGATGAGGCCTCAGGTTGAGGAGCAGACTCAGGTTGGCCATGGGGAAGCCATGGAATTCCAGAGAAATGTCTCCAGTTCAGGCCTGAGCAAGGAAACTGCTGGTGGGAACAGGAAACGGCCCAAGTCCCAGCCCTGGCTTAAAAAGAAAAATTAATTATTTTTTACCAAGCCCTGTAACGGCTCAGGACTTTGTCCCAGACCCCAAGCCTGCTGGTGTTCTGAAGTCCTGAGCTAGGCCCTGCCCTCAACCCTCACGGGTTTGCCTTCCAGGCACCAGTCCAGCTGAACCTCCAGCGAGCCTCTTCCTCAGTTGATGCCCCTTGCCCTTCCAAGCCTTGCTAATACTAAACCCCCTTTATCTGTCCCTCTCTAATCCTCTGGCCCTTTCCTACACCTCAGAAATCCCAGGCTGCCGCCAGGTATGAGCACAGCATCTATAAGTGATTTTATTCAAGGTTTTAGCGCCTTGGAAAAAAAATTAGGGCCGCGGGCTGGTTCAGAGTCACATCCGAGGGAGAAAAACTGACATCTGGACTGGAGATGTACTCCAGTGGACGAGTGCTTTTTAGCACGAGGAAGGTCCGGGCTATACAGGGAGACCCTGCCTCAAAAATAATTAGAGACTGGAGAGATAGCTCAGCAGTTACACGCACTAGTGCTCTTGCCAAGGACCAGGGTTCTGTTTCCAGCATCCACATCAGGTGGCTCACAAGTGGCTCACAACTACCTATAGTTCCAGGCACTCAAAGCTCTCTGGCCTCTGCAGGTAGCTTTATGCACGTAGTGCACATAAACTCTTGCAGGCGCACACATATGCATACGTCGATATAAATAAATAGAAACTAGGGCTAGGGATGTAGCACAGTAGGTAAAATGCCTGGCTCTCATGAATATAACTCACAGAACCATTTAAACTGGACCTGGTGGCGTAGGACTGAAATCCCAGAAGTTGGGGGCAGAAAAATCAGAAATTTAAGTCCATCTTTGATTACATAGTGAGTCTGAGGGTTCTCTGGGTGGGCTACCTAAGACCCTGCCTCGGAAAATGGGGTGGGATTTTTGGCTCAGCAGGTAAAAACGGTTGCCACTGAACAAACCTAATAACTAGAATTTGACCTCCGAGGCTCATATAGTGGAAGGAGAACATTAACTTCTGCATGTTGTCCTCTGATCTCTATATATGTGCCATGCGTGTGTGCATGTGCACACACACACACATGGGGTAGGGGAGAGGGAGAGAGAGTGCATGTAAGTGAAAATAAAGAAGAAACAACAAAAATCAACCAATCAAACAAAACAACCCAAACAAACAAACAAACAGTTCCTGAGGTCTCAGTGAGGAGAGATGTAGGAACTCTCACCCCAGTCTTCTCTTCACCCCTGCAGCCTCACAGCCCTTCCAGCTGACCCTTTGCCCACTGGAAAGTGGCTCCTGGTATGAAGGCAGCCAGGAAGCCCTCTCTGTCTGGCTACACATTGCTATACCTCCCAGACCTGGGGTCTACTTATGTATAGTGGCAGGGGCGTAACCCGTAGTTGTGAGTCTGTAGAACCGACAGAACCCAGAGTGGATGCTGAGGATGAAGAAGTAGACAAATAGGAGCACAGAGACCATGCAGGATCCTAGAAACCTCACCCCAGGGTCCCCAGGACCCAGTGACCTGGGCTGGATGGAGACTGCCCTTCTGCCTGAGCCCAGTCTGAGCTGGTTTATGTCTGGAAGCCCTGGCTGGGTCTTGAGGAGGTATAATGATTCACATAGCAGCTGCCGCTCAGCACATTCCAACCTCAGCCTCCAGTGCCCAGCACGTGAAGCTGCCTCAAGCCACCCTCTGTCACCAGAGCATATTTCTAGAACCCTTGGCTCCAGGAGTCACCTCTCCTTAGACCTGGGCTCTTGCCGGTGGGCACCATACATTTGGTCTCAATGTCTTTTGTTCTGGTTTTGTGAGTCAGGATATTACAGATATCTAGCCCAGGCTGACTGAGAACTTGACGCGTAGCCTAGACCACCTTGAACTCCTGATCTTGCCTTGGCTCTCTGGGTGCTGATATTATATAAGTGAGCACCATCTTATTATATAAGTGAGCACGGAATGGCTATTCTGTTTGAGAGGCTGAATTTGAGCTCCCAGTCTTCCTGCATCAGTCTCCCAATGCTGTGGTTATAGGCAAGTACCACCTCATCCAGTTTTCCGATGTACTGCTTTGGCTTATAAACTAAAATGGGAGGCAAGAAGCTTGTTAATACCTGGTCTCCAGGCCGGGGGAAACTGACACCTGAGAACAAAATGGGTTGTCTAGGGCATAGCAAAACTATGACATACAGCACAAACAGCCCAATAGGCATCCTGTTCCCAAACTGAGGTATTCTGGGGTATGCTACTCAAGGGCTATTCAAGAATATATTGACCATTCTGTATCCAGGGTCCCAGGGGTACTGGATTTCACTTGTATAGGTCAGTGGGCTGTTACAGCCAAAGGAGGGAGGGCTCCCCTATTTCCTGTTAAACCCCTGCCACCCTGTTCCTCTGATTCAGGAATCTCTCTCTTCTCCTGATAGTCTTTGCTTTGCATGGAGCAGAAGACTGGGACCTGTTTTGCTTGATCCGTGTGCCCCTGAGCTGGACCCCTATTCATGGCCTCGGTTTCTAATCAGCCATTAACGGGATGACAGGTTTGGGAGTCAAAGTGACCAGGGATTCATTCTGGATCTGTATCTGCATTTGCATCTGAAAATCTGGCATTCAGGCTAGTCTGTGTTCCTCCAGTGGGCCCCAGCCTAAGGCTGAGAGGGGTGATTCTGGCCCTTAGCCTGGGGACAGGAAATCGTATTTTGGTCCTGGGTCCTGGGTAAGTAGGCAGGGGGAGAATGGCAGCTCAGACCCAACTGTGTTTACTTGGGCTGGGCCCCCTCAGAGCTCAACAGGCTCCCATTCATTGGGAGCCCCATAAACCCTTTGGGGCTCCCCGAGGTTCAGAATGCCTGGATGCCAAGCGTGGCTGCCTCCCCCAGACCCGCTGGGGACCAGCAGGCATATACGAATAGGAGAGAGGCAGGACTGAAGACAGCGAGTAGAGGCTTGGCCATGCCTCCCTCTCTGTGTGTCTGCATGGGGGTGGTAGTTCCTACCCCAGTCCTATGAGAGGGCAGTTGGGAAGGTCCAGGGTGGTAATGGAGGTTCACTATTCTCTCAGCATCTGTGGGGCCTTTGTGGCTGTTTTATCTTAGATTGGGTCCCTGAAGAAGACTGCCTTTACCACTGACCTTCCTCCTCCTCCTCCTCCTCCTCCTCCTCCTCCTCCTCTTCTTCTTCTTCTTCTTCTTCTTTTTAAATAATTTACTTATTATTAAATGTAAGTACACTGTAGCTGTCTTCAGACACACCAGAAGAGGGTGTGTCTCAGATCTCATTACAGATGGTTGTGAGCCACCATGTGGTTGCTGGGATTTGAACTCAGGACCTTCGGAAGAGCAGTCCGCTGAGCCATCTCTCCAACCCCCAACATGACTTTCTTGTTGAGACTCTTGTATCCTGTTGGTGTTGTTGACAAATTACACCCTTATTACCTTGGATGGGGAGTCTTCCTGTCCCCAGGCCCTTCTCTTTCTCAACTGTTCAGTAAAGGGACATTGTTTTTCTTGTTGTTGTTTTGTTTTGTTTTTTTGTTTTTGTTTGCTTTGATGCAGAATCATTGGTATCTGACCACGGAAGGATGGTGCCTTAGGATCTGTCTACCTCCTTTAGACGCCCCTTCCTGCTGTCTCCAGTCCTCTAATTACATTTTATTTGGATTTGTTAAGGTCCCTCTGAATGGAAAGGTGCAGAAGCTGCCTTTGGTAGAAAGAATTAGGTCTTATAGGACTACAGACGTCCTGGCTCCCTTGTGACTTTAAAATAACCCCTCCCCCCTTGGTCCCAAGGGCTCCTAGCTGTTAATTGAAGTTATAGTGAACACTGTCCAAAGCCCCCTTAGCCCTGTGTACACTTATCTGCTGGTAAGTTCCCAGCTTGGTGTGTGTGTGTGTGTGTGTGTGTGTGTGTGGTGGAAGAGGGGAAGGAGAAACCTCACACCCAGATCTCCTTTCAACAGTGCCCCCACATGCCCCTGGCAACCTATCCAACCACCAGGGACCCTGCTCAGGGGATAGAAGGGGTCTTGCTTCCTAGACACCTTCCAGGTGGGGTGTGACTTCCCGCTCCAGTGGTTGTAAAATGCCCAGAAGCTGGTAGGTCCCTAGTGTGCGTGTGGGTATGTGTGAGGGGGTGGGGAAGGGGTCTGTGCCTTGGAATACCCTCCTCCCAGGCGTATTTGACACGTGTTTCCGCCTCTCCCGGCATGGGCTCCCGCAGTTGCTATTTATAACCTTTAAGAGCTCCTGCCGACTGCAAAGTTTTCTTAAACTCAAAATATCACTGAGGTCCTGGGCACGCGTTCCAGAGGCCTCAGGGCACTGTGGTTTGAAGGGAGGAGGGGGCCAAGGAAGAAGGAGGTATGAACTCAGACCTTTAGTCCTTGCTGGGGACTGTAACTAGGACCTGAGTGAGGAACCCTAGTCTTGATTCTCTGGCCTGACTTTGGCCTGAGATATCCATTATGTATGTGGGTAGTCCTTGGCCATGCTGGGTCATTTGAGGTCTCCTGGGCCCTCTCTGGGACTGCTTCCTGTCAGCCCTAGTGCCTCAGTGGACGCTATCTGGGATAAAGCCATTACACTGGCACATTCTGGGGCTGGGATCAGGAGCATATATATTCATGGCTGAATAAGACATGTGTCTGCCTGGCTTTCCCAGCCACAGAGCCAGTGGAAGGTGCCATGGACATTGGCTGAACTGTCCAGAGAGAAAAGTGTGTGTGTGTGTGTGTGTGTGTGTGTGTGTGTGTGTGAGTGTGTGTGTGTAAAGAAACTAAAGGGAGGTAATCCTCTTGTAGGAAATATCAGAGATACCAGGAGAGTAGCTAGTCATGGCTCAGATATCATCCTGAAGCCAGGGGAGACATCAGCATCAGGACCACGTTCAGCCAAGGAAGAATTCCGTTGGAAGGTACACAGGCAGTTTCTGCCTGCCTTGGCTGAGGCTGTTTTCCCGAGGTCCCTCACCCTCTCCTGGTGGAGAAGAAAAGCCCATTTCCGGCTCAGTCATGCACCCTGGTCGGAGGCCTTCTCAGCTCTGGTCCACTCTTTGTCTTCCTTCTCTGTCTTCTGTGCCAGAGCTGGAGACACAGAAGCAGGGGACTAGAGCTCTGACCTCAGGGACATTCTTGCAAGCAATACCCTTGCTTGATCCCCGGAAGTCATTCCCGGCCCAATGAGCAGAACTGGTCCTAAGATGACTCCTTCTTAAACTTCTAGGTCAAGCAGAGCTGCAGATAGAGAGGGGCGGGGAAGTGTGCTGGATTCTAGACTCTGAGAAAGAAGCAAACATGGTCCCTAATGAATGTATCCATGAGCCCCGGCGCCTCTGCCTTGCACTGCTGGCTGTCTAACGTGTCCCTTCCCTTCTCCTTACATCTCCAATGTCTCCTCCTCTCAGAAAGCTTCCTGAGTTTACAGCCCAGCCCCAGCAAAGCGAGACCTACAACTCCTGGTCCTTAGCTAGGGGTTTTATTTTGTGGTGCTAGAGGTGAACCCAAACTTTCCAGGGTAAAGCATACTCCTGCCTAGCTTCAGTCTCAGCCTCTCCCCTGGGGCAGACTCATCTCCCTGGCCTCAAGGACAACATAGACACTGGCTGGAGCTCTGGATTCATAGTACTCTGCCTCGCTCATCCCCTCATCCTCCAGTTGCTCTAGGGAGGGGCCTCCCCTCTGAGCCTCCCTCTCTTCAAGAGAAGGAGGCAGATCTCGGAATCTCAGAAAGCCTTTCCTATGCCTCAGGTCAAGTCTCTGATTTAGGAGGTGCTCCTCCAGGAAGACACTGACTCCACCCAATGGCAGGCCCTCAGAAAGCCAAGGATCAGCCCATGGGGCAAGTTGTGAAAATGGAAGCCCGTAGTCTGGAAGCCCTCAGATTGGAAGGGAGGTACCACCCAAGTCCTAGCCCAGCTACCCCCAAAATGGGACAACTAGGGTAGAGAGAGTTGCATGGTTTCCTTCTGAACTTTAGAGTCAGAAAAAGGATTCTGGAGGTGACAGAGACTAGCAGTCATGATGTGTCTGTGTATTACTACACACACATGAACATAGGTGCCTTTGGAAGCTGGGAGAGGGCATACGATTCCCCTTGGTTGCAGTTACAGGTCTGTAGTATGTGGGTACTGGGGATCCAACTCTAGGCCCCTCCAAGAGCAGCAAGTGCTTTTAGGCACCAATCCATCTCAGCCCCTCTCTGTGTTTTGCTGAGCTGAATCTACAATGATTACAGACTGGGAGAAGGGTATGATCACACTAATTGGGTGTAGTTTTTAGGAGGGGTCTCAAGCTATGTAGGATCCCCTGCCACACCCACCACAGGCTCTTCTGCTTATCATACAAGACTCCTGAAAGCAAGACACTATTCAGGGGTGGGAGATGATCCAGAAGTTGCCTGAGGTACACCCATCCCAGCTTATCTGCAGCCTGGGCTAAGCCCTTTGTTCCAAACCATTGTCCCCTGTTGACAGAACTCTACACTCCCCCTCTCCATTCCTCACTAAAATCCAGATGGGGCAAAGGTTAGCAAAGTGGGGAAAAAGAGAAGATTCAGGACTAGTCTGCCTCAGAAGCACAGCTGATGTCACCCCACCCCATCCCCGTGCTGCAAAAATGACCACTGAACACTCTCAGGGGAAGGGGTTTAGGGAATCAGTGAGGGGGGCCAGCAGCCCAGTCCCCTGGCACTCAAGCCAGGCCCAGCACCAAATCTGCTTTGAGGAGGGTGATGCTGCCCCTCCCTTTCTAATGTCCTAAATGTTGCCTCCAAATACTTGAACCGTCTAGCTAACCAAGCTGTTGCTCTGAGAGATGGCTGAAAAACTTCTTGGGGCTCCCTGCAACAGAGGGCTGAGCTATGTGTGCCTTGCTCTGCCCCTTCCCATTTTCTCCAGGTCATGCACTTAGGGGTCCTGGGCTGGTCTTAGGGCTCACTCCCTTGTCCCAGGCATCTGAGGGTCTCCGAGTCTGCTGTCAGCTCACAGTAGCCTCAAGGCCCTTGCAGCAGCAACTTGTCTTTCATGCCCAGCCCCCTCTGCCCCAACCATCTCTCTTTCCCTTTTGCCTGCCCTGTGCGTGTCCTAGGGTCCCCGGTATGGGAAACAAATGGGTCGGGAACCTTCCACAGAGTCCTTTCCCATGAGAGGCAAGTGCTGACCCCATCCTTATCTGGCCTAGATATGCCAAAAAACAACACAGATGCTGAGGCTCAAAAGGCCTGAACTTGGGGGTGCTGACCTCCCTTGGGGGTGCTGACCGCCCCAGTCCAGCTGCTGTCTCAGTCCTCTGTCTCCCTTTCTATGAACAGACTTCCACGTAAGGTTCCAAAGTGGTGGAATGGTGCGGTGTGGGGGAGGAGCCACTGGAAAGGCTGTGAACACCTGGACACACACACACACACACACACACACACACTCCCACACGAGGGGGTCTTAGGGGTGTCTCAGAAGCCCCAGAGCACACTAAATAGAACACTCTGGTTTCTGTGGCCTTCTGCTGCCTCTCTCTCTTATTCCTTTGTACAACCAGAGTTGATTCCATATGTGTGAGCTCAAAGGGTGGGGCACCTGGTGTGTGCAAAATCTTGTAGATATGTGTGCAAAAGTGCATGTGTGCATGGGTGTATGGCTATGCCTGCTAATACCTCCATCTAGTGTGAGAGTCTTAGTATAAAGATACAT
Source organism: Tokudaia tokunoshimensis (assembly GCA_036184795.1). Lineage (NCBI taxonomy): Eukaryota > Metazoa > Chordata > Mammalia > Rodentia > Muridae > Tokudaia > Tokudaia tokunoshimensis. The sequence continues at coordinate 111,548,826 of BTHU01000008.1, forward strand.
GGACAGGAATATTTAAGACAGTACCTGGGGACTAAGGTTCCTGAATAAGTGTGTATGGTACACACACACACACACACTAATTTGTGTTGGTTCCTGTTGACTCCAGTGTTACTATAATGGAACTAGAACTGGTAACAGTTGCCCCAATAAAGGATGAACCTAGAGACATGGCACACAACAGCCTCTGAGCTCGGTTCTGAGCTATTGAGGCAAATTCATTCCACAAAGGTAGAGTGGGGGGTGTTGATGGCCACTTGGTATCAAGTTAGTTGACTGTGTGCATGCATGCATTATGCAAGCATGTGTGTGTGCATGTGTGTGTGTGTATGTGTGTGTGTGTGTGTGTATCTGTCTGAGCCCGTGTCTGCATTTTCAGTCTAACCACACTGGGTGGGTGGGTAGATATATAAATAGTTACTGAGGCAGGTACCAGAATCAACCCTGACTATTCCTGGCTGGGGGCTTGGGCCATTTTTAATGCAGCATCCACACCCTGTACCACAGAGGGTTTTTGTGTGGCCACTGGAAGCAGAGACACAGCTGGTGCTGGGTGGGGCAGAGAGGGGACAGCTCTAGGTCTGGTGGGGCCACCACAGCTAGGAGGGGCTTGTAAGGGGACATGGAGTCTCTTTCAACCCACATTGCCTTCTCTTTCTGTCTCTCTTTGCATTTTTTGGCTTATTTTGTTTTTTATGCAGGTCTCATGTGGCCCATGCTGGCCATAGCTCACTAGATTGCTAAGGATGATCTTGAACTCCTAATGCCCCTGCCTCCACCTCCAGGGTACTGGGATTACAGATGTGGGCCACCACACTTAGCTTAACATTTAAAAAAATTTTTAAATTGTTTTTGGGTATAGATGTTTTGCTTGCACGTGTGTGTCTACGCACCACACACATGTGTACCTGGTGCCTTTGGAAACAGAAGAAGGCGTTGGATCCCATGGAACTGGAGTTATTAATGACCGTTGTGAGCCACCACATGTAGGTAGAGGGAAACGAACCCTGGTCCTCTGGAAGAGCAGCTAGTTCTCCTAACTGCTGAGCTGTCTCTCCAGCCCCGAGATGCTTGTTTCAAAAGCGTTATCGCCATTGCTTTTTGTCACCTTTCTGCATTAGACACCAGGCTCTTCTCCTTGGTCCCCACCCTGGCTTCTTCCTCATCCTCGTTCCAGCAATGCATGCTGGTCCTTTCTTCCTGCATCACTACCTCATCTCCACTCCTTGTCCACTCTGACTGCTTGAGGTTAGGAGGAGAGCATAGAGACTCCTCGTCTTTAGCTGGGTTCAGGACAACAAGCTGTGTGTGTCCATATGTCCATGTGACAGCATGTCTCACCTCTCTTTGTCCCTGACCCACTTCATCAACTTCTTTCTTCTAAATCTGCCCCATCTCTCTCTCTCCCAACCCTCCTGCCTCTGCCTTGATTTCTGCCATAGTCAAGAGTCCTGCATGCAATTTCTCATGATGGCCCCAGGGAACCGCTTACTCCTGTTTTGCCTGAGACAGTTGATCCATCCAGTCAAACAACCAGTCAATTCAGACTCCTCGGATGACTGACATTTTTTTTTCCCCTCTGCTAAATTTACTTGCATTTTGGACTGAATTGGCCATTCAACAGAGGTTGTGTCCACACGGCCCCACCCCACTCATGCCAACAGATGAACAGGCTCACAGACAAACACTCGCACAGGACCCACACTCGGTCACAGCCTGGTGACACATTTAAGTGTACGAGATCACACACTTCCATGCAGTCATACATGTGGCCCCACCCTCGAGCCCAGGGTTACGTACACATAAACCACAAAGGCAGTCACACACGTCCCCACCTCAGGCCTGTGCACACATTCACTCCTGATCTGGGAAAGACTTGGGGAAATAGAGTCAAGAGGAGGGAGGAGTGTGACCCTGGATCCGGAGCTGGGCAGAACCCCAGAACGGCAGTTTCGGGAAGCCACCAGCTGCTTCTCCAAGACCAACTTTCACTGACATCTCTTTCTCCCTCCCTCATTCTTTCCAGGGGGTTTCTGGTCATCTCAGGCCACTGCTGAGCCCTTGCAAGCCTCAAATATAGCAGCTCCCAGACCCCAATCCTAAAAGGGGACTCTTTTTTTTCCTTCTTCCAAGGATCCTAAAAGGGGATTCTTCTTCCACTACTTTTTTTTTTCTTCCAAGGACAATAAATATTTGCTCTTTGGGAGACTGCTGGTGGGAGAGAACAGGGTTTGGCGAGATGGCAGGGAATGTCAAAGCAGTTCAGGACGGTCGCAGGCCACGCTGGAGAGAGGGGTAGGGCCCTGTCTGGAAGCTACACCAATAGTTAGGCCGAGGGGACCGGAGCTTGGAGCTGTCTCAGGCTATTTTCTCTGCCACCTTAACCAGCATGTTGGCACCTCATCTTTGATGCCAAATGCCTCTCCCCGAAGCCTTTCTCCTTATGCGCTTTTCTCCTGCTCCACTCACCCCAAAATAATAATAATAATAATAATAGTAGTAGTAGTAATAATAATAATAATAATAATAATAATAGTAATAGTAATGATAATAATAAAGGTTGTAGGAGATTGGAGAGATGGCTCAGCAGTTAAGAGTACTGGCTGCTTTTCCAGAGGACCAGGTGTTTGATTCCCAGCACCCGAACATGGTGGCTCACAACCATCTGTAACTTCGATCTCAGAGGATCCAGTGCTATCTTCTGACCTCTGTGGGTACCAGGCATGCATGTGGTACACAGACATACATTCACACATAAAAATTAATTAAATAAAAATATTTGTACACCCATGCTGTGTGTGTGTGTGTGTGTGTGTGTGTGTGTGTGTGTGCTGTTCACGTATGGAATGTGAGCGCATGTACCCCATGGCACAGGTGTGGAAGTCAGAAGGCAACCTTTGGTGTTGGTCCTGGCCTTCCATCTTGTTTGAGGCAGAGTCTCTTATTACTTGTTTCTGTGTACCCCAGGCTGGCTGGTCCTTGAGCTTCCAGGCTGCCTCTGTCGTCTATCTCCCAATAGAGACACTGGGATCACTGCATCCAGACTTTCTGTGGAGTCTAGAGATCCGAACTCAGGTCCTCACTGTCATACAATGAACACTTTACTCTCTGAGCCACAGTCCCTGCCCTTCACTCATCCCTTGAAAGATCCCAACCCCTTTTCATTCGCTCAGACTGCATAGCCCCAGCTTGTATTCCTATTTTTCCTAATCTGATAAAGGGGTCGGTAAAAACAGACACATCTTCTGTGTCCTTTCTTGGGTGAGCTGTGACAGACTGGTCAAGGTCTCCTCAAACCAGACTCATGAGACCAGTTCATCTCTTGAAAACAGGGGTGTGCCTTCCTTCCATAATGGGCCAAGCCTGAACATTACTGTTTCTACACGGTCCCCCATCAGGCCCTAGACCCTGGAGGTTCTGGCCTGCTACCTCCTCCTTCATGCTGAATTAGGCTCCCAAATATAGCGGCCATGGCCACAGCCGGCCAGGACACCACAGCCCCAAAGCGTCAGTCCTGGGCTAGGATCAGAGGGGCAGGAGCTGATTATAGGTCCCTGGGCCAAACCCAGGGCTTGCCTGCCAGCCCACTGAGCCCTACCACCCCCACCCCTAGAACCACAAGGCTGGAGCATCTGGTCCCTGTCAGCACAGTGGGCAAAGGGAGGGGCCTGGGAGTTGTGTTTGGCCTGCCCGAGGACAGAGTTGTCTGTGTGTGGTGGTAAGGATGGGCCAGGACTCGGAGCAGACATTGCCCTCACAACCCACCACCATCTTGCCTTACCATCGTTCATTGGTTACGTGGGGAAACTGAGTCCAGGAGATATAGAGGCCAGATTGGCTCACAAGAGCATGGAGAGCCTTCTGTCTCCCCTTTAGGCACTGTTTTCCATTTTCCAGGCCTGGGGCTGTGCCTTGGAAAGCAGGCCACATCCTGTTGGTGGCTGATCAGCCCTGCTGGGAAGTTCTCCTTGGAGTCAGACTCTCACCCAAGCCCATAGAATGGTACAGATATTCCTACATTCATTTGCTTTCTCAGTTCTTTTGACTACCCGTTGGTTGACACCTCTAGCTAGTTATTGGGCAGCCTCCTAGGGCCACAGATCCTCCATCTGTGCAACTGAGGCAGGACGCAGGGACCCCAGTAAGCAAGGGTCTGTGTTCATGGGGACTCAACATAATAGGTATGAGTTTACAACTCTGGTCACACACATGTGCTGTGGTAAATGAGCTACAGCCCATGGACCTGCTGGGGCTGTGACAGGGTCCCCAAGACCTGCTGCACAGCAACATTTGACCTACTTCTAAGGCTCTGGGTCTGGCCCAGGCCGCGTTCTCGACTCCTCCGGGAAGTGTGGGCCTGCATCCCAGCCCAGAGGCTGCAAGCCAGGAGGGGCGGACCCGGGCGGGCCAGGATTGCCTGTGGAGTCTGTGGCTGGGGGACAAGGACACGTGGGGGGAGCCTGACCCTCCTTCCCTGCCTCTGACTCTGGGGCCCAAGGGACAGTCAATTCTCTTTCCCATGTGGGCATCATACTCTTAGCTACCCACATTGGCTCTGATAGCATGGGGACATTCCTCTGCCCTCTAAACACTGGCAGGGAGGTTTGCCAAGCACCCATCAGGGACTGCCAAGGGTTTACCTTCCCCATAGCCTGTTTTGTCCACTCTATTCAGCAGGCAGTGTCCACGTGGAAAGCCAACGCCATCCTGTCCTGAGACTAGGACTTGAGCTTAAAATCCTGGGTCTTGAATCCTGGATCTCAAATCTAGCTTTAGAAGTCTGAGTTCTGGGTCTTAGCATCTGGCTTTGAAGGCTAGGTTTGGCATTCTAGGTTCCACAGTCTGGATTCAGGGTGTGAGTTCCAAGACCTGGGCCTGGGTCTTAGGTGTGGTGGTCTTTGGGGTCACTTGGTCTCTGGTTTGGGTTTAAGCTTCCAGGTTTCAGCTTTAGGGGTTAGGAGTCTAGAGTTTGAGTTTGGGGACCGAAGGCTGGTGGTTCCCATCCCTTCTATGCCCCCTACTGGTCAGTCATCGCTGGCCAGCTTCTACCTGCACTTCGTGCAGGGCAGGCAGCCTTACCCCTCTTTAGGCTGGAGAGGGGCCTCAACCAGTAGCTAGAGGGTGAGGAGAGGTGAGCAACAGGCCTGAACTGAGATGGGCCCTGGAAGAAGAAGGGCACAGGACGTAGATGGTGGGTCTGAGGACTGTCGGCTCCACACCATCCTGGGGGAGGAGCTCTGTAGGCGATCAGGAAGCCTCTCCTCTTTCCCCAACTCCCACTTCAGGGCTGAGCTTAGGAGTTTTTTTCTTTTAGATTTATTTTTATTTATGTGTGTGTCTGCATGAGTGTGTACCACATGTATGGTTGCCCTTGGAGGACAAAAGAAGAGTTCAGATCCTCTAGAGCTGGCGTTACAGGCAGATGCGATGTGCCAGGGATTGACCCGGGGGTGGGGAGGCTCTGCAAGTGTTCTTAGCTACTGAACCCCCAGCCATTTGTTTATTTGTTTGTTTAGTTTAGTTTTTTGTTTGTTTGCTTTGTTTTTCGAGACAGGGTTTCACTATATAGCCCTGGCTGTCCTGGAACTTACTCTATAGACTAGGCTGGCCTCGGACTCAGAAATCTGCCTGCCTCTGCCTCCCAAGTGCTGGGATTAAAGGCGTGCGCCACCACTGCCTAGCTTAGATTTTTATTTTTATTTTTATTTATTTATTTATTTATTTATTTATTTATTTATTTATTTATAAGACATGGTTTCTCTGTGTAGTTCTGGCTCTCTTGGCACTTTCTCTGTAGACAAGTCTGGCCTCAGACTCAAGAGACCTACTTGCCTCTTCCTCCCGTTTGCCGGAATTAAAGGTGTGCACCACCACGCCAGACCTTTAATTAAAAAGAATTTATATATATATAGTTATATATGTAAGATCTTGTATATGCCACACTGGCTTCAAATTCACTTGTGTCCTACCTCTGACTCCTGGATGTTGTGATTACAGGCATACCTTATCATATATTATGCATAGCTTGTGTGTGTGTGGTGGGGGCTGTTAATACCCTTTGAGAGGTGAGTATACTCAGAAATTTGAGACACCGATTCATCTAATATTTATTGAGGGCCTGCTGTGTTCCAGGCTCTGGCAACAAATAACAGTGGAAGAAAGTTCCTGCTATGACAGCTGATACTCTGGAAGTGGGGGCCACATCTTTGAGACAGACAGTTACTAAGGTGAACTGGGATGGGGACTGGAGCTACAGGAAGAGGGAGCAGGGGAGTCTTAGGGAAGCTTCTCAATGGGGTTGACATCTGAGATGAGGGTTTGGGGGTTTGGGGGTGCACCGTGAACTGAAGCTAACTGTTGCCAGAGTCCTAAACAGAGCCACCAGGGAGAGGAAATGGCCTGGTGTCAAGGAACTGAGGAGGGTTTAAAAGGAGGCCACTATACCCCAGGCTTTTGTGCCCAGATCCACAGGCCTCTCAGAAGTCAGGGCCTGGGGGCAAAGGGAAGTCTGGGGGCTGCCCTCCTCACCCCAGGACTGTGGCACCCTGGCGTGTGAGTTTTGTCAACTGGCCAGGCCATAGCTCAGTCATCAGAACTAGGAGGTCATGCGGGTCGGGATTCAGACTCTCACACTTTAGTTCTTCAAGCCCCTCAGGTCATGCCAGAATCCTGTCTCCTCCTTTCTGGAGGGCACAAAGCAAGTTTGGACCTGCCCATGTGCTCACCGTGGTCTTGCTCCTGACTTTAGCCAACCAAGCTCACCGTCTGCAGTGAAACTGGCCTTGGAAGGGGTTGGAAGAGACCCCACTGGGTGCTGGGTACCTGTCATAGGGTGGAAGGTACTCCTGTGGACAAGCCTGGGCAGTGCTACTCCAGGACCCACCAGGGCAAGCTGAGAGTCAGAGTTGAAACAGAGATTAGCCTTAGCCCTGATCTGAGTCCTGGTGAGGAGGGAGGAGGTTCTAGTGCATTCTCTACACGACCAGAGCTGTCCTATGTATGATGGCACCAGACCAAGACACCCCTGCCCAACCCAGGGAAGGGAAGATAGTACTAGAGGCTCTGACTACATGAGCCTTTTAGCACAGACCACTGACTAGACCAGGATGGACCTGCTATGCACTTAGTTACCATTAGAACCACTTTCCAATGGGGTAACAGCATGGGTAAAGGAAGTGTGTGTGTGTGTGTGGGGGGGGGGGGGAGTCTGGTTCATCTTGTGTGTACATTCTCGTCCCCGGGCCTCAGTTTTACCCTGGTATATGAAAGATGATGTTGTCATCTAGAGTCTGCTGTACCAAGGGGTGCTAAGGGTCAACAGGTCCGGACAGTTGGGCTGTACAGAGGTCTTTCTCTTTATATATCTCCCTTGGGCTGTCTTCTCCTTTGTGGTATTTCTGATGTCTCTGTAGACCCCTCCCCCACTTCTCCCTTTCTCAATACTCTTGCCAAACATCTGGAAGAAAAGTGAAAAACTTGTCCCCCCCTTCTAGCCCCGGATGTTGTCAGATTTCCAGATGTGGGGTGTTCTGCCCTCCAGATGAAGGGAGGAATGTGTTCCAGCCAGGGATGGAGACTCATCCCTGGACTGCTATCCCTTCATGGGAAGGCTGAGTGACAAGATGAGGCAAGCCAGAATCCAGGAGGAAGATGGTGGGGTGCCCCCAGGTTGAGGCCTTGATACTTTGTCTTGGCTCGAGTTATGCCCTTTTTCATGCCTGAGAAGTCCCTTTGGGCTTAGGGTGGAAGGCACTGTCTCTGAAGTCTCTATCAAAGGCTCCAGGCACTTAAAAATAACTAGGAACACCCCTTCTCCTCCCCCTGCCCCCCCCAAGGCACAGATGCTAGGCGGGAACAGAACCCAATGTGTTTGCAAGATGTCCTCACTCGGCATTTGTGCTGGAAGGGCCTGATGCTACTTCAGTCTCTCCATTGCTCCAAATGGTGGCCCAGCCAGGCTGTGCTATGTCATAGTCATCTGCCAAGGGCAGGGGACCAAGGGAAGTGGTTCCAGGGGATGGACGCTATTGCTTGCTTACTGGGTAGTTGTGAACCTTAAGAGTAGACACTGAGGGGCAGGAACTGGGGTGAGAGCCTTAGATTGGAACCTAGAGGCAAACCTTGCCCAGCACTTTGGGGTTCCTCAGGGATGCAGGATCCCCAGGAACAGAAGGAAGCATGGGATAATGGGAGTAGCAGAGGGAAGCTTCAGAGACAGAAAATGGAGGAGTGAGGGAGAAGGGGACAGAGGGTGTAGTGGGCTCTAGGGGCGAGCAAGAGGCTGGGTCCTGGAGTGTGCAGGGGAAGACGGAGACTGGGCATCACATGGAGGGGCAGAGAGAAGCCAGTGTGTGTGTGTGTGTATGTGTGTGTGTGTGTGTGTGTGTGTGTGTGTGTAACCTGAGACACTAGTCTCAGGAGTTGTAAAAGGAGCTGTTGAACTTGTGTGGAGCACAGTCCTCGAGGGAGTAGCACGTGTGCTTGCGGAGTTCCTGGAGATCCCTGGGACCCTGTGAGTGAACAGCAGCTGTCTGCTGTATCCAGACACCCATGCACTAGCACATATAAACACTCAGACACAAACACAGACACTCACTCAGACCCACACAGACACACAGGAATGTGAACCCCTGGAAACAGGCCCACAGGGACACACACAGAACAGTCTCTTCCCCTAGACCCAGCCGGGCACTGACAGACCCTGAACAGAGACACCAGACAACACATACAAATGTCCAGAGACCTCCCACCGTGCGCACAGCCAGGGACCCCCTACCTGAGAAGGTGCCTGGACACGGATTCACACCTACCTCCCCTTGCTCTTGATCAGGGGACCTGGGCCACCCAGGTGCAAAGTTATTCAAGAGTTGACCCTTTGGTCATTCTAGCCTCTACTGCTGTGGTGCATAGCATGTGGCACACACTTTTCTAACTTTTACCTGTCCAAATTTATTGGCCTGCAGAAGAGTTGCTCTCTCTCTCTCTCTCTCTCTCTCTCTCTCTCTCTCTCTCTCTCTCTCTGTGTGTGTGTGTGTGTGTGTGTCTCTGTCTGTCTGTCTGCTCAGGGAACAGGCTGAGCAGTGGCCTCTGTCTGCCTCTCCCTCCCTCTCCCCAACAGGTGACTGGAGGAATGGAGCACACTCCCCTCCCCCACCCATTCCTGGGCTTGAACAATGCCCTCTCCAGGACCCAAAATAGCCCCTTGAGCAGAGCCAATGCCCTTTTATGGCCCTGTCCCTATTGTGCATGGTAGGGGTGGGACCGGGGTCATGAGGTATATGAGCAGGATAGAGCCCAGGGTGGCAGTGGGGCTCACCTATCTTACTCTCGTCTCTCCTTCTTCCCTTCTCTCTGTGATTACAGCTCCAATGGCCCCCAAAAAGCCAGAGCCCAAGAAAGATGATGCCAAAGCTGCGGCCCCCAAGGCAGCTCCGGCCCCTGCGGCTGCACCTGCGGCTGCACCTGCGGCTGCACCTGAGCCCGAGCGCCCCAAGGAAGCTGAGTTTGATGCCTCCAAGATTAAGGTGAGCGAGGAGCTGGGCTGTAGAAGGGGGAGAGCCAATGAATGGGGCTCAGAGTGGAAGCTGCCATGGCAGGGCAGGCCCTAGACCCGAGCTGAAGCTGGCAGCTTCTGTGCAGAGGTTAAACAGGACATCTGCAGGACCACAGGAGGAGGGAGGGTGGTCAGACAGCTGGTGAGACTCCCCTGAGGCCCATATACTTTGAGAGTAGAGTCTGGACCAGGAAATGCTTTTTGGTGATTTTGAAAACCGATTCCCTTTGCTCTCTCTGGATTTCACATCTTTAGGGACTCCTGGAGTCAGCTGTCCCCAAGTCTTCAGGGTTCTTCCTTCTCTGGCTGTGTGGGTTCCCAAGTCCACATCAAACATCCTTAGGTGGATGTAAGGGAAATCAGGGCCTTGCCAGGCTGAGTGACGTCCCTGCCAGGATCACCAAGCCCAGAACTGGCAGAGGCCTCCTGGGCTTCAAGTTTAGCTGGGAAAATGGAGGAACAGGCTGGAGATGGACGCTCTCTCTGAAAGTCGTGCAGGAAACTGGTTGTTGAGCACGACCCAGCAGCACCAGCAGCCTTTCCTGGCCCAGTTGTCTTCCCCAGAGTCTAAACTGGGAGGCAGAGCCCTGCCTGTCACCTGTGCCATCCGCATTGCAGCACGCAGCCCGTGTCCTGTTCTCAGCTGGCCAGAGGCCACCGCTGCTCTGGCTGTGTCCTGAGGGGTCTGTGGAGTCCTCTCCACCCACACGCATCCACTGAGCCCTGAATCACTTTTTTAATTTTTAATATTACCTATTTTGTTTTTATCTTATTTATTTTATGTCCTGACTAGTTACCCTCTCCCTCCTCCCAGTTCCTCCCCCTTCCCCTTCCCCTTCCCCCTTTCATTTTTTCCTTTTTGTTTATTTTTTTTTCCTGGCTGTTCTGAAACTCACATTGTAGACCAGGCTGGCCTTAAATTCATAGAGGTCTGCCTGCCTCTGCCTCCCAAATGCTGAGATTAAAGGTGTGCCCCACCACACTTGACCCCCCTGAATCATTCTTTTTTCTTTTTTTTTTTTCTTTTAGTTTTTCGAGACAGGGTTTCTCTGTGTAGCCCTGGCTGTCCTGGAACTCACTTTGTAGACTAGGCTGGCCTTGAACTCAGAAATCCGCCTGCCTCTGCCTCCCTAGTGCTGGGATTAAAGGTGTGCGCCACCACACTTGGCCCCCTGAACCATTCCTGTGGAGCCGCCATCAGGTCATAAGTCCTTCCCAGAAGCACCTGCCCATGACTGTCTGGTTCCTATCCCAGCTCAGCGCTTCCTTAGTTACTCTAATCCTTAGTTTCCTCATCTGTGAAATGAGACTCTAAGCCTCCCATTTGGAAGACAGCTGTACCACAGAGTTGGTTTTCTGTTCCTTTGTCACCCCAAGCTCCAGACTTGAGTCCTGAGGGCTCCATGTAAGGCTCCAACTGCCTTGGAATCTAGGGTGGCATGGCTTAATCTCACCAGGCGTTAGGTTGGCACAAATTTATGCCTCAAAAGAGGGCAGGGGTTGAAGAGGCCCTTCCCCCTGCCCTTCTTCCCAGTTAGCACTGAAGTGCTGAGTGCCTTTGCCAGAAGCCAGGGAGCCCTGTCTCCCCAGGTTTTCCCACGGAACACTCCCTAGGAGCCAGGAATAATGATTTCTCTCAATACCAGGTTGAGCCTCAAATTGGAAGGCTGCTCCCCGCAGATAGCAGGGATGGGGTGTCCTGCACACTCCGCACTACAGAGGTTGGAGGGGCTCTCAGGTGCCAGTCACGCCCTCTTTCCCTAGCTCCTTTCCCTGGTGTGACCTTGACTTTGGAGACAGTGACTGCAGTGATAAAAATAGACTGGAATCAGATGAGGAGGGGGCTACTGGGTTCCAAGAGGCCTCCCGACCTCGGGGCGGCCCCAGGCCCCATCGTGATCTCAGAATGCAACGTAGTCCTACCTCTGTGCTATTCAGGAGTGCGGGAGCTACCTTGGGGCCACAGGGAGAATGTGAAAGGCAGGTACAGGCCGAGCTTTGTGGATTAGTGTCCAGCCGTAAGGGCCCCAAGGGGATCTGCGAGGGACAGACACACACATGTGCACAAGCATGCGTACTTGATTACCCACAGGCATGCTTTGGTGCTGACACAGCCTCTGGCCTGAAGCCGTACGCTTGCTCCTCCCTTCAAAGTGAGCTTGGTCAGGCCTGTGACATTGAGCATATCCGTCTAGAGCCAGGGATCAGGGAGGTCCACTGGGGCTAGAGCTTTTGTTCCTAACCCCCTCCGCTGTGGTCTGCCGGTATTGCAAACCGATTACACACAGACAGACACAAAGCTTTTAGGTTGGACAAGTGTGTGTGTGTGTGTGTCTGTGTGTGTGTGTGTGTTTTGCAGCAACAGCAGCAGGGTGTCTAAGTAGACAACATGAGGTCCTGGGTGGTAGAGGCGGTGATGCTCCCATGAGAACAGGCTGACACGGTCAAGGGCCTGAGGGCTAGGCTGCCACAGAGACCCGTAGTTACTTGGTCTTTGGTCTTCCCTGCAGATCGAGTTCACGCCTGAACAGATTGAAGGTGAGCAGGGTCCTGAGCTGAGGGTAGGGGTGGACCAGGGGGTCTTCAATCCAAACGAATGGGGTGGGAATCCCTCGGGGAGCATCCAGAGAACCCTGTCCTTTCCCACAGAGTTCAAGGAGGCCTTCTTACTATTCGATCGCACACCCAAGGGCGAGATGAAGATCACGTACGGGCAGTGTGGGGATGTCCTGCGGGCTCTGGGTCAGAATCCTACCCAGGCAGAGGTGCTCCGTGTCCTGGGGAAGCCAAAACAGGAAGGTAGTACACCCTGTCCATTCGTGCCGGCCCCAGGGGGGGTTGCCAGGGTGGGTGGCATCAGATACCAGAGGAACCTCACTGACCTCCTTCCTGATTTTCTCCTGCTCTTGGGATGAGAATGTGGCACTGGCTACCAGACCATGGTAATAGGAGACAATCGGGATGGGTCTGCTGGACCCTGGTACTAGTCAGAATCCATGCTGGTGCAAGGGTGAGGAGGGGGACATGGGTCTTAGTCAGGGTTTCTATTCCTGCACAAACATCATGACCAAGAAGCAGGTTGGAGAGGAAAGGGTTTATTCAGCTTACACTTCCACATTGCTGTTCATCACCAAAGGAAGTCAGGACTGGAACTCAAGCAGGGCAGGAAGCAGGAGCTGATGCAGAGGCCATGGAGGGATGTTTCTTACTGGCTTGCTTCTCCTGGCTTGCTCAGCCTGCTCTCTTCTAGAGCCCAAGAATACCAGCCCAGGGATGGCACCACCTACAATGGACCCTCCCCCCTTGACCACTAATTGAGAAAATTCCTTACGGCTGGATTTCATGGAGGTATTTCCTCAATTGAAGCTCCTTTCTCTGTGATAACTCCAGCTTGTGTCAAGTTGACACACAAAACCAACCAGTATATTGTTTTACCCAATCTTAACCTTCCCAGCATTCTTTTGTGAGTCTTTGTCAACTTCCCTCACCTTGGCCGCTTGCTTTGACTCAAGAAGAGTGACACCCATTCCCTCACCATTGTTCCAAGAAGGCCTCTGACAGGCTCTGCTGTGGGGATGGACAGAGTAAGGTCTATAAGAAATGAGACCTGGATGTGGTGGTAAATGTCTACGAACCCAGTTATCAAGAGGGTGAGGTAGATGGGTCACCATGACTTGGAAGCCAGGCTAGGTTACATAGTTCCAGGCTAGCCTGGGCTATAAAGTGAGACTCTGTCTCAAAAAAGGAGTGCTGGGTGTTTTTCAGTTAGTCGAGTACTTGCCTAGGTTACTTGAAACTGATCTCTGGCACGACAAAAACAGTGCGGGGCAGTATATGTTCAGAGTCTAAGAACTAAAAAAGATGTAGTATATACCTCTAATCCCAACACTGAGGAGATGAAGGCAAGAGGATTGCCACAAATTTGAGGCTAGCCTGGTCTACATGGCAAGTGTCAGGCTGGCCTAAACTATGTAGTAAGATCCTGGAGAGAGAAGGAGGGAGGGAGGGGGAGGGGAAAGGAGGGGAGGGGAAACGAGAGGAGAGGAGAAGAGAGAAGAGGAGAGGAGAGGAGAGGAGAGGAGAGGAGAGGAGAGGAGAGGAGAGGAGAGGAGAGGAGAAAGAACATACCTTGGACCCCACTTGGGATAGCAAAGGTTATGTAAACCAGATGTTCCCCAGCAGAGCATCAGAAGCCTCGTGGTGGTGGCATGGTTTGTACACAGCACACACATCAGGGTGCTCAGGAGCCTTGGGAGAGGAATGGCCCCTCAGTGTTAGGCACAGGGGACGTTGTACCCATCCATCCTCTAACCTGGGACTTGGGGCCGTCTGTCTGCAGATCTCAATTCCAAGATGATGGATTTTGAGACGTTCCTGCCCATGCTCCAGCACATCTCCAAGAACAAGGACACGGGCACGTACGAGGACTTCGTGGAGGGACTGCGGGTCTTCGACAAGGAGGGCAACGGCACAGTCATGGGTGCAGAGCTCCGTCATGTGCTGGCCACACTGGGTGAGGGCAGCCTCCTCCTCTACCCACCTCTTTCTCTGGGATGTCCTAGGGAAACTCTTGTGTCACTTGACCACAAGGCCCAAGTCTCATCTGTGAAAATGAAACAGACAGAATGATAGTCAAGGTGTCTTGGTGGCAGGGGGTAGAGATGCCATTTAGGTGTGACTGAAGGAAAGCTAGAAGAACCAAAGTTATGGCGGGAACAGCTTTGGAGACAGGGCGGGGAGGTCCACCAGGATTAACAGGTGTGCATAAGGAGGTGAAATACATCTCACTGTCATCTCCACCATCAGGTACCTGGTCACCTTACTCCTCAAAGTGACTATTTCTTGCATAGAACATTTATTGAGCAATTGTTGTGTTCAACCCTACTCTGGTTCAGGGTACACACACACACACACACACACACACACACACACACACACACATTTATATGTGTGGGGGTCACCACAGCTGGGACTCTGTCAGTGAACAGCACAGCTGTGGTTTGCCCAGCAGGCAGGAAGCCCTGGGTCGGATTCTCAGCGCTGTGGTGCATGTGTTTGGGAGATGGAGGCAGGGGAATTAGAAGTTCAAGGCCACTCCTAGTTATATAGCCAGTTTGAGGCTAGCCTGAGATATGTGAGATCCTATCTCAAATATAAAAGAGAAAGAATATAAAAAGAAAGAAGCTTTCAGACTACAGAGCAGGCAGAAGTCTCTCCGTCCCTTCCACTGTCATCTGTCAAGGTAGCTCTCCTCCATGGGCCCCCTACCAACCTCAAAGGGCTACTCCAAGAGACCGCTACTAGACAGAAGGCAGGGGACTCCTGCCATCCTAGTGGGGGTTTGTGGGGCAGAGAACAATATATACATGAAGATGCCTAATCTCAGAGGAGGCAGAGGAGGCCCCAGGTCTCCACCTCAAGGTCCTGTACTTCTGAATCTACGACTGATTATTCTGGCCTTGGAAACAGGGGTGGTGGCCAGCCATGGTCTTGAGAACAATGTTGCCACGGCAAATGCACCATCCAGAAGGATTCAATATGTTCCCCTCACTTAGTCACGGGGTAGTGCGACTTAACCTCTCACCCCTGCCAGGTGAGAGACTGACAGAAGACGAGGTAGAGAAATTGATGGCTGGTCAAGAAGACTCCAATGGCTGCATCAACTATGAAGGTAGACTCTGCAGGATGGGAGTCTTCTGGGGAGGAGGCAGGGGGACTCAGCTCTGTGGGGGTGAAGCTCCTGGGGAGGAGGGGGACACCCAAGTCAGCAGGTGGGAGGCTCTTGGGGGAAAGGCATAGGGACCCCATTCTGTGGGGGTAGGGATCTTCTGGGGGAGGCATCGTGTGCCCAGCCCCACCCCTGGCTGCCCACTGACTCCCAGCCTCCCATCCGCCCTTCCCTTCCAGCGTTCGTGAAGCACATCATGGCCAGCTGAGCCTCTCAGGTGAGTCCGCCATTCTTGAACACTGCTCCTGCCCTCCCCCACCCCCATCTCCACCACCAACTCCAGCTCTCAGGTGGTGGTCTGCTATCTTGGTCCAGCCCTTCCTCCATAACTTGTGACTGCCTTTGCTTCAGGAAGCCCAGGGCAGGCCAAGCCGGGGACATCTCATCTCCCAACCATGATGCCGACACCACGTCTGGAACTTCGGGAAGGAAAGGAGTGGCCTGGACTCCTGCAGGTGGTCCCGGACCGCCGCGTGTGGTTGTCCTTCCTGGCCCCTGCTGGGGTGTGCTTGCCTACCTGTGAATGCCTTTCTGTTTCCACCCTGTGGTCTTATGAATAAATGATTTCCTTCCTTCCTTCCTCCCTTCCTTCCTTCCTTCCTCTCTCTCTCCCTCCACCTGCCCCTCTTCCCTCCCCTTTTTCTTTCCCCTCCATTGCTCTCTAGCTCACCTGTCCATTCTATGGTGCTGAGCTAGAGGAAGCCTGGCTCCCCTTCCTCTGTTCTTACCCGACTCCTGCCTTTGGGAGATGGCAGCCATATTGGCTCACTCAACACAAGGAGCCTAAGAGCGTCATCTGAGCAATTAGCTAGCTATAAATACAGGCCATTGGCCCTGAGCCACACATGCCACAGAAGCCTAAACTTAGACCTGGCATGAGTGACAATAGGAATGAATGACAGGGGGAGACACTTTGTCCCTAGGCTGTCAGAGCTGAAGGAGCATCAGCCGGAAGCTTGACTCTGGTGGAGACGCTGGGGTGTCCTGCCTTGCTGTGGAGGCACGTCTTCTAGCAGTGCGTCACCTGACCCAATGGAAGTCATGCTTGTGAGGCTCCACAGACACTATGAGAAGAGGCTCCTGGAGAAGATGGCCTTGATTGGTGGGAGTTGGAGCAACACCTCGTGGTGAGGAGCAAGGCCTGGAGACTAGGAGTGGAGGGGTCAGAGGGAGGTTGGGCTATACAGGGCTAGGAAAGCCCACAGGCCCAGAGGTGCCCAGGAGCTCAGGATAGCTCCATCAAGGCTCATTTCCATGGCCTGTTATGTGTATAAGCCTATCTGCATACAAGGTCTAGATGCGGGTTTCTATGGCAAGCTCAAAGGCTTGTGTGAGCCAGGCTATTTGGGAGTGTTGGTGTGGTAGGTGTGGGGTCTGAGTGTGTGAGGATTGTGAGAGTATGGGGATACATGTGTAAGGGTGTGTGTGTGTGTGTGTGTGTGTGTGTGTGTGTGTGTGAGTGAGTGTCAGTGTGCCACAGAAGTCTGTTGCTGCTTCGGCTTTTAGCCTTTCAGAGTGTTAAACCACTCTGTGTGTGTGTGTGTGTGTGTGTGTGTGTGTGTGTGTGTGTGGTGTGTGTGTGTGTAGTGTGTGTGTGTGTGTGGTGTGTGTGGTATGTTTGTATGTGGTGTGTGGTGTGTGTGGTATGTTTGTATGTGGTGTGTGGTGTGTGTGGTATATGTGCACACACACACACACACACACACACACACACACAGCAAACTTGGGAGCATGGTGACTGAAGGGCAGGAGGGAGTTAGTTGGGAGCTGGTAAATAATGAGGTCAGGGATTACATGAGAGGGTAAGAGCGTGACAAAGATTTGAAGGACAGAAGCTAATATTCAGGGTATGTAAAGAACTCATATAAATCACTCCCCGGGAAACAATCTGATTAAAAACTGGGCAAGAGACCTGCACAAACATCTATAAAGAAGACAGATACAAGCAGGCATGATGGCACATGTCTTTATCCCAGCACCCAGAAGACAGGTGGGCTGGGGACAGAGCTCTGTGGTACAGTACTCCTACAAGGCCCAAGGGTCAACCTCCAAGACTAAAATAAACATTAAACTAAAATTTAGAAGAGATATCCATTGGGGCTGGTGAGATGGCTCAGTAGGCAAAGAGGCTTGCTGCCAAGCCTGATGACCTGAGTTTGATCCCTGGGATCCACAGGGTGGAAGGAGAGAAACAACTCTTGAAATAAACAAATGGGATTTAAAAAAAATTGAAGGTGTCCAAATAGCCAATCAGCTAGCAAAATGGTACTGAGAACAGAACTCTCCTTCCACGTCTCCCCCCATCCCCATGCTTGGCATCTGCTCTACCATGGAATAGTATACATATTCAAAAAGAGTCACTTATTTTTATTTTGGGTGTATGAATGTTTTGCCTGTGTGTATACATGTGTACTGTGTGTGTGCTTGGGAGCCATGGAGGCCAAAAAAGGGAGGACCTCCCTGAGCCTGGAGTTATAGATGACTGTGAGCTGCCACAGGGGTGCTGGAGATAGAACATTCATTTTATGCAGTAGCAATAAGAGCTCTTCACCACTCTCCAAAGCCATTATTCACACGATCTATCTACCTACTTATCTGTCTATCTATCTATCTATCTATCTATCTATCTATCTATCTATCTATCTATCTATCTATCTATCTATCTATCTATCTATTTATCTATCCATCCATCCATCCATCCATCCATCCATCCATCCATCCATCCATCCATCCATCCATCCATCCATTCATCCATCCATTCACCCACCCATCCATGCCAGGATATCACTAATCATCAGAGTAAGGTAAAAACTATAACTCTAGCATTTGGAAGGTTGAGGCAGGAGGATCGCTGTGGAGTTGAGGCATAGTGAAATCATCTTAAAAAACGACTAAAACCCAAATCAAAACAGTGCAATCAAACAAACAATAAACTATAACAGCCATCCTTTCAATACAGAATCATGTGTTAGTGAGGGTGGGGAGAGATGAGAACCTTGTGTGTTGGTGGGAGGGTAAATTGACGCAGCAAACAAAATTGGGATCATGAAGGTTACACATGGGCCTGCACATGTGCACAGATGCACACAATAAAAACAGGCTTATCGCTTGGCACAGTTCCAGTTCTGAGTATATACTCCCTTAAATTAAGGACAGGATCTCAAAAATATAATCTACATCCACCTTCTGGGCAGCAGTGTTCACAAGTAATCCAAGCTGGAAACAACTCAAATGTGGATGGACGAACAAACTGCCACATGAACATATAGAAGGACACTGCGGCTCTGAGGATCAAACCCAGGGCCACACATTTGTGAGGCAAGAACCATTCAAACTGAGTCCCTCAGTCTTTTCTTTCCTCTTTTAAAATCAAGACTTGAGGTTGGAGAGATGGCTCCTGGGGATGTTGCATGTAGTTTGGGTAGAACCTTGGTTGAATTCCCAGCACCCACATGGCAGCTCACAACTGTATGTAAATCCAAGATCTGACACCCTCATACAGACATACATGCAGGCAAAACACCAATGCATATAAAAATAAAAATATATAATTTTTTTAAAAAAAATCAAGACTCATTGGGTAGCTCTGACTGTCCTCAAACTTGCAGTGATCCTCCCGTCTTAAATGCATGCCATCATACCTGACTTAGTCTTACAAGGGAAGAGAATTCTGGTTCATGAATGATCCTGTACAGGACCGACTTGGGTGGCCTTAGCACTTTCCTGCTGGTGAGGTCTACTTTGGGGAGCAGTCTTGAGCAGGAAATGTACTTCTTTTAGTCAATTCCTGGCAAGAAGTGGTCCTGTTGCCAGGTTACCATATGTCAGTCAGGGAGGTACATGGGTCCTACTCCAAGAATGTCTGCCCCTAATCTGGTACCTCTAGATCTCCCTTAAAGACACCGCCACCCATCTGCATGAGACACTCAGAGTGCTTTCCTTGACCTGGTGGTGGGAGGGAGGAAGCGTCTCCTGTTTGTCCTTGACACAGCAGCTCTTGCCCCACAGGGCTTCCTGTGTCTATAGATCAGGCAGGGGCATCCTAGGCCTGTGGAAGGTGGGTCCTGGGGATGTTGCATGTGGTTTGGGTAGTGTATTAGCCACTACCCTTCTTGATGCTCTGAGAAGCTACCTGACAAATGTAACTTAAGAAAGTAAGGGTTTGGGCTGGAGAGATGGCTCAGCGGTTAAGAGCACTGACTGGTTTTCCAGAGGTCCTGAGTTCAATTCCAAGCAACCACATGGTGGCTTACAACCATCTGGAATGGGATCCGATGCCCTCTTCTGGTGTGTCTGAAGACAGCTATAGTGTATTCATATTTAAATAAAACTTAGAAAGAAAGAAAGAAAGACAAGAAAGAAAGTTTATTTTGGCTCACAGTTTTAAGAATCCAGTCCACCATGGTGGAGGAGGTATGGAGTCATTGTTATGAGGTGACTAGTCACATTGTGTCCGTAGACAAGAAGCAGAGCGTTGAATGCTGGTGTTCTGTTCTCTCTCCCTGTATTTGGTTAAAGACTCTGGCCCACGGAAGGTGGCACTCAGCTGCTGAGGGGACCCTTCACCTGGCTCAGCATCAGCTAGTGCATCTAGTTGTGGGGACCGTGTGTGTGCATTTTGGTATGTCCCTGTTTGTGTGCACGCATGTGCATGCATAAGTGTATGTACGTGTGCTTGCATGGATGTGGATACAGTGTGCGTATGTCTGCAAGGGTATCCTGATGCATGCTGTACGTGTGAACGTCTGAGAACGTGCGAGTATATGTGTGTCCATTTATCTGTGCGTGTGTACGTGTACGTCTGTCTCTGTGTGTGACTGCTTGTCTGCGGATCTGTGGGTGTGTCTGAGGGTGGACGCGCTGGGGGTCTCTGCTGAGTCAGCACTGGTGCTGGGCAGGCAGCATTGCCAGCTAGGCTGTGGCCTCCCCACAGTTGCATAAACACTGGTCCCAGCTCCCGCCTCGAGCAGGGTGGTCCAGCCTGTGTCCCTGCTGCTGCTAGAGAGGGAGATAAAAGGATGAGGGCTTTGTCCTCCCGTCAGTTTAGCTCTCTCCAGGCCTCCAGTGTTGGGCTATGTGCACCATCAGTCTGGGGTCTGGTCCGGGCTGGTCCTGCCTCATGTCCCTCATCTAGTCTGAGTTTAGGTGGCAGGAATAGTTGTCTCTCCAATCCTGACTCAAGCTGAACCAGAGGACTGACCAAGGGCAGGGTTCAGCATCCGGACTCCAGACAGTGCCAGATGGTTCCCATGAAGCTGTGCGACTGAGCTCATGAGGTCCAATGACAGTGAAAAGCAAGGAGCCCAACGGGCCATTGGGACTCACATGTTTAGGGGCTGGAACTTGAATCCAAAGGACAGAGTTAGAGACGCTGGCTTGTGATGTCTCCCTGCTCTGATGTCCTGCAGGGCCACCCATGGCTCTTGGCAACCTTCCACATCCTGTCTTCTCTCTTTCAGACACCCTCCCCAGAGACTTTAGGGTCACCAGGGGGACGTGGATTAGGTCACATAGTCACATGAAGCAGAGGTACAGGAAGGACAGGATCCAGGCGGAGGCAGAGTGAAGTTGGGGGGTCTTGAAGAAGCCAGGCACGTTGTGAACATTTTACCAGGCCACAGAGGGAAAAGGCTCAGGCTGCCGGCGTGACAATGGGACTGTGGGGGCTCAAAGCAGTCAGCCACAGGGGGACCAGCAGAAAGCTGATGAAGGAGAAAAGTCAGGGTGTGGAGTGAAAAGGGTCCAAATGAAGGGATGTGCGAAATTGGGGAGGGGAGGGGCCCAAGGGAACTGGCAGCGGCCTAACAGCCTCTCCTGTTGCATAATGGGTGCTTGGGGAGCCAGGCTGTTATGCTGGGCTGCTGGTCCAAGGCCTTGGGTGGTGGTGGTAGGGGTTTATAGAGAGGGAGCCCCCCCTCACTCACCTTAGAGAACTCACCAGGTCTTGAACTCATGACCTTGCACAAAAGTAGCTCCTGGGGTTCCCTCCAAGTCCTTTCAAACAGCTCCTACCCCACCCTCACTCAAGTTTGGGGGTTATTTGTTCCCCACCCTCCCAAAGCCACACAAATTTGGGTTTGCCCAAATGCTGACGGAGCACTGCTGGAATGTGGAGCGTGCGAGTGCCTACAGGCCAGACCGCCCCAGTAGGCCCCTCTGCTCTCACAGCAGCCAGGGCCTGGGGCCTGGTGGACTGAGAAGGGCCTAGAATGTCAGGGCTCCAAGGACCTTTTTCAGCCTCCTCCTCTCCAGCAGGCTGGGGATGCCAGGGATTCTACTGCTTTTCTCCATGCTCTGGTCCCTTTTCTGGTGTGTAGGCTCCGGTGACTGTTGGAACCCCTATACGTACAACTATCCTATCCACTGAGGTCTCGGTGTGTCTGAGCCCTTCAGAAGGGTTGATGGAAATAGAGGAGGCCAGTGAGCAGCCTTGGGGGGCTCCAGAGATGGGGAGATGGTGTAGAGTGGTGGTGGGGGTTGGGGAAGGACTCAGGTTTCTCTCTCTCTCTCTCTCTCTCTCTCTCTCTCTCTCTAAGACAGGGTTTCTCTGTGTGGTCCTGGCTGTTCTGGAACTCGCTCTGTAGACCATGCTCACCTCAAACTCAGAGGCTATCTTGCCTTCCTCTGACTCCCAAGTGCTGGGATTAAAGGTGTTCACCATCATTGCCAAGCTTCTTTTCCCTTTACTTTGGTACAGGTGCGCGAGTGCCCCCTTTCCCCACTACTCCAGTGCCCTAGCTCTGGGAGCCTCTGCTTTTCCTTTCCTGATCCTTCTGCCACCTTACCCCAACCCTGGTCTTCTTCCTCCATCCCATAAAAGGCGGAGAAGGCATGTACTGCTGCTTTAGAGTGCTGTGCCCAGCTCTCGAGCCCCTGAGGGGAGGTAATGATCATCCCATCCTTAGGGGTGTGCAAGGAGAGAGGAGTCATTCCCAAACAGAGGACTGCAGAAGGGGTTCTTGCCTTGGAGGGGTTTGAAAGCACTCGGATTTCCTCAAAATTGTGGCCCCAACTTATCATAATACCCAAGAAAGTTCTGAGAAAAAAAAGTCCTCTGTTGTGTTTCCCATGAACTTCAATTTATGCATCTTTAAGGCTCAACTTTATAAGATCATATCTGCCAGGCAGTGATGGCGCATGCCTTTAATCCCAGCACTTGGGAGACAGAGGCAGGCAGATTTCTGAGTTCAAGGCCAGCCTGGTCTACCAAGTGTGTTCCAGGACAGCCAGGGCTATGCAGAGAAACCCTGTCTCGTAAAACCAAGAGAAAAAAAAAAAGATCACATCCTGTTATCCTATATTTTTCTTTTCTTTTCTCCTCCTCCCTCTTTCCTCTTCTCTCTCTCTCTCTCTCTCTCTCTCTCTCTCTCTCTCTCTCTCTCTCTTTCAGACAGGGTCTCAGGCCATAGGCCTGGCTGGCCTGGAACTCATTCTGTAGCTAAGGAAGACCTTGAACTCCTGATCCTCCTTCCTCTACCTCCCAAGCACTGGGATTGCAGACAGGCACCACCAAGAAGCCTGGTTCTCTCCCCGCCCCCACAACCTTTTGAGAATATTCTTTTGTTTACAAAACAATGGAGACAGTTGCTGGCCGCTGCTGTGTTCTGTGTCTTCACTTGACAAAAATATGACTTTACAAGTCAGTTTTTAAATTTTGAGGAAATTTGGACACAGGCCCTTGAACAGGGTGGATCTGTTCTAGGCTCTAGATGCTCTTGAGTCCAACCCGTCAACCCACCAATCAAGCAGTCCATTATCTGTGCATATTTCTGTCGTGTAGGGCATAGGGCTCTGGTGATGTCTTCATCTGGGAGCCTGGCCATTGGGAAGGAATGTGGATGGGGGCTTGACAAGGGGAGCGTAAATGAATCCTGGAAGGTATAGGGGGTAGCAGGGCCCACGGGAGAGGATGCCTCCCACCTCAGCTCCCTTTTTGCATGGATCTGGTCCCGACATTCTGAGTGTCCCTGAACCCTCGGCCTGCAGCCAAGGTGAAGAGGCTGGTGACAGTCACTTCTCATCTCTAGTGGGCTGGTGGCAGCTGTGGCGGGAAGGCACAGAAAAGGATGGTGCTGAGACCTGGAGCAGGTAGCCGCCCCCCTCCACCTGGCCTGAGGGAGCCCTGAGCTAGGAGTCCCCATGAGTGTGATATGGCCAGTTGCCACACCCCCAAGCTAACATTTCTTATCCCGCGGGAAGGAGCCTGTTTAAGGGCCCATTGGCTACTGCTCTGGCTGAGAACCCCAGGCTCTGTGTCGTTCACTTCCCAAGACGTCTCACCGAAAGGGCTCTCCAGACTAGTTCTAGAGAGTGGAAGTGTAGGCAGGTCCTGGGCATCTCCATTTGCTGTGGTCTCTCAGAACTCTTCAGGTCCATGCCATAGAGTACCATGGAGGTCCATTCTGAGTACCTCAGGATGTTTTCATCAAGGCTAGACCTAGGTAAACATGCTTGGCTGCAGGGTCTGTTGGGACAAGATGGCCTCCAAGTGTCACGTGTTTGACAGTAACCAACAGACTTATTCCTCAACACTCCAGCTTGAGCTTCTGCCTGGCTTCCTCCCAAGGTAGAGCCTCCCCCAGCCTCCTTTGCAGCTGCCTTCATCTCTCGTTCTTTGTGGAGAGTCCAGAGCTAAACCCTCCTCACCTGTCGGCACAAGGAGAGCCCCTTTCATTGTGTTTCAAGCTTTAGCCAGGTGGCAGGCTAGTGAGTTCATAAGAAAAACACCTTGGCTGAGTTCCCAGGTCATCTTTGTGTCTTAGTCTGTGCTTCCAGATCTATCCAGTGGCCCCTCATGAAGAGAATAGAGATCCCTCCATCTGACTTATCAATGCTTGTCAGCTCCAGACTTCAACCTCAAAGCTGGCCAGGAAGAGGTCTAACATCTGAGCCAATCTCTTCCCCAAGGCGTTCTTGCTTGAATGCTCATAGTAACAGGGACTCTATCTGTCCAGTACCCCTCCCCCCCCCCACTCCCGTTCTCTGAATCCGAGTCTTCAGAACCATTTGTCCCTTCATCCTCCGTGGTCCTTGAGGCTGAGCCCAGTGTTAGGTTGGAAACTTCCTCTAGGATAGGTATGGACCTGGGCAGCACAACTGACTGTTGGAGCAGGGTTTGGTAGGGCCCAGGGCAGGGCAAGAATCCTGATGTCTTAGCACCTACTCCAGAACAAGGAGACAAAGACTGGCTCTGACTTACGGAGGTGTTTTGAGGTTCTCTATAGACCAGAGAGGGGTAAACAAGGGGACAGGTTATAAGATAGACTGGTGACTGGGCCCACAGCAGTGGGTAAGCTCAGATGCACATTTTTTTTTTTTTGGCAGAAGGTCCCATCGCTGGGCCCCAGTTGACCAGGTGGACTAGACCGGAAGCACTGGGAACTTTTGAGGGACCCCCTTTTAGACTCTGAGCTTTGGGTTGGAGGTAGTTAGGGGAGGCGACAGCTGCTTTGAAATGTGCAGAATAATAAAGCAAGGAATGTCTGAGCTCAGGGGAAAAAAAAAATAACCGGCCCCGCTGGGCCTCCCACCAGGCTGGGTGTAATGAATTAAGCATGGGGAGGCACGTTTCATGTGGGGGTGTGAGCTGGAGGAGGCAAGAAGGCGCCTAATGAGAAACAGGGTGGAGATGCCATAAGATGGGCTTCTGGCCCATCTGAGCAGACCCCTGGGGCTGCCTTGGCTCCCGGAGGCTTCCTCTTCATTTCCCTTGGTCTGTACTTACGGAGTTGGGTGTCGTTCTGACCCCATGCTAGCATCTGACGCTGAGCTGTGACTTAACGCTGCTACAGACCCCAAAAGGCCAGAGAGGGCCTGACTCTTCCATGTTCATCCAGCAACGGACACTGAGCTCCAGCTGGGTGCCTCATCTGTATGGGAGCCAACGCTGACCCCTACTGGACTGATCTTACAGCTCCGCCTCTTCTGAGCTGACCCAGAGCACCCCAAACTCCTGCTTCCAGTCTCCACAGAGTCCCTTCCTCTGACCAGTTCTTCGCATATCCCTCCTCCCCAGGTTGTGATCCCTAGCCTCAGTTTGCATGTCTCCTGCCTCAGTGTCCCCCCCACCCCCACCCCCGGGTTTCCACACCAGCGGTTCCCAGATGCATCTCTGCCTTCCTATTCTACTGCACGAGAGATGACTTTTTCATGACTTTACAAGGCACTCCTAGCTCTCTAGGAAACTTCAGGTTCCCTCAACACGGCGTCCACTCTCAGGTCTTCAGCGTTGCTTCTGATTCCTGATCTGCTTTCTGACCCCTTCCCAGGACGGCATTTTAAAAGGCCTGTCCCTGGGCCCCCCAAATCCCAGGGCTAAGCTGTGAAAAGGGTAAATTCTTGGTAACAAGGCTAGAGAGGACAGTGCTGTTCTGGGGCTCTCCAAGAATTCTCTCCAACTTGGGATAGGGCTCCAATTTTGTATTTACCTTTTATTTTATTTTTATTATTGTTATCATTTTTAAAGATAGAGTCTCACTGTGTATCCTTGGCTGGCCTGGAACTCACTAAGTAGCCCAGGCTGTCCTCTGCCTCCCTGAATGTTGGGATTAAAGGTGTGTTCCATCACACCTGGCTTATTTGTTTCTCTTGAGACAGCATCTCAGGTAGCAGAGGCTGACCTCCAACTTGCTATATAGCTGACTTGCTATATAGCTGATGTTGACTTTGAACTCTTTTTTTTTTTTAAAGATTTATTTATTTTATGTATGAGTGCTCTATCTGCATGTATACTTGTGTGCCAGAAGAGGGCATCAGACCCCCATTACAGATGGTTGTGAGCCACCATGTGGTTGCTGGGAATCGAACTCAGGACCTCTGGAAGAGCAGCCAGTGCTCTTAACCACTGAGCCATCTCTCCAGCCCAGCTTTGGGCTCTTGGTCCTCCTCCTTTGCATCCTGAGTGCTGGGATCCTAGGCTTGGGCCACCATGGCCAGCCTCCCACATTATTTTTAAAAAGTCTGGGCTGAGACGTGGAACTGCTAGGAATATTCCCCCACCATCTCTTCTCTCCTCCATCTACTTTAATTAAAACCATTTTTTTTAAAAACACATGTTAATTAAAAAGCAAACTTGTTTTGCTAAGTAATTTGGAAGTTCTGGTTATGCAAACCATAGCCATTCCTGTTTAAAAAAAAAATCCCTCATCTAGCTTGTACCAGTGTCTTATGTACTTGAGGACCCCTATGTCTACTGTGACTGGTCACTCCTTTATAGTCAGTGTACCCCATGGTGGTGGCCTGTGAGCCTCGCAGGTGGGGAACCTGACGGACCAGAGTTGTGAGTGAGCACAACCTTGTGCGATCGCACACATGGAGAAGCTGGGGCCAGTGAGGGAGATGATGGTCAGTTGCCAGGTGGGGAGAGCCCTGAAGGCTCACAGGCACCAGCCAACTCCTCTACAAGCTTCTTGTGCTCATCCCTCTGTTATGATGTCTGGTCATGAGATTCCTGGAGCCTGACACCCTTCATATGCTGAGTAGCAACCTCCGGGACCCACTACAAGAAGCCCAGACCCTGTTAAGGTACAAGGCTCAGACAATTTCAGTTCAGCGGTTCCTAGTCCCCTGGCAGGGTTAGGGACGTCTCACTGAAAGGCTTTTCCTAGCCTGATCATCATTTTGTACTCTGCCTGTTGGCGTCTCCAATTCAGACCCCTAGAACGGGAGTGTTTCCCTTTTGTGTGAGAGACTCCAATTGCAGGTGCGTCATTTCCATGATCCTAGTGTCATATCCTGAAACGCAGAGTTCTTGGGGGTTACAGGAAGGTCAGAAGAAGCGGTGACTAAGAAGATTATGTATGAGTCCTGAATATAGAGATAGGTCCTAGGTAGGCATTGTGGGACACCTGGGCTGGCCTGGACCGTCTGCCATTCAGTCAGGGACACAGGCTCAAGGCTGGTAATTGAATTCATCTATCTTTTCTATGCTCCTGGCTGCTTTTTCCAATAAAACCAGGAGAAAGTGCTTCTGGGGAGGGGTGCAGCTTATCTCACGCGCCTGTTGCTTCCTCGGTGGGACACATCCCAGTTTCACATCCCAAAGACTCACGGTGGACAGCAGCGACACTTGCTGGTGACTGGCTCTCAGTATAACTGGGCGAGTGACAGGGACACAACACTGTAGTTTCTCCGGCTCAACACCCACAGCCCGGAGCAGCCGCGGCAGCACTGAGCCCCCTGGGCTCCCGGCGCTTCTGTGTGGAGTCCGCTTCGCAGCGGCTGGGAAACCGCAGCGGGGCGGGGCGGGCCGGGATGAGCTCACGCTGTCGCCCGCCAAGCAGCGCAGCCCTAACCAGCTCCAGATGCGGCGAGCGCGGGCCTCTGGCGCCCCCTGCAGGGCCTCG
The DNA here is from genome assembly GCA_036184795.1 of Tokudaia tokunoshimensis. NCBI lineage: Eukaryota > Metazoa > Chordata > Mammalia > Rodentia > Muridae > Tokudaia > Tokudaia tokunoshimensis. The sequence continues at coordinate 111,576,448 of BTHU01000008.1, forward strand.
TGAGCATGGCCCGCTGTGGCCTTGCAATCCGCACCGAGGGCCCGGCGGCGTCTCCGCTTTTCATCTAGGCCGGTCGCCTGGCTGCCTTAGTTAGTTCCATGCGCTCCGGGTCACGACCCTTCGCTGTCCGGCTGAGCCTCCAGGTGCGGGTGACCGACCCCTCGTGTTCCCAGCCCGTCCGATCGGGTCCTGCAGCTCTCCCCGCGCCTAGCGGGCCCGGCCCTGCCCTGCCTGCGCTTGCTCCTCTTGGCACAAACACCCGGGTTTCTACTGGGAAAGCAGCGGGGGCCTGACCACCGCCTGTTTTTAATAAGCAGCTGGTATTTCCCCGAAATCGCCGGCCCTGGCTGACCTCATGGGGATGACAACTGGCTGCATGCCAGGGGGCGGGAGCCGGCTCCCGGGTGAGCCCCTGACGCCTGGCTTTTCAGAGATCTTGGCCGGGAGGCGGAGCTCTGGCTACTCATCTGGGCCCTGCTGCCCGCTCATCCAAAAATCGGATTGTTTGTGTCTCTGTGTAACCTGAGTCAGGATCCCCTGCTTCTCAGTCTGGGCTCCGCGTTCAAATCCCGCTTTATGTGCGATCCTGGCAAATTGCTTTATCCGATTCTCGCCAACCATTCCCTGCGCTGCAGGATGGGACTTGTGGGGATTAGAGGAGATGAACCTCCGGAATATTTCAGCAGGCAGCAAGAGGGGCCCAGAGACAGGCCTAGGAGCATGGGCAGGATGAAGGAGGGAGGAGGGACTTGGGTCGGGATTGTCATCTGCCTGTTGACAGGTAATGGCAACAGGGTGCCCCAAATGACCAAGTGCTTAAACAGTGATAGATCAGCATAGGATACTGTGGAACCCTAAAGGCTAAGGCAGGCTTTCTGGAGGAGGGGCAGTTAGGCAAGATGGAGAGCAGGGAGGGGAGGGCCGTGAAGAATTGTTAGTTTAGACGAAGGGGTGGGGGACCCCATCAGGACCGAGGTGTACTAGAGATCCAGGGGGACCGTGAAGCACTGTGGGGAGTAAAGGAGCTGGCCAGAAGCCTCATCCGTGATGGTGGGCAAAGCGACTGAGAGCCAGAACCGGGCACACGGTCCAGTGAGGTGAGGAATGGAGTGCTGGACCAAAGAAAGAGCAGAGAGACAGGATGTGCAAGGCAGCAGGTGTCGGGACTATAGCTATGAGCAAAGCAGAAGAGACAACACTTGCTACATTGTTTGTGGGTGAGGGGGGCTGATGGCTCCCAAAGGGCAGCTCATCTACACAGGAGTTTAAGAATTCAGAGTACTTCTGGAGCGGTGGTTGCTGCTCTTCCAGAGGACCTGGATTTGGTTCACAGCACCCACATCGGGTGGCTCACCACCTCCTGTAATGCCAACTCCGGATCAGAGTCCTGGCCTCTGAGGGCACTACATGCACACACACACACACACACACACAATTTTATATGATATAGACACATATATCAGATTGTGCGAAGGACTACAGGGAGAATTAGGGGGCTAGGGGAACTCGGGAGGGGAAGGGTCGGCTTAGACATGGTTTCACTCTTTTCGTTCTTTGGGGATGGAATCTTGCTATGGAGACCAATAAGGGTCCTGAACTCACCATAACCCTTCTGCCTCCGGCCCTGATGGATGAGATATGAGGCCTGTGCCATCAAGCCTGGCTATTTAAAGCTGGGATCTCCTGTAATCCAGACTAGCCTTAAGGTCCACCTCAGCCCCTCTAGTATTGGGATGAGCCCCTCAAGGGAACACAGATTTTGAGGGTACCTGAGGAAGGACTCACAGAAGAGGTTACATCAGACCTGACCTGACTGCCGCTTAGCTGAAATGATTTTTACAGAACATTTGTAATTAATTTAATGGTAGAGAACACTTAGATGTTATCCCCTTTGAAAAATTCCATTCTTCTTAGCAGTCCCGGAGGCCAAACACAACACAACACAACACAGCACAACACAATACAACACAACAGCTCAGATGTTTTAAATTTAATCAGAAAAATGTTTTAGAGAAATTAGGGTTATTTTCCCCCCTTGTGTATAACCACCGAACATTTTAGCCTTAATTTTGTTCCTTTGCCAACAGCCTAACATACTGTCTGGCCGTTTACAGAAGAAATTTGCAGATTATGGCTCAGGCCCAGAAGAGGAAAGGAATTGCAAGGATGTCTGGGGTCAAAAGGTCAGTGCACAGGCCCAGAGGCAGGAGCTGGTTCGGAAGAGTTGTAACAGAGTCAGGGGAACCCAGTCACAGGACACAGCCTTGGCTCTTAGAAGAGTTTGTGGCTCTATGAATGGAATATCTTTTTTCTTTTTTAAAAAAGATTTATTTTCTTTATTTATATGAGTACACTGTAGCTGTTTTCAGACACACCAGAAGAGGGCATTAGATCCCATTTCAGATGGTTGTGAGCCACTATGTGGTTGCTGGGAATTGAACTCAGGACCTCTGGAAGAACAATCAGCGCTCTTAACTGCCGAGCCATCTCTCCAGTACTGGGATATCTTTTCTAATTGGTTATTGCTACTGTTTGTATTTTGTCTGTATGCTGATTTCTTCCCCCAGCCTTCTAGATCTAATTTTCTTTAGAGTTCCATTAATTTTTTTTTTTGGGTTGGTTCACTTGCATTTGTTTTAGAAGAGTGTGTCTTCCTCAAACTGTATGCGTTGCATCCTGCCTCTATATAACTTCTTTTAACAATGATTTATTTTGTTTTTAATTATGTGTATGCTTGTGTGTGGGGTTTATGCATGCGATACAGGTACCCACAGAGGCCTAAAGAGGGTGTTGAATCCCCTGGAGCTGGAGTTACAGATGTGAGCTGCCTGGTGTGGGTGCTGGGAGCTGAATCCTGGTGCTCTGTGAAAGCAGCAAAATTTAAACTACGGAGCCATCTCTCAGCTCCTTTCTTTCCCTCTCTTTACTCCCTGCTCCCTTCTCTTGACCTTGTCCTCCCTACTCCTTTCCTGGCCCCGTGTGCCCTCTCTGCCTTTCCTCCTCTAGCCCCTTCCGGGATCTTCCTTTCTGGGAGAGTTTTTGTTTGCAGAAGAGACTGTATGAGAATGGTCTCCATCACGGAGCTATGCGAGCTTCTCTGGACTAAGGAGGGATTAATTATGTTTCTATTGTGATAAAACACAGTGACTAAGGCAATAGATAAAATAGCTTAATTGGGTTTGCAGTTCCAGAAGGTCAGAGTTCGTGAGCACAGTGGCAGGTGGCTGGAGCAGTGGCCGACCACTTTTATCTCACAAGCAGGAGCCAGCGAGCACATTGAGGAAGGCACCCCTCCTCCAACAAGGCCACATACCCTAATCCTTCCCAAACAGCTCCACCAACAGGGGACCAAGTATTAAAACATGTAAGCCTGATGGGGGTCATTTGCTTTCAAGCACCACAGTAAACCAGGCTGCCTTGCAGTTTGAGATGCTCCTGCCTCAGAGTCTCGAGTAGCTGGGATTACAGGTGTATGCGGCCACGCACAATTTCAGGATTTTTTTTTTCTTTTTAGTGTCTCTGAAACTGGACAACTGATCATCCAGTCATACTGTGTTTAACGTCCTGACTTCCTACCCTCTGTCCCGACTTCCGGACGTGCTGACTTCCTGCCCTCTGTCCCAACTTCCGGCCGTCTTGCCTACTTGCCATCCCAACTTCCTGCCCTCCTAACTTCCTGCGTTCCGACTTCCTGCCGTCCCAACTTCCTGCCCTCCCGACTTCCTGTCCTCCAACTCCCTCAGTTGCTTATATTCACACTCCTCTTTCTTAACATCCTCTCTGGCACTATTCTTTTCTTACTTTCTTTTTTAAAGTGGCATACAACCCAGACATAGTGGCACATGCATTTTAATCCCAGCACTTGGGAGGCAGAGGCAGGCAGATTTCTGAGTTCGAGGTCAGCCTGGTCTACAGAGTTCCAGGACAGCCAGGGCTATGCAGAGAAACAAAACAGACACCTTCAGCCATATCATTTTTGATATTGTTCTTGTCTTCCTGTTTATTTTTGAGACAGCATCTTTTGCTATGCAGACCTGGCTGACTCAGTGCTTACGGGGTACTCAGGTTGACTGTGAACTCCCAGTCTTACAAGAGCCTACCTCAGCCTCTCAGGCCATGGGATTGCAGGTATGTGCTTCCAAAACCTTTTTCAATGGTCTATCTGAAACAACCCGAAAGAAAGAAGGAAAAAAAAAAAAAGAAATGGAGAAACCAAGTTCCCTCTGAGGTTGGAAAAAGCAGAAGAGTATAAAATATTGTTATTGATATTTTAACAGCATTTTTTCAACATAAGGCAATATTGACAAACCCCAGCAACCCTGCAATCCTTCTACATCAGCCTCCTGAGGGCTGGGATTACAGGCGTGTACCACGCAGTCGCCTCCAACCTTTCATTTGGGACAACCAAAAAGGAAAAAAAACAAAACAAAAATAAAATAGAACACACACAAGTTTCCTCTGAGGTTGGAAAAAGTGAGAGATTATAACGGGAATACTAAGCTATTGATATTTTAACTGCATTTTCAACTCAAGGTAATATTAGCTAAAACCCTGAAGTCAAAAATCTTCACATTACTCCTGTTTACAGATTTCTGTTCATTTTAATTTCATGGACTTTCAAATTTTATGATTTTTCTCTTTTAAGATGAGGATCTCATGTAGTCCAGGCTGGCCTACAACTTTTTATGTAAGGATAATCTTTAATTCCACACCCTTCTACCTCCATTGCCTCACAAAGTTTATGGAATTTGAATTATTATTGTAATTTTTTAAAGATTTATTTATTTTATGTATATGAGTACACTGTAGCTGTACAGGTGGTTGTGAGCCATCATGTAGTTGCTGGGAATTGAACTCAGGACCTCTGCTCGCTCCGACCCAAAGATTTATTTATTATTATATGTAACTACACTGTAGCTGTCTTCAGACATACCAGAAAGAAGGTGTCAGATCTCATTATGGATGGTTGTGAGCCACCATGTGGTTGCTGGGATTTGAACTCAGGACCTCTGAAGAGCTGTCAGAGCTCTTAACCGCTGAGCCATCTCTCCAGCCCTATTACTGTAAATTTTTAAGATAATTATAGAAGACTGACTGTAATCTTTTTCTTCTTCCCAGTAGAATCCTCTGTACCATAAGGTGGAGGAAGGAGGAGATGTACCAGCTAAAGAGTAAATGAACAGGCCAGGGGCCCAAGAAAGCTAGCCCGCTCTGCCACGGAAGCCTGGGATGCTGGCATGGTTTCTCAACTCTACACTGCTGCTGATAATGTCTCCCAATGGATGTCTAGCCTCCATCACTATTCAGTCACCGAGACCACCTCTGAGAGCTGCGCCCTGCTCATAACTTGAAACAGTTCCTGTTGGTCTTCTGCCCCGGACCTGCGGCATTCTGGACGAGTTCAGTTCTCAGCTGCAGCCAAGTGTAACATGTGAACAATAAGTCATGTCTTCTGCCATCACAGCTGGAGAAGCAGAAACATTTTTTTTGAAACCATAATGTGTATAAATGTTTCAAACAATGGACAGACAGACAGACAGCCTTTAGTGATGTGGAAGAAAACAACCCAGGGAGACTTTTGGATGGCCTAGTTTAGAAACAACTCAATCAGTGGATGATACCTGGACCAAGGGTGGAATCCTCCCAAGATGCCTGTTCTGAACAGATCTGGGCATTCTGCGCCTCCATGTTGGGCCTTTGGCTAGCAATTTCCAGTGAATATGGCGTAGTCTTCCCACTGCCAATTAATTATTTTTTTCTTTTCTTTTCTCCCTCCTGCCCCAAGACAGGGTTTCTCCGTGTAGCCCTTGTTGGCCTGGAACTCACTCTGTAAAGCAGGCTTGAATCCACAGAGATCCACCTGCCTCTGCCTCCCAAGTACAGGTCTTAATGGGTGAGCCTCCATGACTGGCTTAATGATTTTCTCTTTTAGACTTCTTTATTTTATGTGTAGGTGGTAGGGGGTGATGTGAATGTGGAGGTCAGAGAACAACTCATAGGAACCTGTTCTTGCTTTCCACCCTGTGTGTGTCCCAAGGACTGAGTTCAGGTCATTCCTATATGCACTGAACTATCTTCCTCAGCGCTCACGTGCGAACACAAATCATAGTTGGGTGGTGGTTTAATCTCAGCTCTAGGGAGGCAGCAGCAGGCAGATCTCTGTGAGTTTGAGGCTAGCCTGATCTACATGGCAAGTTCCAAGACTGTTACACAGTGAAACCTTGTCTGGAAAAACAAAACAAAACAACCCTCAACTTTCTACATTCTGTGGAACTTTTTAAATGAAATTTTGTAGATATTTATTTTATGTTACATGTATGAGTGTATGTGTGTATGTGCACCACATGCATGCAGTTCCCTTGGAGGCCAGAAGAGGGCACCTGATCCCCTGGAGCTGGGGTTAGGGACAGTTGTGAGTCACCACGTGACTGCTGGTAACTGAACCCAGCTCCTCTGCAAGAATAGCAAATGTTTTTAGGTGCTGGGTCATCTCTCCAGCCACCCTAAGGAATTCTCAAAAGTATTTTAAAAACACATTTCCTCTTATATTTATTAAAGCCTGTATTTTAGAGTCCCCAGTTATCCTTGGCTGAGTTACTCTTGACAGTCCCGTGTGTCTATAAATGATATCCCTAATAATTCAATCTTCATTTTTCTTACAATGATGTATTCTGTGATGCTAAAAATCTTTCTAAGTTGGAAATTTTATGTTAAGAACATAGTCTGAAGAGATGGCTCAGCAGTTAAGACTTGTTGCTCTTGCAGAGACCCATGTTCAGTTCCAAGGACCCACATGATGGCTCACAACTCTTCATGCCTCCAGTCCCAAGGGATCTGATGCCCTCTTCTGGTCTCCATTGGCACCACACACACACACACACACACACACACACACACACACACACACACCACATATACACATAAAATTAAACTTTAAAGATCTTTTAAAAAAAGGAAGAACATAGTCCATTCCTTGGCTTTAGTAAAGATGTTTTGGAGCTGGGAGTGTTAGTCAAGCGCTAACCTTGCAAGCATGAGGCCATGAGTTTGACTACAAGAACCTGTGTAAAAAAGAGCTAGTCATGGTGACACGTGCTCGTAATCCCAGCACGGGAGAGGCAGAGATGTGAGCATCCCGGGCACTTGGTGTCTGTCATGCGGTGTCGCCTATGTGGTCAGCTCCAGGAAAGAAGGACAAGGAATGATACCCAAGATTGTCCTCTGCCCTCCTGATATACATGTGTACACACGTGTGTGCATACCACATCTGAACATGCTCAAGTACAACATGATTGGATCTTTTATTCTTTTAATCAAGATATTTTTTCCCATTTATTTTGTGTTGTTACCATCTCATTTTTGAAACTTCTAGTTATTCTTGCTGTCTTTGTCATCATCGTCCTCCCTGTCCTCCTCCTCCTCCTCCTCCTCCTCATCATCATCATATCCCCCCTCCTCCTATTTTGTTTTCTGGAGACAGGGTATCTTTGTATGGCCTGCATTTCCTGGAACACCCTATGTAGACCAGACTATGTAGACTCTAGACTCTAATTCACAGAGATTCACCTGCCTCTGCCTTCTAAGTGCTGAGATTAAAGATGTGTGGCACCGTGATGCTCTTCAAATCTCCTAGCAGTTGATGACTGTGCTCCCACTCCTAGCAGGGCTTATGGGAAGTCTTTGAATTTTCACTTCTTGGTTCTCTCTTTCTCTCTCTCAATCACTCTCTCACTCTTTAGGGTTTCACATGGTACAGGATGGCCTTGAAGCTGTTATGTAGCTGAGGCTGGTCTTGAACTCCTGATCCTCCTCTCTCATCCTCCCAAGTGCTGGAAATATAGTTGTGAGCCACTACTCCCGGCCTAGGATTTTGGTTTCTTCTCTGCCTTTCTGTGCTGTGTTTCCCCAGTTCTTTTCTGTCGTATTGGCACACCACTTCGTCCCCCTTTCCTGGTATTCCTTTATGATTTTGGCTCACACTGTCTCACTGGCTTCTTTCCATTCGTCTGAGAGCTGTTTGTTCTGTCTTCACAGTTGTGGTTTCAAGGCTGGGCTTTTTCTGTTTTCTTAAGTGTCTTTATTGGGATATAATTCACATATCACACAACTCACTCATTTCAAGTGTACATTCCAATGGCTTTTGTATGTTCCCGGAGTTGAGCAACTATCACCACAGCACATTTTAGAATGTTTTCAGCACCCAAGAAAGAAACTCGAGGGCCGTTAGTAATCACTCCCAATTTCTCACCCTTCCCACCCACCCATCCTTTCCGTGTCACTTTCCTGGCAAGCATTGTCTATTTCTGTCTCTTTTGTGTTTGCCTAGATTGGAATTTCTTTCTCCATACTTTCTGACTGTAATTATGTGTCTTCTGACTTCTTCCCTTCTCTGCCTCCTCACTAGTCACCTAAGCCTCTGGGATACATTACTGAGTTCTTCGATGAGATACCTTGTTTAATTACGTAATGAATCAATTGATTGGTGGGGGAGGGGAAACGGTATTGTTATGCAGCCCAGGCTGGCCTGGAACTCAATGTCCTCTCACCTCCACCTCCTGTGTACTATATTATAAATATAACAAAGTCTGGTCTTTGCTTGTTTGTTTGTTTTTAGACAGGGACTCTTGTAGCTCAGGCTGGCCTTGACCTCAATGTAGCAAGAATGATTTCAAACTTCTACTTCCTGAGTGTTGGGATGCCAGGCATGTGCCAATGCTTCTGGTTCTGTGCCAGGCCCAGGGCTTCCTGTATCCTAGGCAAGCACTCCACTAGCTGAGCTGCATCTCCAGACGCCCATCCCTTGTTTTGGTCTGGCCCTGGGACTGAGGCTGCTTTGGATCTTACTCTACCCCAAACTGGCCCCAACTCACGGAAACCCTCCCATCCCAGTCTCCCAAATGCTGGGTTACAATTGTGAGGCACCATGCCTGACTTGTTTTTCTACTGTATTTATACATTTAGTAAGGAATTTTGAGACAGGGTCTCATGTAGCCCAAAGTGACCTTGAACGCCTGACTCTCCTCCCTTCACGTCTGAGTTCTGGTACCTGTCTTGTATTGCTGTTGCTGCTTTCAGAATTGCCTCTTTGCCTGCAACCTTGTAGTTTGATTATAACCTGCCCTGTAGAGGACTTTTTTGAGTTGAATACATTGGGGACCTGTAAACATCTTGGATCTGGAGGCTATATGGGTCGCTGTTAAGATCTGGGGAGTTTTCGGATTATATTTTCTAATTATTTCATTAGATAAGTATTCTGTTTCTCTCCTCACCAGCTCAACTTCCATAATGTTCATACTTTGCTCAGTTGTTTTAACAATTCACATGTGTGTGTCTCTGTATGTGTATGTGTGTGTGTGTGTGTGTGTGTGTATGAGTGTGTATGTGTGTGTACATGTGTGTATGTGTATGTGAGTGTATGTGTGTGTAAGTATGTGTGTATGTGTTTATGTGTGTGTATGCGTATGAATGTATGTATGTGTGTATGTGTGCATGTAGAGGCTGCCAGTCGGCCCTGGTGTCATTCATTATGGGCTGGGTTTGTTGAGATGGGCTCTCTTATTGGCTAGGAGCTCACCAATCAGACTAGAGCCACATGTCAGTGAGTTCCAGGGATCTGTCTGTCTCTGCCTCCCCACTGCTGGGGTCTAGCCCAGCCTGGCCTGTTACTCATTACTGTAGCCCAGGTTTGTAGTTCTTCCCCCAACCCCTCCCTTCTGAATGCTGAGATTTCAGGCATGCGCCGCCATACCCACCCCCTCTGGGTTATGTCAAAGGGCCTTTCTTCATGTTCAGAAATTCTTTCTTCTATTTGACCCCATCTGTGGCTGAAATTCTTTTGTCTGTGAGTTTGCGGTTATTTAATTCATTGAATTCTTCACTTCCAATATTTCTACTTGGTTCCCTTTCACATCTGCCTCTTAGCTCACTCTGATTAAATGAATTATTCTCTTGATCACAATGAGTTATCTGTCTGCATTTTCTACACTCTGCTGAATTTCTTGAAAGTAATTATTTTGAATTCCTTCTAAGGGGATTCATAAATCTCCTTTTTTGCTGGGGTTAGTTATTGGGGACTTTGGTGTTCCTTTGGTGACATGCTCACTTCTTGTCCCTACACTGATATTGTACATCTGTCCGGTGGGACATCTGGATCTTTTGGCTTCTGTATCAACTTTTATAGGAAAACCCTTTCACCTGCTGATGGGTCCTGGATAGCAAACCCTCTGGGCAGCATTGCCTCAGCCTTGAGCCTAGACAGACGTGGCGATGTCCTCTCTGCTTCCTTCAGCTGTATTCCACATCAGTAATGCTCGCAGGTACCGGAGTTTAGGTGGTAGGAGTTTGTGATGGTACAGAACAGCCTTCAGAGGAGCAAAGATGTACAGCTTCTTTACATGTCCACTTCCTTGGAGCACAGACTCACCAGGAGGTGAGGTACTAGGCTAGCCTGAGCACCATGTGTCTCTACAGTGCCTGTGTTTCCTTAGGAATAGGATGCCCATGGGCTCCAGGCTAGGATGATCCTCTAGACCTAGGCTCTGCGTGTCCAGGGTTAGGACATGTACATGACGGTGGTACAATGGTGGTAACATCTCACACAGAAAGATAAAGCGCTGGTGGATTTGGAGTAGAGCGCACCAGTGGCTCTGATTTCAGGACGACACTGTGATAGCCATGGTGGTCTCATCCCAGGCCTTGGGAGACAGAGGCAGGCAAATCTCTGTGAGTTTGAGGCCAGCCTCATCATCTATATAGAGAGTTCTAGGATAGACAGAACTACACGGTGAGATCCTGTCTCCAAAACAAAGTTAAAAAAGAAAGAATTGTATTTCATTTTCTTTTTCTTTTCTTTCTTTCTTTTTTATTTATTTTGGTTTTTCAAGACAGGGTTTCTCTGTGTAGCTCTGGCTGTCCTGGAACTCACTCTGGAGACCAGGCTGACCTCGAACTCAGAAATTCGCCTGTCTCTGCCTCCCAAGTGCTGGGATTAAAGGCGTGCACCACCACTGCCGGGCTAGAATTGTATTTCTTTAAGAAATATTTTTAGTTAGCATAAAGAAGAATTGATCTCATTTACTATGATATTTTCATGCACATGTATTGCTAAGCCTTGCTCGTATCAGCACGCTGCCCTCCGCCCCGCCATTCCTTCTTCCTGCCTCTCACTGATCCCCTCTCCCCACCCCGAGTCTTTAGTTTTCATGTCCTCTGTGCATCCGTTTAAATAAAGATTCAGCCTAAAAGAGGAAACATTGTATTTTGTCCCTTTCTTCCCTCCATCACTTTTTTTTGTTTTTTTGTCTTGCTTTTGGTTTTTGTTGTTGCTTTGTCTCTGTGGCCTTGAACTCATAGCGATCTGTCAGCCTCTGCCTCCCAAGTGCTGGCACTAAAGGTGTGGGCCACTATGCTTGAGATACTGTTCTTCATTCATTGTTCTTTTCTACAACATATGTATGAGATGAACCCTAAGCAATTAGCTTTTTTTCTCCCTCCCTCCCTCCCTCCTTCCCTCCCTCCCTCCCTCACTTCTTCTTTCCCTCCTTCCCTCCCTTACCTGTGGTGCCAGGGTCTTACACATGGTAGGCAAGTGCTTCACCACTGAGCTGCACTCCCAGCTTTGACTATGTCTTCTCTGTAGTGGGAAGTATTGAGATAATCAAATGAGACTTTGTGGTTGCCATGGATACTCTCCTAAGTACAGATTTCAAATTTATTATTATTATTATTATTATTGTTGTTGTTGTTGTTGTTCTTGTTGTTGTTGCTGCTGTTATTGTTATTATTATTTGCTTATGCCCGTGGGGAGAGAGCTGTTGAGTTTTTCTTGGTGTCTGTCCATTGTAAGTTACTGTCGTTCTCTCCTTGTCTCAGAGAGGTGGCTTCTCCATGCTTCTGTAAACCACTCTGCCATCAAGAGATTGTTCCTGGGCACTCGGCAGGGTGTGTGCGTGCGTGAGTATGCACATATGCATGTGTGCCTGTGTGTATATGTGTGGGTGTGCATGCGTGTGTGCTTTTCTTCTGAGAGCCATCTCCTTAGGCAGGTGCATGTTTTGGGCAGATAATGATGGTGGGGTCTCTTGGCATAGATTCTCTCATGTTGTCTTCACCCAACTACCACATGGCCCCAAGTTATGTTTTTTTTATCCTCCTTCCTCTTAGTATGAGGCTTTCTTTGTGGGCGGGAGAGGGGTGAGAAGAGAGTGGCAGGCTCTGAGCCTGGCTTCACTCCTCGCACAGTACTTCACCCTTGCTCGCCCTCTCTAAACCACATTCTGAGCAAGGCTTTCTTTGGTCCTTTGCCCTGCCTCTAATCTTTCTCATAAACACTTGATGGAAATTTATGAAGAAAGGCCTATGAAAAGGTGCAAATTTACTTTGGATCTGCAGCTTCTAGAAGTTCTAAAGTCTTACAGTAGGCCACACTCTGTCTTTTACCTATTAAAGACAATTTATTGGGTCTGAGACAGAGCATATATAGCTCAATGGTAGAAAACACTTGCCTAGCACACATGAGGCACCAGGTTCAAGCCTAAGCATGGGTGTGTGTGTGTGTGTGTGTGTGTGTGTGTGTGTATGTACAGAAGTATGTGTGGAGCTCAGGAAAGCTCTTTGGATTGGGTGTCTCCCTCTAGCATGGGTTCTGGGGGTTCAAGTCAAATAGTCAGGCTTGCACGGCAAAGACCTCCTCCATCCCCTGAGTGATCTGACTGACTGGCAATCTCTGATCTTACCCTCTTGGATTAAAAGGTTCTATGATTTCTAACCTTATGATTAAAGGGTTCTGAAGTATTTTCATGTTTCGTATAATCGCACCATCGAGGTAGTTGCCATGGATGCCGTGTTTAATCTTTGAGCCTGCTTCAGTTTCAACACAAATGAAGAGCTTCACGAGTTTCTTACATGAGAGTTAAGGCACTGATTTGGGGAAAGTGAGGATAATTTAAATGGGGTCACATTTGGGCAAATTTGTGATCTCCTGACCTCTTAGCTGCATCAGATTTCTCTTGATAAACGGGAGCAGTCAGCCTCACTGGTTCATTTGACGGGTCTTGCCTTGTTTATCTTGGAGATGTCAGAGCTTTACTTGAAGAAGTTGTATTATAAAGACTTGACAATATGGGTCTTGTACCACTACAGTCAGCCTTCACCATCTCTGGATCTAATTGCCAAAATCACATCCCAGCATGCTCTAGGACAGGCTCAAATTTATGAAGCAGGAGAAAGAAAAAAAAAAGCTTCCCTACAAAGAGAATTCACATGGGCTTTGAGTACTATTGGGAGCTATGACTTAAGCCCAGACTGGGAGTGTGCCTACCTGAAGCTCAGTTTGTTGGTTCAAATAGGTGTGGGGTAACTCTTCCAGCTTTCCACAGAACGTTAGAAGTTTCTTGCTGTGCTGGGCTTGTAGCTCAGTTGGTGAGAGGGCTTACCTAGCATGCACAGAACCCTGGGTGGTTTTGTTTTGTTTCCCCCTGAGACAGGGTTTCATCTGTGAGGCCCTGGCTGTCCTAGAACTCTCTCCATAGACCAGGTTGGCCTTGAACTCACAGAGATCCTCTTACCTCTGCCTTCTAAGTGCTGCGATTAAAGGGATGTGCTACCACTGTCCAGTGTTTTTTGTTTGTTTGTTTGTTTGTTAAAAAAAACATCCTTGCATAAGCTTGGTATGGTGGACCTGCCTGTAGTTCCAGTACTTGGGAGGTGCAGGCAGCAGGATCTCAAGTTCTAGGTCATTTTTGACTGCACAGAGGGTCAAGAGGCTTCTCTGCATACATGATACCCTTTCTCAAAAAGAAACAGAAATTTGAAAGCAGAGGGTTTCTGGTGGGTGGGAGTGCAACTACTGGAGTAGACCTGCTTTCCCACCCATCTTGTGACCAAAAGAGCACCCTAAAGAATATGGCCCTTTCCCAAGTGTCTTAGGATTTCCATTGCTGTGAGGAGACATCATGACCACAGCAACTCCTATAAAGGAAAACATTTAACTGGGGCTGGCTTACGGTTTCAGAGGTTTAGTTCATTTTCATCCCGGTGGGAAGCACGGCAGCATGCAGGCAGACACGCTGGAGGAGGAGCTGAGAGCTCTACATCTTGATCTGCAAGCAGCAGAAGTGACTGTAAGCCACACTGGGCATAGCTGAAGCATATGAGACCTCAAAGCTCGCCCCTATAATGACACACTTCCTCCAACAAGGGTACACCTCCTAATAGTGCTACTCCCTATGTGACAAGTTTTCAAACATGTGAGTCTATGGGAGCCATTCTTACTCAAACCCCCACACCAAGACATTGAAGCATAAATTGATTTGGGGAGTAGAGTACCATCGACCTTGAAAAATGCAACCAACGGCTCTCCTCCTTCAGCTAGGGAAACTCGAGAAGCACAGAAAGTCACAGGTTGCTGTTATTGTCTCTCCATCATCCACTTCAACAGGGATGATGATGCCCAGGCTCAGAGGCCCTGAGCATCTGTGCAACAAAGAGAAAACCATGAGTTACCACAGAAGACATCAGGGACATGGAGCGGTAGAAATGGGTTGACTTGCGGGTATCTTTGGTGGCCAACTTAAGAACATATATTTATTTTTATTTTCTGTGTCTGAGTATTTTGCCTGCATGTATGTGCATGCCTAGGGCCCACAAAGGCCAGAGGAGGGCACTGGATCCTCTGGAACAGGAGTTAAGAATGGTGTGAGTTTCCATGTGGGTGCTGGGAATTGAACAGCAGTCCTTTGCAAGAGCATTGAGTGCTCTTAAACATTGAGCCATCTATCCAGGCCTGGACATTTGCTAATTTTCTTTCAACTTGTCCCATAGCTGAGATAGAATAGCCTGGTGAATGACTCTCGGTTTGAGGTGACTGTTTTTGGCGACCTGGGGCTTCCCCTCTCATTCCCGGAGTTCTGTCCTTACTAGTTCTATGCCAGGCTCCACAGGAAGGAAGGGTCCTGAACTGGGAGTTCTCCATCGAGGATGGCTGTCGCCTCTGTCCCAAGCTGGGGTGTGCTCAGTTTGTCGTGAACCGAGTGAAAGCAAGAATTCATGACCCGCCACTGATGCCTCTGCCTCACTGGCGCCTCCTGCAGCCCTTCGGGAGTCCGTTTCTCCTGACGGAACCGAGGGTCGTCACGCGAGCCTGGGGAGCCGGTGCCACCTTACTGGGAGGAGGGGTGGCCTACGTGGTGGCATGGCGTCCGGAGGTGGCTCCCTGGGCCTCATAGCCTGCCTCTTGCTGCTTCAGTCAAAGCCCTGCGAGGCCTGGGTGGCTGCCTCTGTACTCTCTACTTCCGGCTCCCCCTCGGGGCTCACTGAAGCCCCGAAGGGAAACCCACTGCCACCCACCCGGGTGGGCATGACCAGGGTGGCCCACAACAAGTCTACCACCCGCTCTCCTTTCACGAGGTTTTCCGTAGGTAATTTGGTAAGGCTTGTCTGTGGCAAGGGGAGGACTGTGTCAAGGCCCAGAGTGGGAGCTAATGACACCCTGAATCCGAGAGACACACGGGTGTAGCTCAGGTCACTGTTGCGTAGAGTCCGGTCGCCTTGCCTGTGGCTTCTGGGGGATATGACTGCCATGGGGCGTGTATGACGCGGTTGCCTTGAGGGTATGAAGTACCTGTGGTGTTCAACAGGATGTGGCCTCCTTCTTGGCTATCCTTGGGCGCGCGTGGTTTTTTCTGTGGAAACGCTAACCTGAAGAGAGGGCCTAATTCTTATGAGTTCTTTTCAGTGTGTGGCCAACCCTTTATGAAAATCATGGGAGGGGTGGACGCCGAAGAGGGCAAGTGGCCCTGGCAGGTGAGCATTCGGGTCAAACACGTGCATGTCTGCGGAGGTTCCCTCATCAATTCCCAGTGGGTGCTGACTGCAGCCCACTGTATTTACAGGTGAGGAGAGATGGGGAGGGGGGATTCTGGAGGGAAATCCTGCTGTCTAATCTACCTGCCTGACAAAAACATTCCAAAACAAAAGAAGGGGGTGGTCATGCTGTGACCATCTTGTTACTTAGAAATACTTAGGGTGTGGCCCTGACTAGAGAAATTAATAAAGAATTTTAGTGACAGAAACAGGATGGTAGAGAGCAGCAAAAGAGTTTGGGGCCATGTTGAGAAGCCGGGATGGAGTGGAAAGGGTATAAGAGGGTTTGGTAGGGTCGTGGCTAATGAGGCAACGGATCTTTTCCACAGCCGAATCCAGTACAACGTCAAGATGGGCGATCGGAGTGTCCACCGACAAAACACCAGTCTGGTGATTCCCATCCAGAAAATCTTTGTCCACCCTCAGTTCTCAACAGCTATGACCGTTAAAAACGATATTGCCCTTCTCAAGCTCAAACACCCCGTGAATTTCACCTCTAACATCCATCCTGTCTGCATCCCTACAGAGACTTTTCATGTGAAAGCTGGAACCAAATGCTGGGTGACAGGATGGGGCAAACCAGAACCAGGTGGTAAGACTTGGCACCCAGAAGGAAGTTCGGCCTTATTCCTAGGGTAGAAACAAAAGATCACGCGAGGCACACGAAGGGACGCAGACTCCTTGGTAGTTTGGCAGGAGTCAAAGTAATGGCCAGCTTAGGTGATCTCTGATCTTGTGTTGAAGTCTTTTGTCACAACACAAACATCTGATGATAGCCCACGAAAGGTCTCTCTCTCTCTCTCTCTCTCTCTCTCTCTCTCTCTCTCTCTCTCTCTCTCTCTCTCCTGGGAACTGGAATTGTGTCAAATCTCCTTTTGTAGATTTGTGGGCAGTGTGCTGAGTGACTGTAGGAATTGCTACATTCCCTGTGGACAAAGGCATTCTCCTGGATGGATATGCAGATTTGATTTATTTTATTTGGTGTGTATGGGTGTTTTGCCTTCACGAATGTCTATGTACCAAATGCATGGCTGATACCTGCCGAGAAGAGGGTGTCAGAGCCACTGGGACTGGAGTTATGAGTTGTGAGTCTCCACACTCTGAGGGAAGTGAACCTGTATGCTCTGAAAGAATAAGTGCTCTTAACTGCTGAGCCATCTCTCCAGCACTTTCGGTGAATTTTTCCTCATGACAGGATGAGCTGCTTGCTGGTCAGCTTCTCAATGGAAGTACCTGCCTTGGTATTTATGGAGTTCCTTGTGCCTAGAGGAATTAGGTGAGCCACAGGTCTCTGTTGGTATGCTTCTGATCAGTGAGAAGAAGTCACATATGATACCTTTTAGGGTTCTATCTCTTGAGAGCCTGTGATTGTCGTGTTCTAGGAAGTGAAGAAAACTGGCTGGATGTGGTGTTACATGCAGAAGTGTGGACAGTTTGAGATTAGTCAGGGCTATGTAAAGATCCCATCTCACTGACAAACAAAAAATTAAAGATGCACAGGCTATCTCCTCTCTATTATTTGAACAGGCTATCTCCTCTCTATCACACTGACATCAGTAATTAGTTTGATGAGTTGTCATTTCTTTATCCTCTAAGGCCTTGCTTCCCCTTCAGAAATATTAACCTTCGTTTGTCTTAGTTTCTCCCCATTTTGAGCATGAGAATTGGACCCAGGGCTTTAAGCATGCTAGTAAAGGGCTCTAGCACAAAATTGTATTCACAGTCCTTTCTACATTTTCTTTTGAGACAGAGTCTTGCTAAGTTGCCCAAGACAGCCTTGAACTCACACTGTAGCTCAGGCAGGCCTTGCACTTGGGATTCTCCTGCCTTGGCCTCCCATGGACGCACAGACTAAGGCCATTAGGCCTGGCTCAATTCTGCCTGTTACTCAATTTTTTCCTATCACAGTTTTTAGTCTTAGTTTCTTCTGTGTCAAATGGGGACAATATTAATTTCCTTGCCTTTGTCCAGGGGGATTCTTGGGTGTTTGAGTGCTTGCTATCCATTGAGCAGATTTATACACTGCTGATCTTTTTCATTAGCACCTAAAGTTCCGACAGAAATTCTCCAGGAGGTGGACCAAAATGTCATCCTTTATGAGGAATGTAACGAGATGCTGAAGAAAGCTACATCAAATCCTGTTGATCTAGTCAGGAGAGGCATGGTCTGTGCCTATAAAGATGGAGGAAAGGATGCTTGCCAGGTAAGTTCATGGGTTCCTTCCTTAGCCTCAGATGTCAAGGCCTGAGTTATTTGCTAAGTCTTTTACTCAAGAAAACTCATGGGGAGAGCCCCGACACCCCATGACTCCAGGAGCTGGCCTTGCCCTATCTTTCTGTGTAGCACAGGATAGCCTTGAACTTGAGATCTGCATGCATTAACCTCCCATGCGTTGAGATTACAGGGAGATACCACCGTGTCCAGCTGGTTTGGTCCTCTCTAAAGGACCTGTGCAGGTGGATGTGTGGGGTTCCTGTTTATGTGTGGAACTTGGAGGTGGGTAATATAATAATGTTTTGCATCGAGTTCTCCTATGTGGCAGTTCCCACAACAAAGGAAACATGAGCCTGTGTTAAATCAGTTAACCTATATTACAACCTAGCAACATAGCACCGTAGTTATCAGATGGCTGTGGAAGTCCAAAGACAGGAACTGAAGGTCCTCTTGTGACATTATTTTTAGAGATAGGGGTCAATGTGCTTAGGGAATCAGAGGTCTGAGTGCATTTCTTATGTCGTCCAAGTGTGTGGTATATACTTGTAATCCCGACACTCACAAGTTTAAGGTAGGAAGATCAAAAGTTCAAGGCCAGACTAGCCTACATAGTGAGTTTGAGATGAGTCTTGGTTATGTAGTGAGATCTTGTCTCTACTTCAGGGATGGGAGGTGAAGAGCAGCAGACAAGAAACCCTAGGTTTGTAACACACACACACACACACACACACACACACACACACACAGACACACACACACACACACAGACACACACACACACACACAGACACACACACACACTGCACTGGGGTAGAGGATACTGATGTTTTAAATACCTGGAGCAATAGGATTGGGCTGAATGTAGCTAAGTTTCTAGAGTGGCCCAGGCAGACATGGGAAGTGCCGCTGGGTGAACATGGTCAGATTTTCCTTCTAGATGTGTAATTCCAGAATTAATGTCTTTGGAGTGTGAAGAAGATGCTATTAAGTTGTGACCAGGGTCTAGGGCAACCAGGCAGTGAGAAAAGCTGAGGTCAAATTATCAGTTCATGTGAGGTTAGGGGTAGTAAGAGACACTGAGGAAGTCTATGGTTTGTTTGTTTAATGTGTGTGAGTACACTGTCGCTGTCTTCACACACCAGAAGAGGGCATCCAACCCCATTACAGATGGTTGTGAGCCACCATGTGGTTGCTGGGAATTGAACTCAGGACCTCTGGAAGAACAGTCTTTGCTCTTAACCGCTGAGCCATCTCTCCCTCGGAAGCCTATGTTTTTTTCACTGAAGTGATTGTTAGCGTCTCTGAAGCAGGGTTGGGAGAAGAATATACATAAATGGGCTCTATAGTCCACAAGGATCTTGCTATATAGGTTAGGGGAGAAATTGTATTACATGTAAGGAGCTGCTACATAGCAATGATATTTAATGGGATTAAAAAAGAAAAGGATTTGTTTTCATTTTATGTGCCTGGGTGGTTTGCTTTCATTTATTTATGTACGCCATGTGTGTGCAGTGCCTGCAAAAGCCAGAAGAGGGTGTAGGATCCCCTAGAACTGGAGTGGCAGGTGAGGGTGGGTCACCATGTGGGTGTCCTCAACTAATCCAGCGTCCTCTGCAAAAGGAGTCACGTCTCCAGCCCCTCGGAAGTGGGATTCAGAGTCTAACACCACCATGTCTTGAGAAATGACGAAGATAACCTCAGAGCATATTAACACTTCCCCATTAACTGTTCAGTAGCCATAGACATTTGTGTATTAATAGAAGTTTGGGCGTGGCAAGGATGCTTCCCCTGCCCCTCTCTTCCCGAGTCAGTGTCTTGGTATGTAGTCCAGTAGGCTTGAACTCCCTGAAATCCTTCTGCCTCACTCTCACTAGGGCTGATACTATAGGCATATGCCACTGCACTAGGCTCTGGCTGGACCTTTAGGGTGCCCAAGGAAACCGTGTATGAGCCTGTCTCCTGGGCGTCTTCCAGTGTAATTAGCCAAAACCCAGGGGGGATCATTTCTATTCTCAACATATGTTTCTTTCTCTTTCTTCAGGGAGATTCTGGAGGCCCGTTGTCCTGTGAACTTAATGACAAATGGGTGCAGGTAGGAGTTGTGAGCTGGGGCATCAGCTGTGGCCGGCGAGGACATCCCGGAGTTTATACAGACGTTGCCTTCTACAGCAAGTGGCTAATTGCCGTGGTGAACCAGGCTGCTTATTTGCATCCAGTGGTTCTCCTCATCTTACTGCTGTGTTTGCTGACCCTGTGACATCCTGTGGACACGGCGATGGCGCATCTCATTCTCGTCCTCTTTAGAACCCCTGTCGTTTGACCTTCCCAATGCCCTTTCTTCACATCCCATTTGAGATCCCTTGCCCCAGGGAGAACCACAGTGAGATATGTTGGGGAGTTGAGAGACTTCAAAGTGTTCTGCCTGGTGCTCTGGTCACCATCCTTGGTCACACTACCCCTGAGTTGTGCTCTGCCTGGCAGGAACGAAGGTTAGTCAATTCCAGTTAGAAGGCAAACTGGCCTGCCAGGAAAATGACAGTGACCTCGGCAAGGATGTCATCAGGGGAGGGGCAAGAGCTAGGCATGGCTGTGGTTTCAGGGCTCTCACTTCAGACTCTGCTACACTAGAGCTAGCTTGGTGATCACAGGGAGAGGAGAGAGAGAGAGAGGGAGAGAGAGGGCGAGAGAGAGAGAGAGAGAGAGAGAGAGAGACCTTAAGTGTCCTAACTATACATCTATATCTATGACTTTGTGAAGTTACATTTCTTATAGAATGTAATTTGCAACCATGTTCAAAGATAAAGTGAAATTTGAAAGATAATTAAGAAACTATGATTTACTTATTTCTCTTAAAGAATTTCCTTTTATAAATAGAACTAAGGGGGTCTATGAAGTGCCCTAACCTGTTCAGGCCTAATGGGAACACTGAACTCAAAGGCCCCATGCTCTGGCCCTGAACAAGCATGGTGTGCTTGGAACTCCTTTTTGTTTTGTTTTCCAGACAGGGTTTCTCTGTGTAGCCCTGGCTGTCCTGGAACTCACTCTGTAGACCAGGTTGGCCTTGAACTCACAGAGATCTGCCTGCCTCTGCCCCTGAGTGCTGGGATCAAAGGAGTGCACCACCATCACCTGGCTGCACTTGTGACTTTTAACACTCTCATTTCTGGCATCTCTAAGAAAAACAAACATCGTCTCTGCACTCTCGGTTTTAGCTGTGTTGAGGACATTTTTCTCTCAGCCAGCAGTCCCAGAGGATTTCCTCCTCCTCCTCCTCCTCCTTCTCCTCCTCCTCTTCCTCCGCCTCTTCCTCCCCTTCTTCCTCCTCCTCTTCTCATGCCACCAAAAATATTTTTCCTCCTCCCTCACTAGTGATCATTTGTATATTATATTCTCTTTTTTAAGTTTTTTGTTCAGATAATTTTTATTTCTGATTTTTAAAACTGCTTCATATATTCTGATAAGAGTATTAAATCTAAGATTTGATTTGCTTTCAACTGAAGGTTGTGAAGAATTTTCTGTAATTTCTTTCCCCTAAGAAAAAGTGTTTCTAGTTTTAGCATTGACACTTATGTCTGTGATCAGCAAGTTAATTTTTGTTCATGGTGTACAGTAGAGGTCAGAGTTTGCATTTTGATGTCTTTAATGTTCATTAAATTGTTACCATCTGATTTGTTGACATACATTTGTTTCAACATCAGTTTGAATCACTAATTGGCAGTCTATTTCAGCACCTGCTTCTTGTCTCCATTCAGCTCTGTATCTGTAGGTATAACTTTTATGCAGCCTGCTTTTAATAAGAGTTCAATCTCTCCTCCAGCCTACCACCCAGCAGAGGTAGTGGAAGAGAAAAGTTATTAGGATGTGGGGGAAGTAGATCTGTTCAGGAATAGTTCTTTGGGGGTGAGCTCAATCTTCTTTCTCAGCACTTCAGTTCTGTAGCAAACACCAAATAGTACTCAGCGGCTGCAGACCATTTCTCTAGGTAGGCAAACACCAGGCCCGAACCAGCAGCTGTAACTCAGTCCTGGGGAAACCACAAGGCTCACCAACTGGTCTAAGGAGAGGCCGCAGAAGCAGCAAGATGCCACAGGAACCTCACGAGCAGTTCTTCGGCAAGTTTCTCTCAATGGTATCACTAGTTGAGATTAGCAGTGCTGTGTAAGGTGAACCAATACATGCATGTCGCTATTGAATAGTGAGGTGGAGTAAACCAAACCAATGCTCAGTGCTCCCACTCTCTGTGCGGTCATATTTATACTCCTTCATGGTGAGTCCTTTTATGTGTTTGCTATATCAAAACATCCTTTCACCGGTGTAACTTCAGGAAAACATTCTTTTCACATGTCTGCGTTAGCAAGACATCCCTTCACCTGTGTACCCCGGCAAAACATCATTTGATGTAACCAGCTTTCCAAAGAGACTAGAAGTTTCCACTTCACATATGCATCTACATATTCTTAAGTACAGTTCAGCTCTGACAGTTACTGTGGTTTCTAATCTCTCGATTCGGTAGTGTTGTACTTAAAAATGTATTGACATTTTTCGAGATGCAGTCTTCTTGGAACTTATATGTTGATTCTAAAATGTATGTGGAGGGCTTCAGTGATAGCTCAGTTTGTAAAGTACTTGCTGCATGTGCAGCCATGGTGACTTGAGTTCAATCCCCAGCCCTACATAAAAAGCCAGGCATGGTGGTGGGCCAGTAGACCTCTGGGACTGCTTAGGACCAGGTCAGCCTAACAGACAAATCCAGAGCCAGTCAGAGGTTCTGTCTCAAAAATACAAAGGCAACAACTTCTGAGATGCAATACCCAAGGGTGATGTCTGGCCTCCGTGTTCAACACTTGAGCACATGTACCTACATATACCCGAATACACACTTGTATGTGAACAAACAGACAAAACGGTTGGAGTGATGGCTCGGTGGTTAAACGTGCTTGCTGCTCTCCCAGAGGGCCTGAGGTTGGTTCCCAGCACCCATGCATGTCCAAGTTGCTCAGGACATCTGTAACTCTGGTTCCAGAGTATCTGGCCTCTAAGGGCACCTGCACATGTGTTTGCATATACACAAATAAAAATAAAATAAATCTTTAGAAATGCACATGGAAAGATCAAAAGACTCAAAATGACTAATACCAACAATATAGGTTCCAAGACTTTACATTAACCATCACAGAGATGTATTGTCATTGGGGCAGAAATATAGATCAATAGAACAGAACAAGGAATCTGGAAATAGGTCTACACCTATTCAGCCAGATGATCTTAATGAAGGTACTAATGTAACCCAACGGGGGAAAAGATAGTCTTTTTACTTAGTAAATGATGCTGAAGGTTTAGGAATGTACTTCAGTGTAGAGGAGCTCTTATCTAGTGTGCTTGAGGGCCTTAGTTTAATACTCAGTGCCACAAAAAAAGAAATGGTGTTAGAACAATGACCTTTGTGCCTGGTGGCATGCACCTTTAATCCCAGCACTTGGGAGGCAGAGGCAGGTGGATCTCTGTAAGATCGAAACCAGCCTAGTCTACAGAGAGAGTTCCAGAACAGCCAGGGCTACACAGAGAAATCCTGTCTTGAAAAGAAAAGAAAGAAAGAAAAATGGCCTTTGGTCTTCACCTTCCATTTCATTCTATCAATTCAAAATAATTTATAGAACTCAATATAAACTACAAATCTGTATAAAACTTCTAGGAGAAAGCAGAAGGAAAATCTGTGTTTCATGGGTATGCAAAGATTTTTTTTACATAAGGCATAGAGAGTATGAGCACTAGCTTCTAAGATGGCTCTGCAGGTAAAGGTGCCTGTTACCAAGATTGATGACCTGAGTTTTATGCCTTGGACCCATACAGTAGGAGGAAAGGAGTACTTCCTGCAAGTTGTCCTTTGAGCTCTATACCTTTGACATGAGAGCTCTCTCTCTCTCTCTCTCTCTCTCTCTCTCTCACACACACACACACACACAATTTTAAAGTATAGATAGTACAAGAAAAAATACTAAGATCTTAATTGCTCTAATTTGGCTGTCTTCAGTCTTGAAGGGGAATGAGAATGCAGGTGAATTTAGGACAAGTCAGACCTGGATTACAAATTTTTTAGATTAGCCATTCTTAAGTGGTTGACAAGCCTACACATATTGTTAAAAACAACAAAATCTCAATCATTCAATTTAACCAATAAAGGCTTGGGAGCCTTTCCTTTATTTCCTGTCAACTGATTGCTTGCTCTGTCTCTTAACCTATGGTTGATTTTATTTAATCCTGTCTACAATATTCAAGCAGAATGTTTTGGATTAAAGGTGTGTGCTAAGGCTAAGCCACACCACAACTTAAAACAGGTTTCCCCCACACCCCCCAGTAAATAACATAACCTTGGGGATCACAGTATAATCAAATATCCTGCAACCACATACAGTCCTGAGAAGGAATCTGACCAAAGTCTAAGGTAACTAAGGAAGCAGGGAGGCCAAGCTTGTATCTGCCAGCAGCCATTTAGGAGAAGCTGAAAACTAGCAGGTGATCTTCCTGAGATGGTGGACTGGCTGGTTTTGTGTCAACTTGACACAAGCCGGAGTTATCACAGGAAGGAGCCTTCCTTGGGGAAACGCCTCCATGAAATTCAGCTGTAAGGCATTTTCTCAATTAGTAATCAAAGGTGTAGGGCCCATTGGGGATGGTGCCATCCCTGGGCTGGTAGTCCTGGGTTCTATAAGAGAGCAGGCTGAGCAAGCCAGGGGAAGCAATCCAGGAAGCAGCATCCCTCCATGGCCTCTGCGTCAGCTCCTGCCTCCAAGTTCATGTCCTGTGTGAGTTCCTGTCCTGTGTGAGTTCCTGTCCTGACTTCCTTTGGTGATGAACAACAATGTGGAGGTGTAAGCTGAATAAACCCTTTTCTCCTCAACTTGCTTCTTGGTTATGATGTTTTATGCAGGAATAGAAACCCTGACTAAGACAGATAGTTCCACTATGGGCTGTAAATCTATAATGGTTTTGCTTCTTTAGGCCAGGCTGAGAAGATTACATTTTAGGAAAGATTCCTGCTATTAAAATGCTTTTCCTGTTATTATTAAATGTATATAACAATCATTAGGTATTAGCCCACCCTTTTGAGAAGATTTTTGCAGAACAACGAAGATGTACTGTCTTGTACTGATGCTATATAAACAAATAGATGATTTCTTAATTCTTAATAACTTCATGAAAATTCCTAAAATTATATTAGTGATTATTAAGATCTTTTATAATAAGACTGTCATTAAGTCCTTTCTTAAGTCAAAATTGCAATGACAACTCTGCCAGTCTTCAAGTGTCAGGAGTTAATTGCTTCTGAGATAACAAGATGGGATCTACAACTAAGATCACATTGGAAGAAGAGGTTGTAAAACAATTAACCAAAGGTCACAAAAAATGGACCTAACAATTTACTGTAATAGGTGCAAGGACAGACAGCAAATTGACTGGGTTATCTATACAAAACTTCAATAATATCTTAGTCACAACTGACTCCATGACACTCAGCACATAGACAACACCACCTGTCAAAACTAAAACAAAGGCCTAATCCATGAAAGTCCAGATAGGTCTGGGAAAGTCTTCAAAATACACTAACCTTGCTTTTTAGCTTCTGTAGTTTCACGGCTGCCTAATTATTTTTGTTAACTGAAGTATATAGACCCAGAACCGGGTGTCTGTGCTTAAAAGCTTATCCTGAGAAAGGCTCAGTGCTACATTGGGATGCTAAACACCAGTTGCCAGCCAGATAATAAAACCAGTATTCTCTGGTGAATAGCCCATAACAATCTTTCCTAATCTTTGAGTGGCTGCTGATCTTCACAGGCATTTCCAGGGTGCTAGGTTAAATGAATGCAGGACTATGAGAAGGTGAACAGTCTTAGAGGTCACACAGGGCTGGGAGACTTCCAACCAGAGAGGAGACATTGTTTAGTCTCTGAATTGCTAGTGTCCAGGCAGAGGTAGCTCAAATGCAAACTAACCTCCAGGATGTGGAAGAGCTTAGGTATCTTCTAGACATCACCATTCCTAAAGGACGGACGGAACAATTCAGATGGCCAGCAATGTGATGTTCACAGTGGTCAGCAGTTATTCGATATTTTTGGAAATATGGAAAAGCAGCAAATTTTTGGACAACTGTAAGACTAGTCAGTAAAACATTAAGAAACAATAGCAATATAAAAATAGAAGCCGGGCAGTGGTGGCGCATGCCTTTAATCCCAACACTTGGGAGGCAGAGGCAGGCAGATTTCTGAGTTCGAGGCCAGCCTGGTCTACAGAGAGAGTTCCAGGACAGCCAGGGCTATACAGAGAAACCCTGTCTCAAAAAACAAAATAAAACAGAAGAAAAACTTTAAAATGCATATTTTAAATTTGTTTTAGATAATTCCGTGCACTGATACAGTCTTCTGTGATTATAATAAACCTCCATTACCCTCTCATCTCTCTCTCTCTCTCTCTCTCCTCTTCCTCCTCTTCCTCACTAGTTTATTCTAGTTGGTCAGCAATACTTCATATTGGGAGATCAAAACAGGAACAATGTCTTCTGCAGGTGAAGTTTTCTGTTTGTAGTTAAAGAATACTTAACTTATTAATTTCTATTTGTAGTTAAGAATTTTGTCTGCGCTCACCCCATGCCTGCGCCTCCAACTATGGGAAGCCACAGGACACGTTCCGGGGTTGGGGAGCACAATCTGAGGTTCCAGGGACAGCCTGAGCTGGCTAGGAGCTCCCCAGATCGGCAGGGAGACCGGGGCTGTCTGGTTCTCAGGCTCTTGGGCACCCAGGCACCGCTGGGAGCTATGGAAGAGACGGGAATGGAGTGGGGCCCTATGGACTGGATCTAGCCTGGGGACGAAGTAAAAAGGGGGGTTCTCCAGCTGGACTGGATCATACAGGGATAGAGAGTCCTTGGCTTGTTGGCGGGTGGCTGGTTTGGCTTGGGTTTGATCGATGTGGTTAGGGTCACAGAGAGGCCTTCTGTGGGAGATTAGATGGCCAGCTCTTTAGATGAAGGCCTTCTCCTTTGTTCCACACTGAATCCTGATGAAAAGAGGCAGTTCATGGTTTTAAGACATTTATTGTCATGGCCGAAAGTGGATGAGTAAAAACCATATCCCACTTCTCAGGGGTGGGCCTAAGGTTTAAATACCTTTTGCAGGGAGCAGTGTTTGGGAAGGAAAGCTTAACAGGCCTTTGGGTACCTCATTAAAATAGAGATCTGGAGGCAGCTCCACAGCCTTCTGTGCTTAGCCCACCAGGAGAGAGTGATCTCCCAGCAGCGATTTCACTTCTCAGTGCGGAGGTGAGATCTCCACCTTCTCTCTGGAGGGGTAC
Organism: Tokudaia tokunoshimensis; assembly: GCA_036184795.1. Taxonomy (NCBI): domain Eukaryota; kingdom Metazoa; phylum Chordata; class Mammalia; order Rodentia; family Muridae; genus Tokudaia; species Tokudaia tokunoshimensis. Next base: position 111,603,868 of record BTHU01000008.1, read on the forward strand.
AGCTAGGAGCGCACAAGGCATATGATCATTGGAGCAGCTGGGACAGGAGTCTTCCCTTCCAGACGCCATTTGCAGCAGGGAACCAGACAGCTCCACAACCTTCTGTGCACAGACCCTGCCAGAAGAGAGTTGGTCTCCCAGGAATACAGACACAGGTTTACAGGTGCATAGGAGGGGCAATCTCCAACCAGAGACAACAAGACCAACTAACACCAGAGATAACCAGATGGCGAAAAGGCAAGCGCAAGAACCCTACCAACAGAAACCAAGGCTACTTGGCAACATCAGAGCCCAGTTCTCCCACCACAGCAAGTCCCAGATACCCCAACACACCAGAAAAGCAAGAGTTGAATTTAAAGTCTCTTCTCACGATGCTGTTAGAGGACATTAAGAAGGACATAAACAACTCCCTTAAAGAAATACAGGAGAACATGGGTCAAATGGTAAAGGCCCTTAAAGAGGAAACACAAAAATCTCTGAAAGAAATACAGGGGAGCATGGGTTAACAGGTAGAGGCCCTTAAAGAGGAAACACAAAAAATCCCTGAAAGAATTACAGGAGAACACAAACAAGTGAAGGAACTGAACAAAACCATCCAGGATCTAAAAATGGGAGTAGAAGCAATAAAGAAATCACAAAGGGAGACATCTCTGGAGATAGAAAATCTTGGAAACAATTCAGGAGTCATAGATGCAAGCATCAACAACAGAATACAAGAGATAGAAGAAAGAATCTCAGGTGCTGAAGATACCATAGAAAATATTGACTCAGCAGTTAAAGAAAATGAAAAGTGCAGAAAGCTCCTGAGCCAAAACATCCAGGAAATCCAGGACACAACGAGATCAAACCTAAGGATTATAGGTATAGAAGAGAGTAAAGATTTACAACTTAAAGGGACAGTAAATATTTTCAACAAAATTATAGAAGAAAACTTCCCTAAACTAAAGAAAGAGATGTCCATGAACATACAAGAAGCCCATAGAACTCCAAACAGACTGGACCAGACCAGAAAGTCCTCCCGGCACATAATAATCAGAACACCAAATGCACTAAACAAAGAAAGAATATTAAAAGCAGTAAGGGAAAAAGGTCAAGTAACCTATAAAGGCAGGCCTATCAGAATTACACCAGACTTCTCACCTGAGACGATGAAAGCTAGAAGATCCTGGGCAGATCTTACACAGACCCTAAGAGAACAAAAATGTCAGCCCAAACTACTATACCCAGCAAAACTCTCAATTACCATAGATGGAGAAAACAAGATATTCCATGATAAAACCAAATTTACACAGTATCTTTCCACAAATCTAGCCCTACAAAGGATAATAGATGGAAAACGCCAACATGAGAAGGGAAACTACACCCTAGAAAAAACAAGAAAGTAATCTTTTTCCAACAAACCCAAAAGAAAGTAACCACACAAACATAAAAAGAACATCAAAAATAACAGGAAGCAACAATCACTATTCCTTAATATCTTATAACTTCAAAAGGCTCAATTCCCTCACAAAAAGCATAGTCTAACAGAGATGTTTTTCATGTGGATCTTCGATTTTATCAGAAAATGTTTGTGACTCCTCTTTCAATTCAGTAATGCTTTTTGTGTCTACCATTTTGACTGTATTATTTTCCATGATAATCTTTAATTTTAACATTTTTTTCTGTGTATTTCTCCAATTTTGTCGAAGGTGTTTTTCATGTAGATCTTCGGTTTTGTGGGGGGGGGGGGAGGTGTTCCACTTTCAATCAATTTAGGAATGTTTTTGTGCCTACCATTTTGCCAGTATAATTGTCCATGATAATCTTCAAATTTAACGTTTTTCTGTATTTTTCTTCAATTTTGTCAGAAGTATTTTCCATGTGGATCTTCAGTTTTATCAGACAATGTCTATAATTTTACTTTCAATCAACTTAGGAACATTTTTATACCTTCCATTTTATCTGTATAATTTTCCATGTAATAGTTTTAACATGTTTCTCTACATATTTCTTGAATTTTTTCAGGAATATTTTCCTTGTAGATCTTCAATTTTATCAGAAAGTGTTTATAATTCCACTTTCAAAAAACATAGGAATTTTTTTATGCCTACCATTTTATCTGTATAATTTTTCATGAAATACTCAATCTTAATGTGTTTTTTATATATTTCTTCAATTTTATCAGAGATATTTTCCAGGTAAATCTTCAGTTTTATCAGAAAATGTTTATAATTTCACTTTCAATCAACTTAGAAATATTTTTATGCCTACCATTTTATCTGTATAATTTTCCATGATAATCTTCAATTTTAAGGCTTTTCCATATATTTTTTCAATTTTATCAGAAATATTTTCCATGTAAATCTTCAATTTTATCAGAAAATGTTTATAATTCTACTTTCAATCAACTTAGGAATATTTTAATTCCTATCAATTTATCTGTATAAATTGCTTCAATTTTATCAGAGATATTTTCCATGTAAATCTTCAATTTTATCAGAAAATGTTTTTACCTCTACTTTCAATCAATTTAGGAATATTTTTATGCCTACCATCTTATCTGTATAATTTTTCATGAAATAGTCAGTTTTAATGTGTTTTTCTATATATTTCTTGAGTTTTATCAGGAATATTTTCCTTGTAGATTTTCAATTTTATCAGTAAATGTTTATAATTCCACTTTCAATCAACTTAGGAATATTTTTTGTGCCTACCATTTTATCTGTATAATTTTTCCATGAAATAGTCAATCTTAACGTGTTTTTCTATATATTTCTTCAATTTTATCAGAGATATTTTCCATGTATATTTTTACACAATGGAATACTACTCAGCAATTAAAAACAATGAATTCCTGAAATTCTTAGGTAAATGGGGAACAGGGGGAGGGAAGAGGGCTTATGGGACTTTTGGGGAGGGGGGGAACTGGGAAAGGGGAAATCATTTGGAATGTAAATAAAGAATATAGAAAAAAAAATAGAGATCTGTCTTAAGGCTACCCGTGACCAGTGGTCAGGTCCTTTACCTGTGGAGGGGCTTAGGGTGTTGCCCTTATGTGACTGATGGCCACAAATCTATGGAGGGCTGTGGCCTTGCATCAGGAGCCTAGTGCCCAGGGTCACTGCGGTTTTCAACCTTAGCTCAACCAGGAAATAGGCTACCTTTCATGGTCCTACACACACACACACACACACACACACACACACACACTCCTGTTTCTTAGACCTGATACAAACTGCAAAACATGTTTTTCAACCTACACTAAACATGCAAACCCACACACATGATGAGCATCCTTACCTGTTCCCTCCCTTCCGTTGTATCTTCTCTTCCTAACAATGTGTCTTGCCTCTGTGAACACTTTATCTGCCTATAGATCTTCCTCAGATCTCAGTTTAGCAGGTGAGACAGCTGGCCGGCTAATCCCAAATACAGCTCACTTTAACTGAACAATTGTGGACTTGGTCTTTTCTCCTTGAAATTCTCAAGTTTAACAGTACGGAGTGTAAGGCTGTTTAACCATTCACCCACGGAAGGATATCTGTCTTTGTATTGATTTCTTTTTGTAGCTGTAATAATTTACCACCAGTTTAGTGGCTTGAAACAACCCACCTGTATTTTGTAATTCTGAGGTCTCAAGTCCTAAAACCAAAGTTAGCTGCCTTGTTTCCTTCTGGAGACTGAGGAGGAGAATTTGCTTGTTTGTTGGTTTTTTTTCCCCCAGACCAGGTTTCTCTGTGTAGCCCTGGCTGTCCTAGAACTCAGTCTGTAGACCAGGCTGGCCTCGAACTCAGCAGAGATCTGTCTGCCTCTGCCTCCCGAGTGCTGCTGGGATTAAAGGTGTGCATCATACCATTTGGAGAAGGGGAGAATTTATTTCCTTTCTGATTCCAGTTTCTAGAGGCTACCTCCATCCCTCCCCAGGGAAACACTAACAACAGTAACAACAAGAACAACTTCCTTTCCCCCTTCCACTCCTTTCTGACATCTCAATTCTTCCCTTGACTTCAATTGTCTTGTTGATGAATAAAAAAGCTTGTGATTAAAGTGGGCTCCCCTGGACAGTCCAGATACTTTCTTATATTAAGAGCCTTAACTCAATCTATTGTGCTTCTGCAGGCCGTGTACAGGTTTCAGGGATTAGAACATGTATGTTTTAGGGAGGCAAAGAGTTTTACTACTGTGTTATTTTTAGCTGTTGGTGAATAAAGATGTTAATATTATAAGCATTTATACAGGTTAATAGAACATAAATCCTTATTTCTTTGGACTAAACATCCAGGAATACAATTACTGAAGTGTATGACAATTATATTATAAACTGCCAGTGTGTTCTGGAGCGGCTGCGTTTACATTCCCACCACAGTATGTGGGCAGCCCTCTATCTCCGCACCACAGCCAGCATCTGAAGTTGTTACAGGTATGTTTTTGAAAGCCCGATTCCCATGTCTCATGGTTTTAGTTTGCATGTACTGACATGGCTAATGGGTCTTGAAGACCTTGTGGGTGTTGATGTTTCAAAAAGGTAGCAGTGTGCACCCTGTCGCAGTGATTAGGAGCCTCAGGCACAACATTTCTGCTAAGGAATTTTACTTTTTGATTGCTCTAGCTGTCTGGGAGTCGGTCTTGGATCAGGTGGAGGGAGTGGCGAGCTGGGAAACTGGTGATATTCTAAATGAAACCGCCCGTTTCCCCCAGAACCCGAGAACTGTGTGCAGCCCAGGCAACGGCCGCGAGGAGGCGCTGCGACAGATTGAGGCCTTGGCGGTGGCATGGCTTTCCCCTGCTGTGACTGCCTCGGCCTCTTGGTCTGGCTCTTACTGCTTCAGACGCTATTGGGCAAGGCTCCTATGGTTCCAGGGACGCCTCCTCTTTCTCCTCTCCCTTCAGAGGATGGCCTAGGCGACCCTGGTACAAACCCACAAGAGAGGCCACTCACAGGGATGCCTGAGACTTCACTGTCCCTTGATTCGGCGGCATTTACTCCAGGTCACCCTTTTACAACCCGGAGTCTGTCAAGGCAACCGTTTCCAACATGGATTCCACCCACTTCAGGTGAAGTTTCTGGGCCATGGCCCGCTTGCAGAGAACTGGCCTGCACTCAGGGGGTTGGGGCCCTGATGTAGAGGAGGATCTTAGGTTCTTGGGTGTGGGATGTGGGGGCTGAGTGGACCCAACTACCGCTTGAGATCTGAGAGGACACCACCAACCAAGCACTGATGGGGCCTTGAGACAGACCCACACTTGCCCTGGGATTTGTGGGGTCCGAGCCTTGTTCTACAGGTTCAGAGGAGCTGGTGGGAGAGCAGGACCGGTTTACCTTCAGCCCCTCCCCTCACTAACCTGCTCCAGCTTGTGGCCACAGAACTGCGAGGATAGTCGGTGGAAGGCCGGCGCCGGCGAGGAAGTGGCCTTGGCAGGTGAGCCTGCAGGTCCACAGGCAGCACATCTGTGGTGGTTCCCTCATCAGCAAATGGTGGGTGATGACTGCAGCCCACTGTATATATGGGTGAGTGACTGGGGGACCTGGACTTGGGCCCCTAACCAGGCACTATGACCTGCCCCCCTTCTTGCCTGTAGAGATGGCTCATGACTGTAATCCCGGCTCTTGGAAGGATTGCTGGGAGTTAGAGGCCAGCTTGGTCTACATAGTGCATTCCCAGGCCAGCCTGGGCCACAGAGAAAGACAACCTATCTCAAAATCAATGGGGGTGGGTGAGAGATGACAGTTCCAGGTTTTTTTTTTGTTTGTGTGTATGTGTGTGTTTTGTTGTTTTGTTTTTAATTCAGTTTCAGTTAACACCTGAACATTTGGATTTCTAATATCACATTCCCATGTGATAGTGATCAGATATCCCACTTGAAGAACCATCTGATGACTGGCTAGGGAGGTTAGGGGTCCCGGAGAGAATAGGGTTTCAACAGAGGGAGAGGTTGCTGACAGCCACCTTAGAAAACCGGGATCGGGCTGGAAAGTGCTTTGACTGTGCAGGGGAAGTGTGTAGACCCTTCAGGATCTCTTTGCAGTCATCTGGATTATGTAGTGGCAATGGGAGAGGCTGACCTGAGGTCCAGGATGTTAGTCAAGATCCCAGTCCAGGACATCATCGTTCACCAGGATTACTCCATGATGAGAACGATTGTGCACGACATCGCACTTGTTCTGCTGGCTTTCCCCGTGAATTACAGTGCCAACATCCAGCCCGTGTGCATCCCTGAAAAGTCTTTCTTGGTAAAACCTGGGACGCCGTGCTGGGTGACCGGATGGGGCAAAATAGTTGAACAAGGTAAGCCTAAAGTAAGACTCCAGCAATCAGACTGGGAATCTGACTATTTAGCAGCCTGGGATTGGTCTACAGACTGAAGGGAGGGGCGGGAGCCAGAGTTTCTAGCAGGCGGATAAGGGAGGGGAGAGAGGAGGTGGTGGAGAGAGCAGTTGTTGGTGAAATTTTATTGGTTTGTCGGGGCTTGAGGACTTAAGTACCAAGCAGGGTGGATACTCACCAGGGTGGATTTTAGCTCAGGGTGTGATGACCTGTCTGGAAGCTAGAAGTGCCTACCTTGACAGGGAGGGAGTTGCTTGTATGAAAGTCAGTGAGACTATAAGGCAGAGATTCTCAGCCTGTGGGTCTTGACTCCTCTGGGGATCAGATGACCCTTTCACAGGGGTCATTTAAGAGTACTGGAAAATGTAGATTCATAACAGAGAAATTGCAGTTGTGAAGTAGCAATGAAAATAGCTTTATGGTTGGGGGTCATCACAGCATGAGGAACTGTATTAAGGCTCACGGCATTAGGAGGGCTGAGAAGTGCTGCTCTGGGGTCTCTTAATACTGGGAAGGGTTTAGATTAGTACTTGGTGTACCACCTGTCCAAAAGGTACAAGTAAGGATGTCTTACTGATTATCAGTAGCACTAGTGAGAGTAAATCACATATCTGTCACCTCAAAGGCTGACAAGATTTCACCCTCCCTCTCTTAGGCTCTTCTTTCTTCTGCGTCTTTGGCTTGGACTTTGCATAGGCTTTTACTTCTGGTGCGGTCGAGTCTTGGTTTCCCTCAGGGTCAGATGGGAATAATAGCTGATGCTGTTGAGGATACCTGTGTATGAGCACTGTATTGAGACCCAGAGGAGGTACAACTGACTCATGCCAGCCTACTCAATGTAGATCTATTCTCTCCAAAATTATCTCTGTGTAGGTAGATCATCAAGAGTGCTTCGGGAGGTTGAGCTAAATATTATTCGTCATGAGAAATGTAATCAGATTCTTAAGGACATCCAAGGAAAAATGTTTACCGAAGTCCAGGAAGGGGGAGTCTGTGGCTATAATGAGAAAGGAGGAGATGCCTGCCAGGTCAGTTTGTGGGTCCCTTGCCACTCTGCCCCATTGTCCTTCCCTCAGATGTTCTAAGTCCTAAGTCCCAGACACTGGGGCCTGGTTGTATCCCAGATCCTCCATTTACTGTCATTCAAGCTAATGGAATGGCAGGTCAAGCCACCACAGTTCCTGGGCTAGCCTGATGGGATCATCCAGGAGAAGATAGCTGATGATGTCCGCAGTGACTGGGGATGGGGTGAATCAGGGAGGCAATAATACAAATTTCATGTTTTCAGCCCCTTCTGTGTGCTTGGGTCACTGATTTAGTCATTACTTCAGAAAAGGAACACTACATTGGTTTATATTCAGCTAACCTCTTTGGATAGGTAGAACTTTTCATTTATTAAAAAAAAAAAATCAGTTCCAAAATCTCATAGGAATACAGGACCAGGACATGCCTGGGGAGTCTGGTCTGCATCAATCTCTTCAGAGCCCTGGGATGGGATCTACTGTGAGTCAGTTTCTTTCCTGTCATTTGTTTCTCTTTCTCCAGGGGGATTCTGGGGGCCCCATGGTCTGTGAATTTAATAAAACATGGGTGCAGGTGGGGATCGTGAGCTGGGGTCTTGGCTGTGGTCGATTTGGATACCCTGGAGTTTACACAGAAGTGAGTTACTACAGAGACTGGATCATAAAAGAACTGAGTCGGGCTTCGTGTTGGATCCCATCGATCTTCCTCATCTTAAGCAGGTATCTGGTGTTTCACCTGGGCATCCTGGTGACCCTGTGATCCCCACAGTCCATGGCCCTCTTGTTTCTGAGCCTCTACTAGGCTTCTCCTCTGACCTGATTTCCCCGCCAATGCCTGTCTTCAAATTCTACTTGGGATTGATTGCCTTAGTGGAGCAGGAGTACCACAAGGAGTTTGGGGCTTGTAAAATGTCCTGCCCTGGTACTCTTTGTCACCTGCCTCAGCTACCACTGTACTAAGGCTGTGCTTGACCTGGAGTGAAGGATTGTGAACCACTTCCAGATAGCGGACTATCTGGCCTACCAGGTGGAGTCAGATAACTCATCTTCATGAGTTATCTTGGAGAAAACATCTCTAGAGGAGAGACTTCATCAGGATTGAATGGACACTAGACCTAACTGGCTATTAGTAGCTCTTACCAGAGACTCTGGCACGCCAGTGAGATCTGTGGTCACTCACAGACAGAGGAGGCATTACTTGCAGAGCTGTGAGGCTGGGACTTCTCCATCTGGCTCAGTTGCAGTTTGCAGCATTTCCCAAGTTGCCACGGTGCGCATCCATCTGTGAGCACAAAGCTTTTTCTGCACAAGTCTCCTGGGAGCAACCCTGTCCGGTGCCACCTTTAACAGTTCCCTCACAGCAGCATCCAGGGCCACCCCAAGTTGTGGTGGTGCAGTTTTGGAGAGGAGAGATTTTAGATATGAACTGAATAAATGTGTCTCGTGTGTTCTGAAGTTTTGTCTGTCTGGAATATTTGGCTGCTTATAGCATACTCTAAGGAGAAAGGGGCCCCCATGTGTCTAGAGAAGGTATTCAGTCTTTGTTAAATCCTGGAGGAGGCCACCTGCCCTGTTTGGTGGGTTATCTGAGCCCTTGAGTCCACTGCACATATTCCAGAACCCATCAGCATGTAATGAGCTTTGTTCTGGGTTCTCCTGACTTTGGAGGCTCCATGCCTGTTTCTTTCTGTCTCCACAGGTTAACATTCTGTTGTGCTGGGCCAGGGTTACCTGTTTAGCCATTGTAGTATATCTTCTCTTCTCTAGCTCCTGAATTCAGGAATCAGCTGGTGAATGAGCAGATGAGTGGGTGGGTGAATGAGAGGAGGAGTGGATGGGTGAATGGAGCGGATGGGTGAATGGGTGAACGGAGGGGATGGGTGGGTGGGTGAATGAGGGGATGGGGGTGGGTGGGTGAGTGAATGCTCATGGATTCATGTCGTGCTACTCCTTTCTCTCAGCCCATTGCTCTCTCTCTGTTTTCCTTGCCTTGATGGGAAACAGCCTGTGATACAGTAGATTAGGATGTATATGTGCTGAAGAACACATCTCTATTTCTAAAACTTTTATGATTCCAAAGAGGGTGTGTTCTTTGGTCTGTGATATGGGAGGGACTTCTAGGTATAGGGAATAAGAACACAGCTCAAGCATTTTTGAAGAAAAGATAGCCCCCACCCTGAGGAGATAGAATACCAAACACTAATGCTGACATTTTCACTCTTTCTGGCAAACATCTGTGAATTACTTTAATAAGTCAGGTACTGGTGCAGGCTACACATAAGATGTGGTCATAGGTAGGAAGGGTATTTGGGGGGGAAGACCCATGGTCACAGGACATGGTGGCTGGAAACAACCTCTGTCTCTAAGAGAGATGATACAGAGAGAAGAGAAGGTGAGTGGTAGACGGCTCTCCTGAACTCTCTAGACTTCAGAGATGCAGTTTTGGGTCAAGAGGAGCAACAGACACAGCAATTTCCTGAGGCCCATCAAAATCAAACCAGGTTGCCTGGAGAAATGGCTTGAAATGTACATGTGTGAAGTAAGAAATGCCTAATGAAATCCTCATATTTTTCATCTTCCCAAGGACTCCTGGGATCACAAGTAAGACGCAGGTACTGATTAGAGGATGTACTCTGTACAGCAAAAGATGGACATTCACCATTCATGGTAAAGTGGAATTTCACCAGGCCTTAGGGATCTAATGTGTTTGTAACTCAACACTTCAAACTCAGCGGCCCCATAGACCAGTGTTCCTCTGCCTTCATCATTTCATTGTAGATGTGTGCAGAACAGTGGAGACATTTGGGTCGTGTGGTGCCCATGTTCATAGCAGAAGTAGAATACCATGATGCTCTTCCTGATTCTTTTAGTTCTCTGAATAAACAAGTGTCTTCCATCGCTACAGCCACATTTTTTCTCTCTTACATTGTTTTTGGTAGATTTTTCTGATGACCTTATGGTTTTAAAGGGCCCAACCACATTTGCTTAGCACGGGGAGGTTACTTTTGATTGACAACTTGAATTAATAAATCCCTAGGAGACTGGTGAAGCAAATCTTAGGTATGTCTCTGAGGAACAAGTCCTGAGCAGATTAGATTACAAGGGCTGGGAATTTATAATATGATGGTGGTGTTGGGAGGTGGAGAAAGGTATGACCTAACCGGAAGAGATATGTCATGGAGGGTGTGCCCATGAGAACCATATCTTTGCCACTGCCTTCCTATGTCCCCAGTGTTTACTGCACACTACCCCAATGTGATCTGCTACACAATGCCTTTTCCACCATCTTAGGTCATCTCCCCCCATCCCCAAAACTGCAAGCCAGCATAAATAACTCCTCACCTTGAATTGTCTCTCCCAGGTATTTGCTCAGAGCAGTGATGCATTTGATGACCATGATTCTTTAGTGCGAGAACTGTTGGGTCTTAGTAGGGAAGCAAGAATTTATTGGAACAGTGTATTTAGAGTGCTGTGAATCCATTTAACAGTGTACACAGCCACATAGCACAGAGAGGCACAAACATAGGCTGTTGAATATGACGGTTGGTTGATGGGAGTATTTTCAGCTGAAGCTTACTGGGACCCAAGGCTGTCTTTCTTCCAGGAGCCGTGAACTGGTCAGTGTTCAGGGTAAAGGTATGAAGCATGGCTCCTGTGGACAATACTAAACTGTGTATCTCACAACTGTACAGGTGACTCGTTCTTGCAGCTCCTGTGGGAGTGCTGATCTGGGGCACTTCAGTGTGGCAGTTCTCCTGGGACCATGGTGCCTGCCATGGTCTTTCCTATGGTGGATAGTTACCTGAGGGCATAGAGAAGGATGTCTCTGTTTCCCTGTAAAGGGCTCTCCTCTTGCAGCAACTGGCCTTAGGACAGTGCTCTGAGCAGATGGAAGCAGAGAAGGAAGCTGCTTTCAGAGGTTGTTCAGCCTAGCTTAGCTTCTGCCACATTCTGTGGATTCAGTATGCCACAGCGGGTCAGGGCTGGGCCTCCTTGGTAGAGTTTGCCTATCAGGCGTGAAACTCTTAGTTTGAGCCCTGGCAACACATAAAACTGGGTGCAATAGTGCACACTGGGAATCTCAGCACGTGGATAGTGGAGGCAGGAGACTCAGAAATTCAAGCTTGTCCTTGGCACTCTAGAGGCCAACTAGGCTTCTGCCTCAAAAAGGGCCAAGTCTGAAAGCCAAATCAGATTTGAATGACAGCAATGAAAAGAATTTGGTCTCTTTTTTCTGTGTTGTTTGGTTTCTTTATTTTTGAGACAGGATTTCATTATGTATAACCCTGGCTGGCCTGGAGCTCACTATGAAGATCAGGCACACTGGTATGCACAGAGATCTGCCTGTCTCTGCTTCCTGTGGTTCCATTATAGGCCCTTGCCTGGCTAATTTAATCTCTTGATGGGTGGAGATGTAACATGTTATGCCCAGGTTTTCTAATCTACTAGAGCAAAGAAAATTTTAAAAATTCTTTAACACCTCAAAAATGAACTAACCTCTAATAATCTATGTATGTATGTACGTACATATGTATGTATGTATGTATCTATCTATCTATCTATCTATCTATCTATCTATCTATCTATCTATCTATCTATCTATCTATCCTATCTATATCTCCTTCCCTCTTGCTCTCTCTTTGCCCTCTCTGAAGCAGAGATCAAACCCACAGCCTTACACTAGGCAACGATTCTGCCGTTGAGCGCTATCCTTAGCCCCTTTCTCCAAAATCTTGATCAGATTTTTCCAACTGATGACTGAAAGAGAACAGATTGGAACTATGGGACAGCATTGCCAACCTGAATAAGCTAGCGTGTCCAGGTGAACTCTCCATGTTGTTACAAAAGGAGGCCACCTAATGGTATGTCTCTCAGGGACAGAATATAGCACTAATTCTCTTGTTGACAGAAGAACTGAACATAAGTCCAAGTGGATCAGTAGGGAAGCAAACCAGCAACCTGGAGCAACACTCACCAAGTCCAGACTGTAGGAGGCCACAGGTCAAAGCCCAGAGTCGCTCACAGGTGACACCCAAGGGACGGGGTACAATGCAGTCATGGTTCTAAAGCTATATCAAATGCAAAAACAGTCCTACTAGACTAGAGGGTAGCACCCAGGGAGCCGTGTTTGAGAGCTAGAACGACGAAGAAAGGCACAGGAGCAATGACACAATTATAATTAACATTTTACTGGGAGCAGTAGGGAGTTGTGTGATACAGGAGGCACGTGAGGGGCTTCCTGATTGAGTGGCATGCCTGGATTGCGTCACAAGCACTGTCACTGTGCATCAGTTACCGTTGGTGTGCTTGCTTTATTTGGGTTTGCATGCCAGCTTCATCACAGGGACAGTGAAAAGATAGCAATCGAGCTCATTAATAAAACTACTGTTGCATAAGGCTTTATGGGACTGGGCCAAGTAGAAAATGTTACTCTCAGTTATTTAATGCTTATTGGTCCAAAGGCCGGTAATTTCTTTCTTTGGTGTTATTGGTGGTCTAATATATTTATATAGAGTAATTGAATGCATTTCAGCAGCTTTGTTATTTTACATGTGATGAGCAGATAATAAACTGTGCTCATTTAATATGTTCAGTAAGTTGCGATATAGGTGTATACATGTGAAGCCATTACTGCATTTATATTATGAGTATGAATGCTTTGTCTGCATGTATGTCGGGGCACCCTGTGCCTGTGGAGGTCATAAGAGGGCGTTCGATCCCCTGGAATCAGAGCTAGAGATGGTTGTGAGCTACCACGTTAAGTGTTGGGAACTAAACGTGGGTTCAGAACGCCAGAACGACAGTGCTTTTAATCACTAAGCCATCCCTCCAGCCCTGTATTTGTATTCTAGTGCAAAGTTTTGCTCTGTAGTCCAACTCTGAGGGGGAAAGGTATTCTGGCAGTCTGTAGCCAAGAAATACCATAAAGTCACACTGCACAACAAACCTCACAGAAGAGATTATAGGGAAACCATAGGACGGTGGCTGCCTCTGCTTGGCGGAGAAACAGCAAAGAATTGAACAGGAGGCAGGGTTTTTATAGGGTGTCGTGAGAGGCGGAGCTTTCCAGGGTGGCGTGGGATTGGTGGAATTTTTGTGGTCTAATCTAGGGCTTTTTATTCTATAGGGCAGAACTTTTAGCTGCTTGCATCTAGAGGTCCCGCAATTATGGTTGTTAGTGTTCTGTGGGCGGAGCCTGCTGGTTGGAGGTCCTCAGGGGAGGGGTCTGGTACTGCCTGGATAGCCCAGATTGACCTCAGACTTGTGCCAGCTTTCCTCCCCCAGCTTTCTGAGCTCTGGGATTGCAGGTGTTTTGGGTGGTTTGAGTGCACGCGTGTCCGTGCCCTGCTTGCATGCAGTGCCTGAAGAGGCAGGAAGGAGGCATCAGATCCCGGGAACTGGAATTGCGGATGGTTGTGTGTCAAGGTGCTGCAAATCAAACTCAGGTCTTCTGGAAGAGCAATGAGTGCTCATAACTGCTAAACCATCTCTCTAGCCCCTCTCCTCTGATTTCCTATGCACGCCTTGATATCATCTACAGATACTTTTTTTAAATCTAAGACTTTAGAATGTTTTTAATATGTGTAATCTGCTTGCATATAAGTGTATCATGTGTCCACAAGTGCTTGCAAAGGCCAGAAGAAGCATCAGATTCCCTGGAACTGGAGTTAGATAGTTGTGAGCCACCATGTAAGTGCTGAGCTGAGTCCTCTGCAAGAGTTACAATTGCTCCTAATCACTGGGCCGTCTCTCCAGTCCCTGCATATGAGGTTGTAATTTTTTCCCCCAGTATAGGTGTACTTAGCTTTCTCCTTACCTCTTAATTCACAGATGTTTCAATTCATGAAGACTAGGGACTCTCTATATCTCTCTATACCTATACATTACATAAACATTACATACACATGTACATGTACATATACATATACATATACATATACATATACATATACATATACATATACAGCCACTGAGCCATCTCAATAGCTCAAAGCTTTGTTTTTCTTAAAATGCTTTTAAAAAATCAGGGGAATGCTGGTTTTATAGATTTTTTTTGAAAATATTCTTTAATTACTGTGAGAAAGTTAGTGTAGAATTTTTATTTCCTTAAACGTTTGCTAAAAATAACCAATGCAGTCCTTTCTAGGTGGCAAGGGTATGTGTGTGTTTCATGTTATCTGTTTTTCTTCTTTTTAAGGTTGTCTAAATGGATTAACATAATCCTTATAAAGGTTTATTTTTATTTACGTCTATGTATGAGTATCTGCAGAAGCCAGAAGAGAGTGTCAGATCTCCTGGACCCAGAGTTAAAGGCAGTTGTGAGCTGTTTGGCAGGGGTGCTGGGAACCAAATGAGGGTCTTTGGAAGGGCAGCAAGTGCTCTTAACCACTGAGCCGTCTCTCCATCCCTTATGCTATAATTATGCTATAATCTTGAGAAGGCCCCTTTAATAAGGCTGCAAGTCTTTTAAAAAAAGCTTTTATTCTTTGAAAACTTCACACATGTATTCTGTGTATCTTGATCCTATTCACCAAGTCCTCCTTCCCAAAAATGTGCCCTTAGCACTTTCATGCCACGTCCTCCCTCCCTCCCTCCCTCCCTCCTTCCCTTTCTTCCTTTTTGCTAGTCACCCACTGGGTTCAGTGAGTGCAGCCACCAGCACAGTGACTTCATGAGCTCAATGGCCTTTTGGAGTGACGTGTCCCTTTTGCTTGCATTTATTTATTTATTTATTTATTTAGTTTTTTATTTAGGGTGTGTAAAGACAAAATGGGCCCTTTCCTATTCCCTTTTTTGGTTTCTTCACGTTTGCAGTACAAGTTCATCAGACAACACACTCTCCATGGGCTCCGCCCTCGCTGATGTGTCCACGAAGCTGCCCTCCCTCTGGGCATCTTGACGGCTTGTGCAGATGCAGATGCTGCAGCCGAGGCTTGAGACTCTTCATGAAGCTGCCTATCGTGGTTTGTGCCTTTAATCCCAGCACCTAGGAGGCAAAGGCAGATATCTATGAGTTCGGAGCCAGCCTGGTCTACAGAGCAAGTTCCAGAACAGCCAGGGCTACACAGAGAAACCCTGTCTCAATGGAACAAACAAACAGAAAACAAAACCAACCAAACAAAAACCAACCTTAGTCTCTCCTTTATCCAGGTGTATTACTTTTGTTGCTACCACTTGATTAATGACTTCTATACTATATTCCCAGCCCATGTCCACACATGGATTGCTGGTATAGTGAACATCATCCTCAGGAAGGACCCGCTTCTTTAACCCTCTAGGACAGGAGCTGATTCCGCCTTCCCAGTCCACCTGGGCTGTGCTTTGATGTCCCAGGCAGGTCTGGAGAGCCCTGCTACCAGAAGCAGTACATGGGAACTGCCGTTGGATTCTAAGACTGTTCTCGCTGTGGCCACCATGTCAGGAAGCCCTTGGTCTTGGAGGTCCTGCGGGGGCTGGAAACACAGGAGCTATGGGAGGGATCTGGAATCTCTGAGATTCTCAGGTCATTGCTCAATGCCATGGCCTGTTCTCTGGGATTCTCAAGTTATTCCTCAATGGCAGAGCCTATGGGCTTTTAGCATCTCTCCAGAACCTGCCTTGGACCTGTAAGCCTATGGGAGGTAAGCACAGTCCAATAAGATCAGTGAGTTCGACGCTTCTTGCTCCTCACATGTCTGCCACAACAGCAGCAGCACTGCCACCACCAATGCCATCACTATGGCCACCATCACTATGGCCACCATCACTATGGCCACCCAATCGCAGCCCTCTTCAAACTCCAGCAGAGATCTGACTCCCTTGGAGGAACCTCAGTAGGTCACGGCAGGGATACTTCAGCTTGTAAAATGGCCTGGCCTGGCACTGTGGTACTTCAGGTGCCTGAAGTACAAGGACCTGTGCTCCACCTGGAGTAGAGGAACATGAACCAATCCAAGACAGAAGTTGTTAGAAAGACTATAGTTAAGGGGTGTGGTGGCCGGGTGGAACCTCTCTCTAAAAGGGGTGATGCAGAGAGAAGAGGAGGTGAGGGGCAGATGGTGAGTCATACCAAACACACTAGATTTGTACAAAAAGTGAAACAAAACCTACACCAAGCGCCTGCAGTTTCTGGTCATAAAGGTCAAGAGATCCAGATATCAATACCATTTCGTGGCCAGATTTTGTGGTCTTGAAACGCCATTACCCCAGGCTTGCCCAGAGAGAAAGCCTGAGAAAAATCTATAGGTGTGAACAAGGAATGACTAAAGGGAACTTGAGGTTTCCCATCAATCTAGACAGCAAGGTCACTATTAAAGACCACAGGGGTCAGGGCTGGAGAGATGGCTCAGAGGTTAAGGACCCAGGTTCAATTCTCAGCATCCACATGTGGCTCATAACTATCCTTAAAAAGCCAGTCCTGGGAGATCTGATGAACTCTTTTGACCTCTATGGGTCCATGCTGCCAAAATACTCACATTAAAAAAAAATAGACCACTGGGTTCAAAACCAAATGAGTTGTGTACTGATAGGAATAAGTACTCTATAGCAAGCAGTAGTGTACCTGTTAGATGGCACTGGCAAAGAAATCATACCTGCCTCCAGTTGGCCTCTCAGAAAAAGTACATCTAGCTGCCAGAGACTCATCCTTTAAGATAACCTCTTCCCAGGGTCTGCCCAGAAAAAAAATCACAGAGAAAGAGAGAGAGAGAGAGAGAGAGAGAGAGAGAGAGAGAGAGAGAGAGAGAGAGAGAGAGAGAGAGAGGAAGAAGGAGGAGGAGGAGGAGGTGGAGGGGCAAAATGAGAGGGAGAGGGAGACGGAGAGGGAGACAGAGAGGGAGAGGGAGAAGGAGAGGGAGACGGAGAGACACACAGCGAGCGAGCACCCAGTCCTTGACTTCTGGTCAGGCCTGGATGGGCCTCTGGTGAAACCAGCAGGGACCTCCTTAGCCACAGCTGCTTGTAGCTCAGCTCTTCTGAGCTTCCAGTCCTGCCTCGTGGGCTCTTAGGTGGCATCTCCCAGTGATACTGCACTTCTCCCCAACCAGCTGTGTTCATTGCCCTCAAAACTGCTTCCAGGAGCCACGCTTGGCAAAAATGGAATAATACGAGTGTCGGGAAGAGTTTGAGGGATCCTCTGGTGGTAACACAGCATCCCAAATTTAACGGCCTCACGCAGTGCAGAGCTCTTCCCTGCTCAGAATTTCATTGTGAACAGAGCAATGAAGAATCTGGTACGCATGCGCCTCCACACAGAGGGGGTGCGAAGCATCTGGTACGCATGCGCCTCAAAAAAAAGCTGACTGGCACGATGGTTTCTCAGCTTCTTTCAGCTCACATTTAAACAAGTGTTTACCACCACATTTTTCTTACATATTTGTGGGTTTTGCTGGAATTTTTTCCACCAATTTCAAAGAACCGCAACAATAATCTGAACCGCTGCTTGGCATTCCTAAGTGAAGAAAGTTATGATGTACATCACGGAGAAGAGTTTTCTTGGAGCAGGTTTCCTCAAGCACGGGTTAGAAGTGCCAGGGGCTGGGAGTGTATTCAACTAGAGAGTGGATCTAAGGAGCTGTGTTTACAGAGTAACACGCTTAGAAATGGAGATCTGCGGGCTGAGAATACTGTAAGCATACTCACAGAGCATAAGCCTGATTTCCAATAAGAGCAATGGTTCAGTGTTTGCTAACTCAACGCTTATGATGTCTTTATAAAGCATACCATGGTGGTGTACTGGATGGTGTTGAGGAGTTATTGTTTTGTTTGTTTGTTTGTTTTTTGAGAATTCACCTGCCAACAAGACCGGGCTCTCAGGACAGTCTAAATGGGTGAAGTTAGAAGCTGGTCACAAGGCCAACAAGAGTGGGGAAATGAATTCCACTCTATTATTTGAGGCGAGGCCTTGCTTTTTAGCACTGGGAAGCCTTGAACTCACTATATAGCCCAGGCAGACCTTAAGCAGGCTGTTTTACTGCCTTTCACTCCTGATTGTTGGCATTACAGTAGGATGGATGAATGAATTTCTTGGTGGGTAAAGGTCCAAAATACTGTGGCTGAGTTTTCTAATTCCACCACAGCAGGGATGAGAGTTGCAGTTCTTTAAAACCCATAAAATGTGTTAATATCCAAACTCTTGATAAAACATTCCCAGCTGTCAAATGCAAGAAAAATGCTATAATTATGAGATCACTATTTTCACCCCCCCCCCCAGGGATTAATGTTTCTAGGCAAAATCATCAAACCACTCCTAAAGTCACAAGAGAACCATGAGATGGGGCTGGAGAGAAGGCTCAGCGTTAAGAGCTGACGCTCTTGCAGACGATCCTGGTTCAGATCCCAGTACCCATATGGCATCTCTAACTCTAATTCCAGGGAATCTAGTGCTCTCTTCTCGCCTCTGTGGGTACCAAGCACATATGTTTTGCACTTACATACATTCACTCATACACATAAAAAGATAAATATTAAAAAAGAAAATCACAGAGACATTGTGTGTCTCCAAAGAGAATATAGCACCTGGCTAGTTAACAAACGGCCAGGAACTGTGTCTCTCTGTGAACTTGCAGGAAACAGAGAAGCCAGAAGACTAAGAGTGGATAAGGTTCAGAGTCTAGTCTGCAGGAGCCTCCACACGTCAAACAATGCCGAGATTTCTGCACATGAACTCCGAGGTACGGAAGGAGGAAGCACAGTCTTGAGCATCTCTTAAAGATACAGTAAGTTCAAAAAAGCCTTTCCAGACTCACGCACAGTATTGGGGAAGCGTATCTGGGGCTGGGTACAAGTGGTTAATGACGTGCCCTTCCCCCAGTCTTGAGCAGGCTGAACAGACCTTGGTGGAGTCATCTACACCTCATCTGCACCTGCAATTTCCCACAGGAGTAGACTGCCCACTGAGCTTGCTTTGCAACACAATCCAGCTGAAACAGAGGATGGATCTGTGGGCTCTCCCTATATAAACGCAGTGCTGAATATTAAACTTGGAGCCTTGATCAGAACCTTTGTCTTGGTTTCATCCTTCTCTCCCACCCTGTTCCTTTTCATTTCCAGTCCCCCTTTCAGGTAGACCCAGTTCTCCATGGCCGCTGGATGGCTACAAATTACATGAAAGTAAGATGAATGAATACTGGAGAACAGCCTCCTGTTGTGTCTTGGAAGGCACCTGGGGGGACTCCTGAACCACTGGCACAATCCCGTGTCTTGACCTAGATTGTAGCTACATGCGTTGCTGCCTTACATTGATTACCAAAGCTCTGTATTTCTGATGTTTGGGGTATGGGCTTTATTTTACCACCAGAGATTAAAGGGGAAATTACCAGACTATTATGATGTTGTGTTGTCTGGGACTGGGGTATGATTTTTATTAAAATTTTTAATTTTTTTTTTTGAGACAGGGTTTCTCTGTGTAGCCCTGGCTGTCCTGGAACTCACTTTGTAGACCGGGCTGGGCTTGAACTCAGAAATCCACCTGCCTCTGCCTCCCAAGTGCTGGGATTAAAGGCATGCGCCACCACTGCCCGGCTAATTATTATTTTTTAATTCGTGTGTGTGTGTGTGTGTGTGTGTGTGTGTGTGTGTGTGTGTGTGCGCGCGCGCGTGCCTGGGGTCACAGAGGATAGAAGAGAGATGGGATCCCCCAGAGTTATGAGTGGTTGTGAATCACCACATAGGTGCTGGGAACTGAATTTGGGTCTACTGCAAGAGCAGCAAGTGCTCCAGGCCCCTTTGTATTTACTATTGATAAGATCTAGTATGCCTTCAAAGTCACTAAGACCGTGCTACCCAGCTAGCTTTTGAGTGGATGACTGAGGCATCCGACATTTAGGGCTTAGCTCTGGACCTACACGCATACAGCGGTCCTGCCCACACAAAGGCACCTGCGCGAGACTCTACTAGGGTGGTGGGGGTGGGGGAGTACCAGGAGAGGGATTGCCTGAATCCAAGGCTTGGATGGGTGGCTTCTGTAGGGGGGACAGGGGCGGCTTCCTAGCCTTCCTGGTCTGGCTTCAGCTTCTTCAGCCTCTGTTCAGTGAGGCCTTAACTGGGGACACGGGGTCCCGGTGGTGTGGCTTCATGGAACTTGGGTCGAGAGGGAGTGGCCATGATGATGGTGTTGGCGTTGGTGACAGTGCTTGTGCTGTAGGGGCAGTCAGTCCAGGAGCCAGCAGCTGCACGGCACAGGTGTGGCTCCAGCTGCGCTTTTCCTGTTGGTCCCTTCTTCAGGTGACACTTACAAACCCAGGGAGGATCCCGGAGTGAAGCACAGGCCCCGGAGACCCCGGAGTGACCCAGAGGCCCCGGCACAGCAGAACCGCTTGAAACTCCTGAGTATTTCGCATCTTTCAGTAGTTCCGGTGTCTCTAGACCAGACTGGGACTCCAGGATCAGGTCCTCCTTCAGTGACCACGACCACAATTATCTTGGAATCCCGGAGGAGCTCTCTAGGAGGGCCGTTTTCGCCAGGTACGACTACTGGTGCCAGGCTTGTCTGGGAGGTCAAAGGGCAACCCAGTCGGGCTGGGGAGCCGCGGCCAGCTCCTGCCCTTGGAGGGCTGGAGAGATAGCCCCTTCCTGAGAATGACCTTGACCGTGTGCGGAATGGGATGGAGGTGTGGAGCTGTGGCTTCACTTTTAATTTCTCTTTAGACACTTGCGGCCATAGAATTACGGAGATACATCATGGAAGTTTATCTGCAGGGAGGAAGTGGCCGTGGCAGGTGAGTCTGCAGAGTCGGAATGAGCGTGTGTGTGTGTGTGTGTGTGTGTGTGTGTGTGTGTGTGTGTGTGTAGGTTCCCTCTGCAGCCACCGATGGGGGTTGACCGCGGCCCACTGCATATATGAGTGAGTATTTGGGGACCTGGTTTTGGGTGTCCTCTCCCCATCTCTTAATGTTTTTCATCAAGAAGAAGGAGGAGGAGGAGGAGGAAGAAGAAGAAAAATAAAAATAAGGGAAAAAGATTTCTTTCCTTCTTATCTGTAAAAGGAATGACGATCCAAGGATTTTTATCCAGTCTCAGCTAACACCTGAACATCATCTGTTTATCAGGTTTCCAGGTTACACTGGTCAAGGAACCACATTTGCAGGCAAGGGTGGTCAGGGGTCCTGGAGAAAGGGGTGTGGCTTTGGAGGGAGGGAGTAGGCTAATGGCTGGCACCGGATGTGATGCTAGGCTTAGAAGCATGCGTCCCGTGTAAACCCCTGAGGATCTCTGTAATGGTCCCGCGCCCTCCTTGCAGGCAGGAGTACATGGTGATGCTGGGTGACGAGTTGCATTCTGAATCTGAAAACGTGACCCTGGTCCCAGTCCAAGACATCATTTACCCCTCCAACTTTAACATTCAAACCATGAGGGGTGACATTGCCCTCGCTCTGCTGTACTTCCGGTGAATTACTCCTCGCTCATCCAGCCCGTGTGCCTTCCCGGAAAGCCCTTCCGAGTGAAAAACGGGACAGTATGCTGGGTGACTGGCTGGGGTCAACAGACCGGAAATGGTGAGTCTGTCTGGCAGGACGCGGAAGTGGGGCAGCCTGGTGATCTGGGGCTGGTCTGCCAGGGGGAGGGGCGAGTTTCTAGGGAGGATGGACTGACTGCGAGTCTATCACAACTGTGGTAGGAGTGTTTTGAGTGACAGGAACGATGGCCTTTGTCAAAGTTAGATTTGGCCCGGGGTGATGTAATGCTGAGCTGTTCTTCCTCCAAAGGCTTGAGCTCCTGCCTGCTGCACTGAGCCAGTGCAGCACTGTTAGAGAGGGAGGTCTTAGACTTTCTACCCCGTGTGGCAACACCTGCCCGAAAAGTCTGCGGTCCCATTCTAGAAAGCAAAGGTGCTTTCCTGGTGCCCAGTAACTACGACCCTCTTACCATAAATACTCTGACGGATGCTTGGTTGTCATTTTCTGGCTGGCAAGACGTTTTCTTGTCTGTTTCCTAGGGGACAGGTATCCAGTGCAGGGCTGTCTGCCATTAGGGGTCAGCTGTGTATTCACACACTCGGAGGCAGCTGGAGAGGACGCTGATAGCTCCTGCCTGTCTTCTGGAATAGATCCTAAATTGTCTTTCTATAGATGCAGGATTTGCATCTGTTCTCCTTCAGGAGGCTCAGCAAAGCATTCTTCTCCAGAAGCACTGTAATCGACTGCTCCAGAGTCAGCTAGGAACATCGGAAAACCAAAACCTGGTGATTAAAGGGATGATCTGCGGTCAGCAAGACTCGGGACACAATCCTTGTTGGATCAGTTTATGGGGCCCTTAAAGCCTGTATGGTTTGGTTGTTACTTCAAAGGTTTGAGTTATCCATCACCTTTTTAGCCCTGTGTAGTCTGGAACTCACTATGTAGACCAGGCTGGCCTTGAACTCACAGAGATACTCTTGCCTCTGTCTCCTGACGCTGGGATTGAAGGTTTGAGCCACGGTGCCTGGCTGCTACATGTTGCATAAATCTCTTAGTTAAGGTTTATGGAGTGAATTCTTATGTTTCTGATGAGTTAACCGAGCCTGGTCCTCCTAAAAGGGTTAACCTTTGCTACTAAGGGACCCTGCTAAAGCATTTTAATCTGGGAGTGATAACACAAGCAGTGTTTCACACTGAGTTCTATGTGGCGCTCAACCATGCCAATGTGAACATTTGACCTATATTGCCTTTGTTGACCCACATCATAGCTCTGCAACGTAGACATTGTAAATCTCTGGAAGGCAAAATGCGAGGAGGGAAACCGGAGATGTTTCTACCTCTGGGATCCCCAGGTCTATTTCTTCCTTCTGCATAGGTTGTACTCTAGAGAAGGAGGAGGCTTTGGGCCATTCGTGGGTACAAAGTTGAATTTCTTGGAAAGGAGAGGGTACCATTGTTGTGATGG
Organism: Tokudaia tokunoshimensis; assembly: GCA_036184795.1. Classification (NCBI taxonomy): domain Eukaryota; kingdom Metazoa; phylum Chordata; class Mammalia; order Rodentia; family Muridae; genus Tokudaia; species Tokudaia tokunoshimensis. The sequence goes on from BTHU01000008.1 coordinate 111,627,035, forward strand.
AGCACAGGAGGCATGTCTAAGAGTTCTGAAGAAAGTTTTGTAAGTGTTTGGAGCAATGGGATATGAAATGTGGCCACACGCATTGTTAAAGCTAGAATATATGCAGCCTGGAGGGCTAAGTCAAATTTCTAGACTGGCCAAGCCAGGACTGGGAGGTGAATCTGGGTGAGTGTGGTCAGTTACCATCTAGATAAGTGACTCCCTTGGGTGTATGGCGCCTGGACTGAAGTTTTTTGAGCTTGTTCCATCATCTAGGGGTCTTATGCAGAGCCTGGGGTGACAGGAAGGTGTGGTTGAGGTGGCTGGTTGTGGAGCCTTGGGTTTAGGTTGGGCCAAGGCCATGCAGAATGGAACTTGACATGGAAGTCGGACTTGTCTCAGGCTCTTGAAGGCAATGAAGTTGACCTGTGGAGGGGATTCCTCAATGAAGTTAGGGCAGGGTGAACTTCTAAGGCAGTGGTGAGGGTTCCAGTACCTACCTCATTGCAATGCTGATGCTCAAAACATTTAAGTTCTTGAAGAACCCAGGACCGACCCCTAACTATATACTGGCCTGATGCTGGCGTGGGCTGTGCAGGCTACATACTCTAGAGACCAGGGTTACCACACTTGCAGGGTTATGAGTTATGACAGGCTTAGATGTTTATCGGACAGGATTTGGTATCTGTAGATTCAAGATAAACTTCAATATTCGGCTGCTATTCTAGGCTCTATTGGATTTGTAACTTGTGTCTGTGTGCCTGATCACCACAGAGGGTGTATCATTGCTCAGAGGATGTTGACGTTTTCATAGGAGCTTGTCGTCTGTTAAATCTCAGTCATTAGAAGAAGCTAGGCCTGGGAGAGGCTCTGGGTGTCCGAGAAAGTCTTCCAGACCTTGCAATGTGGTCTGTTCTCTCTTTTGTCCCAACAGTTGGTTTCTTTCTCTTCTTTTCCAGGGGGATTCTGGGAGTCCCCTTGTCTGTGAATCTGACAACACATGGACCCAAGTGGGGATCGTGAGCTGGGGCATCAGCTGCAACCAAGTCCCTGTCCCCTCAGTCTACACGGACATCACTGAATACAATGAATGGGTGAGATATGTTTTAAGTCAGGCTTCCCATACAGATACTATGGGAGTCTTGGTCTTATACCTGTCTCTGGTGCTCCACCTGGCCCTCCTGGTAGCTCTGTGACTCCCCCTTAGCCTCCTGTCTTCCTGAGGGTTTTGAGTCTCCCCCTGGGCCTCTTCTCCAATCTCCCTTTCTGTTTCTCTACCCTTTCTTCAAATTCCAGTCAGCATCCATTGCCATAGCAGACTGTGGCAGGGAGATTGGGGACTGCAAAGTGCCCCGACTGGTGTCCCAGTTACTTGTCTCAGACACACCCATGCCTGGTGGAAGGAGGGCGGAACTAACCTGGACTAGAGGGCTGACTTGCCTGCTAGGTGGAGAAAGATGACTGATAACATCTTGGGGGACATCTGCCAAGAAGAGATGGCATCATCAGTGGGACAGGCCCTAGACTGGCTCTGTTTGCATCACACAGCTTAGTGGTTCCTGGAAGAGAGAAAGAACGAGGGGGGAGGGAAGAAGGAACACTAGTGATTCCCTGCAGAGGTAGGAGGCTGGCACTTACGCATCTGGGGCTGGCAGAAATTCTCTTGTACCCACTTGGGGATCTTCCAGAGAGTGCACAGCTTCTGCCTCATAGGCCTCACGAGAAGGCAGTCCTGACTGGCACCCTTCCTCCGTACCTCAGTGGTCACATCCAGGATCACCCCAAGTTGCGTTGAGGTTCTGGAGACGGGAGATTTCAAACGTAAACTGAATAAATGTTTGGACACTGTCCTGTGTGCTTTGAAGCTTTGCTCACCTGGGGTATTTGGCTTAGAGAACTGGACCCCCATTTACCTGGGGAAGTTCCTCAAAGTTCCTCTTAGAGCACAGAAGAGTCCTGTAGGCAGCTTTGGTGGGCAGTCCTGTTCCCTGTGTGCCGGGGCAGGAACTTTAGCGGAGCTTCACCACTTTCACAGCCAAGAGCAGCGCAGGGGAGGCAGGAACTGGGGCCGGGAGGGGAACGAAGCTAGTGTGTGACAAACAGTCTTTCTTCCTGCTGCTCATGTGACTTGATTTCCAAAGGCCGTGTTCCCAAAGTCCGGAGGATTTTAAGAAAGATTCACTCCACTGCATACAGCTCTTCCATCCCACACTGGGTTGGTATCCCTGACTGACTGTTGATGTGCTCACTGGTCTCCTCCCAATCTCCCTCTCCTGCCTCCGTCTTTCTGGGGGTCTGTGTTTTCACCCTCTGTTCTCTATGACTTTCATGGACATTCAGTTCCAACCATTGCCCAAGGAAGGATGAATACCCCCCACCCCCGGTTTTGTTTGTTATTTTTATTTTTTATTTTGTGTGACAGGATATCACTATGTAGCCCTAGCTGACCTTGAACTCACAGAGCTCTGCCTGGCTCTGCCTTCCAAGTGCTGGGATTAAAGGGTGTGCATCACCACACCCTGCTATCAGACACATCTCTGTCATGAACACATACATCACCAAAGACGTTTTTAAAAAAAAATCACCGGACACTGACCTGGTGAGGTAGTGTTTGCCTGTATCCCCATCATTTGAAAGGGGGAGGGTGAGGACAATCAGTTAGTTGTTCTTTTGCTACAGATCGAATTTGAGGCTAACCTGAGATACATGAAGTGCTGTGTCAAAACAATAAAAACTCAAACCATCTCCACCCTCTAGAAACTACCAGCTCTTCATAGACTAACAATACATATTTAACTTTGCTCACTACGGCGAGTTATTCTATGTCGACAGGTAGCTTTCCCCATTGTATAGTCCCACTCTTAGCCTCATGGTCCGACCTTCATGTGTGTGAGCATACCCCAAGGGTTTGCTAAAATCCACATTACCGCCAGGAGTGACGGGACACATTTGTAATCCTAGCACTTGGGAGGCAGAGGCAGGAGGATTACCACGAGCTCAAAGCCAGCCAAGACTACACAGAATCAGACCTTGTCTTGTGGTTTTATTGCTGTGAAGAGACACTATGACCAAGGCTGCTCTTACAAAGGAAAACATTTCATTGGGGCTGGCTTACAGTTTCAGAGGTTTAGTCTATTACCACCATGGCAGGAAGCGTGGCAGTGTGCAGGCAGGCATGGTGCTGGAGGAACAGGGAGTTCTACATCTTGATCCAAAGGGAGCTGAAAGAGACTGTGGTCAGCAGTCAGCCAGGAGGAAGCTGATTCCACACTGGGCGGAGCTTGAGCACAGGAGCCCTCAAAGCCCGCCCACACAGTGATGTACTTCCTCCAACAAGGCCACATCTACTCCAATGAGGCCACACCTCCTGGTAGTGCCACTCCCCATGATCAAACATTGAAATACCTGAATCTTTGGAGGCCAAATCTATTCAAACCACCATAGTCCCTGTCATTAAAAAAAACCATTGGTCTCACTAAGGAAGTTTTCAACTCTGGAAGTCTGGGCCAGGGCTTGAGGAAGAAGACTTCCAGCAAGTTCCTAAGGTCTAGCTGCGTGGAGGAGGCCTAACTTTGGGAAACAAATACCAGCAGAAGGCAACCTTCTCTTGCCTGCCTCGACATGAGATTGGCACCGTTTACTTATTCAAACTCATTTAAACGCCAGGCTGGGGGGCCTGGAGGGATGGCTCATGGGGTAAGAGCTTCCACAGAGCCCACGTTTGATTCACATGAACCCACATGGTGACTTCTAACTCCAGCTCTAGGGGATCTGATGCTGCCTTCTGGCTTCTGTGGGCATCAGGCACATGCTGTGGTGTATAGACAGACATACAGACAAAATACTCATACTCATACACATAAAAATAAAGTTTAAACAACAGGCTGGGCGATGGGCTATTGGACACCTGGAATAAACAACGGAAACAGGAAGTGACCAATATGTCCCTATGGACAGCAGAGGAAGTTCTGGCGTGCAGTCACGTGCCCACACCCCAGTACGTGATGGCGTATTAGACACGTGACTGACCTGGCGCCAAGAACCTGACCGTGCCTCCTGGTGATCGTCTCCCAATCTCTGCTAGACTCTGTAAATCCAGAAAGATCATCCTTCTGTAAAAAGCTCTCCTTATGCCCAAAGCCAAACCAAAAAACAAAACAAAACAAAACAAAAAAACAAAAAACAAAAAAACCAGCCAGTATTCATCAGTGGTAACATCCTGTCATATTGCTGGTCTGTGGAAGGGGACGGCTGCCCTTCTGTATTCAGCACCCTGCTCCCATCTTAGATCCCATTCAGCCATTACGTTCTCAAAACCATCTTTCCTAACCCTACTGTTATTTTCTTGCTTGGGCTTTCCCAATCCTCATCAACAGTGACTGTGAAATTCCTTGTGCAACAGGCTGAGAACAAGGGTATAACCCTGAGGCTGGACATCAAGTTGCCAAACCCAGCCCAGGGATCTTTGATCAGAGAGGCTCCGGATGCACCGCCAGGATCTTAGAGCACTGGGGGTGCTTTCGTAGATCTGGAATCTGAGCCCCAGTCCCAGTCAAGGGATCTGAAGTCATCTTAAGGACCAGAGCTGGTTGGTCCAGATGCGAGAACTCAAAGGCCCGGAAGAAGCACCGTCAGGCTCTTGACGCCAGTCACGTGTCTAATATGCCATCACGTACTGGGGTGTGGGCACGTGACAGCACGCCGGAGCTACCTCTGCCGTCCATAGGGACGTATTCATGGATGGCTACGTCATTGCGCGGCCTGGACGCTGGGCCCGGATCCTTGAGGCGCTGGATCCTAACCTGCTTTGCGGCGCTACTGTTGCAGCCTCCGCGGCCAAACTTAGGTGGGACAGGCACCTCCTTCTCAGTTGTCATTTCTTTGTGGGTCCTCTCCCCTCCAGTCTTGCTCAGGTTGGCTATTCCTTTCTGCCACCTGAAACTTGTGTGTGTGCCATCCCCTCCTCGCTGTCACCTCTCTTCTGCCACTCCTAGGTTCCTCAGGCCACATCAGGGCCTCCTGGGGAGCATCCCTGGCCTGCCTCCACACCCAGACGCTTTCCGTGTCTCCATCCTCTCAAAAGGATGATATTCTAAACGTTGGGTGTTTTCCCCATCACCAGCAGAGTCCACGCCCTCGAGTGCTGTCTTCTCAGACTCCCCTGCCCCACAGGCCCTAGAGATCCCTCCAAATCTGACTGCCAAAGGGGAGTGTGCTGTGTGAGGGTGGGGGTGAGAGCAGGGTGGGGCTGGAGCAGGGCCGACTCCATGCTGAGAGGCGGGGCTTACATCAGTCGTGCTCCACCACATCCCAGTATGTGCACCAAGCACTTCCTGCTTATCTCTCGCTTTCCCATGTAATCTTCAGCCTATTCCGGGCTGTTCCTGGTTTTGTTTGTTTGTTTGACATCTCTCCTTTTTAAATATCCTGTGGCTTCTCCTCCCGCCTCTTCCCCTGGGTAAGGTCTCATGAGCCCTAGGGACACACACACACACAGACACACACACACACACAGACACACACACACACACCTCTCCTCAGTACCCACATCAGGCCAACCAGTCTCATCTCTGACGTAAGGGTGTTTCCGAAGGTGCTGTTTCATTCCTTGCCTCTTCCCTCTTCTTTGCTCCCCGGATGAACTCAGTCACCCCAGCGAAACTGAGCTGCTCCTCTCCACACATCATCTTTCTCCTCCTCCTCCACAGATGTTGGTTTTGTCCTCCAGAGTCTCTAGAATATACTATTGCTGTGTTTCTTCCTGGAGGGATTTTTTAAAATCAATATTTATTTTGTTTTTCTCCTCTTTGAGACGTTTCCTGGTATTCTCTCCTCTCAGCTGTCTCTTCTACATCTTGCCACATCTTCTGGATGTCCCCGATGCCTCTGGCCCAGGCCCTGTGCCATCTCACATGGTGGACTGGGCAACATGTGTCTCCAGATAGGCCCTTGTACACTTGTTTCTCAGTCTGTGACTTCAGACTGGGGGATAGCATGAGATTAGGTACTCTTCCATGAATGAGTGAATGGACTAGTTGTTGTTGTTGATGATGATGATGACGATGATGCAGATGCACCCCTTGACTGCTATCCTGCCACAAGTTCCTGCCTCACGTCTGTCCTCCTTTTCTCCTCAGGTTATAATGAGAACCACATGGAACCAGGTGGGTCAATGGGGCTCGTAGCAAAGAAAGTTTCAGATCCTGGGAAAAATATGTTCTCAAAGTCTCTGCCTAAATAGCATTTCTGGTTTGGTAGAGTCAGCACATGTAGCTGCCAGGACACAACCCCTCTGTTTGGAACAAAGAGTGCCTGGGTCTTCCACGGGAATGCAGAGCCACTTTGAATTCAGCTCAGGCTTTGAGCCTTTCCCACAGTTGCATAACAAGTCTCCTGGGCCATTGTCTCTAGAGCCCAGATGGGGGGGCTTCCTGTCTTTTCTCTTAGATCCAGGGAGTGCATGGTTGGGGTCATAGGACTTGCCTTGAGTTGTCAGGACTCCACTAAGGTCCACTAGTGACTTCAGGGTTGATTTACTATGTTCTTGTTTCTGTCCAAGCCTCGCTCCTTTCAATTTTCCCTCTGTAATTCAGTCTCATTTAAAATGGCGTGTGTACGCATGCGTGTGAGTGAGCGTATGCGTGTGCGCTCGCACGCACAAACGCATGTGGAGACCAAAAGTCAAACTTCGGTGTTATTCCTCATGCGCTGCCCACTGTTTCTGGAGACAGAGTCTGTCACTGGTTGGGAGGTTACTGGTTAGGATAGACTGTCTGGCTAGTGAGCTCCAGCAATCTGTCTGTCCCTCCTCCCTAGCACTGGGATTACAAGTGTGTACTGCCATACCCGGCTTCACCCTTTACTAGGGATTGAACTCATGTCTTCATGCCTGCACACCAAGCACTTTGCCAACTGAGCCATCTCCTCATCCACTAAAATTTTTTTTTTTTTAATTTTCTGTGCAAGACTAATCCCCTAGATCTAGAGTTACAGATGATTGTCAGTCAACGTGTTAGTGCTGAGAGCCAATCCTGGATCTCTGGGAGAGCAGCAAGTGCTCTTAACCACTGAGCAGTCTCTCTCTCTCTCTCTCTCCAGCTCCTCACTGACTTTTGAAGTTAGTACACCATCAGTTTTGTTAGGATGCTTTCAAACGTGTTTGTACTTTTGGTTGGTTAGATTATTGCCCCGCAACCCACCCTTTCTTTCCATAAATATGTTTTGAGGTTTTTCTCTCCTCTTTTTAAGATTTTTGTTTATATTTTTATAATTTTATCTGTCTATTGGAGACAGGATCTCTCTACATAGCCCTGGCTATCCTGGAACTCCCTGTGTAGACCAGGTTGGCCTTAAACTCACAGAGTTCCGCTTGCCTCTGACTCCTGAATGCTGGGATTAAAGGTGTTTGCCACCATGCCTCGCAGCACATTGTATTTTATTTAGAATCTCTGCACCTATGTTCATTCATTCATTCATAAACCTTGTCAACTGGTAGAAGAGCAGACAAACTAATAACTGTGAGCTCCAGGCTGCTTGGGGTAAAGACCTCCCATAGAGAAGTTCGTAGCTTTTTTTTTTTTTTTTTTTTTGCATCAAAGAAATGCAGCGCCAGCAGCACAGCTTTTGAAGAACAGGATCCTGTGCAAGAAAAGCATTTCTCATCTTGAAATCCCTGTTCTGTTTCTGCATTGCCTTGAGGTTGGGCAGAGGTTTCTCTCTGTGAATCTTAGTCTCCAGCTGAAAGATCTCTCTGTCTCTTTATCTCTGCAGCTGTCATCGTTTGTTAGGTTCAGTGCCCTTGGGGTCCACTGCCCTCTCCCCGACAGTCTCTTCTCTTTGAAATGGGAAGAAGCCCTTGATGTTACAGCCACTCCATCCCAAGAGTGACATGTTCCTGGTCATTCTGATTTTCCTCTCTGTGGACTCTGTACTCTCTTGCATTGCCGATTCTGAAGTTTGTGGCACACCCTGGTGGCCAGACAGCTTGAAGGAGAGCCACCAATGGCCTTGGGAAGTGAGCCTTCAGATAGAAAATGAACATGTGTGTGGAGGAGCCCTTATTGATCGGAGCTGGGTGGTGTCCGCGGCTCACTGCATCCAGAGGTGAGTGTGACCCGTGTACCCAGGATCTAAAGACCAAGAGCCACTGAGGGCCCAGTCCAGCTCCCTCAGTACTAATAGGAAACCACGCAGGAGGAGGGAACACTGAAGAGTGGAAGAGTCAGGCTCAAGATCTCACAAGATCCTCTGACTAAGTTGGTATGGAACCCTGAGCAATAGAGACTGTATCCTAAACTGGGCAACAGGAAAACCTAGCCCCCACCCCCACCCCCACCCCAGGAGGGTATTTATGGGCACTGACACCCACATACCTTAACTCAATGTGACTCTGAATGAGAGGACTGCTATGTCTTTGACTTTGAGCACCCCAGGCTGGATTAACCCAGACTGAGCGGACTTCAGAGATAGGACAGGTCCTGGGAGGAGGCAGGTGCATAGTTGTGCGGGAAACTGATGTCTACCAAGTGGTCTCCTGAACTCCCTGCAGCAACAAAGAATACTCCGTGATGCTGGGTAGCAGCACGCTCCACCCCAACGGCTCCTCCTGGGCCCTGAAGATTCCCGTGGGTGACATCATTTTGCATCCCAAGTACTGGGGCCGGAACTTCATCAGAAACGATGTTGCCCTTCTCTGTCTTAAAACCCCTGTCACTTTCAACAAGTATATGCAGCCCATCTGTCTTCCAGAGCCCAACTACAACTTGAAGGTCGGGACGAAGTGCTGGGTGACTGGCTGGGGCCAGGTTAAGCAGCACTCAGGTAGGTTGGGTGGGGTTGGGGACGCCGCCCCTTTGGGTATTTACTGTCCTCTCCCTTGTGGTGCCTTTGAAGAGGCTACAACTGTGGTCTTTCCTCATGCGGTGTCACGGTTCACACAGCACTGCAGTCAGGCTAATACTGCTTGGGCTGGTAGGTCTTTTAGAGAAACGGAAGAGTTAGGGAGTCACCAAGTCCCCGCCCTCCCTTCCTCCCTTCCTCCTTCCCTCCCTTCCTGGCCACAAATAGAATAAGGCATTGGAGTGAGCAGTTACAGAGGCTGACGGAGCAAGTGTTGAAGAAGCCAGGCATAATCCAGTATTAGGGAGGTGGAACCAGGAAGTGATGGGTTCAAAGTCAGCCTCAAGTACATAAGTTTGATACCACCCTTGGCCACGAGACTGTTTAAAACAAAACAAGCAAGACAAAGATCAGGGGATCTGAGCTGAGCTCCGAATAGATAGATGACCTGATACCTAGACGTGGCTGTCAGCTAGGATGAAGGGAGAAAACGCTGTGGAAGGAGAAATCACAGGGTTACCATCCCAAGTTGTAAACGACTGTGCTGGGACTCTGTAGCCTACTGGGTTCTGCAGCAAAGCCTTCCTAGAGAATAGGCTCCTGAACCAAGGCCTTGCCTGTTGAGGGGCTTGCTGTGTCCGCCGACACTGCAGAGAAAGACCTCGGGGAAGGAAGATGCACAGGTGTGGTAGGGTAGAGCTCAATTGACCTGTAGGCTAGGAAGGTCCACGACCCTGGGCAGAGCCAGGACTGAGCGGAGTGAGGGGTCACAGCGTATCCCTTATGCTCCCTACAGCCAAGTTGACACTGACTCCAGAGCTTTGGGAGTCTGAAGTATCCATTACAGACAACAAGAACTGTGACAGTATTCTCCACAAGAAGACGTTCTATCCCCGAGGTATCCCCCTTATCCAGAAGAACATGATCTGTACCACCAATTATGGGAAGAACTTGTGCTACGTGAGTTTCTGGGAGCATTCTGGCAAGTCTCTTTCTGGGGAGTAAGTCCTGGGCTGGGGACCATTCCCTGGGACTTGGCCTCTTTCCCCCTTAGGGTCACCAGGCTTTGTTCTCACCATCCTTTATGACTGCTACCGGCTGCAATTCATAAGTGTGGTCTCCAACTGAGAAGCCAGGGGGCCCCAGCTAGTGAGTCCCAGGAGAAATGATTCTCTCAAGCGGAACCGAGAGGGTGGGCATGGTAGTTCCTTTTGGTCCCAGCAGAGCATCCATCAGCCCTTTGTCTTCTCCAGGGAGACCCCGGGGGGCCATTGGCTTGTGAAGTCAATGGCAGATGGATTCTGGCTGGGATATTCTCATGGGAGAAGGCCTGCGCCAAAGTACCGAATCTGAGGGTATACACCCGTGTCACCAAATACACCATATGGATCAAGGAGCAAGTGAGCCATGGGGCGCTGCCGGGGCCCTGCAGGCCTTCCTGGCTTCTTTTCCTGCCTTGGATGCTGCAGCTCCCAGTGAGCCCCTGACTTCCCCACCCCTTCTTCTTCCTGGTTTGCATCTGCTGAATGGCACCAGGTAGATGACTGAGTACGGTGGCGTATCCATATCCCACAGGAGTCAGCGTGGAAATGGAATGGTCCCTGGAGAACTTGGGTCCTGCTTTGGCATCCTCTCAGGGAGGGCTGTGGTGGGTGACAAGGCCTTGCTTGGCTGACCAGGGGGAGGGGAGGATAGCTCAGAAGCGACATTTTGGAATTTAAGACCAAGAGCAGAGGTTAAATTTACGTGAGCATGCGCTGCCTCTCTTCTCTTTTTTTCTGCCCCCTTCCCCCGTTTTGGGGGGTGTGTGATTCTGGAGGTTCAAGTAGACGGGAGGAGCCCCTAGTTTGGGGCTCATGGTTTCTGCTGTGTTTCTAGTACTGGGACACAGGAATAAGGTTGTGGGCTTGCAAGCTCAGCTTCCTGACTTGTACAGTGACCACAGTGTCAGGGGCAGATGAATACGCCTTGAGGGTCAGCAGTGGTGGTAATCCACGGCCAGAATCCTAGACTCAACAGTCTAGCTAGCTAGCTTCCTTCCTCCCTTCCCTCCCTCCCTCCATTCCCCTTCCTTCCTTTCTCTTTCTTTCCTCTCCCTAAACTGATTGTGAAAAGCACGATCCTCCCACTGTAGAGAGTTACAAAACCCATCAAAGGCCGATTGCCCAATCTTAAGTGCTTCGTGCACTTGAATTGAAAACACTTGTTGAACAACGTTTGTGCTACAGCTGATTGCTTCCTGCTTGCCAAAGGTGTCCTTCAGATCTTGTCAACACCTCCTCCACTTTACACCTGTATAGTCTGTGGGTTTCTGAGAGCCTTACCACACAAAACGGATTTGTCTATTCATCTTAGAGTTCTGTTTTATACGGTTTGGAGAAGGATCTACGACAGCCATACTTTTGAATGAGTGAGTCTATCGAGTGTATAACAAACAAAACTAAAATAATAGATAGTGTTAGGTAGATGGTTGGATAATAGGTAGATAGATAATAGACAGATGATAGATAAACAATAAATGATAGATATAGATAGATGATTGATAAATGAATAGATGACTGATAGATGGTAGATAAATAATAGATGATAGATAGCTGATATGGATAGATGATATTTGATAGATGATAGAGATAGATAGACAGACAGACAGACAGACACCATTGAATCAGGTGTTAAGAACACCCAGCAGAAATTGACTGGGGAAATGCTGCTGAGTCAGCTGCACTTCCTGTAGAGAGTCCCAGGCAGAGCAGAGTCCCTCAGGTGAGGTTTCCAAGTAAGAGAACAAATAGCAACAGATAGAGATATCACTATCAAGTCCTGCCTCCATGCAGCCGCTAACAAGCACCGCAGTTCCTGCTCCAGGAGATCTGACGCCCTCTGTGGCCTCCTTGGGTACCAGGCTCACAGACAGACAGACAGACATGCAGGCAGGCAAAATTACCCATACGTGCACAATACTTTTTTCATTAAATAGAATTTTATACATTTTCATCACTTGCTTACAGATGTAAGTATTTATTTGGTATTTTATTTTGTTATCTTTGTTTTATTGACCAAATGCCTCTTCATTCTCAAAAGAAAGTCTTTTGAAAGCTGGGGCTGGAGAGATGGCTCAGCAGTTAAGAGTACTGGCTGCTGCTGCAGAGGCCCCGGGTTTCCCTCCCTGTAACACGTGGTGGCTCACAACTGTCTGTAGCTTGGGTTCTGGGGGTAGGGTTACTCACCCTCTTCTGGCCTCTGCGGGTACTGAACACATATCTCCAGACAAACACATAAAGTAAAATAAATATTTTTAAAAGAAAGTATTATTTTTCACTGAGGCAGAGAGTTTCTCTCTTTTAAGTTCTCTCTCCACTTTCTCTCCCCTTTCTGTGTCCCTTCTGCTGTGTCGAGAGCATCCAACCATAGGAACTACCATTTTCTGCATTTTCTACCACCAACCCCTAAGGGGAAAAGTTTGATTTGCTTGTTTTTAAACATCACGCAGTAAGTGCAATTCCATTTCGGAGGCCTTTTTCATCCGCTTTATGGGATTTTCCACAGAGCCACGTACAGCCACACTCAGTGCTGGGTTGCCACTGGGCATCAGGTCTCTGAGACAGCAGGCGGGCCCTTCCCACGGAGGCTTCCCCCCAGGCCCTGTGAGGTCTGCCCTTTGCCGCCTCTGTACTGTTCTAGGGTGAAGTTTGTGTTCTCTGTACATCTGCTTTAACAAATGGTCCCCTACAGTGATCCTGTCAGTCCATCCCCCTCAGCAGCCTGTAAGAGTGTGTCGCTCTGGACCTTCAGCATCCCGGGTGGCAGGGGGCAGCAGAAGCGGGCTGCAGTCATGGACACTGTGAGGAACACAGATCCTTGGGGGAAGAAGATATCTCAAGTGGAGAGGTGGGGAGGTGTCCCTAGACACAGTTTATTCTGGTGAAGGACAAAGACTCAAGCCCGCAGGTCGCTGCTTCTCTAGCTGCCTCACAGCCAGCGCCCCACCCCAACCCTCCCCAGGACCTGCTTTCTTTTGAAAATACAGTCCCTGAGGGAAAACGGAAGTCTCCAGTTATAAAGCAATTGGACACTATGCAAAGGAGTCATGTCTCAGTTTCTGTAGCGCTACTGGATGCTGACGTGAACTTGGGAGCATCACGGGCTAACCATAAACTGTCATAAACCTCACCCCTGGTGCTATCCAGGCAACAAGGGACAAGGTCACAGGCTCAGAGATAGGCATGAAGGCATCATGAAGGCCTTTGCTGAGAGCTGGGCTCGGGAGACATTGTAATGGACCAGGCATGGTCGGTCACAGGCTCAACACTGAACCCCCAAAGCTCCATTCCAGGGTGGTTTCCCACAGCCCCCCTCCATGGCTGTGGCAACCAGCCCCTTGAGGCTGCTTCAGCGGGTGAGCCCTACCCTCGGGCAGAGGCCTGCCCTCTTCCAGCCTAAGTAAACAACTGAGTTCTAGAATCTTTGCACCATGGAGACGCTCCATCTTGTTCTAAGGAGCAGTAAGGGCTGGGCGCCTTGCCATGGCGTGTGGATCCGTGGGTCCTCAGGGTCTTCTCTCACCTCCACTTTCTTCTGCCAGACTTAACAACCTGCCCTATGTGGAAGGTAGGACAGAGGCCAGGAAGGATCTGAGAGCCTGGTGTCTACCTTGGTTGTCCTCATACCTGCAGGGCCTGGGATGGGTGCATCCTTAGTAGGCTGGTGGGATAGGCGTGAGCTGTGACCTTTCATGACCCATGTGCCCCATACAGGGTGGCACCAGCATCAGTTTTCAGGGTGACCACAAATGGAGGAGGGAAGAAAAACAGGGAACAAACCCATGGTATGAATGAGCTTGTCTGGGAGTCTTAGGACTTGTGACAATGACAGCGCTGTCTGAGTGTCCCCTTGCCGCCCTACACCAATTCCCAGATGAGACGGTTTACACCTCAGTGGTGGATGCCGGGGCCTCCATTTCACACAGGAAACCTGGGTCCAACTTTAGTGCTTTGTGTGTGGTAGAACCAGGACTCAAAAACAAAACAAAAAACAAACAACAACAAAAACCAAAAACGAAACAGCTTCCAATAGATGCTTTGGGATTGAGATATTTGAGTGGCAGAGGATACCCAGCTTCTTCCTGAGAAAGGGGGTCTTTGTGCTAGGAGCCCTACCTTGAGTCATCTGCTGGCTATACATTTTGTGCCTGACAGGAAGCTAGCTAGGGTGGTAACTGGGAACTGGGTACATGTCCCCCAGCTTGGGTACTGTCTTCTTCCATCACAGTGTGACACCTTCCCTCCTGGACTAGTGCATTGTTGAATGACCGGACCCTGAACGTCACTGTACTGTTTGGCAGTAGTGATGTTTTCGGGCGGTTAGGGTATATGCAGATTTAGGCTTCAGCATGGGAGCTGGCTGCTGTACCTCTGGTGAGGGGGGAGTCAGCTGTGACCTTACAGGCATGGAGTCCACAAAGCCAGTAAGCTTTCGGGTGACCACCGAGGAATGAAAAAAAAAAGTATCAGGATCCTGATTGTAAGTGGTGCTGCCCAGCTTCTAGGACGTCAAGACAGAGTATCAAGGTCTGAAGGTTTGAGTCCCAGAGTGCCTGCTAGAGATGGAAGAGTGACGTTGGGACAAGGCTGAGCTGTAACACACTGTACACGAAGGGCACAAAGAACCCATCGTGGCCGAGAAGATGACTTGGTGGTTAAGAGAGTGCACTGTTCTTCCAGAGGACCTAAATTCACAGCACCCACATCTGAGGCAGTTCACGACTGCCTATAACTCTAGCTCCAAAGGATCCACTGCATTCACATATACATGCAAACACATCGACACACACACACACACACACACACAGTTAAAAAAATAATAGAAGTAATAAAACCAACGCATCATGCTCCCTTCTCGGTACTGACACCTGCTGTTAGCATCTCCTGACTGAATCCCATGAGCCCTGTATAAGGTTTAGAGGAAGGCTTGGGCCAATTCTGTCTTGGACACAAGATCTTGAAAGATCTGTTCTTTTGAGACCCAGTGATCTTATAGAGGGTGAGGAACACTGAAGAAAGGGCCAGCCTCACCCCCAGAGTTGTCACTGTGGGACTGGTGAAGCTCTTTTTTCCAGAACTCTGGCTCTCTCTGGGTTGCTGCTTTATGAGAAAAGAAAGGACAAACTTCTTAAGCTGTCCCCTGACTATCAACACTGAACGATCTTGGTTGAGATAGATTGGAATCAGAAACAAAAAAGTCTTAGTCACTGTCCTATTGCTGTGACAAAACAACCATGCCCAAGGCAAGTTATAAAAGGAAGCATTTGATTGAGGGATTGCTTACAGTTTCAGAGGGTTAGACTGTGATCATCATGGAGGGACGCATGGCCACAGGAAGGCTGGCATAATGCTGGAGCAGTAGCTGAGACATTCGGTCCTTGAGTTACAGGCAGAGTCTGGGCCTGGTGTGGGCTTTTGAAACTTCAAAGCTCACCCCCAGTGACACACTTCCTCCAACAAGGTCACATCTCCTAATCCTTCTCAGTTACTATAGAAAAGCATTCAAATATATGAGCCTTTGAGGGCCATTCTCGTTAAAAAAAACCACAGTGTCCATAAAGAAGAAACAACAGCAGCAAACGTGGATGGCCATGAGCTTACCATTGTGTACGAGAAAGTCCAGGAATGTGGTTCTCTGGGTAGTGATGGGGATAAAGGAGACAGGAGACAGGCACGGAGATGGGGTGTAGGCATGAACTGAGCATCCAGAGAATAGATGGTACTGGGTGGAGACTTAGGGGCCTGTACAGTGCCTGTAACCCCTGTGGATGGTCAGTAGTTGAAAGTGAAAACATTCCGCCCACAGGAGTCTATGACAAGGCAACATTTACCTCCGACAGTAGCAGGAGCTGGGGAGTCTAAAGATTTACCACATGGGGAGGCTGCTAATGAAGGTAGCAACTGCCTGTCCTGGGAGTGGGTACTTTTGTAAAGTCTGGAAGCAGAGAGGCTTGGTGGGGTCCTAGACTCCTTTGAGGACATGTCCCTACTGATCTAAAGGACCCCACCACCCCCAGATCTCACCTCCGTGTGAGCATGTTCACCTATGCGGGCGCATGTGTAGGTTGGAGGCTGATATCAAGATGTTTCTCGCCATCACTTCTCCATCATAGTTTTTGAGACAAGGTCTTTCACTGAACCTGGAACTCACCATTTCAGTTATACTGGCTGCCAGGAGAGCGCCTAGGATCTACCTGTGTCAGCCCACAAGCACTGGGTTACAGGTGTGTCCACTGCCACATCTGCCTGAAAATCCATTAGGTCCTCATGCTTGCCCAAGACCTTACCCATATCCCCAACCATCAACCATACCTCTTAAAGATCTAAATGCCTCCCTATATTACTTCCTGAGGACCAACTCTATATATGGACCTTCTGAGGGACACACACATTACATCCACACCATAGTGATTTCCACAAGGTAGGACCTATCTGATGCTATCTGCTAATAGGTAGTTTACCCTGATATTAGAGTTATCCATTGCCCCTCAACCATCCTCACCACAGTCCCCCAGACTGTAGCAGTTGAGTCCTGACACTGTTCTACGTTGCATGGTGTACTGCTGAGGGAAATAGACCCTGTGTCACGGCAGCTTCTGATGGTGTGATGTAGTCCAGTTCCACCTGTTTGAGGAGCTCAGTGACCACGTGTGATGAAATGCCCCGTTTAAACAAGACAACAACAACAACAACAACAAAAACTCCCCCCTATCAAAGATACAACAAACCTCACTCCTGCTGTGCCTGATGGCACGGCCCACATCTGTAATCCTAGCACTTGGGAGATAAAGGAAAATCAGGATTACACCATCATCCTTGATTACTTTGATTGGCTAGTCTGGGCTACATAGACCCTGTATTTTAAAAACAAAAACAAAAACAAAAAAACATGGACTGGAAAGATGGTTAATCGGTTAAGATACTGACTTTTTCCAGAGGATCCAGGTTTGATTGACAGCACCCAAGTCAGGCAGCTCACAACCATCTGTAACTCCAGTTCCAGGGAATCTGATATTCTCTATGCGTATGGCCCACATATGATGTGCAAGCAAAACACCATACCCATAAAAATAGAACAAAATAATAAAAAGGCAAAACTAACTAGTTTAGTACAAAAACCTAAAAATCTCAATCTTATCTCCAGTTCCATGCAAGCTCCTATCTTCCTTGTTCTTGAGGCCAGGGAGAGGCAGGCAAGCCTCTCTGTTTCCTGGGTATGAGCTATGGCTATATTTGTACAATAAAACATCACTGCAAAAAGAAAAAAGGAAAAGAAAAGAAAGAAAAAAGAAAGAGAGAGAAAGAGAGAGGTGGGGGTGGGAGAAGCCAGGCAGTGGTGGCATACACCTTTATCTGGGAGACAGAGGTAGGTGGATCTCTGTGAGTTTGAGGCCAACTTGGTCTACATAGTTCCAGGACAGCCAGGGCTACACAGAGGAGTCTCAAAAAAAAAATACTGCCCGTATATTTTTAGATACATCCAGCAGGAATCCTGGGCACGAGGCCCCAATGCTTGCTCTGAGCTGATGATCTCACCCCTCTGGTGATTCTCTCCCCTTTTCCTGAGTCATCCGTACAAATGATGGGCAAGAATGAGTCCTGGGGCGGTTGCTCATAACCATAACAAGTGCCAGACAGCTGTCTGGACTCTACTGTTTACAAGACTTTATACCTGGGGCCTCCGGCCGCTTCTGGGTCTGTGGTTGCCAGTTTTGAGGTAGTAACTTCAGTCCCTCCCCACTTACCCGAATGACAGTGACTGCTTGGGCTGGAAGATGCTTTGGCCTGTGGGGCGAGGGCTACCCTCCGCATCCCTCTCTCTGTTCTTTCCTCAGGACCCTGGTTCTGGTCCTGTGGTCAGACTAACATATCCTGCAAGGTGGTGAACGGGAAGGTGGTGGAGGTAGGCAAGTGGCCGTGGCAGGTAAGCATTCTTTTCCTGGGAATGTACGTCTGCAGTGGCTCCCTCATCCACCACCACTGGATCCTCACCGCTGCACACTGCTTACAAAGGTCAGTTCCGGGGCATCCTCATCTGGGAGGCTTGGCCTTGGTGGGATGGGGGGTGGGGCAGTAGGGATGGGTCGTGGTGAATCTGGGGATTTGGGAGTGGAGGACATTTCCCGAGGTAGCCTGTCACTCAGAACCTTACTGCTAGTGATCTGCCTCTTCTCTGGACCTGCAGGTCCAAGAACCCAGCTAACTACACTGTGAAGGTGGGAGTTCAGACCCTCCCAGACAACACCTCCCCGGAGCTCCTGGTCACTAGTATTGTGATTCACGAGAACTTCATCAATCACATGTCTTACGACATCGCCATCCTGAAGCTCAAGTATCCTGTCACCTGGTCCCCCCTCATCCAGCCAATCTGTCTCCCCTCGATCAATTTCAAGCCAAGCATTGGCACCATGTGCTGGGTCATCGGGTGGGGACTCGAAAACGTCAAAGGTGAGTGCATTCGGCAGAGGTCTCAAGACGCCTGTCTCTGCAGAACACAGTCATGGGGTCACTCGCTCATTTCTTCATTCACTCTATCATCTTCAAGCCATTTCCTGAGCCCAAAGATATATTCAGCGTTCAAGGATAAGAGTGTATACTTGAAGGTCAGAGGACAACTTTCAAGGAGTTGGGTCTCTCTTTCTACCCCCCATCGGTCTTCAGATCAAGCTTAGTTCATCAGACTTGATGTACTTGCTAAGCCATCTCACCAACCCTCAAAGCCAAGTTAGATCAGATCCTGTATGAAGTCCTTAGCCTGCCGCATAGTAGGAAATTAAATCTTTGGCTGTTCATAGGGGATCTGCGTTGGCTGATATGGTGAGGCATGGAGGTGGCCTCTCTAGTCAGCATGTACCCATAATCCCCAGAGATGCAGCCCTGTTGGTGTTACTTGGAGTCCTAGCAACCTTTCAGCAGGCGGCATGTGCCATATCTAGCCGTCTAGAGTCTTGCTGCCTTTCCCAGGAGCAGTGAACCAATGCTTGTTCTCACAGACCCAGAATTGTTGGGAAAATATCTCCTTGTTCTCAGTTGATGCTTATCTTTCACCACAACCCCTGGGAGACTTTTGCCTCACTTGTTTTGTTTTAGTTTAGTTTATTGGTGGTGGTGGTGGTTGGTTGGTTGGTTGGTTGGTTGGTTGGTTTTTGAGGCAAGGTTTCTCTACATAGCCTTAGCTATTCTGGAACTCATTATGTAGACCAGGCTGGCCTCAAACTCACAGAGATCCATCTGCTTCTGCCTTCCACGTGCGGGGATTAAAGGCGTGTTCTTGTCTTAATTTTCTCAATGAGTGGGAACAGTTTTGAAAGTCAGACAGCTTTTGTGAATGAACATCTCAGGACATGACCTCATGCACAAATGTAAATGACTCTGAGTTGGAAATAGGTTCCAAAATTGAAGTCATGACTAGATCTTTCTCTCCATAGGGTCTCCAAAGACTCCCTATAGTGTCCAGGGCTTGGCTGTCAGGATTGTGAACAATGAAATCTGTAATCATCGATACCAGTTCCTCCTGCGGAAGAGCCAGAAGAAGTTCATTGGGAACGACATGTTGTGTACAAGCTCAGAATGGGGCTTGGACACTTGTCAGGTGTGGACTGTGTAGATGGGTTGGGAGCAGGCAGTGTGGGGGTCTTACTGAGGCAAGGTCCCTCTACATAGCCCTGGCTGTCCTGGAATGCACTATGTAGGCGAGGCTAGTCCCAAACCCGCAGAGATCCACCAGCCTCTGCCTTCCAAGTGCTGGGGTTAAGTGCACACAGCACCCTCAGTTCTTGGCTTGACTTTCCTTTGCATGTGGCCATCAGAGACCCAGTACAAAAGTCTGCACTTCCAGTATGGGGGGAGGGGGAAGAGAAGGAGTTGCGTTAGCTAGTTACACCATGACCAGAGCAACTTATAGAAAGGTTTACTGGGGGCTTATGGCTCTAGAAAGATGACAGTCTATCACTATCACAACAGGGAACATGGCAGTACTCAGGAAGGCCTGTCTCTGGAGCAGCTACACAGCATTCACATCTAAAATCACAAACAAGGAGCAGAGAACACTCTGGAGATG
Organism: Tokudaia tokunoshimensis; assembly: GCA_036184795.1. NCBI lineage: Eukaryota > Metazoa > Chordata > Mammalia > Rodentia > Muridae > Tokudaia > Tokudaia tokunoshimensis. The sequence goes on from BTHU01000008.1 coordinate 111,646,952, forward strand.
GCTGGAGGCTTTTGGAGCCTCAATGCCTACCCCTGTAACACTTCCTCCAGCAAGCCCACACCTCCAATCCTCCCAAAGGAAGGATTCAAGCATAAACTTATGGGGGACCATTCTCATCAAACCATTATAGGGGTAAAAAAAAATTTTTCCCCTGCCCATAGGCAGTTCCTTGTTTATTTTTTATTTTTGTTATTTAGAGAGGATCTCACTACATAGCCCTGGCAGGAATGGAACTCACCATTTAGACCAGGCAGACTCGCCTTGAACTCACAGGTCTACCTGCCTCTGCATGCTGGAGTGGCGGGATTAAAGTCTTGCACTACCATGCCCAGTTCTGTAGCCATCTTAATGCTCCTGAACATTAGCCACATGCCTGCGGATCTGGGTCATGCCCTGGCAAACGGCTTTGCAGATATAGTATTGTATTCTGTAAGCTTCAGCCACTGCATCTTCCAGTCAATGATGTTTTTGAGATGCATCTTTCTTTTTCTTATTTAAAATACTTTATTTTGTGTGTATAGGTGTTTTGCCTGCATATATGTCTGCATACTGTGTGTATGCCTGGTGCTTGTAAAGCCCAGAAGAGGGCATTCGATCCCCTGGAAGTGGTGTTACAGATGGTTGTGGGCGCTGGGAACTGAATCTGGGTCCTCTGCAAGAGCAACAAGCGCTCTCTTAACTTCTGAGCCCTCTCCCCAGTCCCTGGACCTTGTTTTCTTGAGAACATGTTTTAATTAATCTCTTAAGTCCTAACTCTCCTGAATTTAAAAGACAGCACTCCTTTAGATACGTTCTTTATATAGAAACATACTTTGTTTACAAGTAAAAAGATAAGTGTCTCTTGGATCAAAGGTTTATATGCTCAAAAGTTTGTAAGTTAAAAAGTAGTTTTAAGACCTGACAGAATGTCAGAGAAAAGAAACAAATGCATAGGTTTGCATTTGCACCAAAGGACTATGGGAAGTTTACCCCAAGTCTAAGTGGAGTGACAATGTAGATTCTGTCTTTAACTTAGCTGCTAATATACCCTAAGATGAAGGTATCTAGATTCCCTTACATTATAGAAAAGCAGCTAGTTGGGTTTAATTTATTTGCATCCAACAAACACTGCTGGGCTCTAGGGTAGAGTCAGGTCTAGAGGGGCCTGGTATCAGGGAACAAGCAATTCTCGAATAGAATAAACCATGTAGCCTTTTTTTTTAACCTCCAGGGTCTACTTTAAGATGCTTAGAGTTGGCTCAGCAGTTGTGTTGTTGGATGGATTTAATCTCAATCAGAGGTTTCCTCCCTTCCTTTGATCTTTCAGTTCCCAGATAAAAGCACGAAACCTTTATATTTATAAGAAGTCTTGATCAGCACTAAAACTAAACAGATATCTACCCTCTATGCTACTTTCCCAACTGTAACCCCAAGTTATTACTGTTCCATCTGGACCGCTCTTAACTCCAATTGGCCAGCCATTGGAGTTCATGGCCATGATTTTAACATTCTTACCCCATGGCATCTTCTCCTCTCTCCACCTTCCTCTTGGTCTCTTCAAACTCCAAGCCCAGAAACCCCCAAGCCCACCTATGTCTCTTCTGCCCAGCTATTGGCTGTTAGCATCTTTATTTAACCAACAGTTTTAAACTAGGGAACAAGGTCACATTGTACAGTCAGATTCTCTCATTCCTGGGAGCAACCAGGCCTTGGGGGCCAGGATTTATCATTCCAGTACACATCAAAAGACCAGCCCTCAACACACTTGCTCTTGCAGAGGACCCCAGTTTGATTCCCAGCTCCCACTGGTGGCTTATAACCATCCATAACTCCAGTTCTAGGGGATCTGGCACCCTCTTGTGACCTCTGGGGGCACCAGGCACACATGCACTGCACAGACATGCATGCAAGTGAAACGCTCATGCACATAAAAGAAAATAAACTAAGTTTTTTAAAAAAAAAGTGTTTAGAGAAAGTCACTCCCTTTTGTTAAGTTTTAGCATGAGAACTACACATGCTTCACTTGGGAAATAATTTGTTCATGTTTTTGGAACATTTGCAGTAACAGAAATTACTTCTTTGAAGGTTGGGTTGAAGTGCCACAAGGACATAGACATGTTTTCTACTGAGGGATTGTTCTTAGATACTACTTTAAGTTGTTTTACATGTAGTTATTGCATTAATCTGATTTCCTGTCAGTCTTCAACACTAACGGGGTTTTTTTGAATTTATTTATTTTATGTAAATGAGAAATGAATACACTATAGCTGTCTTCAGACACCCCAGAAGAGGGCATCTATCTGATTACAGATGGTTGTGAGCCACCATGTGGTTGCTGGGAATTGAACTCAGGACCTCTGGAAGAGCAGTCAGTGCTCTTAACCACTGAGCCATCTCTCCAGCCCTAAAGTTTTTAACTATATTTATTTATTTATTTATTTATTTATTTATGTGCATGTTGGTGCGTAAGGGTGTGCACGGACGCCATCTATGCACAGAGAGCAACTTGTGAGAGTTGATTCTCTTCCTCCAATTTGAGGGCTCCATGGATTGCGCTCAGGTCACCAGGCTTGGTTGCAAGTCTCTTTACCTCAATGGCCCTCTATCCCTTTTTGAATTAGTTTAAATAATTCCTATTTCCTTAGAAATCATTCACCTCAACCAGAATTTAAATCCACAAAATAGAAGTTGTAGAGAGTCTTAAGGTTCTGGGAGAGAACAATTTTCTCTGGGTATAGGTTCTCTTCTCTATTTTCATTTGAACCACAGGGTAATTGTATCTCCGTCCCACCCCCACCCCCACCCCATTCCCACCTCCACCCCATCCCCATCCCCACCCCCATCCCCACCCCTATCCCCAGCTTCATTCCACAAGTTAATGATTTCTTTGCTTTCAAATACTTGAATTATCCTTACTAATTCCTTTTCAAGTATTTTGAGCCTAACATTCAGTGACAAATATATATACGTATATAAACACACACACACACACACACACACACACACACACACATATATATATATATATATATATATAGAGAGAGAGAGAGAGAGAGAGAGAGCCTCTGTATATAGAGGTTCCCCCATCCCCTTTTTCTTACGCTAGAGATAGAGCTCAGGACCCCGTGCTTTCTAGGTGAATGCTCTATCCCTGGGCAGTAAGAAGTCCATACAAAGAGTTTTCTTTAAATAGTAAGAAACCTACGGTTACCTTTTGATGCACGACACTGTCAGGTTTTTCTTTGGATGTGCCTGTCTGCGCACACAAGCAGAGGCGCTGGTCAAAGCTTCTAAGGTCTCCCTCTCTAAGCAAGACTGTGGGAAGATCAACAAGCATACTTTGGAGACCCACCAGGGCTTCAGGATGGCCCAGTGGTCAGAGAACTAGCAGATGATGAAGAGGCCAGTGTGGTCCCAAGCCCGGACCTTAGTACAGACTTTCCATGTCACAGAACAGGTTCATTCTTAGGTCTCATCCTTGAGGACAACAAAGACCTAATCTAGCAAATATTGCTGCTATTTGATGCCTCCTGTCTCCCCTCCCCTCCCCCACTGCAGGACACCTCCGGGAGCTCCCTGGTTTGCCAGATGAACAAGACCTGGGTCCAGATGGGTGTGGTGAGCTGGAACTTCGGCTGTGGCCGTCGCCAATTCCCAAGCATCTACACCAGCACTTCCCACTTTACCCAATGGATCAAGAGACAGATTGGCGACCTGAAGTTTGCCAGCATGGCTGTCCCCTCCTTCCTGAGCCCGTTCATCCTCACCGGCTACATTCTGCTGGTATCCCTGGGCTCCCTGTGGCTCTTGTGAGCTGTGTTTCCATAATAGCCACTCCCAGAGGCTGCTTCTCCCTCCTCTCTGCTCCGCCCTCAGAAGACCGTGGACACCAGGGGCTGAACAGGACTTCAGGACAGAGAGACTTTGGGGACGGGTCCTTGACCCGCTGTGGGTTTTGTTCCCCAGTTGTTCAATGAAGATGCTCTTGAACCTTTCGAGCTATCTGAAGTTATCACGTTCTTGACCTTGACCAAAACCCTTTAGAACACCTCCCTCATAAAAGTTGGCTGTTCCACAAGCTGAACCTTCTCTTATGCCACGGCTGTCATAGGTGCGCTGTGTGATCCTGGACGCTGTTCCCTTGTTTCCTTTAGAATTTCCTCTTTTTAAAAAATAACGACATTTATGTGTGTGCATGCGCACACAGAGTGTGGGTGCCTGTGCAGGCAAGAGTGGCTGGAGTTGCAAACTCAGGTCTTCTGAAAGAGCAGCGCACACTCTTAACCACTGGCCCATCCCTCCAGCCTGCTCTTGCTGACTGGGACTTGAAGTCCCTGCTCTGTGAACCTAGCAGTTCGCCTGCTCCCATATTCCCAAGACTCCCTCCCTGTGTCTTTCCACAGGCCCTCCTGTAAGAACTAACTTCTTTCTGGGAGACTTCCCAAGGTCAGAGGAGAGACTTGACCCCCCCCCCCCAGCTGTGTTCTGCTGCCTTCCTGTCTCTGCCAACCCTAAACTTTCCCAAGAGAGGTCTCCAGATCCCAGCCAGTTCTTCCCCTGTCTCTGGCAGGGGTGGGTGATGTAAGTCCCTGCTTGGAGACTGTGAAGTGTCTGCATCCAGAGCTCCTGGTGTGCTTCGGTGACCTCCACAGTGACCTCGGGTCTCTGGCTAAGAGCAACAGTTCCCCTTCCCCCATCTGGAGGCAGAAATGCGGCCGCAGTGTTTGTTCCTGGGATAGGAGCACTAAATTGTCTGCTCAGGTGTTTTCTCCCAAGAACCAAGGCCTTGATAAGAAGCGAGAACGTCCCTTTGTCTATTAGGGTAAAAATTTCCAATATCCTTGCACCAAGGCTCCTAGGAGTAGTCTACATTACTCTTTTAATGTATTAACTATGTTGCTGAATCATTAACATGTCCCTCAAAAGCCCAAACACAGTGACGACCTTCAGCTCTCACTCTTTTGGTTTGTTTTGTTTTTCAAGACAGGGTTTCTCTGTGTAGCCCTGGCTGTCCTGGAACTCACTCTGTAGACCATGCTGCCCTCGAACTCAGAAATCTGCCTGCCTCTGCCTCCCAAGTGCTGGGATTAAAGGCCTGTGCCACCACTGCCCGACTCAGATCTCACTCTTGACCAATGGATTATCATCATTTCTCCCCTATGGCTTCCTCATCTCAGTAAATGGATCTAGATAGGGCATTGCTTCACATGTTGCAGCCTTTAAAAATCGCCATTGAAGCTAAGCCTAGCAACTCATGTCTATCATCCCAGCACTTGGGAGGCCAAGGCAGAATTGCTGTGAGTTCGAGACCAGCCTGGGTTACATAATGAGACTCTAATGAACATATTCCTTTGCTTCATCAGTTCCCTGGGACAATGGCCTGCACTGTTAGCATTCAAGGAGGAAGGTATGGATGCCTGCAGAGGCGGGGAAGGGTATTGGCACGTCGGGGTTGATCTTCCTCTCTCTGCTGCGGCTGCTGGTGAAGATAGCACGGGTGCTTAGAAATGAGCCGAGGTGAGGCAAAGGGACCCAGAGAAAGGACTCACAAGTCTGAGGAAAAGACACAAAGCAGACACTCTTTGCGCGCCTTCGGCGGGAGCGCCCCCGCGAATGGCATCCAGGGGGCGCCACGCAGGCTGGGCACCAGTGCGCCACGAGGTGCCCGATGGAGGGCGCCATTGTGGAGGAACCTAGCGGCGCGATGGAGCCCTGGTGCAGGCCAGGGGTCCGTAGGCAGGGTCCTCAGGGTCCCCATGTGCCTGGGGCTTCCCGCACCCGCGCCCTTCTCCTCTTGCTGCTGCTGCTGCTGCTCCTGCCTCGGCGGCCGGCAGGTGAGCCCATCCGCCCCCGCGCCCTCCCCGGCTCGCCCGCGCGTGGCCGCCTCTGACCCGCCCGTGACCCTCCACACAGGCTGCTTGGCCGCAGGAGAATCCCCGGGCACGCCGTCCACCACCGTCCCGACCGGCCCTGGAGTCTCCTGTGCCTCCAGAGGCATCTGTCCCTCAGGCAGGCTTCGCCTTCGCCTTCCTCGGCAGGACCAGACTACGTCGACGCCACCACCGAATTCAGAGACCACGTTAGAGATCACAACTTCACTGCAAACGACTGGGGTTCTGGGCGTGGTGGACACTACTAAGTCCGCCACTAAGGCGAAACCCAGCAACCTCCCCTGTGAGTACTGGGGCAGGAGAGGTCAGAGCGTTCTTACGGATGTTTTGATCTCTGAGGTCATCTCTGAGGGTATCAAGGACCCAAAGGAAGAGCAATGGAAGGGAACGTCCCCGTACAAGCGTGTATTGAGCATGAAGGTTGGGCCAGGCCTTGGACCTACCTTCAGGGTCCTTTGCTTACAGGCCTTCCATCCTGGTGAGGTAAATAGGGGGCAGGCTGAGGAAAGTCAAAGCTAGTGCAGGGAATGCCGACTTTGGGGGTGGCGTCCGGGTTCCCAGAGCTGACTGCTGGCCAGATGCCTCTCTGGCAGCTGCAGCCCCCCCCCCCTTGACCTGGCTTGTCCGTGTCTCAGGTTCCCACCCTAGAACCCACAGCACAATTCCAAGAGGCCCGTGTGAGACTTCTTGTGGGGTCTTTGGAGCACACCTGGTGTTTTAATTTCCTTGCTGTTGGTGTGATAAAGCCACTTGGGCGCGGGGACTTTATTTTGATTACATTGCCAGGTCCTTAGTCCATCACTAAGGAAAGCCAGGGCAAAAACCGGAGGCAGAAAGTACGGAGGAAGGCTGCTTGCTGTCACACTCAGCCGTAGGATCAAGCTTGGCTTGTGTTCTTATATAGCCCGGGCCCACCTGCCGAGGGACGGTGCCACTCCACAGAGGGCTGTGCCATCCAGCATCAATTAATAATCAGGACAACCCCCACCCCCAATGAATTACCCGTAGGCCAGTCTCATTTAGACAATTTATCAATGTAGGCTTTTCTTTCAGATGTGTTAAGTTGTCAATTAAACCTAACTAGTGCACCAGTTAAGACCCACGTAAGAGATAGTTATTATCCTAGGATTCAATGCAGCCACTTTAACTGCCTCAAAGAGTCTAGCAGGGGACATCCAGGGACTGTGTGCGGTGCGTGCTGATAGTCCCTTAGCTGAGTATCTTTTTAAAATGCTGTGATGGGCTGGGGAGATAATCACTCAGTGGGTAAGAGAGCTCTTACCATGCAAACGGGAGGGTCTGAGTTAAAACCCCAGGGCCTATGTAAAAAGCTCCAGTAACCCCAGCACTTTGGGGGTAGGAATAGGGGAATGGGGAGCAGAGACAGGAGAACACTGGGACCCCAGCACCCTGCTGAGGAGGAAGCTGCCAGTCTAGCTTCTGGTTCAGTGAGAGACAGCTGTATCAAGAGACTAAGAGAGCAGCGAGGACACTGGAAATCCTCCTCTGACCTCCACGTGCACACAGGAGCATGTGGGAATGACAGAGATAAAGTGTGACACATGAATAACACCAAGCCCTGAATCCCATCCCAGCACTACAGATGAACACATAAGTTACATAAATATGTAAACATGCTAGCCATGGCCCATTGACTTGGTTTCACAATCCACTGATTTGTTTAGAACATACTTAAGTGGAAATAATTGGGCAGCTAGATATAATTATCTTCAATTTCCTTTATTTTATTTTTGTGCATATAGTGCTTTGCCTGCATGCATGTATCTGCACTACCTATGTCCCAGAACCTCTAGAAGCCAGAAGGGGACACCATATTCCCCAAAACTGGAGCTGCGGGTGGTTGTGAGCCACCATGTGCTTGTGCTTGGGGAAAGCAGCTACTGCTTTGCTTCTCTCTCTCTCTCTCTCTCTCTCTCTCTCTCTCTCTCTCTCTCTCTCTCTCTCTCTCTCTCTCCCCTTTCTTTTTTATTTGGAAATAGGGTTTCTCTGGTTGGCCTTGGCTGTCCTGGAACTCACTCTATAGACCAAGCTGGCTTTAAACTCAGAGATCTACCTGCCTCTGCCTCCCAAGTGTTGGGATTAAAGGTGGTCTCTGATATCCCCACCAAGTGCAGCCAGTGTTCTTAGTGACTGAACCATCTCTCCAGCCCTACTTCTTGAGGTTTCACAACTTTTTCCATAGTGCCCTTAGCAGTTGGCACGCCCCTCTGCAGGAAAGTACATCACCAGCATTTGATTTCACAAATACTAAGCTGTTGACAGGCAGGTGTGTGATACAGTTTAAGACTGGATATCCCGAGTTCCAAGGAGGCCAGTCAAGCTTCCATGGCTTTTGCTCTATTTTCTCTTTGGGCTGTGCCTGCCCCCTCATACAGCCTGTTTTACTGTTGGGCCATCTCCCGTTATCTCCATGAATCGCAAGAGGGGGTTCCCAGAGAAGGGGCAGGGATCCACATTGGGACAAATAAGGAGGAACAGCCTGCATCTAGACAGAAATGCAGGTGCATTTGTGAAGGGTCTGGCTGGAGCTTGTTATCAGAGGGCTCTGGGGCCCAAGCTGTAGGACCAAGGAAATAGGCGTCTGAATACCGCTCAGGCATTTCTGAAACAGAGGCTGTCCATGGGTGGATGCTGTCCTTTCATAGCAACGCGTAGAAAAGGTTGGGTAACTAACCACAGGTGAGTGACTGGAGAGACTAGAGAGGATGGAGAGGCTGGGGGAAGGAGGGAATGCGGACAGAGCCACAAGATGTGGGTGGGTGCCCTCATCCATCATCAGACTCTTTTCTTCCTCTTTAGTCTGTGGCTCCTCCCACGAGCCAGACCCTACCCTCAGGGACCCAGAAGCCATGACCCGGAGGTGGCCGTGGATGGTCAGCATGCAGGCTAACGGCTCACACGTCTGTGCTGGCATCCTTATCGCTTCCCAGTGGGTACTGACCGTGGCCCATTGCTTGAGCCAGTGAGTTGGGGCCCAGGTGGGTGGGTGGAAAGACATTTGGAATGCCAGAGTCACACTCACTCTCCCAGGTGGCCCATCAAGTAGCAATTGCGCCCTGTGTGGAGCCCACAGAACCAGGCCCAGCTTCACCCACACTCTGCGTCAGGGAGGGTTGAGTCTCCCAGATTCCTTCCTGGGGCTCCACTTTTGGCACGGACCCACACTTTGCCCTTTTGCCTCCCCTTCAGTCCTGTGCTGTCGCTCCGTAGGTGAGGCTCAGAGGCTCAGAAGGCCATAGGTCTTTTGTTCCAATTACCCTCTCTTCTCTTCTGAGAGAGTCCCTGACTTAGAGCCTCTCGAGTGGGTTAGAGACAAGAAGAGAGGCACGCATTGTGTAGAGACAAAGAGGCGGGTGTGCCAATGTTCTGGGGCCTGGGAGTTCCTAAGAGCAACATCTGCCTTTGCCATGGGGACCGGCCAGTGAAAGCATGTTCCCATGGAAGGTGGCTTGAGATCCAGGCTGTGGTAATTACATAGGGACTCCGATACTGACCGAGGTGAAACATAGGGGAAAAAACTCAGATTCTGATTTGAGGAAACAGAGACCGTATCCCAAAACCACTTCCTACTTGTACATCTCTGAGTAGGTCATGGGCATTTCTCTGAATCTCCATTTTTCTCCTCCACACGACAAAGAGGACCTCACCATGTGTGCAGGACTCTATCCTGAGGAATAGGCTCAGGGGGGCCTTGAAGTGGAAGGTGGCCTGCCTGGATTTGCTTAAAGGACCACAGTGGTATGGAGGGCAGGATTGGGGGCTGAGGCAGGAGCCTGGAGCTGCTGGAATACACCCCTATCCCATTCCCATAGGAACAATGTTAACTACACAGTGAGGGTGGGGAGCCCCTGGATCAATCAGACGACAGGAACCAGCTCAGATGTGCCAGTACATCAGATCATCATAAACAACGGCTACCAACCCAGGCGCTACTGGTCTTGGGTTGGCCGGGCCCATGACATTGGCCTCCTCAAACTCAAGTGGGGGCTCAAGTACAGCAAATACGTGTGGCCCATCTGCCTGCCTGGCCTGGAGTATGTGGTGGAGGAGAGTTCTCTCTGCACCGTGACAGGCTGGGGATATCCCAAGGCTAATGGTGAGTCAGAGCCCCACCTCCCATCCCTAGGGTGTTTGGTGGGAAGAGAGGACTTGGGTGTGACTGGAGTGTCCCAAGGACAAACATTTCTGGAGTGCCTTTTTTAGGAGCTGACTGATCCAAGAACTTTCTTCTTGGCTTTTCATCTCTCAAGTCTCCTCCCCCTTGAGGGTCTTGTCAATGAACATACTGTGGTCAGTTAGGCCTCTGGGAACCATCGATGTCTCAGGATCACACCAGCTTATGTGAACAGAACTTTCTTGAAGGCAGGGAGGTCTCAGAACGAAAGCTTGTCACCCACACACAACTGTAGGGCATCCGCAGGTAGAGAGTACAAGAGAGTGGGCCTCATGTCTTCCCAGATGCTTCCCAGAATAGATACAGTTTGTGTCCAAAAGGCTGAGAGTCTCGCAAGGTCCACTCACATCCTCCTGTCCCCCCAGTGCCCCTCGATCCCTTTTCATCCCATTGTAGGAGCACAACCTCTCATGCTCAGCCAAGGGATCATTTTTTTCTCATGGGTTCCCTTTATAGAGCCAGCAATGCACAAGAGACATGCCCTTCTCTGTATCCTTAGGGATTCAATTTACCCCTAAACAGCCATTCTATTGCCTATCTGGGAGTAATCAGAAGTTTCCTGTCTCCCAGGAGCTCAGGCATATTTTGGATGGGATGGAAGATGGTGCTGATGTGGGAGTGAGGGTAGGGATGGGGATGGGTCTGGAGAAGCTTAGTGAGAAAGAGGCCCCAGAGACGACTTCAAAAAGAAAGCCTTTGGCCCTGAGAGTCCTTGCAGGCACTTGGAAGAGGACTAGCAGAGCCAAAAGACTGTGGACTGTGTTCCCACACCTCTCTGGGGGCACCTTGGGACCTGCTGGCCAGAGGGGGAAATAGCCCAGATACGGAAATCTCTCTGGTCACTATGCAAAGGAGACAGAGCTGGTGGCTGTGAGCTACAGTCAGTGGCTAAACCTGGCTGGGGACCTGTTCCACAGGCATATGGCCCCAGTTCCAATCCCTCCAGGAGAAGGAAGTCTCTATCCTGAACAGCAAGAAATGTGAGCATTTCTACCACAAGTTCTCCAGAATCCCCTCTCTGGTTCGGATCATCAACCCTCAGATGATCTGTGCCTCGGACAACGACAGGGAGAAGTTCTGCTATGTGAGGACCACAGTCCCTCGCTCACTTATCCCAAGGGGTGGAGGGGTGCAGGAGGCAGAGCTGAGGGCTGTGGAGAGGGGAGGGAGGGAGGGAGGATGAGAAACATAAGCAGGGGAGGGAGGTGGGAGAGGATGGAGGGGAGGGGAGGACGGGATGTAGGGACCAGAAAAGGGGGTGGGCTGGGGATGAGCCTGGGAGAGAGTTGGGTGTGGAGCTGTGATTGATGATGGAGGAACCACCGTCAGCTTTGTTCATACTGGGGGGATATGGGAAGAACCTGATGGGGAACATCCTGGGTGGGGTCCCTGAGTCGGGTTATGCCTCCTCGGACATGGCATCACCTCCATGAACTTTTTAACTCCCCCCCCCCTTCCTTACAGGAGTCAACTGGTGAGCCTCTGGTCTGCTCCTCAGATGGCACATGGTACCTGGTGGGAATGATGAGCTGGGGTCCCGGCTGCAAGAAGAGCGAGGCCCCACCCATCTTTCTGCAGGTCTCCTACTACCAGCCATGGATCTGGGACCACCTCAGTGGGGAGCCCCTGGCCCTTCCAGACCCATCCAGGACCTTGCTCCTGGCTTTCCTTCTGCTCCTCGTCCTTCTGGGCACTCTGTGACACTGCCTTGTCTCTCCTTCCTTTCCCTCCTCCTGCGTGCTGCTGAGGGGGTGCGGGGAACTAGCAGAGATTAAACACTTCTTTTTCCTACCGTCTCCTCCTTTCTGAGCCTGCTCTAGTGGGAAGCAGGAATACACACTGGGACAGGCACTTATACTGAAGAGTGTGGCACCTCTAAAAGTTTGGGGTGGCTCCTACAGAAAGTGGAGGGGATGTGTGAAGGGGCAGTGGAAAGATTAGGAAATGCTACCCAGGCTGACGCTGGGGCTGTCGGACCTCCCTCCCAGACCCCTAGATGGAGAGTGACATGTTCCTGCTGTGAGACTTGAGTGGGAATTGGATTCTTCTTGGTCTTGACTGCCTTCTGGCCCATACCTGCTATGACCGGCTAATCCTGCCTCCAGCCTGGAGGTTCAGGTACACAAACGACCCGACCCGGTAGAGCAGACGCACTCCTCAAGGCTGCTGTTGTGAGTGCCCTCGTGTGGCCTCAGCACCCCCACCCACCCCCGGGTTTCCACTGCCTTGCCACACAGAGGGCTTCTGGTGTGTCTTGAGACAAACCCATGGCCTGGACAGCCAACTGTGTCTACCTAGTCAGGGTCCTCTGCTTTCCGCAATGGGGCCTTCTGTGATCCCTCCGCCCCCTCAGTACTCCCTCCTCCCCCCATCCTGGCATGCTTCTCCTTGTAGGATGAGGAGGGATGATTCCTGTGCATCCCAGCACCAGGTTCAAACTGTCAGAGGCCTGTTGAGGGCATGGGCTAGAGTGGAGAGAGCTTAGCTCCTCAGTTTCCCTCCCCGTCCAGTTGGTGCAGTGGCTGTGACCGCTCCTCAGCCACGGGGCTTTTTATTTTATTTTTCTTAGTTTTCGACAGGGGTCAGGGAGAGGACTTGAGGCGTGTCTGAGGCACCGATTATCATGTATTGTTGTGCCAAGGAATCCTCAAGGGCCTGGCAAAGCATGGGCCCAGGGTGGACGTTCATCTCAGGGTGAGCTTTTATATGACGACGGCCGAGAAGGCACCCAGCTTTATTTACAAATCTCCTCAGGACACCTTTCTAGCAGGCTTTCCACCTGGAAAGGCTTTCCAGGGTCTCAGTACCCAGCTCCGGTCAGAGCTCCTTATTTTGATGCTGGAAGCGCCTTGCACATCTCTTCTCTCTAGAGCCAGCCCCTCAATGGCGTTTCAATTGTCTTCTTGGCAGAGGTGCGTTTTTTTTTTTGTTTAAGTAAGGGGCGTGGCAGAAGAGGACCTGCACACACTGTGCTGAGCAGGCAGATGGCTGACTGTTGCCATCATCCAATGGAGCCCTGGCCACAGAAAAGGCAAGCGTAGTAGTCCGTGCCCCATGCCCTGCGTCTCAAGTATTTCTTGATTCCCATGAGGAGAACGGCTTCCTCGCTCTGCCCACTCACCTCAGTCCTCTGTGTTTTAGACCCCATCCCTGAGCCCTTCGGCCCTGGGCTTCCTGCCAGCCCTTCAGTGGCCTCAGCTCTGTCACACTGCCACCTTGTTTTCAGAGCTTGGTATCTGCCAGGTCAGGGACTCTCCTGATAATGGGGCCACCCAAGCAGCCAGGGACAGACTACTGTCGAACTTGGGGTAATTTCCTTGCTATTTGGGGTGGCTATCTAGCTACGTCAGAGAATCTCTCATGTCGCAAGCCCCAGCCCTCCCTCTGGGTTTTTGAACAACCTGCTCAATCCTGCCATCCTAAATGACCACTCCCTGACTCCTTCATAACTACTTCTGCCCCTGGCAAGAAGGATAGGACAGAAGTTTGTCTGGATGGGGAGAGGAGTTTGAGGCCACTCTATATCTATGGAGGGACAGTGGCCCATGAGAAGACTAATGATGTGAAAGGAACCGAGTCCAGGATGGACACTAGTGAAGTCTTGTCCCTACGTCTTTTGGGCCATGAGGTAACGGCCGTGGCCTTGGCTTCCCCTTGGACCACCGCTCTGTAGTCCGTGTATGAACACGAAGTCCTGATGCCTGGATCCCGGCCTGAACTTGTGCTTCAGGGCCTGCCAGCCCCAGCTGCCACCTCAGGGGGGCGCCCTCACTTCTCGCCTTTCTTCTTCGCCTCATTCTTCTCGTCCTCCTCTACCTTGATAGCCACCGTGTCCACACTGTCCTTCTTCTTTTTCTTCTTCTCTGAGGGGAGGGGGAAGAGGCCAAGCCACAGTGGTGAGACAGGAAAAGGCCGGAGAACCTCTCCTCTCCTGCCCTTTCTCCTCAGATCTTTCTTATTTGGGAATGCGTGCGCGTATACATGCCCATGAGTGCAAGCATGTGTGTAGAGACCAGAGGTTGATGTTGGATGTCTTCTATAGCTGTCTGCCTTTAGTGTGGGTGTTGGAGCACCAATCTCAGGTCTCTGTGCTTATATAGCAAAGACCCTACCCACTGAATCGCCTCCCCAGCCTCCCCCCTCCAATCTTTCTGCTAGAAAACAGACTCCTTGTTTTAGTTGCCTGGCTCTGGCCAGTTTCTGCACTCTGCTCTCCTGGGACAGTGCCCAGTCCCTTCTCTGAACCAGCTGCAGCGAGAGGGAAGAGACAGGTTCAGTTGGAATAGTGGGACTGAGGCAGTGGCTGACTGCAGGGTCCAGGGCAGGCTGCAATTGGACTGGAATCTACTTACCTCCAGGGATTTCTGTGAGTTCATTAAGGGGAGGCACGGTCTCCAGCTTGTCTGTGTACATCTTGGCCGCCTTTCGCTGTAGATACCGAGCCTCGATCTCCTTCCGTGTCCGTGGTACACGGCAGTTGAAGACACAGCACAGTGTGATGACTGTATAGATGTCAGAACAGGTTTGGCTGGGGTAAGGTCTCAGCCAGGTCGGGTGGTACCCAACTAGTCCTGACTCTGACTACTTAAGCATGTCTCACATGAGATCTCTGCAAAAGCCTAAGGTGACCTCCGGGGTGAAATCTGACTTTACACATGGCCCCAGGCTTAAAGTAATGCTTTACTGTCAAATTCTTAGCAACTTGAACATGAAGCCTGTGATTTTCACAGTAATAGCCCACAAATTCTATAGCCAGTCTTGATCTGAGTCTCCGATCACACTGGGTACTAGAGGAGGGTCAAGTGAAGGTCTTAGGTATGTTTCTAGCCAAGGACTACCTAGCATCACCCTGTGCTTCTGACCTAGGCTACTCTGGGTGCTCCTAAGACCCCCCAAGGTTTCCTTCTCCAGCCTCCTTGTCACAGACAGAGGTGCCTTAAACACCCAAAGGTGTGACTGCATCCCTGGGGACAAGCTTGGACTCTGGCTGGGGAAGAAACCGGTGAGGCCGCCTAGACCCTGCCCCAGGAATTTACTTCTGAGGGATGTTTTTCTGGTTAAAGGCAGCTATGCCACGTCAACTGGGCAGAACATGGCGCTGGCCTGTCTGGTGATAGGCAGGGCAGGGCTGCCAGGCCCTGGCTGGCTGGGCAGAGTTTATTTTTCTAAGGCTTCCACAATCTGACCACTGTGGCCCCAGCCTCTAGGGAGGGGGTGGGGCTGGTTCCTATTATAAATAATATGACCAGACAGAACTTCCTGGCAGGCTGCTGAGGTGCAGAAGGGCCCAGGCGTGACAAGCCAGGTCTATTTTGAGGAAACGGATCAGACCAGGGAGTCTAGGGTCATCTTATTCAACCAAAGCTGTGAACCTTGAGCCAGTTACTTTACTCCCATTTGTCTCACTCAGTCTTTAGAATGGGAGAAGCAACGGGATGGAATGAATGGATGGATGGACAGATGGACAGACAGGCGGATGGGAGAGATTGTCCAAAAGCCTCCACTGCTGGGAACTGGATTGGGTCCCTTTGGGAACCGCCAGCATCCAGGAACAGGCCTGGGGTAGGAAGAGGCTGGCTATACTAGAGCCCCAGTGTTTGACTCTCTGGGGTTAGACCTGAGTCGACAATGGTCTTCTATTACCCAGAGTGCTCTGCTTTGGTCTTACCCAGACCCCTGTGTGGATGCTTTGGACTCAAGGTTTTTCTCATGCTCCAATCCTACTGGCTTGGGCCATCTTGGTTAGTCACCCAATGGTACCCTGAGGACCCTGCCTGCTAAGACTCCATGTAGCTGGTGCTAGGTCCTGGGAGCCCAGAGCTCAGAAGAAGCCGATCAGGCAGCTGTTGGCAGCCAAAACAAGGATCCCATACTGCCTGCCCGTCCAAGCCTGCCCTGCTTGCTTCTCTTCAAAGAAAATGAATAAAGATTTGGGGTCAAGTTCTGAGGCCCAGGACAGAGCTGGGAATCCTGACGACCCCTAGGGGAATTTTATTCATCCCTAATCCATGAGGGAACTGGGGTGGGGACAATGCTCCACTAACACCTGCCTGAGTCCAAGCAGTCTGGGAAGCAGAGAAGACAGCTTCCCACCATCGCCCTCAGAAGCCATGCTATGGAAGGCAGCCACCGCTGACCTGCGAGGCAGGGACTTCCACCCCTGACCTTTCCCACGCTAGGGAATGAAGTTAGGGGTGGAGAGATGCTTTGCAGATGACTTCCACAGGCCTCTTTAGTCTGACTCTGCAGATTTCTGGTGTGGCCCCAGGCCCCTCCATCATTCTCTGAGAGCAGGGCCTAGGAGAGGCCTCAGGTTCCTAGCTGTTACCCTGGGGGTGAGGTGTTCCCTTCACTGCTCTGGGGTTCCTTAGGGGCAGTTGCCCCTCAACTCTGCCTCTTGATAGCAAGGGTGGTCTCCCTTGGGATACCGTGGCTCTGGCTGCAGGCAGACCTTTTTGGGGAGTGGGGGGCATCACTGAGCTGCCTCCTCTCTAGGTCTTAGCTGGGAATACAACCAGCTAGTTCCCCAGATCTGGGAGGAGGACTGTTCTCGCTAGAGGACACGTTGGGTGCCGGAGAAGCCTGTACAAATCAGATGTCTTGAGAGCTCCTCCCATCCGGATGGTTTCTCTGTGGCCATCCAGCTCTCTAGGTCATCTCTTGGGAAAGCTGCCACCAGAACTCAAATGTCACTTTAGCCTCCATTTTGGGTACATTTTGGTGATGTCCCATGGGTTTTATCTGAGACCTGGCATAGAGACCAGCTTCCTCCTAGCTTCTGCCCACACTGTCTCCTCTAGAGACCCTTCCCAGCCAGCCTCCCTCTGGTCCACAACCCAGAAGGCCCCTCCTCTACAGGCTGTTGTAAGTGGGGTGGGTTTCTTCTTTGTCCCCCCCTTCATTGCCCTTGCTTTGTGCCCTGGTGTCCTACCTGGTGTCCCACCTGGTGTCCCACCTGGCCTGCTTTTCATTCAATTTGTTGTCACACACACCCTGCCTCTGACCAACTCCACAATGGGAGAGGGGCAAGGGGTTCATGCCAAACCCATTACGTCAGTAAGAGTCCAGACTGGAGGAGAGGAAGGAATGGACTCCTGCTTTGAAAGGTAGGTGTGAATCATTTCTGGAAAATGGCACTTGAAGGGGTAGGGCTCAGGGTCTGGAAACCGCATCTGCTCAGTGTCTGGGGAGGCTCTGGCGGAGGTCGGCCTTGCTGGGGCCCCTGGGTGTGGGCTTTCTGAATTGGCCAAACTGCAAGAAAAGCATCAGGAGGCCAGCCATAGGAAAGATGACATGTCCTGGATTCAGTTGGAGTCCCCTATAATTAACATAATTGCCATGTGGCTGCTTCCCCGGGTCCAGCAGAAATCTTCGGGTCACCACTGGCCCGTCAACCCTCCATGGGGACTTTGTGTGAGTGAGGAGGTGCCAGAGACCACGGTGGGCCTCTTGTGCGTGCCTAGCCTATTTGAACTGCCCAGAATTGCTGCTCTGATCCCTAGGAGTACGGAAGGGGCCACCTCCTGTACTGGGGTGGAGAGGGAAGGTACAGTTACTCACTGATGGACAACACGAAGAGTGAAAAGATGCCCACCACGTGCCACAGGCGCATGTCCCAGAACACCACCGTCTCCTTGGTCAGTGGGGGTGGCTTGGGCTTGGGCGGGGCCGTGCTGGGCTGTGGGACAAGAGAGAAAGGAGTGAGCCAGGCGCAGGCCAGCAGGCTGGGATGGGGTCAGCAAGGACTCGGTCCACACGTTTTAGAATTCCCCAAAAGGTTTCAGACATTCACCACCAACACCCTAAACCTCAAAAATTCCAAGATGCAAAATAAAAGCAGTGGTCAGAGTCCCAGACCGTGTCACCAGAGACTTGGACTCGAAGAGTGGGTGATGCTTGGGGAAACAAGGCTCAAAGGCAAATGTGAACAGCCTGTCCTAGCCAGTGCTCATGGGGTCTCAGGACCAAGGCCAGAGACAAGGCAAGGCCTGTTTCCTGGGCCAGGTGGGCTGCCTGGTAGACTGGTTTTGCTCTCCCAATAGAGCTCTACGGCTGGACTACATGGTAAGACTCTCCTCATGCAGGTGTCCACACACTGGCTTCTGCCCTACTGATCACCATGTCCTGCCCCGATAAGCCGAGAAAAATAGTAATGTAGCGCCACCAGGTGGCTACACCATGTAAGTGCGGCTAAAAGGGACACAGGCTCTGTGGGCTTAGGAGGCACAACGAAACCTCAGGTCTAAGGGGACCTGGCCACGAGGGTATTAACATATAGCATCCCGCCTTGCGTTTCTAGAAAGTAAAGAGAACCATCACTGATCTGGGTGTTTTGGAGCTATGGCTTTGCCCTGGGTGTGTTTGTTTTTATAGATGCAGCACTGGGGATTGAACCTGGGGTTTTGTGCGTGCTAGACAAACACTCTACCTGTCCTGGGTGTTTTGAGGTTATGTGACATTGTCCCGGGTGTCTATGGGAATGTGGCTGTGCTTTATGGAATATGAGAGAAGTTAGTTTTGACTAGAAATAGATATAATCTTGTCTCTGTCAGAAAGTTTGACTAAGGGACAAGGGGGTGAGACCAGGCATTTGTGCAATATGTCTTCTCCTAAATGATCATTAAGGATGGGCTTGAAGCATCTTGTGGCTATTTGAGAAAAAAAAAAGCTACCTGTTTCTCAACCTCTCTCCTGTTCCCACACCCCTACTATGGTCTATAAACATAGATAGGCTCCTTCCAGAAGCTAGGTACTTCCTCATCTAACAACTGCCACCCATGGGGAAGGTGACCTATGCTAGGCAGCCCAGACTCACTGAGCCATAGACTGGGATGTAACTTCTAAGCTCTCTTCTGTTTACTAAGAGGGACTAGGGTGGGAACCTCCTTTCTTTACTCGGGACCTCAGTTTCTCTCCCTGTAATTGGAGTAGGGTAGTGCCAGCCGCTTCTGACACTCCAATCTGACAGCAAAATTGACGATAATATAGGATTGAACCAGCATCATCTCTTGGTGGATCGGGAAACCCCTGCGAGGGCAGGGAAGTGTGCGG
This sequence comes from Tokudaia tokunoshimensis, assembly GCA_036184795.1. Taxonomy (NCBI): domain Eukaryota; kingdom Metazoa; phylum Chordata; class Mammalia; order Rodentia; family Muridae; genus Tokudaia; species Tokudaia tokunoshimensis. The sequence goes on from BTHU01000008.1 coordinate 111,666,068, forward strand.
ATTCACGGCACGTGTGGGCGGATGGGCACACATACATGGGCAGAGGGCATATGTGTGGTTGGAGCAATGTGTATGTGGTTAGGTTCCTGACTGTAGCATCAGAGTTGGAGTCTTGGCAGTGACTGTTCCCCGTTTCACAGGCGTGGTGTTTTGACCTGACTGATAGTCTAACTAGAAGATCCTGATCAGGCTCTTGGGTAGAGGGTAATGGGCAACAACCTAGCATCTTAAGGTAGGCCCCGTAAAGGTAGAGATTCTGAAACTTGGAGGTCCTGCCTCCTTCAGAGGCACAGCCTTGTGGAGACATACACTGCAAGGCTGGACTGAGAAGAGGCAGGGATCCCAGCTCTCTCTGTATTTCCCATACTTCCTAGAAGAAAGGCCTTGCCTGAGCTGTAGGCAGATGGCCTCCAAATGTGATTTCCTCTCCTGTGCTAGGGGAAGATGAACTCCTCGGAGTGGGAGACTCCATGCCTCAGGACTGACTTGTCTCTTGCCGCAGTCTTTGCTCTGAGGATAGCTCGGTTTCTGTGCAGGGGCCTCAGGGCAGCTGGTGAGAGGCCCTAGCCTGCCCCATGGGGCCCAAGCCAGCCTGGCTTCCCTTACAGGGGACTGATACCTGACTCAAACTGCCTCTTCCACACCCCTGGTCAGTTGCAGAAGGGACATACTACACAGGGATACAGGTATCTGTATCATGGGGTGTTGCCCTCAGAACCCTGGGTGTGACTGGCTCTGTCTTCCATCCCACCCTGTCAGTCCCTTAGCAGCTGCCTCTCAGACCTCCACTCTGTCCTCCTGCCCTTTTGCCTCCAGCTCCTGACTTCTAAGTCTACTCTGCCACCTCCTATTGGAAAGGCTGCAGGTGGCTCCAGCCAGGCTCCTGGCCAACTTGCTCATCTCCTCTCTGGGCTGAATCCTCTCAGCCCACCCATTCTGTGACCTTTTCTCATTATTCTCTTCCAAAGAGGAACTGTTCGAAACATGTCTGCTCAGAAACCTTCCACAGTTCCAGGAATCACTAGGACCTCGTTGGATTTTCCAGTCTCTGGGTCCCTAAGGTAGGGAGATATGTGTATAGAAAGGCCAGTTCCCCTAGCATACCCTAAATCCAGAGTCCGAATATCCTCTATGGGACCAGAAGTCAAGAAAACTAAGAGCTGAAAAGTCCCCTTTCCCCATCCTCTAGGAAAACAAAGACCGGATGGTAAAGCTGTATCCCTCCTCCACACGGACACAAACTCCCTGTGTCCCTGAAGTCAGAGACTGTGCTCCGCTGTCAGACCAGAGACTCTAAGCGTGAAGGGCAAGGGGCCATGTCACCCCACCAAGCAAGATGATAGTCAGCTCCCCGCACCCGCCGACCTCTGCCTCGACGGTGCCAGCATCCCGAGCCCTCCATGATGCAGTGCCTCACCTCCACCAGCTGCGTGGCGACACCCGCCAGGCAAGCCCCCAGCGCGGCGCCGCCCAGCGCCCAGAGCCGCCCCGAGCCACACTGCCTCCCGGCCATGTTCTCTCGCTTGCCAGCGCGCTCCGGTGCAGATCCGGAGAGCCCAGGGGCCTGATGCACAGAGCTACCAGGTGACTGCCCCTGGCCACCGGCAGGCGGTGACGGTGGTGGTGGTGGCAGCGGCCGCGGAGAGTTCTGGCTGCGGGCGGTTGAGTCCGCATCATTTATTCATCTTGGGTGTCAGGTTCCCGGGACGCCACCTGCGCCATCACTGCTGGGATGAGGGTAGGTGTGGGTGGCACCCCGCCTAGGCTATCAGACTTTTAGACCTCCCACCCTACCCTAAGGACACTGAGGTAGGGGGAGCAGGAAGGGAGGAAGGGAAACGTTTAGGGGTAGGTCCTTGACCAACATATACCCCACCCCCACCCCTGTCCCTTCTCCCTTGGGCCTCAGTTTCTCCACTTGGAACAGGGGAGGGGCTGAAATCGACCGATCTAGGAGGCCCTTCCCATTCTGACGTCCTGAGTTTGGGGGAAAAATGATGCTGGACTTGGGAGGGGGCAGAGCGGGCATGTTGCCATGGTGACAGGCACTGAGGGATATCCTGGACTTTCTGGGCTGGCTTCCTGCCCAGAGGCAGCTGTGGTCACCCTGGACACCAAAGCAGAAGGAGGTGGAGGATATGGAGAACCAGGGATAGTATAGTTTGAGCTGGCCATATGTTGGAGTTGTGGAAGATGCTTCTGCCCCACAGGGTGAGGTCAGGTATCCCTGGAGGAGGATTTTCTGGCCCTGTTGAATATTCTGCAATATAGCCTGGGCCTTGACTCTAGCAAGTCCTTGAAGTTGGTCCCCTACACTGCACTGTGGGCCTAACCCCGTGGGGTCATTGAGTGCAGGGAGGGGCTGGGGTCTTAGAGAAGGGTGGGAGCTTGGGAATACCTATGCATACTCCACCTCACATTTCCCTCCGTCCCTCTCTCCCTCCCTCCCTCTCTCTCTTCCTTCCTCCCTCTCTCCCTTCCTTCCTCCCTCCCTCCCTCTCTCCCTTCCTTCCTCCCTCCCTCTCTTCCTTCCTTCCTCCCTCCCTCCCTCTCTTCCTTCCTTCCTTCCTTCCTCTCTCATCCACTCGCTGAGTACTAGGAGAAGCAGGCCTAGCATCTTTCTCTCACCAAGATGTGAGAGATGTGGAGGCCAGGCCAGGCTGTGTGAAGGGGGGTACTCCTCAGCAAGGCCCTTCCAACTGGGTCTCAGAGGGCTCTATCTTGGATGTGCCATTGATGGATAAGGACGGAGGCCAGTTGCCCTTCAGGGACTGCAGATGACAGGGCAGCCAAGAAAACAGCTGCTGTTTGAAAAGGACTGTAGGCCCAGGACACGCATCAAAGTCAGTCTCAACAGTAGCTGGCAAAACCTCGGGGTCGCTTCATCCAAAGCAAGCAAGAAAGAGAATAAAATCCCAAAATAACACGACAGGATAAACACCCCCCACACACAACTGCCCCCATTTAGTTGGAATGCTTCTCCAACTAAAGCAGCAGTAGCAGCAGGTTTCTGCCTCCCACTTCCTCAAGCCCCAGCCACAGGCTAGGCCTGGGCCGCAAAAGCCACCAGGGGGGTAGTGGCAGGTGAGGGAGGTGGGGATAATCACTCTCAGGCCTGTGCTTAGAGAGGCAGGACTGAACTTTGTCCAGGTGAACCAGGACACTGGGTTGCAGCACTGGGAAGACCATTACTCCTCATTGCCTCTGAGTTCTAGCCTGAGGAATAAGGAGTCAGAGGCTATCCCAGGGCTAATGGTGGGGAAAGGGAGGATATACTGACTGTTGGCTTTGAAAGTTGGCTCACCTTAGCAGGACACATCAGCCCGGGGAGGGTACGGATGTTCAAAGTTCCTTGTCTTGGAAGAGGCTCAGTGGTTAGGAGCTCTTACAGAGGTCCCAAGTTTGATCCCCAGCATCCACGGGGTGGCTCTCAACTCCAGTCCCAGACACTTTCTCCTGAACTCAACAGGCGAAACATTCATACACATAAAATAAATTCATTTTAAAAATTAAAGTATGTTGTCTTGTTTGTCCGCCAAAAATGTAGGGCAAGCTGGACTTGTGGCTCCATGGCAGAGCGCTTGCCTGTATTCAGTACCAGCACTGCAAAAATAAATAAAAGTAAACGGAAGGAGAGGGAGGAGAAGAGAGGGAGAAGCACACTCACACTATATCTCTGCAGTCTCTCTCTCTCTCTCTCTCTCTCTCTCTCGTCTTGATTAGGGTCTCGCTATACAGCTCAGGCTGACTTTGGACAGGGTCTTTAACAGAGTTGATGGGTCCCTGTGACATCTCAGTTGCCTTTGAATCCAAATCTTTTTGTCCAATGCACCTTCTCTGCATTCCTCGTCCTATCATATACACCTGCGTGCATGCGCGCATGAGCACACACAAACACACACACACACACACACACACGTGGGCACATAATACTGCCATACTGTCTTATAGGCTTCAAAATCCAATTGACTTAGAATAACAGGGTATCTGAAAAGTGTTAGTATAGTAGTCTTAGTAAGTGTTTATAACCAAAAAAATATAAAAGCTATGAACTTATAAGACATACTATCTGATAATTGAAGCTAAAAGTCATACATCTATAACCCCAGCACATAGAAGCCAGAGACAGAAGGATCACTGTGGGATTGAGGTCAGCCTGGTCTACATAGTGAGTTCTGGGCCAGCCAGGGCTACACAGCAAGACAAAAGAAACAGCATTTGAAAACTTCCTTATTTAAATTTCTTGTTTTCCCCCGCTCTGAAGTTGGGAAAGTTAAGAAAAGGGGAATGTTATTCAAAATTCACAAAACATAGTTAATGTAAGAGAATTTAAATAATTAAGCTTTCAAAATACTCTTATAAATTCCTTGCAACCTTTTTTTTTTAATATAACATCTGTAGTCATTAAAGCTTAAACTCAGCATTTGGAAGGTGGATAGAGGATCAGGAGTTCAAATCCAGCCTGGGCTCCATGAGACCTGTCTCAAAAAAAAAAAAAAATACACCAAAACCTTAACGATGCTGAAGGCTGTGAACTCTGGCCCACAGTTGGTCACCTAACGATCAGTCCTTGTCTGTAAAATAGGTCCACGTCAGGCCATTGCTAAATGCTAGTCTTCATTTTATTGTCATTGTTGAAGGCTCTGTGGAGTAAAAGCAAAGTCATGGATCTCGGTCAATCAGTGCTCTATGGTTAGACATTTAGGACGTTTCCAGTTTTCTGGTGAAAATGAAACTTACATACATCATGGTCAGAATGCTGGCCTTTGTGTTGATTCTATCTCCTTCACTTTCCCTTTCTTTCTTTTTTCTTTTTTTCCTTTGAGGAAAAACTCTGTGACACTGACTGGCCTGGAGCTTGCTGTGTAGACCAGGCTGGTCTTGAGCTCAAAGGGGTCTACCTGCATCTGCCTCCAGAGTGCTAGGTCAAAGCCATGTGCCACCATGCCCTACAGTCCTTAATTTATTAGTGTGTGTGTGTGTGTGTGTGTGTGTGCGCGTACCGAGGGCCATGTCATGCACGCAGAGGTCAGACACCAACTTTGTGGAGTGGTTTCTCTCTTTGTAGTTTTATACGGGTTTCTTAGACTGAACTCTGGTCACCAGGCTGTCCAACACTTGCCTGTTTGCCTTTTCTGGCTAAGCCATCTTGCCAGATCTATCCTGTTCTCTAGTGAGGGAGGAATCCCGGGGAGGAATTCTGTTTGGCCTCAGCCCTCAGAAATTGCAACACTCAACTCAGTCTCCTGCCTCTGATTCAGTGCTCTGACCACTCTCTGGTAGTGTTCAGCTTCTTACCAGGTCCCCTCAACATCCCCTGCACCCCACCAGGTGGGCCCATCAAGGCTGGGGTAGGGGAGTTTTGGCTTCCTGGAAGAAAGCATCCCTTCCTGTGTGGTGGCATATGTACTTGTCCCTGCTGTACTATTTTTATATCTGATGGGTTTCCTGTGGGGACCAACGCCAGCCTCCAGGGCCTCTGGGTAGGGAACTGAGCAATGGTTGGGAGACCCCATGAACATTTCTTTTCTGGAGCTTGATACAATGGGACTCAAGGTTCAGCTTTGGAGAAGCTGAGGGGTAGTGAATGGGGAACCCTCCACCCACCCGGTCACAGAGCCAGGCTGGGATCCAGGCCACCATGGACTTAGCCTGAGGTGGGGGTGGGAGTTAGATAGCCGGGGCCAGTGACATAGCAGCTGGGTGTGCTGGGAACCGGCTGTCCCTGAACTTGTTGGCCCTAAGCCCGACCCAGCATAGCTCAGGGCTGAGCCCAGCCTGGGTCAGACCTGTATGTGCATGAACTCGGGCTTATGTACCAAGACACTGGTGTGTAGGGGGGTGTCTTACATTCTGCATGCATCTCAGTGTGTGTCTGTGTGTCATCAGTCTATGTCTTTGTACATGGATGCTCAAGAGTCCGAGAATGGGCCTACAACCATAGAGATGTGTAGCCTAGGGACCCCGCCTTTCCAGTGGTGGAAGACCCAGGTGGCCCAGCTGAGTACAAATCCTGCCCCACATCTCACATGGGGAACTGCATGTATGCGCATGCCACATCCAGATCTGTGAGAAGCTGAAACAGGAGCCCTGTGATGTCAGGGGGCAAGGGTGGGGGAATCAGTAGATCCTGTCCTTTGAGTACTACGGGGGGGGGGCAGGGAGGGGAGCAGAATCCAGTCCTCAGTCAAGGACTAACTGGAAGAGATGCTGGGTAGGCCTTGCCTACAGGAGTGGGGATGCTAAGTGGATGTGGAAGCCCAGAGCTCAGTAACCTTCCAACAGCCCCCAACCAGGAGTCACATCTCATGAAGGACGCTGGGATGAGAACCTAGGCAGCATCGTCCCCCTTCAGACCCTTGTGCAGATGAAGAAATTGAGGCCAAGAGAAGGATAGGGCTGGCTCAGAGGCATCTGGCACAAGACCAAACCCTTCCAGTTCATGGCCTGCCCTACCTACCAAAATGAGGCAGGCAGAGGGCGGGGGTAGAGAAGTAGGCATCTGGGGAAATGGGGCTCCCTTGGGGGTGTGGGCGGGGTACATGGGAGAGAGTATTGAAAGCAGCAAAGCTGGAACTGAGGTGTCAGCTCAGTTAGTCCCGTACTTGCATGTAGGCGTGATCCCCAAAACCCCTGTGAGAAAGCCGGGTGTGGTGGCTTACGCTTGTAATCCCGGCACCGGGGAAGCAGGGACAGGCAGGGACTCGCTCACTGGTCAGTCAGTTCAGTCTGTGTGGTTGGGTGAAGGTCAAAGAGAGACTGTCTCAAAAATAAAAACGACAGCATGGGAGGAGACACAGCCAAACATGTCTCACACACACACACACACACACACACACATATCATACATGCAAAAAAGAGAACCTGCAATACATTTACCTTAAAAAAATATTTAAAAAGAAGAAAGAAAGAAAGAAATGAAGGAAGGAAGAAAGTGCTGGAAGGAAAAAGATGTCTTGGCCAAGTAGGGAGGGAAGAAGAGGCTGGGGGAGGGCCCTTAACAATGGAGACCAAGATTGGGGTAAGAGAATGAATGAGAACCATGGTGGAACCGGTTACTGGCCAACAAACTCAGAGCCTGCCACTGTAGGGCAGATTCGTCGACCTTAAATGCTCACCCAAAAGCAACCCAAGGTTGCCAGGGTTGCTGAGGTTGGCAGGCCCCTTCTCAGAGACTCTTAGAAGTCTCTCTTCTCTCTGGCAGGATGCATGGAGACTGTCCAAAGCTTGGGTAGGGGGCAGGTGGACTCTCCTTGCTCTCTTTCACAGCTGTCTCTTCCCCAGGCTTCTCTCTGTGCTCAGACTTGGAAGACTTAGAAGCAACTCAGCCAGGCTAGTCAGCTCCTAGAGGCCGGGTGCCACTGCAGGTGGAGGGGTGACTCGCTTGCTGGCCAAACAGGGGCCAGCAAAGCTCTTTGTTACAGATTTGAACCATGGTCCCTCCTCCTTCCAAGAGTTTGGTTTGGAACTGCGCTGCTCTTTCCAAGGTCGAAGGCTTTGGCACAGGAAACTGGCCAGCTTCAGGGTGTACCCGGAATGAATGCACGGGGGCCTCCTTCAAGGTCACACACAGCAGTAGCTGCTACCGAAGCATGCCCAGTTCAAGGGGCTGCGGGTCATCATGGCCGACTGCTCTAAGCAACAAGTTTCCTGAATCTACCCAGGGCTCCTTTGCGAGTGTGCGAGGGTGAGGGTGGGGGGCCCGATGACCCAATAGGGGTCGGCAAGGTCTCAAGAGCTACAGCCTGGGCAGAGTGGGTGGGTAAGAAAATCGGGGTGGCCTCAGACACTGCCTGCGGTCCTCGAATCGGGAGAGAGAGGTTAAGAAGCGAAAGACAGCCAGGGTGCGATCCTGGGGAGCTCGCGGACCGGAGGAGGGCTTTTGCAGTCCGGCGGGAGAAGCTCTGGAAGAGAGTTGTTGGCTTGGGGACATTCCGAGGCCGCGCCCCGCCTCCTCGGAGACGCCCCCGCTCCAGCAACACCTCGGGGCGGGGCGCGGAGAGGGAGGGCGGCCCGGCGCGGAGCTGCGCGGCCACTCGGGGCACAGCGGCGCACGGCACAGGTAAGGGCGCGCGTCGGTGGGCGGGGTCCACCGCCCCACGAGCTCTGCGGCGGGTGAGGGCTCTCGCCTCCTCCCGCTGCCGTGGTCATGAGCCCTCCATCTTCGGTCTCAGCTTCCTCCTCCCGGTCCCGTGGCCATCCGGCCCCGATTTAAATGCAGCGCGGGGTCCAACCCCCAGCAGCAGTGCGGAGGGCGAGCGCAGTGCCCTACGGCCAGGCCAGAACCCGCGTGCGAGTGTAGCACGCAGAGGGAGAGAGGCTGCCAGGAGCAGGTGACCTGGCTGGTCAGGGCGGAAGGGCTGACAGAGGAGGCGAGAAGGTGGTGTTGCCTGCCTGGGAGGAGCCTAGACGGGTGTCCGAATGTTGGAGCAGAGCAGTTTGGGCAACTCCCGGGACTGACTGGGCGGCATGGCAGGCCGAGGAAGGGCAAGCTAAAGTAGAGACTGGGAGGCTTGTAGGGCAAGAAACTTGGACCCAGGGAAAGGCAGAGACCGGGGCTGAAGACTGGAGGGCCGGTGGGACAGTTCTGTGCACTTGCCTGGAGCAGACACTCGCTCCACTGCCCACCGGGCATGTAGGTTGATTAGTTGGACCTCCAGCATAGTCCAGGAAAAGGTCTCCACAGCAGAAATAAGGTCCATGCCACTCAAGACCAGGAAATACCAGAGTGAGTGCCATGCTAGGGTGCGGCTTAGGGGCCTGAGGAGCCAGGACCAGGTAAGGGCAGGGAAGGCCCCAGTGACCCTGCTTGGGATCGATCTGGTGTGGACAGAGGCCAGGAGTGCAGAGGAAAGGTCCAGCTACTGTTTAGATGGCCGCAAGGACAATAGCTGAGTCACCTGTAAACCCAACTTAACTTTTTTGGCCTCACCCTGCCTGTTTGTGAACATCAAGTCTACCTGGGGATGAGAAGGGAGGCCGGGCCCTGCCGGGAATGCACTTGTGCACCTCAGTGAGTCACCCAGCACCGCTGAGGCACTTAGGGCTGGGAGTCAGGGGCCTGGGTCTGAGCTCTGCGCCTGATCCCCAGGTAGCATTTCTAGACCCTCCTGGACTTTCCGTGCCTCAAATTCACCTTTTGCACAGCCTGACACCAAGGACCCTAGAGTTGGCAGGTTGGGGACCATGAGGAGTGCCATGTTGTTGCTCAGAGGGGGTATGGGATGGGTGCTGTGCCCACGGTGAGAGAGGAGAATACGCTTGCTGGTATACACACTCTCAAACACTCGTGTCTGGCCTTATACTCACGACACCACTTCTAGATGCGCCCAGAGCTCATATGTCAGACTTCTATGCCAGACTCCAGGCGCAGCCTTCCTAGGCAGGCCACCTTTACCACCTATGCTTACAGTTGGCCCTCTCCTCTGGGTGACGTGACTTCCTGGGGGTGGAAATCCTTCTGGGGCCACAGACCTAAAAGGCACTCTAGAGTTAGTGGCTGCTAACCTGGGTCTGTTGGATCTACCCAGGTCCAGTTTATGCTTTGGGATGTTGGGGGACGCGGAGCTCAAGGACCAGGACCCATGCCAAAAGAAGCGTCTCTCTACTGTTTGTTCTTTTGAGGGGGGCAACCACAAGAATTTGAAATGTCCTGATCTAGTTAGATCTCCATTTCAGAGAGGACCAGGGATGGGTAAGCTGTGACGTCGTAACAGGCTGAGATGAATTGCTCGTGGACAGCAAGCGATGTGTGGGCTGGGTACCAGGGTAGTTCACGGTTACAGGGATAGACTTTCCATTCTATCAATGTCTGGAAACACGGTTGAGGGGCAGGGAGGTCCAGGTCACTCCATCCACCTCAGTCCCACAGCTGGGCTCTCATGGTCAGTGGAAACTGTGACAGAGCCTCCCGAGTCCGTCCTCCCCACCCTCTGCTTGTGTGTGTCTGGGGGGAGGCACTACGTTTACTGTCGGCAAAGATGGCTGCTTCTGCTTGGCATCTAACAGTTTCCTTTTCCTGCCTCCCCTTCTCCTCACACAGCGGAACAGCATCAGGAAAGGTGGGGCAGGAATGTCTGGGCTAGAGATCTGAGGTCCCCACCCTGTTCTCTTCTGGAGCTGACTCTCCTGAGTCCTAGCTTCTGCCAGGGACCTGTGATACTCCCATGACATTTGGGGTGCCTTCAGGAAGATTGAGTCCCCTTAACATTTGCTGGGGTCTACCTGCCCGTTATTGGCCACTCCGATGACCTCTGACCCACCACAGTCTGCTAATTTCAAAAGTTTTCAGAGTGTCAGGACAAGGCAGAGTGAAGATGCTTTAACTCCACCCTGAGGTGTCTCTCCAGTCAGGCCATTTGGACAGATGAACATCCTCTCCAAGGGAAGACAGCTTCGGGAGACTGCCTGAGCAGGACCACAGATAGCCTGACTGTGGAATAGGTTCAGACATGTCCTCACTACCCCTGCCACAAGTCAGGAGGCTGCTGCGTTGATGCTTGCTTAGAAGATCCCTCAGTTAGGGCAGAATATTTCAAGGCTCCAGCTGACCTACCCCAGTGACCCTGTTCCTGACTGGGACCCATCCAGATGGCTCAGTCTGGACGGGGGAGGTAGACATAGAGGGACTGGGCTCCTGTCCATGCTCAGTTTTCTCACTGCCTGGCCCCATCTGTCACCTGTCACCAGGTTTGTCTTGCTGAGTCTGATGTTTAATCTCCTATTGCCTTGTTCTGAAGCTCTCCATGATCTTCAGGGTTGACTGAGGCAAAATCAAGCTTGTCCAATGGCCAATAAGGGTGGACCATCCTCACAGGCGGGGCACGCACTCCAAGGAGCCCTTCTTTTACTTCTCCCCGCTGCTATGCTGTCTTCTCCCTGCTGCTTTTCCTCCCTCCCTCCCTCCCTCCCTCCCTCCCTCCCTCCTTCCCTCCTCCTCTCCTTCCTTTGCTTCCCTCCCTCCTTCTCTTTCTACCTTCCTTTCTGACAAGGTCATAGTCTTAACCCAGGCTGCCCTCAAGTCCATAGCAAAATCCTGCTGCCTCTGCATCCCCAGTGTTAGGTGTGCCCCACTACACTCTGCTGTTCTCTCAATTCCCCTGCGGCGTCAGCGGGAGGCCTCCACACTGCTATTGTATCAGATCTTGCCTGGTTTACTGAGCTCTATTTAGTGACAAGGACCCTGAACCTGGATACCAGAGTATTGTTCAGCTCTTCTGATAGCATGTGTGTCCCTTGCCCCAAAGATCACAAAGTCCCTGAGTGGGGCCTTTCCCCCTCAGTGGAAAGATGTCCAGGACAAAGAACGATTAGGTAGTTATCCTGTTGGGTGCCTGGACTCACAGAGTGTCTGAGCTGAAACTGAGCTGGAAGAACACATGCTTTTGGGTGGGAAGAGAGGCTTCCCTTGGTAGTTTTCAGCTTTTATTCCCTCCAGGACCCCATCAGAGAGCAGGGCAGTGCCAGTGGCCAGAATAGGCCTCCTCTCTGTGGGAAGCTAGACTCACCGATGGACTCTGATGTGGATGGTTCTGGGCTATACCTCTGGGAACTGGGGAGGATATCTGCACCCCTGCCACGTTCTCCAGGCTGTGACCCGTGTCCTTCCTACCCAGTAGGCTGAGTGTCCCACACCCTGGCTATGTGTAGCTCTAAGGAGGCCGACCTGCTCTGGCTGGAGGAGGTCTTCTCAGTGACTCTTGATCGAACCATCAAATTTATCCTGAAGCCTCTAATCTCAGCTGGTGAGTGTAGGCTTCGGTGGGGAATGGAGGGAGCACAGGACCGGCCCCCAGGGATTCAGTTTCTCCCTTGTCAGACATTCTGAGACAGCCTTCTCAAACTCAAGTGGAAGTGCTGGCACTTAATAATGCCATCTTTCGATGGAGCTGTTGCTTTCCCAAATGGCTTCCGAGGACCACAGGCCTACATATACCACTTACCTCACTCCCTGTTCCCACGCAGAGCTCCTCGGGATACTTTGGAAAGCCCTGATTAGAAGGCAGGACACATAAGGCTTTCACCTGGGGGTCTCCCTTGTAATGTGACCTTGGGCAGGTGTTTTCCTCTCTCACAGACTGTGTATCTCTGAGATGGCTGGGGGTGACCTTGAAGACTCCACGTTCTGTATCTGGGTCTAAAGAGAAGAGGCAGAGACTCAGGGGGAGCTAGGAGTCTTGGTTCCCCAGAATGATTAGGGTAGTCCTGTTAAGCAGGAAGCACACACACAACCCTAATTACCCCAGCATGCCCCGGCCCCGAGGAGCTCTATTGGCTACTAGGACAGCCCTGAGCAGCCCAGAGCCACAGGACCACCAACGCCAGCTCAGGGTGTTTCTGCTTTCCACAGACCCAGAACCCTCAGATCCCTCCGGCAAAGAGTGCCTTCAGCTTCTGCAGCAGCTGCAGGAAAGTGCCCAGCGGTTGTGGGAGGTGACAGAGCAGAGCCTGCTTTCGCTGCGGCAGAGGCTATATCACCCACCTTCCTTGGATCTGGAGGCCGTACTGTTACTGAGCAATGCTGACCGTGTCCTACAAGCCCACGTGGAGTAAGATGCCCCGCGCCCGTCCCACCCCGGGGCAGTCTGTTGCTTGGCCACAGTGCCAGAGTACCGTCTCTGCTATTTGGTTCTAAGGGTCAGCTGGAGTGGGTCTCCTGTGGGCTAGGGTATTGACTTGGCCGCAGGTGTATAGGCTCAGACCTGGACCAGGCCTATGAGATACAACTGTTGGGTCACGGCTTGAGGGTGTCAAGCAGTTGCCTGGACCATCAGGATTCTGGCTACTTAGAGGGTGGGAGCTAGGACCCCCCCCCCAAGAGGGCAGAGGCTGAGTGTGCATTGAGAGCTGGGCCTTCAAGGTGATCCTGGGTTGCTCATAGGTACATCAAGTCCTATACTGACTGTGTGGTGGTGCAAGTCTTTCAGAAGGTCTCAAAGAAGAAGAGGTGAGCTTGGGGCTACCACGGTAGCCCCTGTGTGGGCGTGAGTGTCTGGGGAGGGGGAGAGTTGGAGAAGCCCACCCCAAAGCAGCAGGATGGGTGCTTTGTGCACCCACAACTTGAGTGTCTGCAGTTATTGTCCCTATCTCCTCTGAGGTAAGGGTGCAAAGCTCCCAGGAAGAGAGCTCAGCTTTTTTCTGGGTTAATGGGGTACAGGGTTGGTGTCCTGGGTCTGGGAACTGGGAGAGTGGTTACAACGGGGGTAGTGCAGGTGGGCAAGAGCTTGGAACGGGTGGGGGGGGTTGTAGTATGTGATCCTTCCTAAATGCAGTGAGTTCTGGAGGAGCCAGCACAAGGCAGTGTGGCAGCTACTGTCCCCTGGGAGCTCCAAGGGCTCGGTGGGAGCAATGCTGTGCCAGGCCCTCCACCAGCCGCTCGCCCACCACGTGCAGAAATATGTGACCCTCCTGCTGAGCCTCAGGGACACCCTTGATGAAGTGGGTACCAAAAGCCATCCGAGGATGGAGGGGGAGGTGTGGGGAAGAGGAGCATCGGGGCTCAGGCTCAGGGAACCAAGTTAAGCCGTAGGGAGGGGCCCTGAGAGAACATAGCCCTTCCCTGGGGAGGGATTCTGGGGGCATGAATCTGCCCTAGGGAATCTTGGGCAAATGGCTCTCCCTTGATGGTACACTTGACACCCAAAGAACAGACATAGAATTCTCCACTCAGCGTGAGGACATATGGCGCAGGGCCACACTGTGGTGTCATTGAAATATCTATCTGGAAGCACCTTCATGCTCCCTTCCTGTCCCCAGAAGAGTTGTCAGGGAGAAAAGAGTGAGCTGAGCTGTGGTTTGCGTTTAGGCCTGACTGGATGAGGTTAGGCTGGGACCCTCATGACCGTCACCGGGATGGGGGCTGGTTCCAAGTCCATCAGACCCTCCCCTCCTTCCCTGTCCTCCCACAGAACCACCCAGCCCAGGAGCTGGTGATGCATGCAGTTACTCTGTTTAGAAACCTGCAGTCCTTCATGAAACAGGCCTTGGACCAAGCAGAGGCCACACAGGCCCTGTGGAACAGCCTGAGCAGCCGGCTGAGGGTGAGTCTGGGGCTTTGGGACTGTCAAGGAAGGGGGTTGTTCCATACTGGATGTGAGGCTGTGCTGGGTGGCCTGAGCAGCTCTGTGACTCGGTTTCCCCCTCTGGAAGGAGGAGTGGTAACCTGGTGGCTGTCAGTCACCCTTAGCCTTCGGCTAAGATGACTTTTCTGGTGATGCCACCAGAACTGACTGACTTTTCTGGTGGTGCCACCAATTACGCATGCCTGTCACTGTCTAGCACAGCATGTAATGCCCCTGCAGGAAGGAGAGTCCCCAGAAGACACGGCAGGCTTGGGCTAAGAGTAGAGCAGGTCAGAAAAACCGTGGGTGACAAAGGGTATAGCATACCAGGTGAGGGTATCAGGAACCTGCTGACTGTGATGGGAGCAGTATGGAGATCACTCAGGAAAGAACAGAGAAGGAAACCAAGCTGATCTTTCGGGCTGGATCAGGGGTGACTCTACCCCTCCCCACCCCCTGCATCTTGGAGCATCAGCGTGTATGTCTGTGTGTGTGTGTGTGTGAGAGAGAGAGAGAGAGACAGACAGACAGACAGACAGACTCCTTCTTGTCTCTCTCTTTACCCCACCAGGGTGTGCTCTGTGCCCCTACTCACCGAATCTTGCAGGACAGCAAGGACATCCCTGTGGTGGTCGCCCCACTGCGGGCTGAGCGCGTGCTGCTTTTCGATGATGCCCTTGTCCTGCTACAGGTTAGGAGGGGGGTACTCGAGGTGGGGGTTCTGGGGTCAGATTAGAAACTGAACAGGAAAGGGTCAGAGCCAAATGCTGGGCTACAGGCCAAGGATTGTGGGTCAAGAGGAAGCCAAACGAGGCTCTGGGGTTTGTCCCATAGCCAGTAACCTTGGCTAAGCTCACCTGGCACTTGCGGTGCTCACAACCCTGTCCCCCTGCCTCGCCCGGCAGCCTGGCTTGGGGTTTGTTCTGATTGTGTCTGTAACCCCCTCTCCTGCAGTTGTGGTTTGTCTACCAGAGGCGTTTCTAGCCCTTCCTGCTTGTCTGAGTTCCTTTTCTTGTTGTTGCTACAAAACGCCTGACAAAACAACAACTTGAGGGAGAGAGGGAAGGGGGGAGGGAGGGAGGGGAAGAGGGTAGAAGGGGGAGGGAGGAGGAGAGGGAAGAAGGGGAGAGAGGGAGAAGGGGGAGAGGGAAGAAGAGAGAGAGGGAGGGGAGAGAGGGGAGGAAAGAAGAGAGGGAGGGAGGGAGGGACGGAGGGAGGGAGGGGGAGAGGGAAGAAGGAGGAGGGAGAGAGGGAGGAGGGGGAGAGGAAAGAAGAGAGAGAGGGAGGGGAGAGAGGGGAGGAAAGAAGAGAGGGAGGGAGGGGGAGAGGAAAGAAGAGAGGGAGGGAGGGAGGGAGAGAAGGAGGGGGAGAGGGAAGAAGGGAGGAAGGGAGAGAGAGAGGGAGGGAGGGGGAGAGGAAAGACAGGAGGGAGGGAGAAGAAAACGGAGAAAGGGTTCATTTATTGTTTTAGCCACGTCCCTTGCTCATGGGGACTCACTTGTCTCTCTGCTATGACCTATAAACTCCATTCTGTGGGACTCACTTGTCTCTCTGCTATGACCTATAAACTCCTCCATTTTCAGGCTTGGCCTTGAGCCCCTTCCACTTCCGGGCCCAGTGAGCAGCCTGCTTGGGCCAAACGGGAGATGATATCATTGCAGGGAAAGGGACTTCCCACCAGGCTCAGAGCAGGGCAGCCTCTCCAGTAGACCGAGCAAAGGTGGAGAAGTAAGAATGCTGGGGCGAGCTCAAGAAGGTGTGGTTGCTGAGCAGCAGGTGCTCAGGGCATGGAGAATGTGAAGGCAGGTCCGTGAACCTGTGCGTCTCAGGCTCTGCGGTCCCCAGGCCTCGGTCCCCAGGCAAGAGCGGCCTTGGAGGTTTGCAGCTGAGGCTGCCAGGGGACAGCTGTGTTTCTAGAAAACCCTGGCAACCCACATGGGGTGAGGGAAGCCTGACCGGGTCCTAGGGTGAGAAAAGAAGGAGGAACTGCATCTAAAGGGGAACAGGCCACTGTGGAAGGACCGTGCTCTGGCCCTGGCTTCAGTGCAAGTGACTCTGTAAATGCAGCCCATCTCCCATCTCCTTCCAGGGCCACAATGTCCACACTTTCGACCTGAAGTTGGTGTGGGTGGATCCTGGCCAAGACAAGTGAGTGACTTCTCCGCAGGTGCTCTGGACTTCCCTCCCTGTGCCCTATGAAATCCGCTCACATTTCCAGACTTCCATGTGAGCTCCACTTCCAACCCTGGACAGAAATGGGGCTCACTGATCGATCACTCCCGTCTGCCTAGGTGTCTGCTTCACATCCTCACTCCTGAGGAAGAGTTCTCCTTTTGCACCAGAGACCCCCAGGGCCAGGTGAATGCATGAATGGTGGCGGACGTGAAGTCCAAAGCCGGGGGTGGGGGGCAGAGTGCTGATCCTACAGGTGGATCAGGGTGTGCCTGGGCATGGGTGTCAGGATGTTAGAGGAACGGGAATTTTTTCGTCATTAGGTTGGAGTGGAGGCCTGCCCCCACCCTTGTGCAGCCCTCTGGGTTGTCTGGTCCCTGGGCTGCTCAAAGGATCTTGGGTCTGTTGCCATGCCGTAGGAGGGCAGTGTGCCTGAGGACAGAGTGGAAGGGAAGGGACTCAGTGCCCTGGGAGGCCTCTTTAGGACATATCTGCAGCAGCGATGACATGTCCCCTGCCTTCCTGTCCCCACCAGGTTGTCTGGCAGTGGAAGGTGACCCAGGCTGTGTGCCAGGCCCTAGGTGGCAAGAAGGACTTCCCTGAGCTAGCATCAGGCGAGGAACCGTCTGCGCCTCCTGAATGTCGCCGTGTGGCCTATACGTTCCGCCGTGAGGGCCGGCTCTACCAGGCTACCTATGAGGGCGAGTGGTGTCGAGCCAAACCCCACGGCAAGTGAGTCACCATTGCTATGAGCTGAGCACTTTCATCAGAAAGAAGGATCTTGCTAGAAATCCCATTGGCTAGGGTTCTTTTTTTTTTTTTTTTTGATTTATTTATTGTTATATGTAAGTACACTGTAGTTGTCTTCAGACACTCCAGAAGAGGGCATCAGATCATGACGGATGGTTGTGAGCCACCATGTGGTTGCTGGGATTTGAACTCAGGATCTTTGGAAGAGCAGTCGGTGCTCTTAACTGCTGAACCATCTCTCCAGCCCCGACTAGGAGTTTTCTAAAGCTTGATGTTATGTTCTGCAACTCCTGCGATTCAAGGGGAAAGGAGAATGTAAATGTTTACAGGGTTCTCCCCATGGGAAGTGTCGAGGGTACCCCGGTGCCCCACAAGGCTGCTTGTACAGCTGTACCAGGAGATGAGGGCACTTTCTCAGTGCTCATGTGAGGACCAGGTGAGCAGAAAGTCTAGTGGGAAGTAGCTAGAGTAGAAGAAGGGAGGGATTTTGAGGGTGGTGGGGATGCAGCTGTCTGGGGATGGGTCTGGTGGCCTGATGTTGTGGACCTCCTGTGTTCCAGCGGAACCCTGAAGTGGCCTGATGGGCGGAACCACACGGGGGATTTCTACCAGGGCCTAGAGCATGGGTAAGGCTGGCTGTGCAGGCACTGGCATGTGAGGCAACCAGAGAAGCTGTTACCCGGTGGCTGCCCCGGATTCCCAAGCCTCCAATGGGTGGTCAGACAGCCCAGCTCCTCTCCCCACATAGATGCAGATGGGGAACCTGGCAGGAATAGGGACTTGGGTCTCAGCCTGCCTTCCCGAGGTGGGAGAGGGGTGTCCCGAGGACCTTTTGTAAGGGAACAGGGGACTCTGAAATCTATTGGGGGACTCCTTGAAGACAAGGACAACTGGGTAGCATGGAGGGACGTGATCAGGCAAGCGGCCTGGATACTCACTTCCAACCCCACCCAACTGCATGCTTAGCTTTGGCATTTGCCTGGTGCCCCAGGCCTCTGAGGACAAGTTTGACTGTTACAAGTGCCACTGGCGGGAAGGCAGGATGTGTGAGTACGGCATCTGTGAGTAAGTGATCTTTGGCCTGCAGGGGAAAGGTGTGGGGGTGGGGGCGGGGGGGTGTGTCCTCTGAACTGAGCTCTTTGAGGTGCATCTCTCCAGGTACGGCACTGGCAAGGTGTACAAAGGCTATTTTCAGGACGGTCTGTGGCACGGATTTGGCATCCTCGACAGTGCCCCGCAGGCCCCCCAGTCCTTCAGTTACATGGGCCACTGGGAGAGAGGCCAGAGGAGTGGCTATGGCATTGAGGAGGACAGGGACAGGTGAGTGCTGGTAGAGAGAAGCCAGAGGTCCAGTTGCAGTCCCTCTCTGTCCCCTGTGCACTCATTCAGCTTTTTTTGTCTTGTTCTGTCCTGGACACCTGTCTCCATGGGGCTTCCCTCAGTCCCTCCGTCGACGCTTCTTACTGCTACCGCTAGGGGGCCTTCCCCTAAGGGTGAGACTCCCTTCTCTGCCATCTTCTGTTCCCTTTGGGGTTCATTTTTTAGCGTCATCTGTCTCCCCCCCCCCACATTCCCCCCAGCAGAGGATGCGGAAAACACAAGGGAACCACCCTGAGTCTCCTCTCTTACACTTCCTCTTCCCTTAGGGGTGAGCGCTACATTGGCATGTGGCAGGCTGACCAGCGTCACGGCCCTGGAGTCATGGTCACCCAGGCAGGCATCTATCAGGGCACATTCCAAGGGGACAAGATGACCGTGAGTGGTAGCCCCTGCCTTGGGCACTCTGTAGGTGAATTAAAGCCAGGCTGGGTGGGTGACGAGAGATGCCCAGCTCGGCCACCATCTACTCTGGCTTTGGTACGACCTGGGCTGCTTCTAGCCTCTCTTCCCCCTCTTTTGCTACTCAAGTCAGTGATTCAGTGATGCTTATTGGACACACATGAGCTAGTAAGAGCCCAGTGTGCCATGGGACAGCCAGTGACGTCCACGGACCTCTCACTGGCCCTGGCTGAACCTTCACCAACTCCTGGAGTCCCCGAGTGACTCCTGAGATTGATGCCACTGTCCGTCCTTAGCGTATGAATGACACCCGTTTATCGATGGCACACATAAGAGAACCTGCCCAACATCACAGTCACATCTGGCCCAGACTGAGATCAAACCCAACCCCCTCCCTCTCCCCCGCCCCCAGCCTGGGCCTCCACCTCTTGCCTCCAGCCTCTCTACTAGCCAGGGGCTTGATGTGTGGTGGGGCTCTGGGCAACAGCTGTACCTGGCTCTGGACCTGGTTTTACAGCTTGTTTGTTTAGACTCCACTTTGTTCTGGAAAGAACCGAAGGAGACCTGAAAGAAAGGGGGAAGGAAAGGCAAGGATAGGCCCACAGCACAGAGGCAGGGGCGAGTTGAATGTGAACTTGTCAATTAGCTTCCTGGCAGGTGCTTGATTGGCCCTGAGGACCCAGGGCAGTGTCAGGGAAGCAGGGACAGCTGAAAGGAAGCCAGCACTTCCTGAGTATCCAGGGGCTTCCTGGATAGGCTGCCCCGGAGGACGAGCCAAGTCTGAAGGCTAACTGGGGGAAACAAGGGTGTGACGATTCTGGGGAGGGCGGTGCCGAGGTTTCGGGGGGTTCTTGGTTCTGTGGGTCAGTGCCCACCTACCCTGGCTTTCTGTCCAATCTCACCCCCCACCCACCTCTCCTCTGTTCTCTTCCTTCCTGTCCAGGGCCCAGGCATCCTGCTGTGTGAGGATGACTCTCTGTACGAAGGTACCTTCACCAGGGACCTGACGCTCCTAGGGAAGGTGAGTGGGTGTCCACTTTTCACCCCACCCCATAAGTCCAGGGTTCAAAGCCAAGGCTGACAGTAGAGGAAGGGTAGCAGGAGGATGCCCCTCCCACCTCCGTGCTGTCCTTGCCATGCAGCATGCAGTACTGACTTGACAGAGCAAGGTGACAAGGGACTGGAGGATTTGCCTCCTGTCCAGAGAGCACAGTCTGGTTATGTCTGTGCTGTGTTCTTGTAGAGCCGTCCCCACCCGAGTCTTGGACAGCTGTCCCCAGGGTCACTATTCTTTCTGTGTCCCTGCTGGAGTTGACATAGCAAAAGGTAACTGTGTTCATGCTGGGCCTTTGGAAATCTGAGGATAATTTTGGATGCACAAGGACAGGCAGGTCTGGTGCCATAGCAAGGAAATGCCCCTTTTAGTTCCCTGGACCAAGCCACCTAGCCTCACAGCAGAGGTGGGTGAGACTTCTAGACTATTCTAGCGCCTTGAACGGACAGGTGGGACACATGGTCAGATGTCCCCATCTGACCCACCCAAGCAGGCCCAGCATTGACACACTTGCCTGGACAGCTGGCTGGCTGGTCACACAGACGTTTTTTCTTCTCTCCTTCTCTCTGCCCTCAGGGCAAGGTCACCTACCCCAATGGCTTCACCTTGGATGGTTGTTTCAGCAGTGGGACAGATAAAGGACAGATAAAGATACAGGGCGTGCTGGACATGACTGGCCAGCCACCCCACCCAAGCAGTACACGCAAGAGGTGAGAACCCAACCTAATTGGCAGTGTGCGTTGTGTCCTTTCCCACCCCAGGTCTCGGGGCTCAGCGAAGGCCTTATTACCAGAGTTCCAGTCAGAGGCTATTGAAGTCTAGGGCTAGGTGGATAGGCTGCCTTACACCTACTGGACGAAAAATAGGATTGTGAGTCTCACTTTGACCCTGGTTTTAGGTTTTCTTTTTTTTTTTTTCCTAGAAAGATTGTGAGTTGATCTTAAAAGAAAGAGATAAACACATAGTTATAGATAGAGTTATAGTGACCCTTGGTCTGCCTCTGAACTCCCTGGTAGCCAAGAAGAAAAAAAGAACTTGGTAACTAAAATCACCCTACTTCTAGCAGCAGCTTGTCAGACAGATTATTTTCTTATAGGAACAGAACACCCCTTTGGAAAACTCAGGTCAGGTGACCAGCTCTTGCCATACTTGTTGAGAATCTGGATGGGTCGAAGTGGGAATTATAGAAAACGGTCCCCGGTAGCATGGGTACAGAGGACTCATTCACCTACTGTCCCTGCATGCTACTACTCTCCGACAGCAGGAGCTGGGAGAGGAGAGTGGTCCTGAAGGGGTCTGCCCCAGCCTGGCAAGGTGCAGGTGTGGGATACCTGTGAGGTGACAGCAGGTTATGGTTTTCTTTGTGAGACGTACAGTCTGGTCTCGCTCAGCCTGTCTGCAAGGCAGGATCCACCACAGGAAGGTTTTGGGAGAGGGCAGGACAGAGAACAAAGCAAGGAGAGCCTGGACTTCCGGGCACTGGTCTGTCTTGATCCAAGACAGACTGGATTTGGCATCCAGTACTCCAGGCCCTTTGCAGAACTATGTACCTGTCTCTTCTCCATCTCAGAACACAATGCCCCTCTCTCTGCCTTGTCTTCTTCTCTACTTGCCTTGGAGGTCAGCTGTCTGCATTCTGCATCCTGCCCCATTCCTGGGGCCAGGCTGGTCCCACCAACCCTCTTAGTGCTGTGCCGAGGGTTTGCCGGCTCTGGCTCCATCGTCTGCATCTCTCACTGTTCCCAACCACAGACAGTTGGGACTGGGTACCTTCCCTGTGGAGAGCCGCTGGCAGGGAGTCTACAGCCCCTTCCGGGACTTCGTGCGTTTAGGCTGTCCTGAGGAACTGCAGGAAGCCCTCCTGGGCTTCCATGTGCAGAGCTCCAGGGAGCTACGAGAGTCCCAGGAGGACCTGTGTTGTGAGAGGTGAGCCTGGCCCTCTAGATGTCCTTGCAGAGAGGGTCAGGGAAGCTCCTGGGGATGGGTACTGACTCGAGGATGGGTAAGGGACACTGTGCATGGTGCTCCAGAAGCCCCCCTGAGGATTGTATGGGCAGCATGGACGATATCCTGAAGGAACTGCTGCAGCACCGCGAGCCCCAGGCCCTGCAACAGTACCTCAGGAAGGTGAGGGCCCAGGCTCGGGAAGACCTCCTGCATCTCACAGCATGGTGCTCACTGGTGGGGACAGGCCTATGGGGTTCCTGGTTCTCAGAGGGCCTCGGTGTACCTGTCCGGGAGGCTGGTCTGGGCTTATTGCACTCCAGACCCTGGCTCTAAGCATCCCTGTTGTGTCTCATGGGTCCAGGCTCTGAGCAATTCCCGACACCCCCTGGGGAAGTTAGTCCATACCCTGATGATGACCTTCCGGGCCACATACTCAGGCATAGGGGGCAACAAACACCTGCAGGAGATGGCCCAGGAGGAGGTGAAGCAGCATGCCTGGGAGTTTTGGGCTGTCTACAGGTGAGCCTGTCACAGGGTCATGACCACTCTCTAGGGACTGGCCCAGGATTGCCCTTTCCAAGGCTTGGCTCTGTCCGATGCCTCTAACTCACATCTTGTTTGGTACAGGATCAGAGGTTGGTCAGTGTATCAATGGTGGCCAGAGTTAAAAGAGATGATAGCAAGGGCCTCTGATAGCTCCTGGCCAGGGGCCAATCCCTGTCTGGTCCGACACACCCCTGATCCTATAGATACCCAACTTTGCTGTAGGCTGAGTGTGACCCTGGATTTCAAGCTCCATCTATCCTGTCCCAGGTAGAACCTAGGTCACATGAACATTTCAGATAGGAGCTTCAGCTGCCACCGGAGTGCCAGGACAGCCCAACACTCAAAAGCTCCAGCCTTCAACCCCAGTGGCAGGAGAAACTAGACTCTGCAAGCATCCAATCCAGATCTAGCCAGACAGTTCTGGGAGATGGGACCACCTGCCCTCACTTTTGGGAGGCTGGGAGGGTGGAGCCCTGTTTCTGTGGGCAGCAGCCACATCACGCCCCTCTCACTGGCTTGCAGGGGTCTGCTGAAAGTTGCCCTACAGCGCCAGGGTCAGTCCCTGGAGGAGGAGAACATGGAGACAAGGTACCTGGCAAGGCCTTTGTATCTGGGGCCTCCCTCTGGGTGGCAAGGCTTCTTAGGAACGCGCTGGGCACGTTTGCTATCCACCAAGCATGGTGCGTTGACCATTTATACAACACAGTGACATATGACCTTGGTCCTGGGAGGTACCCAAGGAGCAGTGCCACCATGTACTAGATACGTCTTTGTTCTAAATGTACCCTTGTGGCCTTGTGCTTGAGTTGCGCAGAGGGGGAAGCAGTTGCCAGAGGCCTCCTCCTCCTCCTTGTGCACCTTGACACTGAGGTGTGTGTGTGTTGGGGGGGGGATGGGCTTAAGTCACACAGAACAGGAGTTAGCTGTCCCCGGGACATACTCCAGTTCTGCTGGGCACAGCGGTGGTCCTGACAGGAGCGTCCCCCACCCCTTCTGGCCTCTCAGGGACCTGCAGGTGCACCAGATGCTGTTGCCTCTCATCCTGCCCAGCTTCTACTCAGAGCTCTACATCCCGTACCTGCTTCTCCATGAGAAAGAGGATGGACTGTACAGTCGGGGCATCACCACCCTCAACCTGTTCCCTGACACCAAGCTGCTGGAGTCCCTGGACGTGCAGGAGTAAGCTTGCGCCTCTCTGCCAGTTCAGCCAAGGGTTCTACCCAACCCCAACTCTGAGGCGTGCTCAGTTATACAGACGCCACAGAGCCCTGGGCATGAGACTGGGTCTGGGTGCTCAACCATCCCAGCAAGGAAAACACCTTTGTTCCCCCCAACCCCATGCTGACTTTGCCAGAGCTCTGCACCCCTAGTTCCCACAGTGCTCTGTGTCTTACCCGAGTGCTGGCCAGCACTGACTGGGCCTGACTCCAGATCCACCATTGCACTTGGACTGAGACTGGGGGAGGAGGGCTCCTGAAGGGGAAACTGGGGCTGCTCTGGGAGCAGGTCAGACAGGTGTTTGCATCCTGCATCTAGTGCATCCCCTGCCCTCCCCTACCCCCACTGCCTCTAATACACCCGGTTTCCTTAGTGCCCCTCTGACGCACGCACGCATGTCAAGTGCTTGATTGATCCTGCTGGGGTCTCAGCATTCTGAGGCTCCATTCTCCTCCAGAGCCTAGTGTTCCTTCGTCACACAGCCGTGGAAGATCTCTTCCTCCAGGACCCAATGGCTTCCCTGGTCTCAGGCTGCGTGTATACACCTGAGAATGCCACAGTGACCCCATTCCCTTGCCCTTGCTTATGCTTAGCCTGTCCCGGGGGGACACAGAAACAGGTCCTCTGAGCTCAGACTAGCAAAGCATCGCATCTCATGTCTCCAATTTCAGGCATCTGTGGCCCCACAAGGACCTCAAGCTGACAAGCAATCAGGTGAGAGGGCTGTGTTCCGCTTGCCTGGGAGGAGGGGCTTGTGGTCCTGGGAGGAGGAGCCTGTGGTCCTGGGAGAAGGAGGAGCCTGTGGTCCTGGGAGGAGGAGGGGCCTGTGGTCCTGGGAGGAGGAGCCTGTGGGCCTGGGAGGAGGAGTCTGTGGGCCTGGGAGGAGGAGGGGCCTGTGGGCCTGGGAGGAGGAGCCTGTGGGCCTGGGAGGAGGAGGGGCCTGTGGGCCTGGGAGGAGGAGCCTGTGGTTTTGGGAGGAGGAGGGGCCTGTGGTCCTGGGAGGAGGAGCCTGTGGTACTGGGAGGAGGTGGGGCGTGTGCTCCTGGAGCTTCTGAGTCTGACTGCCTGCGGAGAGGCCAGAGAGGGAGGAGAGATCCCAGACTTCCTTCCTGTCTCAAGTGACTCCCATGTCACCAGGCTCCGCAGCAGGCTCTGCTCTTCTCCAGGCTGTGGCAGTGGATTGGGTTCCTGAGCTCTGAGTCTCAGTTTTCTCCTGTGTAAAAAGAGCCACAGGAGACAGCCATGGTCAAGGGCATATGAGCCCACCCACTGTCTCAGGAGCATCTGGGTCCTCCTAGGGAGACAGATTCTTGACCCCCACCGCTTTTGCAGTGCTAGGCGAAAATTCTACCACTGAACCCATTAACCCTAACCCTAACACATCCACAGTCCTACCGTATAACCATAGAGTCAGAAAGCCAAAAGTCAACTCAGGAACCTGGGTTTCAACAAGCCCTTGGGTCTGGAGACCATTGATACCAGCTTTTGGAATTGAGTGTCACCAAATGATCTGTCCATCTTGGTCCTCTCGACCCCTTGGAGCCTAGTTCCTCCATGATGCTCACAGTGGAGCTGTGGGGTTGCCCTGGGTCACTTAGCCATTGGGGCGGGGATGTAATTAAGTCAGTGGTGGCACAGGGGTGAGTGGTAAGGGATTCCGGAGGAGAAGCTGGGTCCCTGTTTGCGCCTCATCTTTACAGAGATACTCTCTGGTCCGGGACAAGTGTTTCCTGTCAGCCACTGAGTGTCTGCAGAAGGTCATGTGAGTATCTGCCCTAGTGGGAGCGCATAGAAGGGAACGGGGCAGGTGTGTGTGTGTGTGTGTGTGTGTGTGTGTGTGTGTGTGTGTGTGCACGCGCACCCGTGTGTGCTGTCCCTCTTCTTCCTCCTCCCAAGACTGAGCCCCAAGGCCTTGACCAGGAGTTGCACCCTGCTTTCAGCACCACAATGAACACTCAGGAGAAGTTGGAGATGCTTGAGAAGACCTACAGGGAAATTGAGGCCACGGTGTCACGGGTGCTGGGCCACGAATACAAACTGCCCATGGATGACCTATTGCCGCTGCTTATCTATGTGGTGTCCCGAGCTCGGTGAGTGGGGACTGGGGACCCCTTCCCATGTTGTCTGCACCAAACACAGGACAGAGGGGGAGTCGAAGCCCAGAAAGGAGCTTGAGGCACAGCTGAGGCCATTTCAGAGCTGTCTAGCTCTCTAGGCAGGGACTGCTCCCCCCCCCCCCCCGCTGTGGAGTGACCTCCCCACTCTGCCCTCCTTGGTTGCCATGGTATTTTCTCTAGAATCCAGCATCTGGGAGCTGAGATCCACTTTATCCGAGACATGATGGATCCAATCCATACTGGTGGCCTCCATGACTTCCTGCTCACAGCTTTAGAGGTGAGGGACCAGGGCTAAGAGCCCAAGGGAATTCCTTCCCTGTCGCAGACACCATGGTGGAAAGAGCTGAAATCCCCACCTTGTTTGTCTCCACGGGAAGGGCCCTCACAGGGCTGGCGCTTGTCACAGAGCAGGTGAGCCTCAGCCCTCCAGGCCACAGCTCCAAGCGGTGTGCAGAGGGAAGGCTGTTTGTCTGCAGAACCGGGGCTGTGTGTACACAGGGAGGCAGTGCAGTGGTTTTCAGAGACTAGAACCATGCATGCCATTAGGAGCAGATCTACCAGTAGGTACCAACGTACCAACTGCGTCGCTCTCTCCCCAGTCCTGTTATGAGCACATCCAGGATAAAGACATGAGGCCACACGGCCTGCCAGGCCACTGGGATGCTTGAGAACTCTGGTGACATGGCCACTCTGAACCAAGTGCCTGCCGTGGACTTTTTCGAAGCAAGCGCTCCCCACCTGCTCCCCGATGCCTGGATCGAGGCAGGCTATAGAGATGGTTCTCAAAGGAGATGGTGTTCTGCTTCCAACAAGGACCCACAAACTGCTTCAGAGTGACCCCAGAGCTCACAGCTCTCCTTTGGCCTCACATCTAGGCTCTGATAAGCCTTTCCTTAGAATTAGCACCATCTTGAGCGAGGAGCCCTGGCTGCCCTCGGCCTCAGCCCTTACTCTGTAACCATCAGTCTTGGGACTTCGTGCTGCATAATGGTCTACATCATTCTTCCTGTCCAGTTCACAGCAGTCCTTCCCAAGCTCTGACTTCGTTCAGTTCTTTGGACTGAAATGGAAATTCTCATGTCAGAGTTCATTTCATTTATTTTTCTCTCCTCCTGTCCAGAGGGTCCCAAGCTGCAGAAGGCTCCGTCTGCTCAGTTCTCTTTCCCAAGAGGGAACCTGTTTCCTCCTCATCAGCTGGGATTCAAACTTGAGCTGGTTTCTCAGTAGGACCTGGGGCAGGAAAACCTCAGGTCCAGGCCGAACTGCCCGCATGCCTGTGGCAGGCCCCGCCCTTTGCAAAGGCATGGGATATAAACTCAAGCAGTGGCCTGGCTTGCCAGCAGACATACCTGAGATACTTTCTGACCTCTCTGTGGGAGAGACAGCCAGGATATCCAAGGCTTGCTAGTGCCCCGACAGATGAACTTCTCTGACTCAGGACCATGAATAAGTCTGGTCACAGTGCTGAGTTCTGGGTGCTTCCCACCAATTCAGCCTGTATAGGAAGGGCAGAGGGAGATGTTGAAGAAGGTGATGCTTAAGGTCATGACTGAGGCCCTTGGGAACCTCTGGGAGGGGCACCTTCAGATCCTCTCAGAAAGTGTGGACCTGTGTGAAGAGAGCTGGTTGTTCCCCAGAGAAAGCAAAGAGAGGCTTTTTCTGACTGGGTCCACCAAATGTTTCATCACAAACATAGGACCTGGGCTCGAGTTCTGCCAGAAACTTGTGTCCCTAGGAAGATCCTTGGAAGGGTTAAACTGACAGAGGCTCCTCTCTCAAAGACAGCCCTAAGTGCCTGTGACACAGTTCAACTGTGACAAAACCCTGCCACCCACCCTCCTGACCCCAACACTAACTGAACTTGGGCCTCTGGTCTTTGTGAGTCCACAGGGTTTCCACAATGCCCTGGTGGGTTCCAGGAGCAGCGAGGGCTGTAGCAGACCCTAAGGGCAAATTCAACATGTGAGGAGCATTCAGGAAGGAAGCTGACCGACGACAGCAGAAATGAGTGGCAGCCAGCCATCTGCATATGGGGCTTCGGGAGGCTTGTGGGGATGGGTTCACCTACATTCAGTGCAGGGTCATCTCCGCGATGGCCTCTCCCAGATGGATTCTTCTATGGGTGTCCAGCCTAGAACACCTCCTGGTTTATGACATATGATTCATGCAAGAGGGCAGTCTGAGGAGTTCATGATTGTTATCATCTATACCCTAACTGCCTAGATCCAGCAGGTATAGCTGAGAAATAAGAGAATCATCAGGCCGGATGAGACTCTGTCTCACATGACGTAGGCCTGGAATCAGGAGGCAAGACTGAGAGATGAGACGCAGCTAGTCTACAACATCTTTGCCGGGCCTTTTCATTCCCCCTCCTGCCTCATAATATGTTTTGTTCCCCTCCCTACTTTTCTGGGTGATGGCCACAATTATAGTCTACTTATTCAGAATTTTTAATAAACCCGTTTCATCTTTATGTGTGTGCATGTGTGTTCATGTGTGTGTTGGCATGTGTGTGTTTGCACATACAAAGGCAATAGCTAATCTCAGGTGTTGTTCTTAACTGTTCTCTATCTTTTTTGAAGCTCCCTGTCCTTGAACCTGGGGCTCACTGATTTACCTAGACTGATTTACCCCAGCAAGCCAAAGGGACTCTCTTGTTTCGGCCTTCCAGGTCAGAGGCACAACTGCCCAGCTCTATGCCCAGACCCCTGTTCAGAAGCAGTCATAGTAAGAATACAGAGCTTGCTCTCCCTCTGTAAGTGGGAACTGTGCCCTTCTTATAAATGGTGTGTATTGTATGCCATGCCCAGGGGCACTCCAGAGAGGTTGAAGGGTCCGCAAAGCCTGTTTGCTGGGACTGGGTAGAGTTAATCTGGGCATCTCGTCTCCCTTTATCACTCAACTGTGAATCTGGTCTCTGGGCACATTTGCCAGAGTCTTTGGGCTTCATTCGCTGGGTTTTGGCCCAGTCCTGAACACCAAAACATTTTTGCGTTTTGTTATGTCTATGAGTCTATGGGGGCCAGGGAGTGGAATGTGGTGGTTTGAATACTATGACCTCCATAGACTCGTGTTTGAAAGCTTGGCCATAGAGAGTGGCACTATTAGGAGGTGTGGCCTTGCTGGAGTAGGTGTGGCCTTGTTGGATGAAGTGTGTCGGTATGGAGGCAGGCTTTGAGGTCACATATATGCTCAAGCTCTGTCCAGTGTGGAACACAGTCTGCTTCTGCTATCTGCAGATTAAGATGTAGAACTCTCAACTCCTTCTCCAGCACCATATCTGCCTGCATGCTGCCGTGTTTCCCCCCATGATAATGGACTAAAACCTCTAAAACTGTAAATAGCTTCAATTAAATGTTTTCCTTTAGAAGTGTTATCTTGGTCATGGTGCCTCTTCACAGTAATGGAAACCCAAACTAAGAACTTGCCACCTATATTAGTAGTTCTAGAGTCCCTGGTGCCCTTCCCCTACCCCCTGACCCTTGCTCTTCCCAGAACAGTCTCCGTTGTGTCCTGCAGGTTTCCTGACTGCACAGTGTTTCTTGCAAGAGCCTGCTCCCCTAGCGTCCACTGCCCCTGCCCCTGCCCCTTTCCTTGCCTGCATCCTGTCAAGTGTGTGTATTTTGTCTTTACTGGTGCATCTCAATTTCCTGCCCTTGACTGTTTGAGCCCGGAGTCACACAGAATCCCTCCCTTTAGTCCCAGACAAGTACCACATTATGTGGTTCTTGGTGCTTTGAACATTGTTGCTATTGATCTTCATAAAGGAAGAAGAAGGCAGATGGAGGGACACGGAAGAGTCTGGGAGCTGTGACTTCAGGTTTTCATTGGAAAATGTTAGTGCAAAATGTGGATCAAATACCCTGGGATGAGGCAGTGACTAAGACAGCCAAGATCCTCCCCTGTCCTCCCCGGCAAAGGGTAGGCCGAGTCTTCAAGAACCTTGCTCCTACCTTAGAGTGGTACACCGTCAAGGAGAGAGGGCAGGGAAAGAGAATTCCAAGGATTCCAAACCATCTCCCAATGGAATTTCACTGGAAATCAGATCTGGTTTCCATGGCACTGAGGAGAGGTGAGGGGTAGGCAAAGCAGAGGAGACTAGAAATAATATTTAGATTCTTTGCCCTGCTGTTCACGGGAGAAGAAGACAGGAAGAGTCTGGCCTGCCATTTCTTTCCTCATACCGATACCCAGGTTTTCTGAGAGAGATCCCTCAACCCAGGACTGGATGGAAGGAAGCAGGGCGACAGGCCGGGGTGGGTACAATGTGTAGCTTCTCCTAGAGAGGAGAGAAGTCACAGTCTGAGCAAAGGGGAACCGAGCGAAAAGGCTATGTCAGGCCAGCTGCCTCCCTCAGCCCCCAGGGTCAAAGCAACACTGGTTTCACTGGGTGGTGTGGAGACAGAGCTAGTCAAGCCTGTGGTACCCCTGGAGGAAGTTGCTGGCGACGGGAATGGGATGAGTCTTAGCCTATCTATTCACTGAGGTGGTGACATCTTCCCTTGCTCTGTTGTCACAAAAGGATCTCATCTACGAAGGAGCAAGGGACATTTCCTTTATCTCTAGGAACTGGGTGCTCTCTGCACCTGGATCCCCTGAGGTCATAGGGCAGCAGCCAGGGGGTTGGATGCCTGGAAGGGAGAAAGCGCTGGGTGTGTGGAGCTCTGAGTTCAGGTCTACGTGGGAGCGAGGACCACTGGTGGGAAGACAGCAGTTCGGCTACCTCTGTCCCAGAACATTGGCCAGTTGCACTCAGGCCTGTCTTCTAGGACAAGGTCTTCATGACTACAAAATTGCTGTGATCCAGGCCTCTCATGATCATCTAAGGACAGGGTTGGAGGGAAGGAGAGAAGAGAGGCACCAAGGCATGAGGGGGTCACCTTAGATGTTGGTAACTGCTGTCTCATGCTATCAAAGATATCTTTAATACCCTTCTCAGACGCTCAAGCTATGCCCAGTGTGGCTCGCAGTGGCTTATGCTGTCTGCAGATCAAGCTGTAGAACTCTTAGCTCCTTTCCCAGTACCGTGTCTGCCTGACTGCCACCATGCTTCTCACCTTGATGATAATGGACTAGACATCTGAAATTGTAAGCCAGCCTCAAACACCTGTTTTCATTTATAAGGGTTGCAGTGGTGATGGTGTCTTCACAGCAATAGAAAGTCAAACTAAGACAGTAGAGAAGCAAAGGGGTAGGAACTGTAGGGAGACAGTTTTCCATCTGCCCTCAGTTTTTGTATCTATTTTGAGTAGAGGCTCTGACTGCCCTTGTTCCGGGGTGATTATTCCAAGGGTGCTTGTTTGATCAGTAACTTCAAAAGATTCAGATTATCTCGGGAAGTGCATCTCTTCCATCTCAAGTCCCACTGGACACTGCTTCCTCACCGCATCTCATTAGAACAATTCCTTCTCTATGATTCCAGTTCTTCCCCGGCGACTCACCCCTCACCCTTCCTGCTAGCACCTACCATGCTGTTGATACTGCGGGTTACCCCACAACATGCCTCCTGTTTAGCATCTCAGTTGCTCCAACCTCTTGGTAAATCAGCCTCAATTTGAGAGCTGCCCTCAAGACAGCCTAAGGCTTTCTGGAGGGTCTGAATGGAGCCAATTGTCGAGAACTTGGGGCATGGGCTACCTATCAGGGAAAATTACCAATGTGGCTGGGCACTGCTGGAATGGACATACCGTGGGAAGGTTCTAGAAGCCCCACACCCTGGGACCTCCCCCATTCCATGGCAATGTTTGGAGAGTTAGGAAAGCTTCCTGCTCGGGAAGGGATCTTCTGAAAGATTCTGAAAAGGACCTTCTGAAGCTGAGCCACGGGCTGCAGCCTGCTTCGTGCTGACTAACTTGGTGCTGGGCTGACTCTCTGCTGAGGGAGAGGAAACACGTGGTGACGTTCAGCCCCTCAGCCTGATCTGAATGGGGGTATTATGGGGGCGGCTCTCACAAAACATAGTGCTGTATGCAAACTGTCCACTCATTTGCCCAACAGATCGGCCTTGTGTCTCATCACATGAATGCTGCTCCCATCCCTAGGGACTGTTCCAGATGCTGTGTGACCCATATTCAGTCTCAAAGCCCCATGCAGTGGACTTCTCGTGTCGCTGGTCTTCTCAGTTTGTCCTTCTCTTTCCATACAAAGGCTAGGTAGCTGCGACCTTCCCTTCATGTCCCTTCCCTGTTGTATTGCTCAGTGTGTCCAGAAGCTGGCTATCACATCCACTAGGCACATTAATTCAATTACTTTTGCACACAGGAAACAGAAGGAAGCATCTACGGCTCGTCTCCAGGGTATCAAGGTTTCCAGCAGCAACAGCTAGGACTGTTCAGATCCCTGTGAGGAGGAGACCACATTGATGGGCCGGGATTGACCCGGAGGCTACTTTACCCACCAGGGCTCTATTTACAGCTTAAATGAACCATTCATGTGTTAGGTACACACCACACACACACACACACACACACACACAGAGAGAGAGAGAGAGACAGAGACAGAGACACAGAGACACAGAAAGAGACAGACACAGGCACAGAGAAACAGAGAGACAGAGAGATAGACAGAGACACAGACACAGAGAAACAGAGAGACAAAGAAATAGAGTCAGAGAGACAGAAAGAGAGAGACAGACACACAGAAAGAGACAAAGACAGAACAAGAGAGCTATAAAGATGGGAGTTTATACACAAACTAAAGTCCACATGTGAGAGAAAGCATATATATTTCTTTTTATCAGTCTGTTCCCCGCCCCCCAGTAATTTAACAGTCTCTGGTTGCATCCATATTTCTAGCAAACAACAACATAAGTTTAAAAAAATACTTAAGTTCACGTGTATGAGTGTTTTGCCTGGATGTCTGTGTACCACGTACATGTCTGGCGCCCACAGATGTCAGAAGAGGGTCTTGGGTCCCCTGGACCTAGAGTTACAAATGGTTGTGAGTCACCATGTGTGTGAACCGGGTCCTCTTCAAGAGCAGGAAGTGCTCTTAGCTGTTCAGCCATCTCTCCAGCTTCCCAACCATTTTGTTGCAAATAGCATAATTTTGTTCTTTGTGGCTACATAAAATTCCATTGCGTATCTATAACATATGTCCTTTAACCGTGCATAGGTTAATGGACACTAGGTTGCTTTCATGACTTGGGTATGTATGGGAAATAGTCTTGTAATAAATGCACATTCAGGTATCTCTGTCGTGTGTTGACTTAGAATCCTTCAGGTCTATACCCCAGAGTAGCATAACCGAGTTGTTTGTAGGGTAATTCTGTTTTTTATGGTTTTATTAAAAAGGAATTTTCATAATGACTGGACCATTCTGCCTTCCCATGAGTAAGACTACGAGTATGGGGGATTGAGTTTTCTTATGACTTTAACAGTATATACACTAAAGACGAGGAACTTTTACTACTTTTATAAAAAAAATTGAAACAGAATTCAAGTATCTCAGACTGACCTTGAGCTCTCAGTGTAGTCAGCATGTCCTTAAATGACTGACCTTCTTGCCTCCACCTCCCGAATTACAGGCGTGTACCACTAAGCCTCGCTGAAGACGATAAATTTAAGTGTGTTAAACTTTTGGAAGCGTTTGAATCAAGGGATAGTAGTTTAGAGTCTAAACCTTACAGTCTTAAGAAGTGAAGCTGACATTTGAAACTCATTTATTATCATTCATGTATGTGGGTATCTGTGTGTGTGTGTGTGTGTGTGTGTGTGTGTGTGTGTGTGTGTGTGTGTGTAGGGCGTGTTTGTATTTTAGTATTTTGGGCAGGTGTGTCACCGTGGCACATGTGTGGCGGTCAGAGGACAAGTTTCTGGAGCCAACTCTTTTCTCCCTCTGTGGGTTCCAAGATTGAGCTCAGGTCATCAGGAGCTCACGGCTAGTACCTTCTCTCACCAAGCCCTGTCGCTAGCCCAAAGCTGACTAGCAGGACCTTGAGTGGCCTAGACAGGACAGATGTATGGGAGAGAGAGAAGACTGGGGTAACTAGATTTTAGCCCAAGTAACTGGGTGAGTAAAACATTGTTTATTGAGATAACAAGATGGTGACCGAGTCACTGGGAGTTGAGACTGGGAGTGGAAAGGCTTCTGGAAAAACTCTTTTGGAGAAACAGAGGAACAAATAATAAGACAGCCCACAATTTGATACTAACTGTAGGAATAAGTTTGCTGTCCTCTTACAATTCCCTAAATTTGCCACTATTGGAAGCTTGTTAACCTACTCAGTTATGTTCAGCACTGTTCACACCATTGATATGCCTACCTTTTAAATGAATCCAATGTAAACTAGAACATGGAAAATGAGCTGGAGGGACAGACGCAGTGGCATCAACCAGGGAGATGGGATTCCTTGATTTGGAACAGCAGTTGACCTTGCTGTTGCCCCACCCCCCACCCCACCCCACCCCACCCCGTGCTGACATGCAGTTTATCTTTTCTGTGTGCTGAGGCAAAACTCCTGACAGACGCAGCTTCCAGGAGGGAAGGTTCTCTTCGGCTCACAGTTTAGAGGCTCCTTCTCTCAGGGAAGGTGTTGGGAGCAGCTCAGTCTGTAGTGGGGGGAACTTGTGGCACGGCTATTCCTCTGGGCTGTGAGGGAGCTCAACCCTCAGGCTGGAACGAGGTATAACCTCTCTCCAGCACCGTCCCCAGATGGTCCACTTTGGCTAGCTGTGCCACTAGCCCGAAGGTTCCAAACCCTCCCAAAAGACGGCTCGCAGCTGAGGACCAGGCACTTCAAACATGAGCCCACCGGGGAGTTTCCACTTTCAGGCCCTAACAAGACCTAACAGCATTTCCTAAGGAGCTGGTGCAGACTTCCAGCATCCGAAACTGTTCACATGCACACACACACACACACACACACACACACACACACACACACCGCACACACGTGAATGCTTCAGTTTAGACTCCACTGAAGATGTTTTAATTAGTGGGATTTTAGCATCTAAACACTCATCTTATACATGGATTTTAGTATTTGGTTAAAATATATTACTGCCGAGCACAAATCATTGAAAATAGGAACATTTGGGCGTTAATTAACTAGAACCCTGTTTTGAAATGAGGATTTGCTTTGAAGTTAGGACTGGTACTGAATCGCGGCTCTTTCACTAATCAGTTTTACACCTTGTCACTTTTCTGAGCCTCTGTTTTCTTGTTCATAAGAAGATGTAATAGTTGGGGCTGGAGGGATGGCTCAGTGATTACGAGTTCATACTGCTCTTGCTGAGGTCCTGAGTTTAGTTCCCAGAACCCACAGAGGGATGCTCACACCCACCTGTCACTCCAGCTCCCAAAGACTTGACAGCCATCACAGGCCCCTGCACTCACACACAGACACACATGCACACCCCTACACAGACACACATGCATACACCCACACACAGACACACATGAACACACCCATACACAGACACACATGCACACACCTACAGACAGACACACATGAACACACCCATACACAGACACACCTACACACAGACACACATGCATACCCCCACACAGACACACATGCACACACCCACACACAGACACACATGCATACACCACACACAGACACACATGCACACACCCACACACAGACACACATGCACACCCCCCCAAAGACATATATGCACACACCTATACACAGACATGCATGCACACCCCACAGACACACTTGCACACCTTACAGATACACGTGTGCATCCCACATAGACACATATTCACCCCCTACAGATACACATGCACACACACACATACACATACAGACACACATGTACACCCCTACATAGACACACATGTACACCCCTACACAGACACACACATATCCCACACAAATACACACACACACCAACAGATACACATGCCACCCCTGACAGACACATATGCACACAACCCCACAGATACGCACACACACACACACACAGGAATACATGCACCAACCACCACAGATACACTTGCATACACATACATAATTTTAAATGAAAGTAAATGTTTTTAAAATATAGTAAATGATGATATATGCATATGTGACCAGGGGGGTTACTTTTCTGTTTACCAGTTGAATTACCTTTTTGTTTAAAGACTTACAGGTGTCATGCACAACAATCATGAATCTCTCTGCTCTTTTCCTCTGTGCAAGAAAACAAAATTCCCAGACCCTGTTACCATGGCATTCTCAATGGCGATGACCATTAACCGTCTGGATCTAAGCGGTGGAGTGACAGTGTCCTTTCAAAGTCCAGCATCTGTGTGCTAGACACCCTTGGTGTGGCCTGACATCAGTTTGGTTGAGCTAACAGACTGGAAGTTAACCCGTGCAAACTCGTGGAGATCCAGCTAAATACGTGCAACGGAGAGAGTGCTCATGGACTAGCAAACGACTGAATTTATTAAAATTATCTCCATATTTTATTGATAGACATGGTTTCTGAAGGCCAATTCAAATCACACAGAGGCCGGTTCTCTGCAAGCCTATGTAAGGACGACTGGTGCTGCCCTTTCTGTAGACGGGCTCACTGCTCTTCTCTTCAAAGGGAAGTACGAGGAAAGATTTCACTTCATGTAGTTATTTTTCTTGGTTGAAATGGTGGAGCAGAAATTCTATCGCAGTGCTTAAAGCAAGACCAGGAAGATCGGAATCCCTTCTGGTATGCACAGACTTTAAAAGATTTTAAAGCGAGAGGGAAATGATGTGAAAACAAATGCCGTGTCTGAGGTCTTGATATTAAATAGACTCGCCTTCAGAGGCGTTTGGGAATCGTAGCCTAGTCTCCATGCAGAGAGGAAGTAGCTGCCACGGGGGCGGGGCGTTGGGGAAGGATGTGCAAGCAGAGAGAGGGATTTGGGGTTCAGCTGGCTTCTAGCCGAGGGACCTTGGTGCTTCGGTCCGGGATGCCGGAAGCTCTCAGCCGACATTTGTCTGCTTCTCAGCCTCATCCGGGTTGTTCCGCAGCCTCAGCTTTGTCTCCAGCCTCTGCTTCCATTCTTCCCTGAGTCTGGAAATAGAAACGCGCACAGATGGGGCCCTCATCGCCCCAGCTGAGGCCCTGGGGAGCGTCCTGAAACCTGTCAGTGTTCCGGTTTTAGGAGGGTACGCGGAGGACTTGCAAATCAAATATATATGCATGTTTATTTACCAGAGTGAAAAGGAGCAGAGTCACTTTCTCATTGGAGTTTTCCGTGTGTAGACATATACATACGTGTGTGTGTGTGTGTGTGTGTGTGTGTGTGTGTGTGTGTGTGTGTGTGTGTGTAGGTGCACTCAGAAGCCAGAAATCAATGTCCGGTGTCTTTACTTTGTTGTACCTTACCTTATTTTTAAATTTAAGAAATATGTATGAATATTTTGTCTGCATGCATGTCTGTGTACCACATGCATGCCTGGTGTCTCAGAGACCAGAAGAGAGAATTGGATCCCCTTGGAACTGGAATTACAGAGAGTTGTGAGCCACACGTGGGTGCTAGGATTTGGACCTGGACTCTCTAGAAGAGGATCCCTCTCTTTCCAAGCTGTCTTTCCAGCCCCTACTTTATTTTTTGATTCAGGGATCTCTCACTAAACTAGAGCTGGCCAAATTCAGCTAGACTGGCTAACCAGAAGATTTAGTGATCCTCCTGCCTCTGTCTCCCCGGCACATGGGCTGTGGGCAGGCACTGCTGTATGTGAATATTTTAATATTTGGGGCTGAGGATTGAAGTCAGGTTTTATGCTTGTGTGGCAAATGTTTTACCAAGTGAGCCGTCTTTTCCTCCCTCCATTTTATAGCTGCTTTTTTTTCTTCTTCCTCCCTCCCTTCTTCCTTTCCTTCCCTCTTTTCTTTATTTTTTTAACGGTTTCATGTTACCCAGACTTGCTTCAGAGCCATCTCTAGCACCTCCATCTTACAGTTTAAGACTTATTTTTATTATTTCAAATAATGTGTGTACATCATTCCTGCGCACGAGTTCTGTCTTGTATGCTGGACTTACTGAGCTCTGGGAGTTGAACAGTGTGTGTGTGTGTGTGTGTGTGTGTGTGTGTGTGTGTGTGTGTGTGTGTGTGTGTTTTAAGTGCAGGTACTCAAAGACACCAGAGGTGTTGGATCCCCTGGAACTAGAGTTATAGGTGGTTATGAGCATGAACTTGGCAGCGATCAACAGTCTATTATTCCAGTTCCAGAGGATCCAACACCTCCTCCTGGCCTCCGGGGCACTGCACACGCATGCTGCACAGACATACAGGCAAGACAACACAGAAAATATAAAAGTACATAAATCCTTTTGAAATGTGTTAAAGCGGGCATGTGTTGAGTACTTTCTCAGCGCGCTCCTTCCTAGGCGGTGCTCCTCAGACTCTCTGTAGCAGGTCTGCTTGCCGATCTCCCTCTCCCAGAACCTCTTGAGCTCATGACAGGTGTTCCTACAGAAGACCTCTCGACGGACATACTGATTGTTCATCCCCTGGAAAAAAGAAAGGAGACAGTGAAGCCCTTTCGAGCAGGATCTTTGGATTCTGCAGGATACAGGATCCATTTGAATACAGTCTGCAGTTTTCCTATGACCCTGGCCAGCCACAGAACCAGAGGCACCCAGCCTCCTGAGAGCATCCCTTGGAGAGCGGAGCATACCTGGGCAGGAGCACCATTCCTTAGCAGTAAGCACTCGCATGTGCACTGTGGATTTGGGGCACCCGCATGAGTTAGGCGGTGACTCAGTGAGCGGTGACAGAAACCACCTGTGTCATCTCAAGTGATAACCTGACAAGCTCCGTACTTAGGAAAGGTTTAAGCCTTCTGCCCAAGGGTTGTGTGTCAAGGAATGGTCTCAGGGTTTGACACAACTAACACCAAGCTGTTTTCAGTCTGTGTGCGCACACATGGATACCATTCATGCTAGATGGCCCTGATTTTCACTTCTAAAAAAAGAGAAAGAGACGGTATCTCTGTGTGGCTCTGGGTGGCCTGGAATTTGCTGTGTAGATCATGCTGTCCTCAAAGTCATAAAGATCGACTCAATTCTGCCTCTCCAATGGTGAGATCACTTTTTCACACACACACACACACACACACACACACACACACACACACACACACACACTGTTCAACTCCCGGAGCTCAGTAAGTCCAGCATGACTAAGAAGGGGCAGCGGCTGCTCTGGTCGCTGGCGTGAGTTCCCCAAAGAGGCGGGCACAGGAGACGCCAATCTGGAGGGACAGCCGTGGCTCATCCAGAGAGGATTTGGGTCTCATTTTAAGAGCTGTAAGAAGATCTGCCCATATGTGTGTGAACAAAATCAGCGGTGACCAGACCATCTCTGTGCAAGGCGTGCTGGGCATAGACTGGACAGGTGAGAGGGGTTCCAGGGGAGGGGCGACCAAGCTGTTGCAGGCAGCCTGGGATCAGCCTCGGCCAGAGTGGGAGAGCTGAGGATGCTGCAGGATGCTGCAGTGAGCACTGATGCAGTGTGCACTGATTCTCAAGGGATCCAGGGTGGTCAGCCTCAGGGGTCAGTGAAGAAAAGGCATATCAATGAAGACTTCCCTGCTGTGCCTCGGGTCTGTATACCAAAAGTCAGAGGGGAGAACCTGGAGAGCGAGCCCAGCAGTACAGATGGAGAGGAGGGTGGGACAGCTGGGTGCCGATGTCACAGCAGGGAGTGTTGAAGGCCCACCAGGACTCCTAAAGATCGGGCCCATGATTCTCTCATGGTCAGGGACCATGAGAGTTGGGTGGGGTAAGAGAGAGGAGCTTGAAAACAAATATTCTC
The DNA here is from genome assembly GCA_036184795.1 of Tokudaia tokunoshimensis. Lineage (NCBI taxonomy): Eukaryota > Metazoa > Chordata > Mammalia > Rodentia > Muridae > Tokudaia > Tokudaia tokunoshimensis. The sequence continues at coordinate 111,705,446 of BTHU01000008.1, forward strand.
TCCAGACTTCTGTCTTCACTGAGCCAATGTCCCCAGCTTGTTACAACAATTCTCTGAAGGCTGGAAAACTAGCTCAGTTGTCAAGAACAGTTACTGTTCTTCCAGAGGATCCCAGTCCAGTTCCCAGCATGCATGCTGGACAGCTCACAAGTACCTGTAACTCCAGCTCCAGGGGACTGACACCCTCTTTTGGTCCCCAAATACATCTGTACTCATGTGCACACAAACATTCACACAGACACCAATTAAAAGCTTTTTTAAAAAAAAAAAATCTTGTGGGCTGGAGAGATGGCTCAGTGGTTAAAAGCACTGACTGCTCTTCTGAAGGCCTTGAGTTCAATTCTCAGCAACCACATGGTGCCTCACAACCATCCTCAGTGAGATCAGACTCCCTCTTCTGGTGTGTCTGAAATTAGCTACAGTGTACTTACATATAATAAATAATAAATACATCTTTAAAAAAAATCTTGCCAGCTGGTGGTGGTTGTTGCACACCTTTAATCCCAGTACTTGGAAGGCAGAGGCAGGGGGCTTGCTGAGTTTGAGCCCAGTCTGGTCTACAGAGTGAATTCCAGGGCAGCCAGGGCTACACAGAGAAACCCTGTCTTGAGAAGCCAAACAAACAAACAAACAAACAAACAAATAAACAAAGTACAATCTTTAAAATATTCTTTAATTTAAATATTTAAATTAAAAACATTATTTTAAAATTAAATTTAAAATATTCTTGTATATTACAGACATAATAGTATGTACATTTCTTTAAGTCTAGTGCTCAAGAGGCAAAGACAGATGGGCTTCTGTGAGTTTGAGGCTAGCCTGGTCTACATAGCAAGTTCCAAGCTAGCCAGGGCTACATAGTAAGACTTAGCTTTAAAAAAATAAATCTATGGGGCCCACTTCTTCAATATTTGTTTTAAGTTCAGCTTGACCACAGATTTAAAGCACATTGCAACTTATAAAGTTTTGAATACATTTACAAGCTGAATGTCTTATCCAAAATGCTTGAGACCAGAAATGGTTAAAGTTTTTTTTTTTAATATTCACATATGCATAATGGAATGTTTTCCCCATTTTAAACATGAAATTCATCTGTGTTGGGTGCACGCCTCATGCACATGGCAGGGATGCAGTTTTAGACATCATTTTAGAGAATTTCATGCATGAAACAGTTTCACGATGTGAAATCTTCCACTGTGCCAATGTGTCAACACTCAAAAAAGTTCTGAATTTTGAATTTTTTTTTAACGACAAGAATCTATGGCCCAGGCTAAGCGGGAGGCTCCCTACACAGCAGAGGGTAACTTTGAACTTGTGATTCTCTCGTTCCCTACCTCTTGAGTATTAGGATTACAGACTAATGACTTGGGTTTTGTTGTTGTTGTTGTTTTTGTTTGTTTGTTTGTTTGTAATAAGCATCTTACTATATTGCCCTGGCTAGTCTCGAACTTCTGGACCCACTCAGCATTCCCAGGGTTTGGACTAGAGTCTCAGACCTCAGACTTTCTGACTGTTCTCTGGTGGAAGATTATCAAAGCTGGAGGAATATAATGACATCTCAGGACAGAGTCCATTTTCTTTGTTTGTACACAGTGCTGTCTGGATTCCTGGGTCTGTGACTGATTCTCATTATGCCTGGTCTGCTCACTGCCGTGCAATGCTTTGGTGACAGGGCAACCATTGTTTCTAGGTTAAACGATGTCACCCAACAGCCTATACCCAGAGGAGCATCAGGGAAGCCCTTTCGTCCCTCTGTCCTTGAAAGGTTCCACAGACCCAGAGCTATCCCATATGTGTATGAAGAAATAGAAAAGCGCCGGGCAGTGGGTTGGCTCACAGTATAAAGCACTTGCCACCAGTCCTGAATTGAATTCCTTGTCCCGCTGTGGTAGAAGGAGACAGCTGACTCCCACCTGTTGTCTTCTGCTTTCACGGGCATGCTGCAGTGTGTGCCACACCCCGGAAAATCATTTTTATCAGTGCACCTCACTTTCATCTCCCTTAACTCCTTAATCTGTTTTCCTTGTCAGTGTCACTAGGAGCAGGACTAGAGCCATTACTGTTGGTAACTTTGGAGCCTCAAGAAAATCAGGGGCGGGAGAGATAGCTCCACCTCTCAGAGCAGTGGCTGCACTTGCAGAGGAAGTCCTGAGCTCAGTCCTAGCACCCACAGGGTGGCTCACAACCATTGTGAACTCCAGTTCCAGAGGATCTGATGCTCTCTTCTGACCTCACAGGCACCGGCACACATGTGGTGAACAAACATACAAGCAAAACATTCATAATAAGTAAAATAGAAAAAAATACATTGACACCTTTAGAAACACACTTTCAGGCTGGAGAGATGGCTCAGCGGTTAAGAGCACTGACTGCTCTTCTGAAGGTCCTGAGTTCAATTCCCAGCAACCACATGGTGGCTCACAACCAACTGTAATGAGATCTGACACCCTCTTCTGGAGTGTCTGAAGACAGCTACAGTGTACTTACATATAAAATAAACAAATCTTTAAAAAAAGAAAAGAAAAGAAAAGAAAGAAACATACTTTCAGGACAATATGAAAGCAAGAGAGTAAAGATAATTAAAAATATCTAATACTCTCATCTGCCTCATCCGAACAGCTGATGCTGGGTTGCGACAGGGTCCTCACCCTGCACTGACTTGGGCTACAGTGGAGAGGGCAGTAGAGTCTTATCACAGACATAGACACCTCTCGTGTCAACTGTTGAGATGGGAGTTCAGACAAAGTGAGTCCACATCTGGTCTGAAGGCCTGTGGATGGTTCCGGGGGTGGGACATGCATATTGGCTGACAGGCAGGAATAACCTGGGAGTTGAAGTGGTCTCCTCAGAGTCTCTGCTGAGCCACAGCCACATCTACAGAAGCCGGATGGAGTTTGCTGGCTGGTCTGGAAGCTGAGAATTACAGCAGAAGGTCCTGGCTACTTTGTAGTGTTATGAAAATGTGCTGTATTCTTGTTTATAATTCTGGTTGGGTAGCCCAATACAATTGTTAACTTTATCAACCTGTATACTAAAATGAATGGATTTTATTAACAATCAAGTTAAGGCTCTATAAAGGTGGAGAAATGTTTCTTACGTCTTTGGTGTAGAGACTCCTGCCCCACTGCCTTCACCCACAGGGATGGGAGGGGGTGCCTCGGGGTTCGCATCTCGTCTCGAGGACCAGAACATTCTCACAGGCACGTGTTTCCTGTGTTTGTGTTTTAGTTTCCTTGCCTTTACAAAGAGACCAACTGCTTCTCTTTGCAGAAGGGTGATGTAGAGGCGTTCATAATTGGAAGGCTCTTTGGGACTGTTCTAGAGAAATAAATGATCCCCCTGTCTGTTGACCGAGGACACTACGGGCCAGACTGTGCCTGAAGTTAATTCTGCTCACTCTCCGGCTCCCAGTCATCACGGCGCCACTCCCCCGGATTAATCAATGCTTAAACCATAGCATTAATTCAGTTACACAAAACTTGAACCGATCACATCTGTGAGGCATCTATTCTGAATGAGGAGTTGACACATGCTCCGGGAGTCAAATGAAAGAAGGGAACGTTTGTCCCCTGTAAGCCCGATGCCATGCCAACAGCTCAGTCCCTCAAGTCTCGTGTTACCTAGAGCATTAAGACCAAATGTAGGAATCTGAGAGTTTTTTTTTTTTAAGAGTTTTGGCTTATACTGGTCATTCTTATGACTCTTGGCTAGAATGCCTCATTGTTTCACGGTGCACTGTGCATACCAAGGGCAAGTTTCCCGCATGGCCAGCCTTTCCGAGAAGCAACTTTTTAAAACAAGACTACTTTTCAAATTTCTAAAAATGTTTAGCCCAGTTTCCAGATTCTTATTGTTGTTACTATTATTATTTTTTAAAGATTTATTTTTATTTTGTGTATTTGAGTGTTTACCTGCTTATGTATGTACACCACACACACAGGGTGTTCAAGAAGGCCAGGAGAGAGGGTTGGATATCCTGGAACTGGAGTTTCAGGCAGTTGTGAGTCACCCAGTGTGGGTGGTGGGAATTGAACCCAGGTCCTACAGCAAGTTCTCTTAACCTCCCCATCTTCCTTCTTGCATTGTGTATTAGTGTGTGTATGTGTGTATTTGTGTGTATTTTGTCTGTATGTGTGTGTGTGGTGTGTGTGTGTATATATATGTGTCTATGTATGTGTGTGGTGTGTGTGTGTGTATATATATGTGTCTATGTATGTGTGTGGTGTGTGTGTGTGTGCGTGTGCCTGTGTACAGTGTGTATGATGTGTGTGTGTATAGTGTCTGTGTGTGTGTCTGTGTACTGTGTGGTGTGTGTGTGTGTGTTATGTGTATCACTGTGTGGTGTGTGTGTGTGTGTGTGTGTGTGTGTGTGTGTGGTATGTGTGTGTGTATGTATGGTGTCTGTATGTGTATGTCTGTATATGTGGTGTGTGTGTGTGTGTGTGTGTGTGTGTGTGTGTGTGTAATACATCCATACTCACAAAGGCCAGACAGTAGAGTATCCTCCTTTGCCACTCTCCATCTTGTTCGTTTGGAGCAGGTTCCCTCCCTGTACCTAGAGCTCATGTTTTGACACTGTCAGCCAGGAAGCTCCAGTCTCGGTTACGGGCCTGCATGGAATCACACTGGTCTTTACATCGGTGTTGGAATTGGAATTCCAATCCTCATACTTGAGCAACAAGATGTCTGCACCATCTTTTCATTTCTCAGATTTTCTTTATAACCATGGCTTGTACTACTAAATAGACAGGTTCCAGTCTCTGTCAAAACGGAGGACAGAAGCCCTGCTATTCTCCAAAGAAACATGCTAATAAAGCGTGGACACAAACCATGAACTGCCGTGTGAGATTCTGAACTGCACGTAGCCGGAGGAGGGTTGTGGGGAAAGACTAGAATTGCAAGATTAGTGAGCACTGCTAAATTTTCTGTTTGTTTTCTGCGGAAAGTTTAGACTCAAGACCGTCTGAAACCCAGAAACAGAGTTCAAGGACTAACGCTCACTCCCGATGCTTTGACATCGAAACACCTGATCTCCAGTAGAGGGCGCTGCAGCCTCGCAGGGAGGAGCTGACCCTTCTGGCCATTTTTTTCCTCTCGATAGTCCCAGCAAAACCTCAGGCTCGGATTTTAGCCTAAGGGACTGGAAAAGGGGAATTCAGAGAATTAGAGCTAAAGAATTAGAGGGGATAAAGAGCGAAGCCCAAGAAAATATATTTGAACAAATAAAAGCTAAACTCTCCCAATTTGGGCAAACAAAACCAAAACAAAACACCTCCATGACTCCTCAATCTTTAGCTTCAAGAGATTGAATCCAAAGGAACCCATATCCAGACCCGGTGCTTAGCGTGGAAAAGGCCAGAGTGCTGAAAGCTGCTGGATCTGCAGGACACACGGACAAACCCTGGCAGAGGTGGGCTAGAAAACAGACACACATGGGTGTGGTGATGACATTTTCCTCTCTGGATAATCAAAGAAACCCGCAAGAGAATCCAGAGGAAGTCATTGATATATATATATCTATCTATCTATCTATCTATCTATATATATATATATATAGATATATATATATATATAGATATATATATAGATATATATATAAAATGTGACCAGATCGAAGATTAACAGGGACTCTTTTCAAGTATATATGGAATAAACCACTCCCGTTTTTCCTGGAGGAACCAGAGATGTAGCCGAGTGGGTGGAATGGTTGCCTAGCGTGCTTGGAACTCTAGGTTCAATTCTCAGCAAGGAATACGTCTGGGCACCTTGGTCCGTGCTGGGATTCCAGCACTTGGGAGATGGAGGTCGGAAGATCAGAAATTCAAGGCCACCTTCAACTGTTTAACAAGCTCAGAGCTAGCCTAAGCTACAAGACCCTTTGTCTTTAACAGATGGGGTGGTGGCAGGGATCCAGATGGCTCTTTCAAACCTAATGAATTGATGGTACCGGTTCCATGTGGCAGAAGAACAGAACCGACTTCCACAAGTTGTCACAATGTACACTATGACATGACCATCTCTCCCAGTAAATAAATAAATAAATAAATAAATATAGTTCATAAATTCCCAGAATTAATGAATTTAGCAAGGATGTAGGGCCTATAAATGCCACCAAACCAATCCATGCTAACAATGAACAACCTGAAACTAAAGTTCAAATCTCAATAGCATTTGCAGTAATCCCTCCCCCCCGACACGCACACATAAAACACTTAGATATTAACCTGTTGGGCAGTGGTGGTGCATGCCTTTAGTCTGAGCACTTGGGAGGCAGAGGCAGGCGGATTTCTGAGTTCGAGGCCAGCCTGGTCTACAGAATGAGTTCCAGAACAGCCAGGGCTACAGAGAGAAACCTTGTCTCAAAAACAAACAAACAAAAAACCACTTAGATATTAAACACATGTGTGTTTGCTAAAGGCTGATGAATGGAATACCAGAAACCTTCTTTAGAATGAGAGATATACAAGGTTTGTGACTCAATACAGTAAATATATCAGTCTCCCCAAACTAATTTACACACAGATTATGACGTCAAATAAAATTCCAGGGTAGATTTTAAAAACAGATCCAGATGAGCTGATACTGAGATTTATCTGAAAGGTAAAGGAGCCAGGACAACCAAGAAGCTTTTGAAAGGGAAGACTGGAAGCTGGAGGAACACCTGACCTACTCTAAAGTCACACAGTGGAGACAGGTGGTACTGACAAACTGATGTTCTAAGACACGGCACAAGGCAGAGTCCAGCAGCAGGCCACCCGATAAGGAAGGATTATGTCTCAATAAATAGTATTAGAATAATCAAACATTGGGGCTGGAGAGATGGCTCAGCGGTTAAGAGCACTGACTACTTTTCCAAAGGTCCTGAGTTCAAATCCCAGCAACTACATGGTAGCTCACAATCATCTGTAATGGGATCCGATGCCTTCTGGAGTGCCTGAAGACAGCAACAGTGTACTCATATAAATAATAAAATAAATCTTTTTAAAAAATCAAACATCAATATGAGAAAAAAATGATCCTCAATATAGACCCCATACTGCCCAAAAATTAACCCGAAGCAGATTATATACCTAAATATAACTTTTAAGGCAAAATACAGGGAAAGGTTCTCTTTTTTTGCCCTCATAGTTTGGGTTTTGACAGGGATCTGAGACGTGACACCAAAAATACAACCCACGAAAGAAAAAACAAAAACTGCTCAACAGAGTGAAAACCTTTCGCTGTATAACAGACACTAAGAGAAGGAAAGGGCGTGCTAGAAATGGAGAAAATATTTGCAAATAGAACAACTGACAAAGAACCTTCATCTGGAATATATTAAGAATTTTATTGTGAGACAGGGTTTATGTTGCCCTGGCTGCCAGGTTCTCACTCTGTAGACCAGACTGGCCTCGAACTCACAGAGTTCTGCTTGCCTCTGCCTCCTAAGTGCTGGGGTTAGAGGTATGGAGGAACAAAGTTATCTTGTGTCCTGATTGGAAGTGTGTGTGTGTGTGTGTGTGTGTGTGTGTGTGTGTGTGTGTGTGTGTGTAAGGGGTTGAGATACGCTACACATACATAGAGTAAAATTCATAGAAATGAGCATATACAACCAAATGTCCTACTGTGTGCTAATATAAAAACAAATTAGAGCAATCCCAGTACTGGAGAGGCTGAGGCAGGAGACTTGCAGCAAGTTCTAGGGTAGGCAGAGCTGCACTCAGAGAGACTCTGTCTCTCTAAAATAAAGTAAAATAATAAAATAGGTGAAATGAAAGAAAATAAACACCAGGAAATGTTTTAAGTTAAATGTTCATCGTACCAGATTTGCTCATTGAAGTCCATTTACTGCTATGGAACCCGCACCGAGTGCGTCTGCCCTTTGTCCCCTGGGCCAGCAGCATTCCTGACACTCTGGAGTTGGTGCAACGGCCTCGATGGTTCAAGACCCACATCTGAATCAAAGTCTGCCTTTAACCTCATCCCACATGGTACTCTCACATTTTGTCTTCTTAGACGCTTACTTCAGGGTGATGTACAGTGAGGGTCAGCTCTGACACTAGTCTATTGAGAAGCCACTGAGATGTGTCTCTAAGTAAGTGTGAAGAGACTTTGTTGTCTGGAATTTTGGCATCTCTCTGTCAGTATGTGACCAGTCTCAATATGTTGTCATGGCTGGCCTGGAATTCACCATGTAGACCAGGCTAGTCTCAAATTCCTTTTTTTTTTTAGTAATTTATTTTTATTTTATGTACATTAGTGTTTTACCTACATGTGTGTCTGTTGGATACCCTGGAACTGGAGTTACAGGCAGTTGGGAGCTGTCATGTGAGTGCCGGGAATTGAACTCGGGTCCTCAGGAAAAGCAGCCAGCTCTCTCTCCAGCCTCTAGTCTCAAACTCTTAAGAGACTCACCTACCTCAGCCTCTCTAGTGCTGAGATTAAAAGCATGTGCCACCATACCTGACTAGGTCCCTGGTAAGCAAATTCAAGAAGGGAGTTTTAGAGGAAATGGTGAATTCCAGCCCCGAATTAACTGTCAAAACCATAGGCTACCATTGATCCTGAAGCTATAAAAAACTAAATGTACTTGCTATGAAGACCTAAACTTAACTCAGCAGCTGAAAGCAACAGGCTTCCAAGGGGTCTACCCACTTCCCTTCCTCCTCAAAGTGTCAAACTAACCTCCATCCCAGGCTTTCTCACATTTGGCGTCTTTTACCTCTGAGATGAATCTGCTGCCGCCTGACACGGTGTAGAGCCAGCAAATGCCACAGCCCTCCTCCTCCCTGGGCTCTGCGGCTGAGGTCACCACCTGGTTCTGAACCCTCGGGGTCTCTGCCTTTTATATACCAAGTGGGAGAGTTACAAGAACGCCTGGGCCTGTCAAGGTTACAGGTAACCAATTAGCAGCAGATTGCGGAGATGACAAGGTGGCCTTATTCCTGATGAAAAATAGTCCCCATTCCCTGATCCCACTGCCCACCAGGCGAGCTTCAACCCTGGCAGGCCTGCAGAGGTCATGACTTGGCTGGATGTGGAGCTGATGTTCAGAACATGGTGTGGATTATGTGTGAACAGGAATCCTCACAGTGGCAGGCAAAGCTGCCTCGACTCTAGGGGTACAGGAGCTCTGGCTGTCATGCTGAGCTACAGTTTGGGGTCACCTTACAGGATGACTTACAGAGCCATGGTGTTCTTTGAAAGCCCTTAATCCATGGACTGCAGGGCGATGACACTTCAAGATCTGCATAGTTGTCCCCCAGTGTGAGCAGGACTGGCCACCAACGGTCGTCTCCCAGTCAAATGAGCCAAAGCAAGAAGAGTCTCTTGGTTGAAATTGTTCTTCGTGGCTTTCCAGTTTGTTAAGATTTATTTTATTTTTATTGATGTGTATGGGTCTGTGTGAGTGAATACGGCCAGTGCTCAGGTCTCCTCTGAGGCCAGAAAAGGACCTTTAACCCCAGGGGTACTGAAGTTGGCATAGATGCTGGGACCTGAATTCAGGTCCTGCACAGGAGCTGCGAGCGCTTGTGACCGCTGAGTCATCCTACCCCAGCCCTTCTTCATGCCTTTCCAAGGAGCACATTGCTTGTGTGTTTGAGCTGAATATCTTAGATATTCTTGTCTGAGAATAAACCCAGCTTGGATTATTATCAAACCATGATTATGTTTCTGAACATGCTTATGAAGGTGTAAGAGTAGTGGCGCACCAATTATCATGGAATGTCAAAACAGGACAAAATACTGGAGATGCTAGCTAGCTTGTGTTTGGTATATGATACGCACTGGGTTCAAGCCTCAGCACCTGCCAGGCAGTGGTGGAGGCTTCAATCCCAGCGCTTGGGAGGCAGAGGCAGGCAGATTTCTGAGTTCGAGGCCAGCCTGGTCTACAGAGTGAGTTCCAGGATAGTCAGGGCTACACAGAGAAACCCTGTCTCAAAAAAACAAAACAAAGCAAAACAACAAAAAAAAGAGTCTCACCACAGCCGGGAGGTGGTGGCGCATGCTTTTAATCCCAGCACTTGGGAGGCAGAGGCAGGCGGATTTCTGAGTTTGAGGCCAACCTGGTCTACAGAACAAGTTCTAGGACAATCAGGACTATGCAGAGAAACCCTGTCTCGAAACCCTGACTATGCAGGACTATGCAGGACTATGCAGAGAAACCCTGTCTCGCCACTTAAATAAATATTAAGTAGATAAATCAACTTGCTCACTCTAGGTGGGTTTTCTTCCTCCTCTTCCTCTTCTTCTTCTTCTCCTTCTCCTTCTTCTTCCTCTTCTTCTAGATTTATTTATCTTATGTATATGAGTACAATTATAGCTGTCTTCAGACACATGAGAAGAGGGCGTCAGATCTCATTACAGATGGTCATGAGCCACCATGTGGTTGCTGAGAATTGAACTCGGGGCCTCTGGAAGAGCATTCAGTGCTCTTAACCGCTGAGCCATTTCTCCAGCTCCTCCTCCTCCTCCTCCTTCTCCTCTTCCTTCTCCTCCTCCTTCTTCTTCAGCAGAACTTTTCCCCTAATTGATTTGATAATAAATATGACAAGAAGCCAATCACTGGGCAAGGAGGAGGCAGGCCTTCTAGGTCCAAGAGAGGAAGAGGGAATGCAGGAGAAAGGGATGCCTCTTTTTGGACAGAGAGGCAGGAGTGAAGCAGGCAAAATGTAGACCGGGGGCTGTTGGATCTGGTGACAGAATCCGCCACTGGAGGATTTCTAACATAGAATAGTTGATGAGTTTAGGATGATAGATTCCATGCCAAGTGGTTGTGTTACCTGTTGATTCGAAACTAAGATTGTCTGGTGTTTTCCATTTTTCGGAGACTCAGGTGGGAGAGAAAGAGCGTAGCTGAGGTGGAATTCGGCCAGGATATGGGACAGGAAGATTAGGCAAGGACTGAGCTCCAGGGGAAAGGGAACCACTGCAGAGCAGAGTGCGGGCTGTCAAGAGCACACCCACAGCTGCCCTCACGGACCAAGAGCGCTATCTCGGAGCTCTGGAGAGGCAGAGCCAGCATTGGTGGAAGAGGCGTTGGCTAGGGGAACCATGTGGTCTCTGTCCCGGGCTATGTACCAGGCTGGGACCAGGCTGAGACCTCCGGCTGGTGCCAAGCTGGACATAGCTTGGATTGCTTTTGAATTATTACACTCAGCATGCATTGATGTCAGATTCCCCTGGAACGGGGGCTGCAGACAGTTGTGAGCTGCCGTAAAGGTGCTGGGGATTGAACCCGGGTCCTCTGGAAGAGTAGCCCGTGCTCTTGATCACTGAGCCATCTCTCCAGCCGCTTATTGTTCTTCTGGTGATGAACATCTCATACAAACAAAAGGATGGGGTAAAATGGTAGTGAGATGTTTGTGGAGTGTGATTTTGAGGTTTTCGTTTGTTTTGTTTTGAGACACAATCTTAGTGTGTACTCCTGCTGTCATGGTTCTTGTTCTACTCCTGTGAAGAGACACCATGGCCAAGGCAACTCTCATAAAATAATGCAGACTCGCTTACAGCTTCAGAGGTCATCATAGCAGGAAGCACACAACCATGGTACCAGAAGCAGCTGAAGCTTTACATCCTGATCTGCAGGCAGATGGAGAAAGTCACAGACAGACAGACAGACAGACAGACAGGCAGACAGACTGACTGACTGACTGACTGATTGAAACCAGCATGAGCTTTTGAAACCTCAAAGCAAATGACACCCAATGACACACTTCTTTCAATAAGACCACAGCTCCTAATCCTTCCCAAATGGTTTCACTCCCTGGTCACAGAACATTCAAATCTATGAGCTTATGGAAGCCATTCTCATTCCATTCACCACCTTTGGGTCTTGTTTTGAAAGAGGGTCTCTCTCTGCAGGCCAGGCTCCCCTGGAACTCACTCCAGAGGCTGGGCTGGCCTCAAGCCAAACTTTCTGCCTCAGTCTCCCAAGTTCTAGGATTACAGGTATAAACTGCTAATCCTGGCTTTTCTATTTGTTTCCTTTCTTGAAACTGAGTTGCTATGGTGCTCACGTTAGACTATAACTCCTGGGTGCAAGTGATCTCCTGTCTCAGCCTCCTGCACAGAAGGGACTTCAGGGAGCACTTCTGGGGAGCACCTCTGTTCCCAGCTGGGATTTGGAGCACCTATTCCCTTTATGAAAATCCACCGTGAAACTGAACATTTTTCACTTGGACTTGGAGAGGTGGCTCACTGGTTAAAAGCAGTAGTTGTTCTTGAAGAGGACCTGGTGGCTCACAACCATCTGTAACTTAAGATCTAGGGGACCAAAGCCCTCTTCTGACTTCTACAGGTTCTAGGCATGCATATGATGCACATAGTACATGCAAGCAAAACATTAGTACATACAAAATATAATATAAATAGCAAAAAAAAAAAATAAAGTTGGAAGATTCCTGGGAAAGGCTCGTGCCGGCTGTCTTTGGACGACTGTCAGGTTCTTCAAATCCAACGAAGCCTTTAGCAAGCTATCTAAACACATGTTTATAAAGCTCAACATAATCGTTGCTCCTCCCCTGAGCTCATAAGACATTGGAAGAAAGCTACTTGACCCACCGATGTGGGGTGTCATAGCCTCCATTCTGGGTTTACTTTAAGGAGTATGCATTTATGATTGTCCCATATTTATTGTGTTTTAGATCAAAATTTCCTCAATTTCCCAATCTTCATTTTATATTCAAAGTCTCTTTCATAGATGGAAATTTCTACAAGGGTCTTCACAATCAGGATGAAGCACAGTACAGTTTACTCTAAATTTTTTTTAAAAAAATGTACGGGGTGGACGTATGGATGCATATGTGTGTGTGTCTATCCAGAGCTACTCGCCGGACCTGTTTATTCTCCATGCTTTGGGGCTTTCATTTGCATTGGGAGAAGTAAGAGATACTTAGGGCAAGGCGCTTTCTGCTCTCACACAGTTCTATTCATATTGCTGACTGGGAACTTGAAAGAGCAGTTACAAATCTCACAGCCTAGGAGGGGCCCGGGGAATGACAGGGCAGACTGTTTGCCCGATTTAGCAAGCCTCCACCCATGTTTGTGGCTTTCGTTTTGCAAAAAAAAAAAAAAATTATATTTGTCACTTTTTCAACTTCACTTCCAGTTGCTCCACTTGACTCAAACTCTTCACTAGTGGGAACTCTAGTTCTTCCTGAGTGACAAGACCTTCAGAGAGAGGGAAGGAACATGCTCCATGCTGCAGCCTAGGCCTGGACCCCTCTGAAGCAGGAGCCCCTCCCAGGCAGTGTCCTGGACAGAAAAATGTAGTCCACTTTCCTGGTTGTGGGATTCGTTCTAGGAAAGACCTAAACAGGAGGTGACACAGGAGATGTCCAGCCCGGAGCACTTAGGACACAGGAGATGTCCAGCCGGAGCACTTAGGACACAGGAGATGTCCAGCCCAGAGCACTTATTACGCGGGAGATGTCCAGCCCGGAGCATTTAGGACACAGGAGATGTCCAGCTGGAGCATTTAGGACACAGGAGATGTCCAGCTGGAGCACTTAGTACTCAGGAGATGTCCAGCCCGGAGCACTTAGGACACAGGAGATGTCCAGCCCGGAGCACTTAGAACACGGGAGATGTCCAGCCCGGAGCACTTAGGACACGGGAGATGTCCAGCCCGGAGCACTTAGGACACAGGAGATGTCCAGCTGGAGCATTTAGGACACAGGAGATGTCCAGCCCAGAGCACTTAGGACACAGGAGATGTCCAGCCCAGAACACTTAGGACGCGGGAGATGTCCAGCTCGGAGCATTTAGGACACAGGAGATGTCCAGCTGGAGCATTTAGGACACAGGAGATGTCCAGCTGGAGCACTTAGTACTCAGGAGATGTCCAGCCCGGAGCACTTAAGACACAGGAGATGTCCAGCTGGAGCACTTAGGACACAGGAGATGTCCAACTGAAGCACTTAGGACACAGGAGATGTCCAGCTGAAGCATTTAGGACACAGGAGATGTCCAGCTGGAGCACTTAGGACACAGGAGATGTCCAGCTGGAGGGAGCACTTAGGACACAGGAGATGTCCAGCCCGGAGCACTTAGGACACAGGAGATGTCCAGCCCGGAGCACTTAGGACACGGGAGATGTCCAGCCCGGAGCACTTAGGACACAGGAGATGTCCAGTCCGGAGCACTTAGGACACAGGAGATGTTCAGCTGGAGCACTTAGGACACAGGAGATGTCCAGCCCGGAGCACTTAGGACACAGGAGATGTCCAGCTGGAGCACTTAGGACACAGGAGATGTCCATCCCGGAGCACTTAGGACACAGGAGATGTCCAGCTGAAGCACTTAGGACACAGGAGATGTCCAGCTGGAGCATTTAGGACACAGGAGATGTCCAGCTGAAGCACTTAGGACACAGGAGATGTCCAGCTGGAGCATTTAGGACACAGGAGATGTCCAGCTGAAGCACTTAGGACACAGGAGATGTCCAGCTGGAGCACTTAGGACACAGGAGATGTCCAGTTGGAGCACTTAGGACACAGGAGATGTCCATCCTGGAGCACTTAGGACACAGGAGATGTCCAGCTGAAGCACTTAGGACACAGGAGATGTCCAGCTGGAGCATTTAGGACACAGGAGATGTCCAGCTGGAGCATTTAGGACACAGGAGATGTCCAGCTGAAGCACTTAGGACACAGGAGATGTCCAGCTGGAGCACTTAGGACACAGGAGATGTCCAGCTGGAGCACTTAGGACACAGGAGATGTCCAGCCCGGAGCACTTAGGACACAGGAGATGTCCAGCCCGGAGCACTTAGGACACAGGAGATGTCCAGCCCGGAGCACTTAGGACACAGGAGATGTCCAGCCCGGAGCACTTAGGACACAGGAGATGTCCAGCCCGGAGCACTTAGGACACAGGAGATGTCCAGCCCGGAGCACTTAGGACACAGGAGATGTCCAGCCCGGAGCACTTAGGACACAGGAGATGTCGAGCTGGAGCATTTAGGAGCTGGGGCAGATTTTCTTCACTGTTCCTTCACTGCCTTGAGCTCAGAAGTCTCTGGCTGATGTGGAAATTTTAGGATGGGAACTGCTTGAGATCTCCCTTCCCCCCAAAATAGAGCCAGGCTTGGGGGACTTGTATCTATATTCCCAGCTCTCTAGTTACTGAGGCAGGAGGATTGCTAAGATTTTGAGGCCATCCTGTACTACAGAGTGAGACATTAATACAAATAAATGAAAAACCAGGGATGATGCTATAACTCAGTAGAAAAAGTCCTTCCCTAGCTAACTGGAAGCCCTGTGTTCCATTCCCAGCAGCACACAAACCAAGGTCTGGTGGAACATCCTTGTAATCTCAGGAACTGGGAGGTGAAGGCGGGGGGATCAGAAGTTCAAGGTAATCTTCAGCAATGTAGCATATTTTGGACCATCCTGGGCTAGAATCTCTTGAAATTAAAATAAATACCATATAAAAAAAATCAAAATTTCAGGGCCAAAGAGATGGCTCAGTGGTTAAGAGTACTGATTGCTCTTCTGAAGGTCCTGAGTTCAATTCCCAGCAACCACATGGTGACTCACAACCATCCGTAATGAGATCAGATGCCCTCTTCTGGTGTGTCTGAAGACAGCTACAGTGTACTTACATATGAAAATAAATAAATAAATCTTTTTTAAAAAAATCAAAATTTCATAACAAAAAACTACATACACATGTTTGGAGCCGTCTTCTCTCTCCCTGGTATTTTCTGTGCTGCCACATGCCTTCTGGATTGGAAGTGTTGTATAAGGCCACAGTGAGAGCTAACACATGACAGTAACTGGCAGATTCTAAAGGAAGACAGATCCATGTGGTTAAACCCATCGCTAGGCTTCAGAATGACAAGCCCCAGAGGCCCCAGTCTTAGGAATTCATGTGTAGTGTGAAAATTAATTTCCTTCATGGTTTAATGCAGTTAAGGTGTTTTTTAATACACACTGTTTTCTGGGAATATAATCTATTCATCTATTCTTTTTTTTTTTTTTTTGGTTTTTTCGAGACAGGGTTTCTCTGTGTAGCCCTGGCTGTCCTGGAACTCACTTTGTAGACCAGGCTGGCCTCGAACTCAGAAATCCTCCTGCCTCTGCCTCCCAAGTGCTGGGATTAAAGGCGTGCGCCACCACCGCCCGGCTCATCTATTCTTTATTTCTGTTTTCTGTTTGGATTCCTCCCTATCCCCATCCCCTCTCCTTGTTCTGGTGAGATTTCTGCTCTTAAAAGAGACCTCTCTGGAAAGAGCCTATCTGTACTTTTCTATTTTCCTCCTGTCAATAGGTAAACCACATTAATTAGTTCTACAGCTATAATAACAGTAGGCTACTGCTTCTTTGTACAACGGGGACAATTAAGCCAGTGAGACACTTCAGTGTGGAAAGGCGCTTGTCTTGAAGACTGACAACCTGAGTTCAGTTCTGGGACCCACATGATAGACAGAGAGAACTGACTCCTGCAAGTTGTCTTTTGGCCTCCACATGTGTGCTGTGATGTGTGCATCCACACAGGTACACACACATACAAAGAAATAAATTTAATAAAATTTGGGATTAGAGAGAGATGTTTCAGCAGAAAAGAGCACTGGCTGCTCTTCTAGATGATCTGGGTTTGATTCCCAGTGCCTACAAGTGTATCTCCAGTTTCAGAGGAGCCAATGACCTCTTCTGGCCTCCATTGGCACTGAACACACGTAGTACACAGACACTCATGCAGACAAAACACTCATACACGTAAAAAATAATTTTTAAAAAGAATGTTACTTAAAAAGTAATGACATTTTAAAATAGGCATAGTAAATCTGTGCAAAGATCAGACAGCTATAAAAATAGTAGTTCACTGCTTTTTACTATTGTTGTAGGTAATAACTAACAATTCCTGGGAATTGAACTCAGGACCTTCGGAAGAGCAGTCAGTGCTCTTAACTGCTGAACCATCTCTCCAGCCCCAGACTGGAGTCTTTAATCTAATAGAGAGTCCCGTACTTAGAATTGGCCTCCTTTTAGAAGCCACAATGGATTTCTGTGCCTCTGCTCTTGTACGTTTTAATGCTACCTGTCCCTGATGATAGCATGCCCAAGGAAAGGGACTGAGACTTCATGGAGTGTTTGGGGGGTACCAGACAAGATAAGGAAAGACAACCGCTCAAGGCCAGACTCCAGACAGGATATCCCTTGGACTGGGGTCTCAGGCAGGGAGAGCTAGGAGCACACACAGGCTCTGTCCTGGACTTATCTGTTTGAAGTTTTTCTTTTGGGAGTAGATTCACAAGGAGTGAGTGGCAAAGAAAGAAAGGCTCGGGAGGCCGGAGCACACTCTTCCTCAGGTTCCCCAGCTTCAACACCACACATAACTAACAGGAGTGCTTTGTCAAGACCAGAACGGTGACACCGGTGTCACACACAGAGCTGCTTCTTCTTCAGGTCTCACTGGTTCCACGTGCTCTTCCCAGCATGCCTGGCAACCACGCTTTCTCCTTTGTCTGCACTTTTGCCATTTCAAGAAGGCTGCATAACTGGAGTCACACAGCATGCGGTCTTCTGAGGTTGGCCCTCAGCATCATCCATTCCCTGGGCAGCCGACTTTCTCAATGCTGACTGTAGCCAGGCGGTGGTGGCGCACGCCTTTAATCCCAGCACTTGGGAGGCAGAGGCAGGAGGATTTCTGAGTTTGAAGCCAGCCTGGTCTACAAAGTGAGTTCCAGGACAGCCAGGGCTACACAGAAAAACCCTGTCTCGAAAAACCAAAAAAAAAAAAAATGCTGACTGCATGGTGAGCTTCGCCATGGTTTAACCATCCACTCATGGAAGTGCATTCTGGATGTTTCTGGTTCAGAGCTATTACCAATAGAGCTGCAGGGGACATTCAAATCCAGATCTCTGTGTGTGTGTCATCCCTCGAGGATGCCAGTCACATTGGTAAGCATATGCTGAAGTTTTTAGGAAGCTGCAAACCCTCCTCCAGAGTGCCTACATTGGGCCTAGTTAGTGTCTTTTTCTTTTTTTCCTAAAGAAGAAAATTTTGGAGACAGGGTCTCACTTTAAACCAATTATGAGTCTTTTCATTAACTGCTGGCAACTGCAAAAAGAACTTCCTCTGGCCAAGGTTGAGGGCAGCACAGAGTTGTGGGTATAAACAAATATTAAAAAGACAGTTTGACAGCATGTCCATCTAGCAAGACAACAGTATTGGACATATTGGACGTCTTCCACCAGTACATCCCAGGGTCAATGATCTCTTGAGTCATGGACTTTGATCAGGTTTGCAGTATCAGGCATGAATTTTCTCCTGTGGAGCTGGTCTCAAATCCAAGCCAAAAGCTACTGGTTACCTCTGCAATCCTTGTCCCGTGATTACATCATCAGACCCATTATGCCTCGTAGGCGGCCATTCAAAAATCTGTTTTGATTTGAAATAATTTTACACTTAAGAGAAATCCTCTCCCTTCCTTCCCTTTCTCTCTCTCCCCCTGTCCTTTCACCTTACTTCCCTTTTCATTCATGACACTGACATTTTAAAGGCTTCAGGCCAGTGTTTTTAGAGTGCTTCTCAAACTGCTTACACTTGATGCATCCTCATGGTCAGAATCAGGTTAGTGGGGGACTTTGGCTATCAGTACCAAGGAGGTACATTGTTCTGGCTCCGATATCTTAGCATGGGGGTTCTGGTTTGTTGTCTGTTTCTGTGATAAACACCATGAACAAAAGCAACTTGGGGAGGGAAGGGTTTATTTCATCTAATGCTTTCAGGCAACCACTATCACTTAGGGAAGTCAGTGCAGAATCTCAAAGCAGGAACCTGAAGGCAGGAACTGAAGCAGAAACCACAGAAGGGTGCTCCTTACTGGCCTGCTCTCCATGGCCTGCTCAGACTGATCCAGGGCCACCTGCAGGAGATAGCATCACCCACAGTGGGCTGGGCCCCCCCACATCAGTCAGTAAGCAAGAGAATGTCCCCCAGATGCTCACAGGTCAGTATAATGGAGGTAATTCCTCAACTGAGGTTCCCTCTTTGCAGGTGACTCTAGTTTGTATTAAGTTGACAGAAGCTAAGCTTCACAGTGGAGTACAAGACAGTCATTTGTTCTGGTTCTGATGAAGTGACACAGCACCTGATGGTTTCTATGGAAAAGTTGCCATTTCTGCCTCTAATTACTAAGTACTTAGCAGGGTGATCTTGAGAGACTCAGCAAGTATCTCAATTGGGCCTCATTAAACTTGCTGCCTCTAGGTTTTTTGGTTGGTTGGTTTGGTGATTTTTTTTTTTTTTCTTTTCTTTTCTTTCTTTCTTTTTTTTTTTTTTTTGAGACAGCGTTTCTCTGTGTAGCCTTGGCTGTCCTGGGACTCTCTCTGTAGACTAGGCTAGCCCTGAATTTACAGAGATCCTTTAGCCTCTGCCTCCTGAGTGCTGGGATTAAAAGCACGTGCCACCATACCCTGCTCTCTATGTTTTGAGGCAGGGTCTCTCGCTGAACCTGAGCTCATTGATTTGTCAAGACTAGCTGGCTAGCAAGCTTCAGGATCTTCCTGTCTCTGCCTCTGCAAGCACTGGGATTACAGGTGTGTGTGTGTGTGTGTGTGAAGGCCAGCTTTTGTACATAGGATCCACGTTCATGTACTTATGTCTACATGGGACTGAGCTATCTCTCCATTAGGTGATACCGTAAGTACAAAAGAGTTTCTTCTATCAATACTGTATCCCTCTCTCTGAACAGCTAACTAGTTATTATGAACACTATTTTACTTAGTGCATTATAATTACTGTCACCTTTTGTTCTGATGTTCAACGTGTCCCAGATGTGGCCTGTGAGAGCCACTCATGCTGGCTCCCTTCTCTAGGTTCTTTGATGTATTTCCATTGAACAGTTTCTTTCAGCAGGAGATGCTCCAATTTCCTCTTTCATGCCCTACACAGACCCAGTCATCAGCCATTTCTCCAAGGAGAAAATGTGTTGCTGAATCTATCTTGGTGCTTGACTTGTCGACTTCAGTGGAGGAGTGTGTCGTGGTTTGCAGCTCCTGTGTCCTCTGTCTCCTCTGTTTTCAAATGAGAGTCATGGGGGCAATGTAGAGTTTTGTGATGCCCTGTTAGTTTCTAGTCACTTGTACTCAACTTCTTAGATGTGGGGACCTCAGAGTTCCAAGGACTCTCTTCTCAGAGTCTGCCCAACTGCAAAAGGCTAGGTAGCTGACACGGTCCTTGGAGACGGGGGAGGGAGCAGATGCCACAGTCTTTCGACATGCTCACCAAAAAGGCCATTTGGAAATAAAGCTGCTTTGGCTGCCAGCAGAGCTCCCGTCTCAGAGAGGACCCTGGCAGATGGCGACGCGCCTGTTATGACGGGCACATCCCTGCCGTTGCTCTTCCTTCTTAGAAATAAAGGGTTTATTCAGCTACAATTTGTTACCATGGGTTGTCCCAAAATGATGAAGGAAAATTCAAGAGACTGCCAGGGACCAGTTGGATTTGAAACATTTGCATTCAGCACAGCAGATGCTCTTGGCTACAAAGAAGAGTTTTTAGATGTGAAGGCAGCAGGGGAAGAGAAATAAATAGTAGGACAGAGGACTGTCCCATGGGAGATGACAACTAGGCTCAAAAACTCTCCACCAAATAGGCCAAGCAAAACACAGCCAGTGAGAGAGGCCTGCGTCCGGTATGCTAACCATCAAGAGTAGATTCCGGGAAAGCGGCAACCTGGTTCAACCAACGACTCACGGATGAGACTGAGTCGTTTGTAAGGAAGGACTGAGTCTGTAGACAGAATGCAAGCTAAGCTCATGTGGTACTGGCCACAGGGTCCAGCCCAGTCTGCGGATGCAGCAGAGTCCAGGAAGGTCTATCTCTGACTTTTGTAGTGGGACTGGGAAAGCCCCTCATTAGAGGAGATGCAACAGCTGACTCTTAGCAGTGCTTAGATCCTTCATAGGCAACTTCAAAACCCACCAGGCATAGACTGGGCAGAAAGGGGGCAACGCCTCTCTTCAGCGGATCTTAGCTGCTTAGCAATGTTGTTCTTTTCTTGGGCAGGGACTCTGGTAGCCCAGTCTGGCTTCGAACTTGGGGTTGTAGCCAAGAATACCCTTGAACTTCTGATCTTCCTGCCTCTACCTCTAGAGCGCTGGGATTATGGGCATGTGTCACTAAGAAGGTTTTCTGCACGCCAGGCAAGTGCTCAACCAACTGAGCTATATCCCCAGTCCTGGTAACGTCACTTTTGTGACAACTGAAGTGATTACATGGGCCCTCACGGCATCCCCAGCCTTTACTTGGCTGCTGTTTTGGGGAAAAGCTGACCAAAGTAGGAAAGACTTTCCCAAGACTGGGTGCACAGGTCTTCCCAGTGAGTAACAACAGTCCTTTCTACTGTTCCACGGAGTGGGTGCTATTTCCTCCAGGACCCCATGATGTTTTAGATAGGACTCACCAGTCGTTCGTTTCTTCATAGTCAGAGAGGGTGTGAAATACGTAGAATGGTATCTATGAAATAAGTGATAGACGAGTAGGGAGGGAGACAGTGTGTTTTCATGTAGGCCTAGGAGGCAGGATGATCTGTCTGTGAAATGTCTCCCTCAGAACTCATGTTCTGAACACTTACTGTTCTCCTGCTACTTTGAGATTTGAGGAGGGTGTGGCAACTTCAGGAGGTGGGACCTAGCTGGCAGAAATTAGTCACCAGGGGACACTGCCATAAACTCTGCTATGCCTTTCCTGCCATGTGGACTTCAAATCACAAGCCAGGGCCAGTGAGACAGCTCCGTGACAAAGGCAGTTGATAACCCACTTCAAACCATGAGACACACAGTGGGAGGAGAGGCCCAACTGAGTTGTCGTCAGACCTGAGGCATGTATGCTCCCCACACACTAAAATAAATCAATAACTGGATAAATAAACAAGTGTCAAAAAAATCACAGGCCCAAATGAATCTTTTTAGTCTGCGGTAGATGATTTGATCAAGCACTGTGGAGGTGACTTATATCCTGCAACTGTGGAAAGGGCAATGAGTGTGGAGGCCTGTGGAGGGGAACAGGCTCAAGAGGGCCTCTCAGGTAGGGCTTGACAGAGAGCCAAGACAGTAGGACTGACCTATGTACTCCATTTCCTGTATACTCAAGACCCTGCCACACAGTTGTGGGACCTGGGGATTCTGTAAGAAGGTGACTTGATAATGACCTTCCTCTGGCCACTGCCTCTGAGTGGTATAAGATGAGGACCACTGCATGGTGTATGAAACTGTAGGGAAGGGACTGGAGAGATGACTCAGTGATTAAGAACACTGGCTGCTCTTCCAGAGGTCCTAAGTTCAATTCCCAGCAACCACATGGTAGCTCACAACCGTCTGTAACGGGGTCTGATGCCCTCTTCTGGCATGCAGGTATACACGCAGATAGAACACTCATATATGTAAATAAATAAAAATAAATCTTAAAAAAAAAAAGAAAAGAGAAGAAACTGTAGGCCCAGGCTCCTGGTGACTTGTCTTGAAGGATCCCATTGAAATTGACAAATGACAAGAGTTGCCAAACTGATGGGGCTGAACTTGTGTGACTCTTGTCCTGACCTTTTTCAAGTCCTCTATAAATCTGATCCATATTCTATTACCTTTGGATAAGCAGCCTCTGCCTGGATACTGAGGTAGACACAGCTAGTAAGCTGTCTGGATTACACTAGCCTGTCTTCTGGAGTCTTCCAGCTCATTCCCTGTAGAAAACTGAGAAGAGGGAAGATTCTTTGGCAGTACTTTTGGGAAGATTATTTTGGGCAAGAGATTTTGAGGTCTTTCCAGACATTCCAAATGAAGCCTCTGAGACCAGTCATGTTAGCTCGAGCGTGTCTATGGGATCCAAGGGACACAGCGTGGCCATAGAGCAGCCCTGTGGACAGGCTGACGTTGGCTTTTTAGAGAAGTGGGCGGAGCAGAGGGACAGTAAGGGTGGAGTAACTCTGGTAATGTGTTGACAGAAAGAAGCTCGAAAGAAAAGGTCATTTATAAGGGACCAAAGAAGGGACCTTTTGGTGTCAGGAGCAACAGTTTGGGGTTTGAGAAATGCCTAGAGAGAGAACTAATTTGGGTGTTATAAGAACATGTCTGACCTTCAAGAGAACCCTGCATGGCCATCGCTGTAGTCCAGGAAAGATGGCTCCAGCCGGTGGGCTATAGCGTCAGAGACAGCGATGCCGCCATTGTCCACATGGGAGATGGAGTTTGGGTTAGAGAGTCTTTATTTATATACTACTGGCACTGCTGTGTCCTGACTAGATGTGGCAAGGGAATGAAGAAATGACAGATGCACAGCTACACATACAGCAAAGCTGGGATCAGGTGGGATGCTCATGCTCTGGTGGAGACGAACCCACTACCTACTGTGCAACCTGGAACCTCAGCCCATTTATTATACACAGTACGGCGAGGGGCTGGCTAGCTTGGAGGAGGAAATCGAAGTTCTTAGTACTTTCACACTGCTCACACTCGACCCATGAGGAAGACTTTGCCACGCCCACGGGGCTGCGACTTGGCGTTGCTCATGTCAACTGTACACTGACTCATTCAGGCCTCACACCCCCACTGTGGAATGCAAGCTCTTCTGGTTTGGGCTGTAAAAGGGCCTTTTTAGCTCTAGGTGGAAATCATCAAAGGCTCTAAGCCCTCAGCTTAATCTTTTGGAAGCAAGATGCCCAGACACTATAGTAACCAAGAGATTCCTCCACACAACATCCAGACGGGCTGTTGGGGATGGGTTGCGGCCAATCTTCAGGTGCGGCCAGAGTGGCCGTGTCTAAGAAGCACCAGCTACTCCCTCACTTTCACAGAACTTGTGTCTGTGAAATAAAACTGAGTCAGTGCAGAGCTGATTCC
The DNA here is from genome assembly GCA_036184795.1 of Tokudaia tokunoshimensis. Lineage (NCBI taxonomy): Eukaryota > Metazoa > Chordata > Mammalia > Rodentia > Muridae > Tokudaia > Tokudaia tokunoshimensis. The sequence continues at coordinate 111,729,274 of BTHU01000008.1, forward strand.
CCGGTCAGAGACAGAGGGGAATTCATGCGGGCCTTCCCAGTGATCCTGGTCTGTGTTCTAAGGTCAGCCTTTATCCTGGTTTTGAACTGATTGAGTTTCGGTTGTATGATTAAGGAGGGCTTAAAAGCTATAGAGGGTTAGCTGAAGAAAAAAGTATTATAACCTTTTAAGATATACTTCATTTCATTTCATGTGTATTGGTGTTTGTCTGTATGTACGTACGTAAGCCAGTGCCCATGGAGGCCAGAAGCCATCAGATCCCCTGGAACTGCAGTTACAGGTGGTTGTGAGCTGTCATGTGGGTGCTTGGGGAATCGAACCCAGGTCCTCGGGGTAGAGCAGTATATGCTGTTAAGCATTGAATCATCTCTCCAGCCTCATAACTGCTATCTGATGAAGCAAATTCAGCAGTCCTTCTTTAGGAATCCTCCTTACAAAGCATTGATGTTACAGAGTTCCCCAAATGTGGTAGAGTCCACTTTTTGGCTCACAGAATTGGGACCCTGGGAACTCAGCAGCCACTCAAGTCACCCTGGGCCAGTGGCTCCCTGGTTTGTTGTTCCATGATCTTGAAGAATGACAACTGCAGACAGTAGAAGAGCAGAGCTTTACTGCCTGAGAGAAGCAGCTTCCAGAGTCAGGACCGGGGAGGGACCAACCTTAGCTGGGTCCTTTCTACACCCGCACTTAACCCAGGAGGACTTGAGCCTGCAAACTAGGGTTGGAATTTCAAGGCCGCTTGCTGTTTGAATGGCTATGGGGGACTCTGGGTAAGAGGTATATACTCCTCCTGCCCCCACCCCAAAGGAAAAAGCACCAGAAATCGAAGATAGATAGCATAGGCTGGGAAATCATCCACTATCATCAAAGACTAGTGAGTTTCTGTTACCTTGGTAACTCTGGGCCTTCTAAAATTCACAGCTTTTGAACTGAACTTAAGGGGATAACAGTCTTAAATATAAGCTGTGCCCCTAAAGTCCGGTCTAGTTCTCACCAGCAGGCAGGGTAGGGTCCCGCGCTTCCTTGACCTTACAGCTTTTGAGCTACACTCAGGTATTTTGTGAGTCTTTGGGAAGCCTCTGCTCCTCTGTAGATGTTCCCCTCTTAAACAGGCTTATGGCTGGGCTCTGCTAGCTATTCTCCCATCCGGTTACTTAGAAGTGGAAGCTACAGAGGCCGGAGAGATGGCTTGAACACTTACTGCTCTTCCAGAGGCCATGAGCTTCTTTCCTAGTGCCTGTGTCAGGTGATAATTGCCTGTAACTCTAGACTTTAGGACTTCAAGGGTCCCTACACTAACATGTGCACCACTCTCACACGTACACACAATTAAAAATAAAATAAATCTTGGGGCTGAAGAGATGGTTCAGCAGTTAAGAGCAGTTATCTTGCAGAGAACATGGGTTCAGTTCCCAGCACCTACATGGCAGCTAACAATCACCCGTAACGCCAGTTGCAGAGGATATGATACATTCTTCTGGCCTCCTTGGGCATCGCATGCATTGCAGACATACATACAAAATAAAGAGAACGGTGGTGGCAAACGCCTTTAATCACAGCACGTAGGAGGCAGAAGAGATCTCTGAGTTTAAGACAGCCAGGGCACCAGATCCCTAGAACAAAATAAAGATAAACAAAAAGAGGAAACTATTACTTCTATTCTGTCAACCTTAGCCTTCCTTGTTCAGGGGTCGCCACTGTTTGGCTGGACTTCTGGGACCTCCCTTTCCCCCTCTTACTCACCCTCTTCTCCAGTTACCTTGGATTCCAGGAACGATAGGACTAATTTGTGACAAGGGAGATCACTAGCCCCCGTGCTCCCACCACACCCCTAAGTAACCGCTGGGCTTCCAGGATGAGATCACTCGATGGCATCTCATAATGAGAGCAAACCCTGAAGCAGGAATGACAGAGATCATCTCATGGGAACCAGGGCTCCCCTCAAGTGATGACAACTTCTCTAGGACTCTGTGACATCAGTTGACAGGTCGGATCACAGGCCTGACTAGATTGTCTCTGTCATCACCTCAGCAAACCCAACTCCATCTTGCTTCCTTTTTCTAAAAAACCAGAAGTTCCTGTTAGCCCCTTGAAGATCAGCTCACTTGTGTGTGACTGAACCCCTTTATCTGTCTTCCCAACGTGATCACAAGGAAAAGTTAAAGGGACATGAGAAAGGTCAAAAGCCCAGCCATTTCCCAGCTCTGGTTTACATCTCTCACTGGCTGAGAGTCAAGAATTCCAACACAGCTGATCAAACGACTTGCAAAGGAACCTCACAAACGAGAGTATGAACCACAATTACACCACCAGGACCAAAGGTGTGCGCCCCCATACTCAGCACGAAGCTTTGTTTTAAAATTATTTTCACATTTGTCTATTTTGTGTGTATGTGTGCATATGTAAAGGTGGATGTTACAGGTCAGTGTAAAGTCTCTCTCTCGTTTATTCTGCACTGACTTCTTAAAGACTTGTGTGTGGGGCTGGAGAGATGGCCCAGTGGTTAAGAGCATTCACTGCTCGTCCACAGGTCCTGGGTTGAATTCCCAGCAACCGCATGGTGGCTCATATCAAATATGAAACCTGGTGCCCTCTTCTGGCCCACAGGCAGAATGCTGTATACATGGTAAATAAGTAAATCTTAAAAAAATAAAAATAAGAAAAAGAAAAGCAATTTGAACATCCACCAGATTCTTGGTGTTCATGACTTATATGATACAGTTGCCATGTTCCTTATGAAAACACATTAAACATGTTCTCATAAAGAATTTGAAAAACATTTTAAGTATAGAAGGAAAAAAAAGGCTGGACAGTGGTGGCGCACGCCTTTAATCCCAGCACTTGGGAGGCAGAGGCAGGAGGATTTCTGAGTTCCAGGACAGAGAAACCCTGTCTCGAAAAACCAAAAAAAAAAAGGAAAAAAAACGCCACCCACAACAAACTATTTATTATTTAAGAAATAGACACTACTCACATTTTGATCACCAGAGTTCCCATTTTTACTGTGCATATTCATGAGCAATATATTATAAACACTGACTTGACAATATGTGGTTTTATAATCTAGTTTATTACCATTACTACTACAGTAATAAGCATTTTCTTTCCTCCACAACAGTTGATCTAATTGTATGGCTTGGAGAAAGCCTTTGTAATTTTGCAGAAGAGACTTAGATGTTTGGGTTTTCTGGGAGAGGGTCTTGCCATTCAGTCTTTGTTGACCTGGCACACAGTACATAGCCAGCTCAAGTTAGCCATGAGCCTTTAGTGATCCTCCTGCTGTAGCCTCCTGAGTGCTGACCTTAGTGTGTACCACTGTGCTTGGCTGAAGGACTTAACTTTTAAATTCTCTTCTCAGTATCCTCGCAAGCAAGCAAACAGTCAATCAACAATCCATTCTGTATCCCCAGTCTTAGTGGCTTCCCCATCTGCTGCTCCCTCTGCATAGACCCTCATTACCCCTACAACTCCCTTGTAAGATGCTTTTTCCTTTTTGAGACAGGGGTTCACTACATAGACCAGGCTGGCCTTGAACTCAGAGATCTTCCTACCCCTACCTCCTGAGTGCTGGGATTAAAGCCATCTGCCACAATGCCTGGCTTATTAATTTTCTTTTAAGGCAATTGTTTTCCTGAGACAGAGTTTCTCAGTGTAGGCCTGGCTGTCCTGGAGCTCAGAAATACACCTGCCTCTGCCTGATTTAAGGCAGGGGCCACTATCTCCCTACCTAAAGATGAATTATTAATTAGCTGTTTTCACATACTCTGGATTTACTTCTAGCTGCACATTAGGATTTAATCATCTTCAGAACTGTTTAAAAGTATTAGGAAGAAAAGTAACAGAGTTACTTAGTACAGGGCCAAAAACACAGGATGTGGCAGACAGCACAGTAGCTTTCAGGCTAGGGATGTAATTTGGTGTTACGGTGCTTGGCACACACGCCATGGCGCTGACAGCCAGCACATGCAGAAAGAGGAGGGGCTGTGCAGAGGTAAGGCCTAGTTAGTGTTTAGAGGGGTAATGTTAGGGATTCACTATAAGCATTAAGATAAATGACGTCTTTGCTATGACACTGGCATCTAATTCACAACACCTATACTTTCATTTCTAGAAAAAGGCAGACGCCAGCTAGCATAAAAGTGGTTGGCACAGACGGTGTTTGCTGCCGCGGAGTCCCGGATTCTTTGAGATCTTGGTCCATCACGTGACCATCTGAAAGATTGAGATGCTCAGTCATTAAGGGAAGTCCCTCCAGCAGTTTACCCTGCAGCCTTCACTACCTGAACTCAGGCCTGCCTACAAGACTCAGAACTCTGCTGGGTCCTAACAGCGTACTTACCTACAGGATCAGCTCATTCCCACTCTTACATCAAAGCCACAGACCCATTGTTAACTGACTCTCTCCTAGATGCTTTCTATTCCAATGTTGGTGCAGACCTCGGTTAGACTCTGGTAAGTGGATAATAAATCTCAGGCTCTAAATGCCAGGAAGAAAATATGGCCCCCATTCATCTAATCACTCTACCATTACCATCCTTTCCTAATCTATGCACAATACCCAGGATGCAGTAAGTTACTGACCCTCGGGCTAGAGAGATGGCTCAGCGGTTAAGAGCACTGAGTGCTCTTCTGAAGGTCCTGAGTTCAAATCCCAGCAACCACGTGGTGGCTCATAACCATCTGTAAAGAGATCTGATGCCCTCTTCTGGGGTATCTGAAGACAGCTCCACTGTACTTACATATAATAAATTAATCTTAAAAAAAAGATACCGACTCTCTACTGGGGGGTAATAGGGCTCCATCTTGTACCAGATGGCACACACTTTCACTTGCTTAATGAACTTGTACATTTATGAGTCCAGATGTGAATTGCTCAAAAAAGCCCCAGCCACATGGAGTGGGGACATCACTGGTTCCTCTGCTCTATGTCACTGTCTCCTTCAGATCTGTGGGATGAAGGGTACTGTGACCAGCTACCACAGACCTTTAGGATGCAAGAAGGACCAGTCATGGTGGCTCACGATTTTAAACCCTAGCATTGTGGGTGGGATGGGACAGAAGCAGGCGGATCTCTGAGTTCTGGGCCGGCCAGAGTTACGTGGTGAGACCATGTCTGAAAAGGTCACCGGTGGGGTTAAAGGTCGCCAGCAGGGTCAAAGTTCAGGTAGATCCCAGGCTAGTGGTCTATTCCTGTATCAGCATAATAGAGGCTGAGGCAGGAAGACTGGTGGGAGATTGAGGACAGCTTAGACTGTAGAGTTAATTCCAGGCCAGCATGGGATATAGAATAAGATACTTTATCAAAAACATACAACACCACCAAAGTACAGGAAGGATTCATTCTAGGGCTGGGTTCTAACTAAACAGCCACCTTAGTCTGTTGGGAATCTTCTGCCCAGAGGAAAAGACAGCAGAAGGCACTCCCTTGTGTCTAAATGGCCAGGTCTTCTGTCCATCCCCAGCAGAAGCCCGCTGACGTCAGTCTCATGTAGCTGTGTGGGAACTCTTAGGACCCAGTGTCGTCAAGAGGACCCACCCGCCAAGGACTCCTAGGCTGTGTGCCTCCACTGCCCTTATGCGATTTCATAAGCAGAGGTCGTAGACGGTCCTGTCAGGCCATGAAGGTTCTGACAGAACAGGAAGTAGAAAGGGAGTCCCTTGGGCATCTGCAGGACATGACAGGATTAAAGAACGAGAGACAGTTGCTTACCACAGCCAGGTAGAAAGGTCTGAGCAAAGCAGTGGAACTGGCCGTGCCAGCATCGGCAGAGGGAGCACTTCTTGGGCAGCCAGGTGCCATGGAGGACAGACCCACAGTGCCTGGGAGAGAAGAGACACCCACTGTCAGAACCTCCTTTCCCTCCCTCCCTCCCTCTCTCCCCACCATCTCTCCCAGTCCTGTTCCTCCAAAAGTGCTTACTCTTTGCGTACATCATGCTCACAGTTGCGACCATAGAAGGACGGAGGACAGGCACAGAAGGACCCCAGGATGCAGGTCCCTCCATTCAGACAGCAAGTTCTATTAAGCAACTTATCTGAAATGTAAGAGAAGTCGTGGGGCAGGTGGAGGACTGAAAAGTCTATAAGCAAAGGTTCGTCTAGCACTCTGGCGTTCACTCCCCAGAGCACTCTGAGGGGCCTGTAGCACCACTCTAGCTTTCAGGGAGATAACTTTCATGTTTGGATCAGTTGGGTTAGATGGTCAGATGGTTAGCTGGTCCCAGCATGAAGCAACATCAGGAGAGAAACTGAATAATATCAGGTACGTCTCTGTCTCTCTGTCTCTGTCACACACACACACACACACACACACACACACACACACACACACACGCCTCACTCACCTTTATATGATAAGCTAGTACAACCCACCCAGCTGCTAACACAAGCATCATGTCTCTTGGGGTAAGGGCTAAAGGGTTACTTCAAGGGTCACATAAGGCAAAAGTCTTACTGTTCTGTATCCCCACGGGAGGCACAAACTGGAAAGACCGATCGCGTACCGCAGGTTCTTTCTGGTCCCAAATGCTGTTATCTCTGATGGCAAGGTCTCTCGGAGACGGAATAGCTAGCTCACGGCGGCCCATCCCTGTATTATGTATTTTAGGCTACTTAAGATATGGTTGGTGTTCATAAGAAAAACCTTTCCCCACCATCAAACCAACAAGTACGGTAGTGCCTGCCTATGATCTTCGAACTCAGGAGGAGGAGGAGGAAGGATCCAGTTAGAGACGAGATTGAGTGGCCCTGTCCCAAACACTAAGGGTTGAGGATGTAGTTCGATGGCCCTGTACTAAGTAAGCATAAGGTTTAATCCCAATGCAGAGAAGGTGGGGTGGAGGGTAATCTGGGAGTATGTGAATAGGTGCAAAGCCTGGGTTAAATCATGTACCATGTGAATTACAATAGCAACAAAAGTTGGTGCTCAAAAGAAAAAAAAATCAAACAAAACCTCAGCTAGAATTGGTAGTGAACTTGGGAGGCAGAGGCAGGAGAATCAGAAGTTCAAGTTCAACCCTGGCTGTATAGGCAGCCTGGGTTACAAAGTCTTTACCAAAACAAACAAAACAAAAGCACATGCATGTGCACACGTGTGCGTGTGTGAGTGTTTGTGTACACAAAGCTTATTGGATATGGTAATAGCACCGGGATTGGAGGAGGCAGGAGTCCCAGGACAGCCCAGGTTCAGTGACATCCAGTTTCAAAACCCTGAACCCCAACCATACAGTGGTGGCACATTCGTTTAATCCTAGAATTCCGGAGGCAGAGGCAAGTGGATCTCTGAGTACAAGGTTAGCCTGGTCTACACAGTGAGTTCCAAGACAACCAAGGCTACACAGAGAAAACCCTGTCTTGAAACCCCCCTCCGACTCCTGAAACCCAAACAAAAGAAAACTCACCAGCAACGAGTCCAAATTCAAATGCATTGGAAATGGCCACAAGTAAAACCACACTGGGAGAAGGAAATTGGACATCAGTTAGCAAAACAAAGCAGGAACCTGGAGGCTTCAGCGAGAGGGTACAGGCCACGAAGAACTTGAACAGCACCGTCTCTCAGTACAAAACTGGGCAGAACTTCCCTCTTTAAAAAAGCCACTTGTTGGGTTGGAGAGATAGCTCAGAGGTTACGAGCACCATTTGCTCTTCCTGAGTTCAATTCCCAGCATGGCCATCCCTACATGGCTCAAAATAAACTCTTCAGAGCAAGGGCTGTGTTTTTCATTAACTATTTACACCAAGTCCCCAACATCCAGTATTTCATCATATATATTCCTTAGGCCCCACCCTTACACACACACACACAATTTTAAATAGCTATAAAATTAAATAGCTAAAAAATTCTATTTTGCACAAGCTGCACATTTTTCCACGGTGCATTGTTTGCATATATAAATTCTTAAATGGTTGTATGGGCTAGGGCTGGAGCAGAAGACTTGCCTACCATGGGCAAGTGCTGGTTCTATGCCCAGCACCACTAGGAAAAACCTGTTCGGTCATTTGAAATGGTTCCAAGTTCAACTGGTTTGTTATTCTTAATGTTTTTAAGTACTGAATTATCTCTACCATTAACTTTTAGAGGCAGTCTTTTTTTTAAAAAAAAGGATTTACTTATTTACTATATATAAGTACATTGTAGCTGTCTTCAGACACACTAGGAGGGGACATCAGACCAAATTAGAGATGTTTGTGAGCCACCGTGTGGTTGTGAGATTTGAACTCAGGACCTCTGGAAGAGCAGTCAGTGCTCTTTACCGCCGAGCCATCTCTCCAGCCCTAGAGGCCATCTTAATTAGGCCGTAACATTATTATTTATGCAAGAGAAGGAAAGCGTTATCTCTCTGGCAGGGTCATCAGCCTGACTGATGCGGTGAGCCCAGAAGGTGCTTTACAACCTGAGTTGGAATCCTAGGGACCAAAGGATCTGATCCCAGTAATTCTTGGGCGGGCTCTCGTACACACACACACACACACACACACACACACACACAAAATGGCCACAAAAAAAAAGGATATTTTAAGAAGCCGATGGCAAAGTAGCATGAATCTAACTACAAAATTCCAGGTTCTTCAGGAAAAGCAGCAACGTTACTGCCAAGGTATAACAGGATATGCAGGATAAAATCAGACAAGCATAGAACAGGATTGTCTGAAGTGGCTATCTCCAGCAATCAAAGAGTCAAGGTTAGCTCATACCTGGATGAGAAGTACCCCATCTTCTGCGGCTCGTAAAAATGTTGGTGGAAAATACAAGAAAGACAAGATCAGCACAAAATGAAAACAGCAGATTAAAAAGAAAGATATCCCAGATGAGAAAGGCGTCTGTCCCGGAGAGTCTGTGGGAAGTTAACAGCCAAGATCTCCGAGTAGACAAGTGGGGGATAAGGCCTCTTCTTTCTATAAAAGGTTTGCGATAATGGACTTCACCTCTGAAGTCCTTTATCCTCCCTTCACAGGAAACTTGAGGTGTTGGGGAGGACCCTCAGGTGGGCGGGGAGACGGGGCCCCACGCCCATTACTAGGCCTTGAAGCTGCAAGGCCAGGAGGTTAACTTGGTTAACTAGCATGGTCAGGTTATATGCAAATTTTCTTTTCTCTTGAAAAAAGGGAATTGAAGAGCCTAGTTATTCTACCAAGGTGTTCAAACACGAAAGTAATTAGGAAAGTCTAAACACCACGTATAAATATACAGGCATTTGACACTTCATTATCAAAATTTGTTGTTTTGATTGTTTTCGAGACCTAGTTTCTCTCCGTAGACCAGGCTGGCCTCGAACTCAAGAGATCTGCCTTCCCCTGACTCCTGAATGCTGGGATTAAAGACGCGCTCCACCACCGTCAGGGTAACTGCCAAATTTTAACTCCGCATTTGCGCTCATCGGAACTCCCGGTGGAGCCGGGTGCTGGAGGCCGAGAAAGCTTGGGTAGCTAGGGAAGATGCACGACGGCCGGTGAGGACGTTTGGGTGTGGAGCAAGGTCAAGGTCGGGAGGGATTTGAGTCTGGGTTTCGGCTCCAGGATTTAACAGCAGCGTCTGAATTGCAAGCGCTGGCCCAGAGCCTGCGGGTGGGCGCGGGGGGCGAGCGGCTGCCTTTAGCTTAAATCAGTAGTTTCAAGAGCACTATTGGAGGCCACTTGGCTCTTCCGGGTGCTAAGGAGATGAACTGCAGGTTACTAACTTAATTTTTTGGTGGTCGGATGGGGAGGGCCTTGACTTGCGATGCTGGTCTGTGGTACAACTTGCAGAGAAACACATCCCTGAGTGACACATATTGATCTATATCTCACATTGTTATATAGACCACAAAAGCTGGACATTGTGGTGGCACAGGCCCGTAGTTCTAGGACTTGAGAGGTGGAGGCCGGCCTGGCCTTCAGAGTGAGTTTAAAGCCAGCCTGTGCTACAGGCCACGACTACTTTTCCTTCCTTCCTTCCTTCCTTCCTTCCTTCCTTTTGAGGGTCTCAAGACCAGGCTGGCACGAAACTCGGCGACCTTTCTGCTACTGTTTCGCCAAATTCTGAGATTACAAACTCGAATCAACGAGCGCAGCTAAGACCCAACCTCAAAATAACAAAACACAAAACCAACCCCCCTCCCCCACCCCCGCCACAGGCTTCTATGGTGATTTACTCCCCTTTTAGTCCTCGGTGAAGACCAGACAGGCCTGGGGATTCTGTCCACGCCCAGTCTCTCGACTCTCCCCCCCACCCCCTCCCATCCCCAGACACCCTGAGTTTCCAGCCACTTTTCCAGTTCCTGAAACTCCAGGAGGTGGGGGTGGGGGGAAGTAGGAGAATCTGCTATTTCCGAGAAGACTGGGGCTCCTTCATTAACAAGCTAATGGCTGTTTTCACTGAGACCTTGACAAACAGAACCCGGTCTGAATACACTAGTTCCTTGTCGGGGGAACAGGGATTCCTGCATACAGACTGGAGGAATGGAGAACGGATTAGGAGGGAAACACCATTTGTTTGGGTGTGGTTTATGTTTTCTACCTATGTAGACTAAAGGAATTGTTTTTTCCTGGTGAGACACATTTCTACCTTTGCTTGTATCACTTGGGGATACTTGAGGATGTGTCTTGGTAAATACTGAGCCCTGAAATTGCTTGCTTAATCTGTTTTCCCAGAATCCCATCTGTCCCTTCTTGTGTCCTGAGCTCCCCTCTCTGGACTTGTCCACACTGGCTGCAGCAAACATCTGAAGCTTCGCTTCTACTGACTCGTTATGTGAAAAATTAGTATTTGATGTTTGGATTTGCACATTTCACTATGTTACTGGTATGTGTATTCTGTTTCCTATGTCCCGGCTGGTGAGTCTGACCACATGTGCCCTTGAACTGGCTTCTTTGGGCTCAGCCCGAATGTCATTTGCTCTGGGAAGTCCTTCTGGGGACCTTTTCTCCCCGTGCGGGCTTCCAGCTGCGACCTTGAACTGAGCTGCAGGTCCACGTACCGGCCGCCCCGCCCCAGAGTTTATCTTTGCTAACCCTGGATTGTAAACTGCTTATTTTCTTGTCTTTCACCCCATTTCTCCTGGTTCCCACTAGGAGGTCTAAAGCCTGGTCTTCCAGAACTCTCAGCTTCTCAGTGTCTCCAGGAGCCAACCAACTGAGGGAAATCTTTACCTGTGGGCTACCCTGTGGCAGACTGAAGGATTAAGAAGAAACTGTTCTAAAATAGGGGCTAATGCAAGACATCTGAGAATCAGGCCAGGAAGAAAATACTTCCCCTCCAACCCAGTTTAGAAAAATAGCAAAGAACATTGCTTTCCTCCAAAAATGAAGGAAATAAACACTGAAGTTGCAGACATTACTGATATGCTGGGTTTTTTATTTTAAAAAGTTTGCCAAACACAAGATGTGTATCAGAGGAGGGTAGTTTGATTTACACTTTAGATGTGTGTGTGTGTGTGTGTGTGTGTGTATGTGGGTGCGTGTGCACACTCATGCACATGATTTTTACAATCCTATTTGTTTATTTATGTATGTGCATTTACGTGTGTTTGCCCATGACTGGTGTGTGTGTGTGTGTGTGTGTGTGTGTTAGAGGTCACCTTACAGGAGTTAGTTCTCTCCTTCCACAATGTTAGGTCCCCCAGATAAAGATCAGGTCCTTAGGCAGGCCCGTTATGTTAACAAGCTCCTACACCCAGTGAGCCACCTCATTCCCCCACCAACTTTCTCAACTCTTTTACCCAAATCTTTCTTTTGTCAGTCAAACTGATTACCTACCGCCATTTGGGGCGGGGCACAGCTGAGGAGCCAGAAATTGCTGTCTCTGGCTTCTTTTGCCCATCCTAGATAAGACAAACCTAATACCGTTTTAGTTGCATCCCCAAATTCCTGGTGAGAGAGAGGGACAGTTATATCTTGACTGCTCCCAGACATTGTCAACGTTAATTGGCCTCAGCAGACAGGCCCCCAGGAGAGAGTGGGGAAGATTCTCATGAGATCTAGGGAGGATGCTGTTCCCGAGTGGGTCTGAAGTGGATTTGTATTTGACTACTCACACTGGTTTTTCACTGCTCTCAGGGATATTGAAATGGGTGGAATGCAAATGCAAGGTGTCATCAGAAACAGATTCAAAAGTCTGTCCCGAGCAGTCTGCAGATGCCTTATGTGCAAATGTCCCGGGCAAATTAACATGTGTCTTCCCCTGTGAAAAGTCAGTTGAGTCAGGTTTCTGGTTTACAGAAATGAAGGGAGCGTTGTTGTTTTGTTTGTTTGTTTAGTTGGGTTTTTTTTGTTTGTTTGTTTTCGAGACAGGGTTTCAGAGTAGCTCTGGCTGTCCTGGAACTCACTCTGTAGACCAGGCTGGCCTCTGCCTCAGAAGTACTGGGATTAAAGACCCAGCTTGGGTATTGCTTTAAGTCATTGAATTTATAAGAATTTATAACTTAGCAATGTAGAACTAATGTAACCTCATCATTAAAAAAATTGCAATTATTGCTGTTGTTATTGTTATTATTGCTGCGAGTCTGGGGATTGAACCGTGGACTGTGCACATGCCAGGCAAGTGCTCTGTCACTGAGATACGACTCCAGGCTTTGCAAACTTTGTAGATTTCAAAATCATTTTTAGTTAATGTATTGGTATTTTATGTGTATGGGTGTTTTGCCTGTATGCACCGTGTGTATATCTGGTGCCCAGGGAGGCCAGAAGAAGGCATTGCATCCCCTGAAACTTGAGTTGCAGATGGTTATAATCCACCACATAAGCACTGGGAATCAAACCCAGGTCCCCTGCAAAAGCAACAAGTCTTTTTAACTGCTGAGTCATCTCTCCAGCCCTCCAACCCCAACTTGTTTTTTGAGACAGGGCCTCCTCCCTAACCTGGAGCTCACTGATTTGCTAGGCTGGAAAGCCAAGAAGCTTCAGGGATCTCTGCCTCTGTTCCCTTAGAACTGAGGCTATAGAAGCCAGACCATGCCTGGCTTTATGTCACTGTTGATCACACTGGCCTTATGTATGTATAGAATTAAATTTTCTAGAATTCACCCAACATAGCACAGAGAAACTTAAGGGGAAATTAATATTAATATTATATTTTGTTTAGCCCAACATATCCCTAATATATCAGTAAATTAATAGTGAGGTGTGGTTATCTTTTAAAAATATTAAGTTTTTAAAAAATGTAATGTTATTTTATGAGCATTGGTATGAGAGTATTAGATTCTCTGGAACTGGAGTTATAGACAGTTGAAAGCTGCCATGCGGGTGCTGGGAATTGAACCCAGGTCCTCTGGAAGAGCAACCCGTCCTCTTAACCACTAAGCCATCTCTCTAGCCCCTAAAATTAAGTTTTTGATGCAGATATTTTACCACAGTTGATCCCAGGTCAGCCTAGTTTATTGGTCACTTTTTTTAAACATTTTTATTATAGCTTATTGATTTGTGTATTTACTTTGTGTATGCGAGTGTAAGCGTGAGGACCTGTGTGTGTGCCACAGTGAATGTATGAGATCAGGAAACAGCTTGAGAGAGTTGCTCTTCTCCTTCGACCATGTGGGTCCCAGGGATCAAACTCAGTAGTCAGATTCCACCCGGTGCCTCTGGCCTCTGAGCCATCTGACTAGTCCTTTGTGAACTTTGTGGGTGGTTATGTTGTGTGCACAGTCAGAAAGCAGAGAGAAGGCTAGCTCTCGCTCACTCATTCCTCGTTAGTGTACGGGATGGTGCCACTCATATTCAGAGTAGGGGTTTTGTACTCAGTTAAACACCCTCCCAGACACCCCAGAAGGCGTTTCCTAGGGGATTCCAAATCTAGTCAAGCTGATAGTGAAGATGAACCCTCCTGCGCTCCGTAGCTGGGGCTGCGGCATAGCGCATTTGCACAGTGTTCAGGAGTGCAGCCGATGACCTATGAGGACCACCCTCAGCCCAGGTTGTCCGGAGTTTTAGCCTGCAGATGTCATCATAAAGGGAGGGAGGTCAGGTGAGGGACATCAGAGATTTTCCTGGAAGAAAGCTTTGCTGTACATGTGACTCATGTCCCAGTAAGAGCTGCAGTCTCAGATGACCTGAGTAACGCTTTGGGCTATCTGAGTGTGCTTATGGGTAGAAACCCTTCGGAAGGGAGCTAAGTGTGGTTGTATCCTCACAGAGAGGCAGAAGCTTAGTCTGTGGATGACGTTTCAGCAGAGTCTGTGAGTCGAGCTGAAGGCCTAAAAATAGTGGTTCTCAACCTTCCTAATGCTACAACCCTCAACTCTCATGTTGTTGTGACTCCCAACCATACAATTATTTTGTTGGTACCTCATAACTGTAATTTTGCTACAGTTATGAATTGTAATGCAAATATCCGTGTTTTCTGATGGTCTTAGACAACCCCTGTGAAAGGATTGTACTATCCCTGGGGTTACGACCCACAGGTTGAGAAGCACTGCCTTAAAAGGTCGTATTATTCTCTTGGATTCCAGCTGGGGCTAGTCATGAAGTAGTTCCGTTATCAGTGTATATTTTGGGCTGTTTCTGGTTTTGAGGACACATGGGGAAGTGAGTACCACAGGGCACAGGCCTACCTGGTGCATGCTGGGAGCTCAGAAGCTGCAAGGTGTGTGTGTGTGTGTGTGTGTGTGTGTGTGTGTGTGTGTGTGTGTGCGCGCGCCTGCTCTGACAGGGTCTTATATAGCCCAGGCTAAGGAGCTTAGGATAGCCCCAGCCTCTGACTCTTCAGCCATTACCTCCTGAGGGTTAGGATCACAGGTGTGCACTGCTTGCCCTCCCTTCGCATGGGAGGTCTCTTTGGACACGCCTAACCTAGTGACGTGGCAATCTGTGAGTTTAGTGCAGTACTGACAATTCCTTACATAAGCGTAAACACATTTTGTATTTTAAAATACCTCCCGGCAGTGTGTCAAAGACAACCTCAAAAACGTGGAGACACAGACCCCCGGACCCTGCCCTGGAGTTAGGACCTCCTGGGGCAGAGGTGGATGGTCAGGTTGGTCAGTGAGAAGTTACCCTGGCTGCCACTGTGCCAGATTATGCTAATTCCTGCTTCTTACCATGTGGTCTTGAGCCAGCATTGTTGGCATCTGATAAAGCTTATTAAAGATATGGTTATCTGGTGCTGTAGTTGAGCCAGATCCTGGCAGCTTGGTGTGAAGTTTGGCAGATAAAACATAGGCTATTCAGTTCGATGTAAATTTCAGATTAATCACAAATTATTATTATTATTATTATTTTCGTATAAGTGTATTCTCAAAATAGTATTATTGTTGTAATGGTAGGGATTGAGTCCAGGGCATCATGCACATCAGGCAAAACTGAGATTAAAGGGCTTGGGGAAGTGAGATTAACTCAGTTTGGGGGCAGAGGGTGTGTTTGGATTTTGAGACTGTCTCAAGGAGCCCAGACTGGCCTTGAACTTCATATGTAGATGAGCCTAAATTTCTGATCTTCCTGCACCCACCTCCAGAATGCTGGGATTACGTGTGTGGGTCACCTTGCTTATTATTTAAATGAGGGGAGTGGGGTGGAGACTTGGAACAGGGCGTTGGTTGGCCTTGAACCATTCTTGGTTGAGGGTGACCTTGATCTCCTGACTCTCTGCCTCCCAAGTTCTGGTATAATGGGTCTGTTCCAGGTTCAAACCAAGGTGTATGTGGAACCCTTGCTGTTATAACCAGTTGGATTCGTGGGAGCAGACGGGAGTTCCATTATTTATTGGGTGTCATTCCTGTGTCTGCCATCAGTCAGCCAAACTATTTCCCCAGGTAGCAAACTCTAAAGACTAAACTATTGTATTTAAGGATATAACGAACAAGCAAGCATATGGGGATGAAATATAGACTTTCAGTGTATTGATCCAAACATTGCTGAAAATATTTTTACATGTCCTTGATCCCTTCCTAAGGCCTTTCTAATCCTGTCTCTTGTTTGGCTCCTAGTCCTGAGACCTTAGAATGCTTTCCCCTCGGCTCTATTGTGTTCTGCTCTCCCAGGCTTTCCTTGCTGCGAAGAGCCAGCCTTCTGTGGAAGCGCACAGGGGATCCTGCAGGCCAAACTCACTTAATAATCTTGCTGTGCCCGGGTGCCAAGCCCTCCCCGACCAGATCTGTTTTGTCTCCTGCTAGGCTGAGTCACATAGAATAGATAGATAGTTTATCAGCACATGTCCTCCAGATCATATTATCCGCTTACAAATATAGCTTGTTAGCGCACAGGCACGGTAGCCCTTCCGCTGGGGGTGTTGCTCTGCGGGTGTAAACAGCATCGAAAACGGATTACAGCGTGGCGGCTGCGACCGGGGACTATCAGCGCCCACTCGCACAGGGAAGGTGAGTGGCGGGTGGTCTCGGTCCCAGCGGCGGAGGGGTGGGAGCTAGCAGGTGGGAGCGCCTGTCTGCGACTGCGCAGAATCTGAGTAGGGACGTCGCGGCTGCTTAGGGTACCGGTCGCTGCGTCCGCGTTGTGCGCTTTGGCTGTTTACGACATCACCAGGTGTGCGGTGAGCTCCAGCCAGCCACCGTCTAAGCACACGGAGAGGACCAGGCTTTGACCCGTGCTTAGTTCGAGAACCACAATCGAGTGGGGGACCCAGAAAGCACGTAGGGCGCTCAGGCGCCCTCAGTCTGTTGAAGGGACAAGATCCTCAGGAATCCTTTTATTACTTCGAGAGGACCCCTCCCTCCCCCCGTGTCCAAGAACGAGCTCTAACGTGCTGTCCAAGGGGCGATAAATCAACTTTGTTTGTGCCCTCTTCTGGTCCTTGGAAAATAAACTTGACAACAGGGAGGGAGGGGTGGAGAAGTGGTCTTTCCTTTCATAAAGCTTCGTGCGCCCCCTGGTGTGGTTGGGACAAGGGTGGCTAAGTGACTGGAGATCCAAAGGAGAATTGTCCAGCTCTGTAAACAGCCCAGGTGCGGTGGCTTTTCGACTGGACAGGGCCTGGGGTGTAGAACCCGCTAACCGAGTCGAATGGGGGAAAAGCCCCTTAATGCCCACGGACCTCTGGTGTCAGTTTGGTTGCTTGTTTTGAGACAGGGACTCAGGTAGTCCAGGGTAAGGAAGGAACCTAGGGTTTCCTGCATGCCGGGTAAGAACTCTACCAACTGAGCCACATCCCAACTCTCACCTCTTGTTTAGATCTTAATTTTGATTGATGACCAATGGTCTGTCTTAATTTCTTTAAATAATTGTCCCCGCCCCAAGCCTTACTATGTGGCAGGTCTCATTTAAGCAGCGTTTAACCCAATGATTACAGAGTGCCCCTCATTAAGCAAGGGAGCTGGGTGCTGTGGTTGTATTTTGTCTATAGCCGCTCTGTCCTTAGGGACTTGTGGCCAGTAAACCAGGAGGCAGGATTCCAATCTGGGCCATCTGACTCAACCCCTGTCCTCTTAGTCCTTTCTGTGCCCTCTGTCTCTCCTGACTTGAGTTTCTAGCTTAATGACATAACAATCAAATGTCCCAAGGGAAACAGATCTGACAGCAAAAAATGTGATTCAGTTTATAATCCATCTGAAGTGTAGTGGTGGTTAGACTGATCTTACTTTAAACTTTAGCCTCTGGCTACTCCACTGTTCTATTGGAAAACTCAGTCTGCCTTCCAGATGTGGAGTGTGGCAACCCTCCCCCCCCTTCCCCTAATCCCTGTCCTGTTCAGTTTCTATTGGCCACAGGCATTCTCTTGGAGCAAGCTCAATAAATGGCAGGACATCTTCCTGCACAGGACACACCTAGAAGTCTGTGGAAGTTTCAGGGAGGCAGGGGGTGGGATGTTATCAGAGTTGTCGGGGACAGAACCTGGGTCCCAGCTGCAGCAAGGTGGGCTCAGTGGCTGACCTTGACAGGCCAGTCAAACAGTCACCAGTACAGAGCAGAGGAAGGAGATCCAGAGAGGCTATATTGGAAATAGAACACGAGGCTCCAAGGGACCCTGCTCCCGAGTCCATTCTCACAGTCACCACGAGGTTGAGGTTTAAATGGAAGGTAAGAGATGGTGTAGCACAGCTAAACTGTCCTGGTCATGTGATCCTGCCCGCTATTGTCTGGGCTCCAATCACTGCTGCAACATTAATTGACCAACTGTTAGAACTGTGTGAAATCTTCAGAGATACAGCTGAGCCCAGATTTCATCGATTTCTTTCTCCCAGCCTGACATTACTGGGAGAAATTTCAGTTTTAGGGAGAGGGTCAACTGTCTCATAATCTGATAGTCAAAGGTAAGAGGCACAAGTCTCTCTAGGATCTTGTCATTCCTGTGTGAGAGTCACGGGGAGCCAGTCCGTCCCTCTGAGCATTCAGGCCTTCCCTGGCACCTGCTCTCTCTCTCTCTCTCTCTCTCTCTCTCTCTCTCTCTCTCTCTCTCTCCCTTTCTCCCTTTCTCTCTCTCAATTCCACTCTGTTCCCTCTCTTTCCTTTGCTCTTGACTCTCTCTGAATCCCACAAAGGGAATGTCAAACTGGCTTGGCATCATATTGGAGACATGTCGGCTTCCTCCTCACTCCTCCAGATCTTTCCCATGATGCTTCGAGGCAACCACTCCACACCTCCAGGCCCCCTAAGCCCTTGACAGACCAATTTATCATTTGACCAGGCAGAGGACTAGGTGACCCGAGTGTTCCCCTCCTCTCCCCGGCATATGACTCTGAGTGGAGACCAGAGCTCCGGTGCCAGGGGACACATTTTTCCAGTCATGCCCTCTGGCTCCGGGGAGTCAATGCTTTAGTAAAGAGATGCTGACATAATCAGAATTTGTTCCGATTGTTGTGGGTGGAGGCATGAAAGTTTGCCAACTAAACCTATACTTTGGTTGTGTCCCTGTTTACTCCCAAGACCAGCCCCGCCCCACCCTTGCCAGTTCTCCACACTGTCTACTTGGCTTCATGACTCCTTGGCAGTTTGTTCAGCTCAGATGTCTGATTCACATGCTGAACTGAACTATATCCCCATATGCAGGTGTTCTGATATTCTCCCCTATAGCCTGGAGACTTGGGAAGTGTAGAGAGACCTAATTCAACTTCTTGGTTTCTGATTTTCATGGGCATTAAATGCACATGGTGCCTGGACATAGATACAGACAGAACACCATACACATAAAGTAATAAAGAAAGTTTAAAAGTCTGATCTGTCAGTCTGGGGAGATGGTTCAGTGGTTAAAAACACTAGCTGCTCTTCCAGAGGTCATGAGTTCAATCTCCAGCAGCTATATGGTGGCTCACAACCATCTGTAATACAATCTGATGCCCTCTTCTGGTGTGCATGAAGATCGAGCACTTATGTACGTAAAATAAATTTAAAAAGAATCTGATCTAATACACCCCCCCACACACCTACACCCCAGGAAGCTTCTCCCAGCTTCTCACCCAACTTAGGTGCAGTTAGCTTTACTTTGGCATTTTGGTTGCCTCTTTAAAAGTTTTTATTTTAATTTGAAATATTATTTATTGTTGTTGTTGCTGCTGTGTAGGTCACACATGCACCATAACATAAATTTGAAGGTCAGAGGACAAATGTTTGGTTGCTGGCCTTGAGCCAGGGACCCTTCATGGTGGGAGAACATACTGAGGCTTTTATGCTGTTGTTGTTTTGACCCCAGCAGTAAGATCCCATCTCTGGAAATGACCATCATTTCCACTTGCCTTTGTTGTGTCCACAACAAGAAACAGAGGACACTGAGGTGCCACGCTTACCCCAGCCAATCAATAACTCAATTTCCGAGGAGAAATTACACTCCTATAGAGGATCCAAGTTCGGTTCCCAGTACCTGTACCAGGTGGCTCACAAGTACCTGTTACTCTGTCTCCATGGGAATCTGAGGCCAAAGCCTCCTCAGGTACCTATACTCACATGCACACACCTACACACACACGCACACGTACACACACACATTACATCTACCACACACATACACAAACACCACACACATTCACCACACACATACACAAACACCATACACATTCACCACACACATACACAAACACCATACACATTCACCACACACACACACACACACACACACACACACAAACACCATACACATTCACCACACACATACACCACACACACACACACACACACCACACAGATACACAAATACCATAGACATTCACCACACACATACACCACACACACACATACACACACACCACACGTACACATACACCACACACATACACACACACACCACAAACACACACATACACATACACCACACACATACACAAATACCATAGACATTCACCACACACATATACCACACACATACATACACACACCACACATACACATATACCACACACATATACATATACTGCACACACACACACTCACACACAAGCACATGCACACATACACACATATTACATACACCACACACATACACAAACATCATACACACACCACACACACACACACCACACACACACATACCACACACACATACAGCACACATATACATACCATACACACATATGCACACACCACACACATATACATATATTACACACATATCACACACATACACACACACACATAGACTTTAAATATATGATTGAGGGCTGGAGAGATGGCTCAGCGGTTAAGAGCACTGACTGCTCTTCCAGAGGCCCTGAGTTCAATTCCCAGCAACCACATGGTGGCTCACAGCCATCCTGTAATGTGATCTGATGCTCTCTTCTGGTGTGTCTGAAGACAGCTACAGTGTACTCATACACATTAAATAAATAAATAAAAAAACAAATATTTAAGAAATATATGTTTGAAAAGCCCGGTCTATGTGCATATGGAGCTGACCTACATATTTTTTTCTAGGTAACTTTATGCTGCTCCCCAAATGGGACACAAAGTGGTCGTGTTTGACATCTCTGTCGTCAGAGCCTTATGGGAAACTCGTGTCAAGAAACACAAAGCATGGCAGAAGAAGGAGGCGGAGAGGCTGGAGAGGAGCGCCCTGGAGAAGTACATTTTGGTGGCTGCTATTTGAGCTTGGTGGGAGTGAGTGTTCAGGCAGGTTGCTATGTGCTGTGGTGGAGGGGCCTCTTTCACTGGGATCTCCCATGGTCAGGGCCACCTTCCTCCATAGACGTCATGACCCAGATACTGTAGCCTTAAGCACTTCAGCAGAGACCCCCAAAGTTGTGAGGAATTACATACTGTCCGGACACCGTGCTGGGCACAAGGAGGACAGAGACCAAATAGCAATCCCTCTGTACTAAACAGTGTAGAGGCCACTTAGCAGTCCTCACTGAACTCGCTCACCAACCCACCAAAGCTCCCGCTAAGCGCTTTCTTCATGCATTTCAGCTTTTGCCTGAAGCGCTGAATTCTAAGTAAGATTCATTGTGCTCATGCATTTGAACTGAAATGATGTAATCTGATTACCAGAAACTCGTGAAGTGCAAGTAAAAGGGCTCTGTACAAAATAACTACATTGAGTGGCTGGAGAGATGGCTCAGTATTGAGACCACTTACAGCTCTTGCAGAGGACCAGGGTTCAACTCACAACCACCTGCAGTTCCAGCCTCAGGGTGTCTGCTGCTGTCCTCTGGCCTCTGTGGGCACCACATCCACTCCATGCACACACAGACAAGCAGGACACACACACACACACACACACACCGCCACCACCACCACCACCACCACCAACACTACACCACTATGTTGAGGAGCTAGAGACAGCTCAGTGATTCAAAGTGCCTGGTGCTCTCAGAAGACCCAAATGCAGGTCCCCACACCAGCTTGGCCTGTTCACAACCTTCTGTAACCTAGCTCCAGTGACTCCAAAGCCTTCATCGGCGTATATTCATATATACAAACATGGAGCCAGGTGATGGAGGAGCATCTTTTATCCCAGCACACAGACAGCAGAGGTAGGTGTGTATCTCTTGAGTTGGAGGACAGCCTGGTCTACAGAGCAAGTTCTGGGACAGCCAGGCCTACAGAGAATCCCTGTTTTTAAAAACAAAAACAAACTAAAGCTCATCATATACAAATATGGCATATACATGTTCATGTACATATACACACAATAAGAATAAAATGTAGGAGCTGGAGAGATGGCTCAGCAGTTAAGAGCACTGACTGTTCTTCCAGAGGTCCTGAGTCCAAATCCCAGCAACCACATGGTGGCTCACAACCATCTTTAATGGGATCTGATGCCTACTTCTGGTGTGTGTCTAAAGACAGCTACAGTGTACTCATATACATGAAATAAATAAATCTTTGAAAGAAAGAAAGAAAGAAAGAAAAAAAGAAAGGAAGGAAGAAAGAAAAGACACAGGACCCAAGGGCTACCCTCTCACTATGTTGCCTGGATTAGCCTTCAGATTCAGTTTCACAAGCAAGAAAAGCTGAGGCAGGGGGATATCTCTGCAGGAAGAGGCCATTACAGATGTATCTGTGGGTCTGAATTTGATCCCAGGAACCTGCATGACGGAGGGAGAGAAATGACGTCTTTGAGTTGCCCTCTGGCCAGCTGTGTTTCAGAGGGTGGCATTGAACTCATGATCCTCAGAGCTCTCCTTCCCGTGATCAAAACCTCTGGAGCTGTGTTAATTATTGAAAGTGTTCCTGATCCCTCAGCTTAACGCCGGGCACGAAACCTTCATGATCTCTAAGACAGCTTCTTCCCAGCACTAAAAAAATTTACAGAGAGAGGCAGCACATGCCTGCAATCCCAGCATCTAGGAGGTGGAGACCGGAGGATCTGGAGTCTGTGGTCATGCAATGTGAGGTCAAGGCCAGACTGGGCTGTAGGAGCCTCTGACTCAAGACAAACAAGAAGGTGACACAGAAACGTGAGGACGTGGAGTCAAAGGTAGACATGACGCCGGAATAGTTTAGAAGGGACCACACTTAAGCAAAGACATAGCACTCGTAGGAGGTTTAGCCAAGATTCCATCTAACTCAGCTCATCTTTTAGTCATAGCGACTAGAGATGTACAGAAGGGTCTTAGATTTCCCAGCATCCCTGGCGGCAGGAAGGCGAGGTCAGGACCGTGCCTAGGAAGCCCACGGTGGGAAACCAGGTTCCAGGGAAGTGGAGGATCGAGGCTACTTATTTCCCCAGGAAATAACTCGTGTTCTGCTTCCTGTCTTAGGATAAAGGAGGAGTGGAACTTTGTGGCCGAGTGTAGGAGGAAGGGCGTGCCCCAGGCGGAGTACTGCAGGAACGGCTTCGTGGACACCAGCACAAGGCTCCTGGAAAAGATAGAGAGGAACTCGGTCGCTAGGCAGAGTGCACGCGTCAAGGACAGAGACAAACGGAGTAGTCCGTTTGTGTTTGAACTTTCAGGGACAAAGTGGAAGGTGAGTCGCGGTGCCCGCCCGCCTCCTTGTCTGTAATAAGTGGGCACCTATGGTTGTTTTATGGCTGAGGTTGAGCCTTAGCCTTGGCCAAATGAATGCTCCATTTGTAAGCATTGAAAAAAGTCTGTTCCTTTTTTTCATTACTGGGGATTGATGGCTTCAGGCCTGAGTCACAACCCCAGCCCCTCTTGTGTGCCTGGGTCTGTGGTGAGAATTACCTCAGTGAATGTTCTGTGAGCTACAGTTCTCAGACTGAGATTATCCCATGAGCCTCCTTGCTTCTTTCCTTTTGCGTTTCCATCATTTGGATCGGTAGGTATATAAATGGTGCCTATCTATTGAACTCAGTAGGTACACAGAGGGTGCCTGTCTGCTGAACTTGGGTTGTAAGGCTTGATATGTACCCAGTGAGCCATCTTACTGGACCAGAATATGTGTGTGTGTGTGTGTGTGTGTGTGTGTGTGTGTGTGTGTATGTGTGTGTGTGTGTTTGGGGTTGTGGTTCTTTCCGTCCCCCATGTTGGTTCCAGAGGTTGGACTCTGGTTGTCAGGCAGTGGCAAGCTCCTTTGCTTGGTAAGCCATTCCAATGGCCCTCCAATTTATTTCTTTTGCTTTCTTTCCCCTCCCTCCACTTGAGACAGGGTTTCTCTGTGTAGCCCTGGCTGTCACTTACTCTGTAGACCAGGTTGGCCTCCAACTCAGAGGCCTGCCTCTGAATGCTGGGACTAAAGGCATGTGCCACCACATCCGGCTGACATTATTATTGTTGTTGTTATTATTGTTATTTTGAAACTTGTTATGTAGACCAGGCTGGCTGACCTCAAACTCGGAGAAATCCTCCAGCCTCTGCCTCCTGAGTGCTGGTATTAAAGATGTCCACCACCACCACGCCCAGCTCACTTTACTTTTTTGAGATAAAGTTTCTTACTGAATTGGAAGGTTACCTTTTTATAAAAATTGTTTTGAAATTTTACTTCTTATTTTATGTGTATGGGTAACCTGCCTGCATGTATGTAAATGTACCACATGTGTGTCTGGCGCCCATAAAGATCTAAAGAAAGTATCGGATCCTCTAGGGCTGGAGTTACAGATGGTTGTGAGCCAGCATGTAGGTGCTGGGAACTGAGCCCAGGCCTCTTCCATTGTTCTGATAACTATATCTGGAGACAGGATCTCACTAAATTGTCCAAGCTGGTCTTGAACTTATGATACTCCTGCCTTAACCTCCCAAACCATTGGACTTCCAGGCCTGCACCACTAGACCTGACTAGGATTTGATTTTAATATTGAAATAAGACTGATCTGCTATTGTGATATTAATGACAACCGCCATTAGCTTCTGTAGAAATAGCCACAGTTTGGCCCTGATGTTCTCACATGCCTTTCATATTTTGAATAAATCCTTGGCCTGTCGGGCTTGGTGCACACCAAGGAGCTGCCTTTGACTGATGCTGTTCTTTCTGTTTTAGGAGCTGCCTGATTCGCTGAAGGAACAGACACACCTCAAAGAATGGTACATTCACAACACCCTCATTCAGATCATTCCGACCTACATCGAGCTGTTTCAAGCGATGAAAATTTTGGATTTGCCAAAAAACCAAATCACGTGTCTTCCAGCTGAAATTGGTAGGTTCCTTGGCAGGAATCTCTAGTCATTGGCGGTGAACAGGCAGGTCATTGGCAGGTGACACAGTGCAAACACTCCATTTCCTTCTGCTCCTGCTCCTGGGTGTCCCTCAGCGGTTTCCCTGTTCCCAGAGCCACTGGTTCACCTTGACCTTGTTCTGTTTGGGACTTGAAGTACCACGATCTCCCTGCACGATTCAGCATCAATAGACATTTGGCAGTTGCTTAGAAACCTGAAGTCACATGAGTGGGCAAAACTTTAAGATTTTTTGTTGCCGGGTGTGGTGGTATATACATTTAATCCCAGCACTTGGGAGGCAGAGTAGTAGAGACACGTTAATAACAAGATTAGTGGGGCTGGAGAGATGGCTCAGTGGCTAAGAGCACTGACTGCTCTTCCAGAGGTCCCGAGTTCAATTCCCAGCACCCACATGGTGGCTCACAACCATCTGCAATGGGGTCTGAAGCCCTCTTCTGGTGTGTCAATCATCTACAGTGTACTCACATACATAAAATAAATAAGTCATTTAAAAAAATAACAAGATTAGTGTAAAGGTAGGATAAAATGTCTCATGTTTATATATGTTATTTGTTGATATGTTTAGCTTAGCTTATGTCATTTTGATTGATCAACATCTAATAATGGTTTGTTTTTGTTTTTTGAGACAGGGTTTCTTTGTGTAACAAAGCCCTGGCTGTCCTAGACTCATTCTGTAGACCAGGCTGTCCTTGAATTTACAAAGATCCGCCTGCCTCTGCTTCCCAAGTGCTGGGATTAAAGGCATGCGCCACCACTGCCCTGCCAACATTTAATAAAAATTTTTGATCATTTCATTGTCTGAATCTTCTTAGAATGAAGATTACGATGATTATTGATGTCTATCTTTCTCTTGGGGTCTGAGGAACTAGCGTGCATGTGTCCAGCTCATGGCTTCTGGGCTACACCAGCCAGGGAAAGCCTCGAATGTGGTTCAAGACAAAATCAAAAACTTATTTAAAACACTATGAGATTTTTTTAAAAAAACGTCACACTTGATTCTTGAACTTTGCAGATGGCATTGCCATGTTCCAATGTCAAAAGGCTGAACATTCCTGGGACTGGTCCCACCCTCACATGTCCTAGGACACTAGCCCGGGAGTCACTGGACAGTTTATCAGAGGCCTTCTCTGGCTTGTGACTTTGTTATAAGCAGAGTAGGAAGATTACAAAGTGCCCTAGCAAGACAGTTCAACAGATAAAGGTATCGACTGCCAAGACTGACAAGTGACTTCAATCCCCAGTACCCACATGGTGGAAAAAAAGCACTGATCTCTGCAAGTTGTCCTCAGATTCCGACATGCCGATCCTCCTGCCTCAGCCTCCTAAGTACTGAGCTAGCAGACACACATCACCACACCTGAGTTAGGCACTGGTGTTTAAAAAATTCCCTACATATCCCAGTACTTGAAAGGCAGAAGCAGGCAGATTTCTGAGTTCGAGGCCAGCCTGGTCTACAGAGTGAGTTCCAGGACAGCCAGGGCTACACAGAGAAACCCTGTCTCGAAAAAAAAAAAAAAAAGATTCCCTACAAAACTCTCATGTGTCCCCAGCACTGATGGGCCCTGGGGGTGGGGCGAAGAGCAGCAAGCGAGGTCATCACGGGAGGCCAGTGTGTGAGTTGGGCAGTCATTCAGTCAACCAACTATTTCTGCCATGGACCACCCCAGCTGGGTATGGGGGTCCCTGGGATGAGGGTCTTGAAGTCCAGGTGGGTAAGGATTCGGCGGTGACGAACAGGAACAAACACAAAGGCAGTTTGAATCTGAGTGTATTTTGCAGCTCTCAAGCAGGGGATTTTATACATTAAAAAACCAAACCATATCCAGCGAAACAATCACTAATACCAACAAAAATCATTTGGCACAGTAAAATACAAAAATCATCCAAGCATTACAACTTTGAAACTACATGTTCAGTGAATCACAAATGGAATAGGTAACATCATTATTAATAATATAAATCATCAAAATATAACAATTCTAAAAGAATGTATTCAAGGCTAGTAGCATATTCCCAAAACCAGGTTAATAAATCTTTATGGTCAGTGCTCTTAACCTCGGAGGTAACTTTCCAGCTCCATATAGTTAATTATTATTTGAAATCTAAGGCCTGATTTTTTTTTATAAATCTTTAATAAATAAATTTAATCTATTTTAATTCTTTCTAAATAAGGCTTTCTTTACCATATACCAAAACTCACCCCCGATGACACATGTGTAGCCATATGAAATTTTATTGTTAGGTAAGTTTTTATCTATCATAATAATTTCGTAAGTGATTTGAAAAGTAAAGTGTTGGTTTCCCTGGAGATAAGGTCCTGTTAGTGACCCATCTCTAGGGATGGTTTCATACCCATTATTCTTGCTTAAGATCATGGTCTAGGCTACCAGGAACCTGTAGGTAAAAAAAGGAATGAAAGAAAACAAAACAGAAAAGTTGCCATGAGAACTACGGCTCAATATGTTTGCTCCGGCCGAGAGTTCCACAACCGCTTCCAGGAGACCTCCTTCTTGAAGTCCAATGCCTCAGTCTGTGGAACTTGTCACACAGATTCTACTGGGGTTGGTGTGGCATATTTCCTTAACTGTAGCATGGAGATTGTGTTGTACAGGCTGGGTAAAGTGATCAACACTGAAGTATTGGGCACCTCGTTCTGTTATTCAAAGTCCTTGTAATTTTTGGAGTATTATTATGATTTATTCTTAGACTAGTTTCTAGGTTGGAGCGGGCTGCCTGTATTTTCAAACAAGAATCAGAATTAGGGGGGGCTGGAGAGATGACTCAGTGGCTAAGAGAGCCAAGGTTTGATTCCCAGAACCCAGATGGCAGGCAATTCACAATTGCCTGTAACTCCAGTTTCAGGGATGATCTGATGACCTTTTCTTCTAACACCAAAGACACACATACACATATAAATAAATTAAAATAAATATTTAAATAGAATCAGAACTAGAATACAGCATTTTTCAATCATTCTGGAAATGTTCTCTTGGATGTGCTCACATCCCATTTGACTTATATATTCTTTGGGAAGCATGTCATATCATAATTGAAAGAATGCAGATGTAAAAGATGAATGATGCATTACATGCGATCTGTAAACCGTGTGTTCCTCTTAGTCATTTATCACACATGCAGAACTGTGTGCATACTTCTGTATCTAGCTCACGCCCAGTTAGAGCCCACCAGCAGGCTCCGCAGTCTCTGCTATCCTAGGAGCTACACCGATCTTCACAATCAGGGCCTGTGATTCAGCTCTCATGGGGTTTGCACACCAAGGGGGCCTGGTTTGACCCAGGTTATACGCAGGACAGATCCCCTTCACACCTTGATGAGTGAGAAACGTTGGTCCCTGCTGGTGGCGCAGTTTGGGAGCAATGGAACCTTTTGGAAGTGGAGCCCTGAGGGAGGAAGTACGTCAGAGGGGGCGGGCTTTGAGGGGCTATAGATTTGTTCTACTTCCTGCAGTGAGAGGACATGTGATCAGCTAGCTTCCTGCTTCTGCTTCCTTGTCATGCGCTTTCTGCTATTATGGAACCATAAACCAAAATAACCCTTTTGTTTTTTTCTTTTGATTTTTAACATGTTATTTATGCATATCGGTGGTTTGCCTGTATATGTGACTACGCCACATGCATGCAGTGCCTGAAGAGGCCAGAAAAGGGAGTTGGATCCCCTAGAAATGGAGTTACATTGGGTTTATTAGCTGCTGCGTGCCCGCTGAGAGATGAACCCAGGACCTCTGGAAGAGCAGCCAGTGCTCTTAAACACCGAGACCTTGCAACCTCAAACTATGTTCTCCAAGTTGCTTTTGGTCATGCTATTTTATTACAGCAACAGAAAAGTAACTAATGCACACCTTAACTTTAGTGTCAGCAGGGATGAAAGAACTAGGGACGTGAAGCCTACCAGCAAAGCCAGCGCCAATCTCGGAATGCTTCTGCTAAAGCCGGAAGTGCCCAAGACAGCTAATAAAGAGCGCTCGAAATACAAACACAGAATATGTCTGCACACCTCTTGCTGTAGTAGTTTTTGCTTTTGTTTTGTTTGTTTTGGTTTTTCCTCTTCTTCGAATTTCTTTTTGAGGCAGATACAGACCTTATAAAGCTTTGGAGACGGGCTCATTACGTATGACTGTGATCTTTCTGCTTTCGTAGTTCCAGTATTAAAAATAGGAGTGCTCACTGACATGTCTGGGCTCCCTGTCGTTAGGTGAAGGCTTCACCCCTGGGATTTGTCTCTGTTCTGTTTGGTTTTGAGAGTCTCATTGTGCACATCTGGCTGGGCTGGAAGTCACAGAGATCTGTCTTCTGAGCACGGAGCTTCAAGGCCTGTGCCACCATGCCCAGCTTGTTTCAGTTCTTAAAAGACTTTGAAGGACCTACTCAATGGGGGCTGACATTTTGTGTTGCCAGGTCGCTTGAAGAACCTGAAAGAACTCAATGTGAGTTTCAACCATTTGAAGAGTATTCCCCCGGAGCTAGGAGACTGTGAGAATCTAGAGAGACTGGACTGTTCTGGGAATCTGGACCTGACGGAGCTCCCCTTTGAAGTAAGAAACAAGCACGTCTGCCCTATGACTTGCTTTTATTTAACTTATGACATGCAGTGCTCTGTAATAGGAGAAACTTTTACTAAAACCTCTAGTATCTTTTGTTTGCTTGTTTTTTTATTGCCAGGTTGTTCTTAAGGTTTACATGAAAATATGAGTTGCCAAGCAACTTTGAAATAGGACAAAACTAGAGATGCAGTTTCAAAACTTAATATAAAGTCACAGTAAAGAAAGACAGACAACAGACAGACAGACAGAAAAATGAGACAGAATTGAGACTGCAGAGACAAAACTATTATATATATGTATATCTATAAGTATATGTTATCTATAATGATATATGTTTATATATTATCTATAATAATATATTTATATATTATCTATTATATATACATATATATATTATTATTATTTAATTTTGAGATAGAGTATTACTATGTAGTCCTGACTGGCCTAAAACTTGCTGTGTATAGTGTATACTGGGATTAAAGATGTGCATCACCATGTCCAACTATATTATATTTACAGTCAATTGAAATTTCAACAGGATCATCCAGATAATTTAATAGAGAAAGGACATGAATTGGAGAGATGGCTCAGTGGTTAAGAGCACTGACTGCTCTTCCAAAGGCCCTGAATTCAAATCTCAACAACCACCTGGTGGTTCACAACTGTAACGGCATCTGACTCCATCATGTGGAGTGTCTGAAGACAGCTATAGTATACTTACATATAATAAATAAATAAATATTTTTTTAAAAGGGGGGGGGGGTCGTGGAGAGATGGCTCAACGGTTAAGAGCACTAGCTGCACTTCCAGAGGACCTAAGATCAATTCCCAGCAACCACATGGTGGCTCACAACCATCTTTAATGGATCTGGTGCTGTCTTCTGGTCTTCAGGCATATATTCAGGAGACTGCTCTATATATAATAAATAAATAAATCTTAAAAAAATAACAAAAAGGATAACCACTTTAATAAAGAGTCGTTGGAAAATTAAACCCTTCACTTAACTCCATATATATTATCACATAAATGAAGAATTTAAGGAACACCAGACTTAAAAGAAAGTTACATGAACTTTCCAGAAAGAAAAATTTGTAGAGATACAATGTACCTTTCATTCATGTAGGAGGAAGAAAATCTGAGCATAGATGATAGAGATATCCTGAAATTGAGTTATGGTCCACCGTACATCTGTGATGGGTGTGTTTTATGGTACGGAAAGTCTACCTGGTTAAAGTCTGGGGAATTAAAAGAAAGGATTGCCCATGTGCAAATGACTGGCGACACGGTCTTGAACTAGGGTGTGACGGGACAAACATCAGAGGTCAGATACAGAGTCATATACTGAGTGTTCTCTAAAGGATTTGTTTAAGGATTGCCTGAGGGACGTGAGAGCAAGACAGAGAAAGACGACGTAACTCACCGCCACTCTGAATATCTGAGTGGAGATGGAGTCGTGGATCGGAGCATTAGAGCATGCGCAGGTCTGAGCGACTGTGCGTCCTGACCGTAACACTGCCAAGCTCTTTCAGGGTGAGATGAGAGGCTGGTTACAGGCACCGCCTCCGCCTCACACTCAGCAGTGTTCAGGAAAGCCGGCGCTTTGTGACAGCTTTGCAAGCAATAACCATGCCCAGCTGGATACTGCGATCCTTTCTCTGTTAGCGCAAGATATCCCTTGAGTTTTATTTGGTGATAAAAATTGTTCATTTTTTCTCTGTTCCACTTTATTAAATGATCATTTAAAATCATGTGTTTTCATGAATACGGAATGAATCTAATGACTTTTTTTTTAAAGTTAGTACATCTCTGAAGTTCTATCTGTAGGACTACATCAGCCAATCAGGACCATTTGAGAAAAGATTTACTCCTTTATTTCCAGCCTCATCTCAGTGAATAGTAAATCAAGATCTCCATTCTAGATAACAGATCTCATCTATTAAATAGGCATAAAATAAAACTATCTCGTTCGAGATCGAGCTCTTCTGCTTCACCTTCCTTTAATAGTATTTCTAGGGCGAGGGCTGTTGCTGAGTTGGTAGAGCCCCGTCTAGGATGTGCAAAGCCTTGGATAAACTTGATGATGTCCAGAACTTTATGAAAACTGGGTTTGGTGGCACAAGCCATCTGAAGGTGGTGGGAGGAGGATCAGGAAGTTTAGGGATATCCTAAGCCACATAGGAAGGTGGAGGCTTGCCTGGGCGCACGCACACACACACACACACACACACACACACACACACACACACATGTAAATGTGTATAAATATATGCTTATATATATATATGCATATATATGGCATATATATGTGCATTATATAATTTCTATCCTTAGAGTAAGGTCTTTATCTAGTGTATTAACATTTTCATAGACCTTATGAAAACAGGGACAAGGTGATTGAAATGTCCAGAATGTATTATGGATTTTATCCTTTATTTATTGAATAAAATTTTAATTTAAAATTTAATATTAAATAAAATAAAATTAAATAGAATTTATTAAAAAATTTTAAGAGTTTTTTATTTCTTTTTTCTTTTTCTTTTTTTAGATTTATTTATTGTTATATGTAAGTATACTGTAGCTGTCTTTTTTTAAAGATTTATTTATTATATGTGAGTACACTATAACTGTCTTCAGACACTCCAGAAGAGGGTGTCAGATCTCATTACAGATGGTTGTGAGCCACCATGTGGTTGCTGGGAATTGAACTCAGGACCTCTGGAAGAGCAGTCAGTGCTCTTAACTGCTGAGCCATCTCTCCAGCCATGAATTTGTTTTTTTATTTTATGTATGAAATGTTTTGCTTGCATACATGTATATCATATGTGTGAAGTACCCTCAGTAACCAGAAGAGGGCATCAGAACCTCTTGGAACTGGTGTTTGAGATTGTAGATCTGTGGCTGGTGGAAACTGAGCCCAGATATTCTGCAAAACAGCAGGTGCTTTTAGCTGCTGAGACCTGGGCAATCTACCCACTGAGACCTGGGCAATCTACCCGCTGAGACCTGAGCAATCTACCCG